>JAWQEG010000433.1:42500-642500 GCA_033782935.1 Petrolisthes cinctipes | reverse complement strand
TTTAGGGGACCCAGAAGCAATCTGTACATGCCTACTCCGTGTTAGAGTATTTTCAAAATACATGCTCAAAACATACTGAAAATCGATCTTTTAGGTGCACAAAAGTCGATATGTGCATGCATCTTCAGTACCCGTTTATATCTCAAATTCAGGCTCAAAACACCCGAAAATTCAATATTTTGGGGTCCCAGAAGCAATCTGTACATGCCTACTCAGTGTTAGAGTATTTTCAAAATACAGGCCCAAAACATGCTGAAAATCGATATTTTAGATGCCCAAAGTCAATATGTGCATGTAACTTCTGTACCCGTTTATATCTCAAATTCAGGCTCAAAACACCCGATAATTCAATATTTTGGGGTCCCAGAAGCAATCTGTACATGCCTACACAGTGCTAGAATATTTTCAAAATATAGGCTAAAAACATGCTAAAAATCGACATTTTAGGTGCCAAAAAATCGATATCTCAAATTCAGTCCCAAAACACCCGAAAATTCGATATTTAGAGGTCCCAGAAGGTATCTGTACATGCCTACTCCGTGTTAGAGTATTTTCAAAATTCAGGCCCAAAACATGCTGAAAATCGATATTTTTGGTGCCCTAAGTCAATATGTGCATGTATCTTCTGTACCCGTTTATATCTCAAATTCAGGCTCAAAATACCCGAAAATTCAATATTTTGGGGTCCCAGAAGCAATCTGTACATGCCTACTCAGTGCTAGAATATTTTCAAAATATTGGCTAAAAACATGCTAAAAATCGATCTTTTAGGTGCCAAAAAGTCGATATCTCAAATTCAGTCCCAAAACACCCGAAAATTCGATATTTAGGGGTCCCAGAAGCGATCTGTACATGCCTACTCCGTGTTAGAGTATTTTCAAAATACATGCTCAAAACATACTTAAAATCGATCTTTTAAGTGCACAAAAGTCGATATGTGCATGCATCTTCAGTACCCGTTTATATCTCAAATTCAGGCTCAAAACACCCGAAAATTCAATATTTTGGGGTCCCAGAAGCAATCTGTACATGCCTACTCAGTGATAGAGTATTTTCAAAATACAGGCCCAAAACATGCTGAAAATCGATATTTTAGATGCCCAAAGTCAATATGTGCATGTATCTTCTGTACCCGTTTATATCTCAAATTCAGGCTCAAAACACCCGAAAATTCAATATTTTGGTTTCCCAGAAGCAATCTGTACATGCCTACAAAGTGCTAGAATATTTTCAAAATATAGGCTAAAAACATGCTAAAAATCGACATTTTAGGTGCCAAAAAATCGATATCTCAAATTCAGTCCCAAAACACCCGAAAATTCGATATTTAGAGGTCCCAGAAGGTATCTGTACATGCCTAATCCGTGTTAGAGTATTTTCAAAATACAGGCCAAAAACATACTGAAAATCGATCTTTTAGGTGCCCAAAAGTCGATATGTGCATGCATCTTCTGTACCCGTTTATATCTCAAATTCTGGCCCTAAACACCCGAAAATTCGATATTTTGGGGTCCCAGAAGCGATTTGTACATGCCTACTCCGTGTTAGAGTATTTTCAAAATTCAGGCCCAAAACATGCTGAAAATCGATATTTTTGGTGCCCAAAGTCAATATGTGCATGTATCTTCTGTACCCGTTTATATCTCGAATTCAGGCTCAAAACACCCGAAAATTCAATATTTTGGGGTCCCAGAAGCAATCTGTACAGTGCTTGAATATTTTCAAAATATAGGCTAAAAACATGCTAAAAATCGATCTTTTAGGTGCCAAAAAGTCGATATCTCAAATTCAGTCCCAAAACACCCGAAAATTCGATATTTAGAGGTCCCAGAAGGTATCTGTACATGCCTACTCCGTGTTAGAGTATTTTCAAAATACATGCTCAAAACATACTGAAAATAGATCTTTTAGGTGCACAAAAGTCGATATGTGCATGCATCTTCAGTACCCGTTTATATCTCAAATTCAGGCTCAAAACACCCGAAAATTCAATATTTTGGGGTCCCAGAAGCGATCTGTACATGCCCACTCCGTGTTAGAGTATTTTCAAAATTCAGGCCCAAAACATGCTGAAAATCGATATTTTTGGTGCCCAAAGTCAATATGTGTATGCATCTTCTATACTCGTTTATATCTCAAATCCAGGCTCAAAACAACCGAAAATTCGATATTTTGGGGTCCCAGAAGCGATCTGTACATGCCTACTCCGTGTTAGAGTATTTTCAAAATACAGGCCAAAAACATGCTCTAAATCGATGTTTTAGGTGCCCAAAAGTCGATATGTGCATGCATCTTCAGTACCCGTTTATATATCAAATTCAGGCTCAAAACACCCGAAAATTCGATATTTTGGGGTCCCAGAAGCGATCTGTACATGCCTACTCCGTGTTAGAGTATTTTCAAAATTCAGGCCCAAAACATGCTGAAAATCGATATTTTAGATGCCCAAAGTCAATATGTGCATGTATCTTCTGTACTCGTTTATATCTCAAATTCAGGCTCAAAACACCCGAAAATTCAATATTTTGGGGTCCCAGAAGCAATCTGTACAGTGCTAGAATATTTTCAAAATATAGGCTAAAAACATGCTAAAAATTGATCTTTTAGGTGCCAAAAAGTCGATATCTCATATTCAGTCCCAAAACACCCGAAAATTCGATATTTAGGGGTCCCAGAAGCGATCTGTACATGCCTACTCCGTGTTAGAGTATTTTCAAAATACATGATCAAAACATACTGAAAATCGATCTTTTAGGTTCACAAAAGTCGATATGTGCATGCATCTTCAGTACCCGTTTATATCTCAAATTCAGGCTCAAAACACCCGAAAATTCAATATTTTGGGGTCCCAGAAGCAATCTGTACATGCCTACTCAGTGTTAGAGTATTTTCAAAATACAGGCCCAAAACATGCTGAAAATCGATATTTTAGATGCCCAAAGTCAATATGTGCATGTATCTTCTGTACCCGTTTATATATCAAATTCATTCTCAAAACACCCAAAAATTCAATATTTTGGGTTCCAGAAGCAATCTGTACATGCCTACACAGTGCTAGAATATTTTCAAAATATAGGCTAAAAACATGCTAAAAATCGACATTTTAGGTGCCAAAAAATCGATATCTCAAATTCAGTCCCAAAACACCCGAAAATTCGATATTTAGAGGTCCCAGAAGGTATCTGTACATGCCTACTCCGTGTTAGAGTATTTTCAAAATTCAGGATCAAAACATGCTGAAAATCGATATTTTTGGTGCCCAAAGTCAATATGTGCATGTATCTTCTGTACCCGTTTATATCTCAAATTCAGGCTCAAAACACCCGAAAATTCAATATTTTGGGGTCCCAGAAGCAATCTGTACATGCCTACTCAGTGCTAGAATATTTTCAAAATATTGGCTAAAAACATGCTAAAAATCGATCTTTTAGGTGCCAAAAAGTCGATATCTCAAATTCAGTCCCAAAACACCCGAAAATTCGATATTTAGGGGTCCCAGAAGCGATCTGTACATGCCTACTCCGTGTTAGAGTATTTTCAAAATACATGCTCAAAACATACTGAAAATCGATCTTTTAAGTGCACAAAAGTCGATATGTGCATGCATCTTCAGTACCCGTTTATATCTCAAATTCAGGCTCAAAACACCCGAAAATTCAATATTTTGGGGTCCCAGAAGCAATCTGTACATGCCTACTCAGTGATAGAGTATTTTCATAATACAGGCCCAAAACATGCTGAAAATCGATATTTTAGATGCCCAAAGTCAATATGTGCATGTATCTTCTGTACCCGTTTATATCTCAAATTCAGGCTCAAAACACCCGAAAATTCAATATTTTGGGGTCCCAGAAGCAATCTGTACATGCCTACTACGTGTTAGAGTATTTTCAAAATACAGGCCCAAAACATACTGAAAATCGATCTTTTAGGTGCCCAAAAGTCGATATGTGCATGAATCTTCTGTACCCGTTTATATCTCAAATTCTGGCCCTAAACACCCGAAAATTCGATATTTTGGGGTCCCAGAAGCGATCTGTACATGCCTACTCCGTGTTAGAGTATTTTCAAAATTCAGGCCCAAAACATGCTGAAAATCGATATTTTTGGTGAACAAAGTCAATATGTGCATGTATCTTCTGTACCCGTTTATATCTCAAATTCAGGCTCAAAACACCCGAAAATTCAATATTTTGGGGTCCCAGAAGCAATCTGTACATGCTTACTCAGTGCTAGAATATTTTCAAAATATAGGCTAAAAACATGCTAAAAATCGATCTTTTAGGTGCCAAAAAGTCGATATCTCAAATTCAGTCCCAAAACACCCGAAAATTCGATATTTAGGGGTCCCAGAAGCGATCTGTACATGCCTACTCCGTGTTAGAGTATTTTCAAAATACATGCTAAAAACATGCTAAAAATCGACATTTTAGGTGCCAAAAAATCGATATCTCAAATTCAGTCCCAAAACACCCGAAAATTCGATATTTAGAGGTCCCAGAAGGTATCTGTACATGCCTACTCCGTGTTAGAGTATTTTCAAAATACAGGCCAAAAACATACTGAAAATCGATCTTTTAGGTGGCCAAAAGTCGATATGTGCATGCATCTTCTGTACCCGTTTATATCTCAAATTCTGGCCCTAAACACCCGAAAATTCTATATTTTGGGGTCCCAGAAGCGATCTGTACATGCCTACTCCGTGTTAGAGTATTTTCAAAATTCAGGCCCAAAACATGCTGAAAATCGATATTTTTGGTGCCCAAAGTCAATATGTGCATGTATCTTCTGTACCCGTTTATATCTCAAATTCAGGCTCAAAACACCCGAAAATTCAATATTTTGGGGTCCCAGAAGCAATCTGTACAGTGCTAGAATATTTTCAAAATATAGGCTAAAAACATGCTAAAAATCGATCTTTTAGGTGCCAAAAAGTCGATATCTCAAATTCAGTCCCAAAACACCCGAAAATTATATATTTAGGGGTCCCAGAAGCGATCTGTACATGCCTACTCCGTGTTAGAGTATTTTCAAAATACATGCTCAAAACATACTGAAAATCGATCTTTTAGGTGCACAAAAGTCGATATGTGCATGCATCTTCAGTACCCGTTTATATCTCAAATTCAGGCTCAAAACACCCGAAAATTCAATATTTTGGGGTCCCAGAAGCAATCTGTACATGCCTACTCAGTGTTAGAGTATTTTCAAAATACAGGCCTAAAACATACTGAAAATCGATCTTTTAGGTGCCCAAAAGTCGATATGTGCATGCATCTTCTGTACCCGTTTATATCTCAAATTCTGGCCCTAAACACCCGAAAAGTCGATATTTTGGGGTCCCAGAAGCGATCTGTACATGCCTACTCCGTGTTAGAGTATTTTTAAAATTCAGGCCCAAAACATGCTGAAAATCGATATTTTTGGTGCCCAAAGTCAATATGTGCATGTATCTTCTGTACCCGTTTATATCTCAAATTCAGGCTCAAAACACCCGAAAATTCAATATTTTGGGGTCCCAGAAGCAATCTGTACAGTGCTAGAATATTTTCAAAATATAGGCTAAAAACATGCTAAAAATCGATCTTTTAGGAGCCAAAAAGTCGATATCTCAAATTCAGTCCCAAAACACCCGAAAATTCGATATTTTGGGGTCCCAGAAGCGATCTGTACATGCCTACACCGTGTTAGAGTATTTTCAAAATTCAGGACCAAAACATGCTGAAAATCGATATTTTAGATGCCCAAATTCAATATGTGCATGTATCTTCTGTACCCGTTTATATCTCAAATTCAGGCTCAAAACACCCGATAATTCAATATTTTGGGGTCTCAGAAGCAATCTGTACATGCCTACACAGTGCTAGAATATTTTCAAAATATAGGCTAAAAACATGCTAAAAATCGACATTTTAGGTGCCAAAAAATCGATATCTCAAATTCAGTCCCAAAACACCCGAAAATTCGATATTTAGAGGTCCCAGAAGGTATCTGTACATGCCTACTCCGTGTTAGAGTATTTTCAAAATAGAGGCCAAAAACATACTGAAAATCGATCTTTTAGGTGCCCAAAAGTCGATATGTGCATGCATCTTCTGTACCCGTTTATATCTCAAATTCTGGCCCTAAACACCCGAAAATTCGATATTTTGGGGTCCCAGAAGCGATCTGTACATGCCTACTCCGTGTTAGAGTATTTTCAAAATTCAGGCCCAAAACATGCTGAAAATCGATAGTTTTGGTGCCCAAAGACAATATGTGCATGTATCTTCTGTACCCGTTTATATCTCAAATTCTGGCTCAAAAAACCCGAAAATTCAATATTTTGGGGTCCCAGAAGCAATCTGTACATGCCTACACAGTGCTAGAATATTTTCAAAATATAGGCTAAAAACATGCTAAAAATCGACATTTTAGGTGCCAAAAAATCGATATCTCAAATTCAGTCCCAAAACACCCGAAAATTCGATATTTAGAAGTCCCAGAAGGTATCTGTACATGCCTACTCCGTGTTAGAGTATTTTCAAAATACAGGCCAAAAACATACTGAAAATCGATCTTTTAGGTGCCCAAAAGTCGATATGTGCATTCATCTTCTGTACCCGTTTATATCTCAAATTCTAGCCCTAAACACCCGAAAATTCGATATTTTGGGGTCCCAGAAGCGATCTGTACATGCCTACTCCGTGTTAGAGTATTTTTAAAATTCAGGCCCAAAACATGCTGAAAATCGATATTTTAGATGCCCAAAGTCAATATGTGCATGTATCTTCTGTACCCGTTAATATCTCAAATTCAGGCTCAAAACACCCGAAAATTCAATATTTTGGGATCCCAGAAGCAATCTGTACATGCCTACACAGTGCTAGAATATTTTCAAAATATAGGCTAAAAACATGCTAAAAATCGACATTTTAGGTGCCAAAAAATCGATATCTCAAATTCAGTCCCAAAACACCCGAAAATTCGATATTTAGAGGTCCCAGAAGGTATCTGTACATGCCTACTCCGTGTTAGAGTATTTTCAAAATACAGGCCAAAAACATACTGAAAATCGATCTTTTAGGTGCCCAAAAGTCGATATGTGCATGCATCTTCTGTACCCGTTTATATCTCTAATTCTGGCCCTAAACACCCGAAAATTCGATATTTTGGGGTCCCAGAAGCGATCTGTACATGCCTACTACGTGTTAGAGTATTTTCAAAATTCAGGCCCAAAACATGCTGAAAATCGATATTTTTGGTGCCCAAAGTCAATATGTGCATGTATCTTCTGTACCCGTTTATATCTCAAATTCAGGCTCAAAACACCCGAAAATTCAATATTTTGGGGTCCCAGAAGCAATCTGCACAGTGCTAGAATATTTTCAAAATATAGGCTAAAAACATGCTAAAAATCGATCTTTTAGGTGCCAAAAAGTCGATATCTCAAATTCAGTCCCAAAACACCCGAAAATTCGATATTTAGGGGTCCCAGAAGCGATCTGTACATGCCTACTCCGTGTTATAGTATTTTCAAAATACATGCTCAAAACATACTGAAAATCGATCTTTTAGGTGCACAAAAGTCGATATGTGCATGCATCTTCAGTACCCGTTTATATCTCAAATTCAGGCTCAAAACACCCGAAAATTCAATATTTTGGGGTCCCAGAAGCAATCTGTACATGCCTACTCAGTGTTAGAGTATTTTCAAAATACAGGCCCAAAACATGCTGAAAATCGATATTTTAGATGCCCAAAGTCAAAATGTGTATGTATCTTCTGTACCCGTTTATATCTCAAATTCAGGCTCAAAACACCCGATAATTCAATATTTTGGGGTCCCAGAAGCAATCTGTACATGCCTACACAGTGCTAGAATATTTTCAAAATATAGGCTAAAAACATGCTAAAAATCGACATTTTAGGTGCAAAAAAATCGATATCTCAAATTCAGTCCCAAAACACCCGAAAATTCGATATTTAGAGGTCCCAGAAGTTATCTGTACATGCCTACTCCGTGTTAGAGTATTTTCAAAATACAGGCCAAAAACATACTGAAAATCGATCTTTTAGGTGGCCAAAAGTCGATATGTGCATTCATCTTCTGTACCCGTTTATATCTCAAATTCTGGCCCTAAACACCCGAAAATTCGATATTTTGGGGTCCCAGAAGCGATCTGTACATGCCTACTCCGTGTTAGAGTATTTTCAAAATTCAGGCCCAAAACATGCTGAAAATCGATATTTTAGATGCCCAAAGTCAATATGTGCATGTATCTTCTGTACCCGTTAATATCTCAAATTCAGGCTCAAAGCACCCGAAAATTCAATATTTTGGGATCCCAGAAGCAATCTGTACATGCCTACACAGTGCTAGAATATTTTCAAAATATAGGCTAATAACATGCTAAAAATCGATCTTTTAGGTGCCAAAAAGTCGATATCTCAAATTCAGTCCCAAAACACCCGAAAATTCGATATTTAGGGGTCCCAGAAGCGATCTGTACATGCCTACTCCGTATTAGAGTATTTTCAAAATACATGCTCAAAACATACTGAAAATCGATCTTTTAGGTGCACAAAAGTCGATATGTGCATGCATCTTCAGTACCCGTTTATATCTCAAATTCAGGCTCAAAACACCCGAAAATTCAATATTTTGGGGTCCCAGAAGCAATCTGTACATGCCGGCATTACTCAGTGTTAGAGTATTTTCAAAATACAGGCCCAAAACATGCTGAAAATCGATATTTTAGATGCCCAAAGTGAATATGTGCATGTATCTTCTGTACCCGTTTATATCTCAAATTCAGGCTCAAAACACCCGAAAATTCAATATTTTGGGGTCCCAGAAGAAATCTGTACATGCCTACACAGTGCTAGAATATTTTCAAAATATAGGCTAAAAACATGCTAAAAATCGAAATTTTAGGTGCCAAAAAATCGATATCTCAAATTCAGTCCCAAAACACCCGAAAATTCGATATTTGGAGGTCCCAGAAGGTATCTGTACATGCCTACTCCGTGTTAGAGTATTTTCAAAATACAGGCCAAAAACATACTGAAAATCGATCTTTTAGGTGGCCAAAAGTCAATATGTGCATTCATCTTCTGTACCCGTTTAAATCTCAAATTCTGGCCCTAAACACCCAAAAATTCGATATTTTGGGGTCCCAGAAGCGATCTGTACATGCCTACTCCGTGTTAGAGTATTTTCAAGATACAGGCCAAAAACATACTGAAAATCGATCTTTTAGGTGCCCAAAAGTCGATATGTGCATGCATCTTCTGTACCCGTTTATATCTCAAATTCTGGCCCTAAACACCCGAAAATTCGATATTTTGGGGTCCCAGAAGCGATCTGTACATGCCTACTACGTGTTAGAGTATTTTCAAAATTCAGGGCCAAAACATGCTGAAAATCGATATTTTTGGTGCCCAAAGTCAATATGTGCATGTATCTTCTGTACCCGTTTATATCTCAAATTCAGGCTCAAAACACCCGAAAATTCAATATTTTGGGGTCCCAGAAGCAATCTGCACAGTGCTAGAATATTTTCAAAATATAGGCTAAAAACATGTTAAAAATCGATCTTTTAGGTGCCAAAAAGTCGATATCTCAAATTCAGTCCCAAAACACCCGAAAATTCGATATTTAGGGGTCCCAGAAGCGATCTGTACATGCCTACTCCGTGTTAGAGTATTTTCAAAATACATGCTCAAAACATACTGAAAATCGATCTTTTAGGTGCACAAAAGTCGATATGTGCATGCATCTTCAGTACCCGTTTATATCTCAAATTCAGGCTCAAAACACCCGAAAATTCAATATTTTGGGGTCCCAGAATCAATCTGTACATGCCTACACAGTGCTAGAATATTTTCAAAATATAGGCTAAAAACATGCTAAAAATCGACATTTTAGGTGACAAAAATCGATATCTCAAATTCAGTCCCAAAACAACCGAAAATTCGATATTTAGAGGTCCCAGAAGGTATCTGTACATGCCTACTCCGTGTTAGAGTATTTTCAAAATACAGGCCAAAAACATACTGAAAATCGATCTTTTAGGTGGCCAAAAGTCGATATGTGCATTCATCTTCTGTACCCGTTTATATCTCAAATTCTGGCCCTAAACACCCGAAAATTCAATATTTTGGGGTCCCAGAAGCAATCTGTACATGCCTACACAGTGCTAGAATATTTTCAAAATATAGGCTAAAAACATGCTAAAAATCGACATTTTAGGTGCAAAAAAATCGATATCTCAAATTCAGTCCCAAAACACCCGAAAATTCGATATTTAGAGGTCCCAGAAGGTATCTGTACATGCCTACTCCGTGTTAGAGTATTTTCAAAATACAGGCCAAAAACATACTGAAAATCGATCTTTTAGGTGGCCAAAAGTCGATATGTGCATTCATCTTCTGTACCCGTTTATATCTCAAATTCTGGCCCTAAACACCCGAAAATTCGATATTTTGGGGTCCCAGAAGCGATCTGTACATGCCTACTCCGTGTTAGAGTATTTTCAAAATTCAGGCCCAAAACATGCTGAAAATCGATATTTTAGATGCCCAAAGTCAATATGTGCATGTATCTGCTGTACCCGTTAATATCTCAAATTCAGGCTCAAAACACCCGAAAATTCAATATTTTGGGATCCCAGAAGCAATCTGTACATGCCTACACAGTGCTAGAATATTTTCAAAATATAGGCTAAAAACATGCTAAAAATCGACATTTTAGGTGCCAAAAAATCGATATCTCAAATTCAGTCCCAAAACACACGAAAATTCGATATTTAGAGGTCCCAGAAGGTATCTGTACATGCCTACTCCGTGTTAGAGTATTTTCAAAATACAGGCCAAAAACATACTGAAAATCGATCTTTTAGGTGCCCAAAAGTCGATATGTGCATGCATCTTCAGTACCCGTTTATATCTCAAATTCTGGCCCTAAACACCCGAAAATTCGATATTTTGGGGTCCCAGAAGCGATCTGTACATGCCTACTACGTGTTAGAGTATTTTCAAAATTCAGGCCCAAAACATGCTGAAAATCGATATTTTTGGTGCCCAAAGTCAATATGTGCATGTATCTTCTGTACCCGTTTATATCTTAAATTCAGGCTCAAAACACCCGAAAATTCAATATTTTGGGGTCCCAGAAGCAATCTGCACAGTGCTAGAATATTTTCAAAATATAGGCTAAAAACATGCTAAAAATCGATCTTTTAGGTGCCAAAAAGTCGATATCTCAAATTCAGTCCCAAAACACCCGAAAATTCGATATTTAGGGGTCCCAGAAGCGATCTGTACATGCCTACTCCGTGTTAGAGTATTTTCAAAATACATGCTCAAAACATACTGAAAATCGATCTTTTAGGTGCACAAAAGTCGATATGTGCATGCATCTTCAGTACCCGTTTATATCTCAAATTGAGGCTCAAAACACCCGAAAATTCAATATTTTGGGGTCCCAGAAGCAATCTGTACATGCCTACTCCGTGTTAGAGTATTTTCAAAATACAGGCCCAAAACATGCTGAAAATCGATATTTTAGATGCCCAAAGTGAATATGTGCATGTATCTTCTGTACCCGTTTATATCTCAAATTCAGGCTCAAAACACTTGAAAATTCAATATTTTGGGGTCCCAGAAGAAATCTGTACATGCCTACACAGTGCTAGAATATTTTCAAAATATAGGCTAAAAACATGCTAAAAATCGACATTTTAGGTGCCAAAAAATCGATATCTCAAATTCAGTCCCAAAACAACCGAAAATTCGATATTTGGAGGTCCCAGAAGGTATCTGTACATGCCTACTCCGTGTTAGAGTATTTTCAAAATACAGGCCAAAAACATAGTGAAAATCGATCTTTTTGGTGCCCAAAAGTCGATATGTGCATGCATCTTCTGTACCCGTTAATATCTCAAATTCTAGCCCTAAACACCCGAAAATTCGATATTTTGTGGTCCCAGAAGCGATCTGTACATGCCTACTCCGTGTTAGAGTATTTTCAAAATTCAGGCCCAAAACATGCTGAAAATCGATATTTTTGGTGCCCAAAGTCAATATGTGCATGTATCTTCTGTACCCGTTTATATCTCAAATTCAGGCTCAAAACACCCGAAAATTCAATATTTTGGGATCCCAGAAGCAATCTGTACAGTGCTAGAATATTTTCAAAATATAGGCTAAAAACATGCTAAAAATCGATCTTTTAGGTGCCAAAAAGTCGATATCTCAAATTCAGTCCCAAAACACCCGAAAATTCGATATTTAGGGGTCCCAGAAGCGATCTGTACATGCCTACTCCGTGTTAGAGTATTTTCAAAATACATGCTCAAAACATACTGAAAATCGATCTTTTAGGTGCACAAAAGTCGATATGTGCATGCATCTTCAGTACCCGTTTATATCTCAAATTCAGGCTCAAAACACCCAAAATTCAATATTTTGGGGTCCCAGAAGCAATCTGTACATGCCTACTCAGTGTTAGAGTATTTTCAAAATACAGGCCCAAAACATGCTGAAAATCGATATTTTAGATGCCCAAAGTCAATATGTGTATGTATCTTCTGTACCCGTTTATATCTCAAATTCAGGCTCAAAACACCCGAAAATTCAATATTTTGGGGTCCCAGAAGCAATCTGTACATGCCTACACAGTGCTAGAATATTTTCAAAATGTAGGCTTAAAACATGCTAAAAATCGACATTTTAGGTGCAAAAAAATCGATATCTCAAATTCAGTCCCAAAACACTTGAAAATTCGATATTTAGAGGTCCCAGAAGGTATCTGTACATGCCTACTCCGTGTTAGAGTATTTTCAAAATACAGGCCAAAAACATACTGAAAATCGATCATTTAGGTGGCCAAAAGTCGATATGTGCATTCATCTTCTGTACCCGTTTATATCTCAAATTCTGGCCCTAAACACCCGAAAATTCGATATTTTTGGGTCCCAGAAGCGATCTGTACATGCCTACTCCGTGTTAGAGTATTTTCAAAATTCAGGCCCAAAACATGCTAAAAATCGATATTTTAGATGCCCAAAGTCAATATG
This sequence comes from Petrolisthes cinctipes, assembly GCA_033782935.1. Classification (NCBI taxonomy): domain Eukaryota; kingdom Metazoa; phylum Arthropoda; class Malacostraca; order Decapoda; family Porcellanidae; genus Petrolisthes; species Petrolisthes cinctipes. Next base: position 629,439 of record JAWQEG010000433.1, on the reverse strand, counting down.
TGCATGTATCTTCTGTACCCGTTAATATCTCAAATTCAGGCTCAAAACACCCGAAAATTCAATATTTTGGGATCCCAGAAGCAATCTGTACATGCCTACACAGTGCTAGAATATTTTCAAAATATAGGCTAAAAACATGCTAAAAATCGACATTTTAGGTGCCAAAAAATCGATATCTCAAATTCAGTCCCAAAACACCCGAAAATTCGATATTTAGAGGTCCCAGAAGGTATCTGTACATGCCTACTCCGTGTTAGAGTATTTTCAAAATACAGGCCAAAAACATACTGAAAATCGATCTTTTAGGTGCCCAAAAGTCGATATGTGCATGCATCTTCTGTACCCGTTTATATCTCAAATTCTGGCCCTAAACACCCGAAAATTCGATATTTTGGGGTCCCAGAAGCGATCTGTACATGCCTACTACGTGTTAGAGTATTTTCAAAATTCAGGCCCAAAACATGCTGAAAATCGATATTTTTGGTGCCCAAAGTCAATATGTGCATGTATCTTCTGTACCCGTTTATATCTCAAATTCAGGCTCAAAACACCCGAAAATTCAATATTTTGGGGTCCCAGAAGCAATCTGCACAGTGCTAGAATATTTTCAAAATATAGGCTAAAAACATGCTAAAAATCGATCTTTTAGGTGCCAAAAAGTCGATATCTCAAATTCAGTCCCAAAACACACGAAAATTCGATATTTAGGGGTCCCAGAAGCGATCTGTACATGCCTACTCCGTGTTAGAGTATTTTCAAAATACATGCTCAAAACATACTGAAAATCAATCTTTTAGGTGCACAAAAGTCGATATGTGCATGAATCTTCAGTACCCGTTTATATCTCAAATTCATGCTCAAAACACCCGAAAATTCAATATTTTTGGATCCCAGAAGCAATCTGTACATGCCTACTCAGTGTTAGAGTATTTTCAAAATACAGGCCCAAAACATGCTGAAAATCGATATTTTAGATGCCCAAAGTCAATATGTGCATGTATCTTCTGTACCGGTTTATATCTCAAATTCAGGCTCAAAACACCCGAAAATTCAATATTTTGGGGTCCCAGAAGAAATCTGTACATGCCTACACAGTGCTAGAATATTTTCAAAATATAGGCTAAAAACATGCTAAAAATCGACATTTTAGGTGCCAAAAAATCGATATCTCAAATTCAGTCCCAAAACACCCGAAAATTCGATATTTGGAGGTCCCAGAAGGTATCTGTACATGCCTACTCTGTGTCATAGTATTTTCAAAATACAGGCCAAAAACATACTGAAAATCGATCTTTTAGGTGCCCAAAAGTCGATATGTGCATGCATCTTCTGTACCCGTTAATATCTCAAATTCTGGCCCTAAACACCCGAAAATTCGATATTTTGGGGTCCCAGAAGCGATCTGTACATGCCTACTCCGTGTTAGAGTATTTTCAAAATTCAGGCCCAAAACATGCTGAAAATTGATATTTTAGGTGCCCAAAGTCAATATGTGCATGTATCTTCTGTACCCGTTTATATCTCAAATTCAGGCTCAAAACACCCGAAAATTCAATATTTTGGGATCCCAGAAGCAATCTGTACAGTGCTAGAATATTTTCAAAATATAGGCTAAAAACATGCTAAAAATCGATCTTTTAGGTGCCAAAAAGTCGATATCTCAAATTCAGTCCCAAAACACCCGAAAATTCGATATTTAGGTGTCCCAGAAGCGATCTGTACATGACTACTCCGTGTTAGAGTATTTTCAAAATACATGCTCAAAACATACTGAAAATCGATCTTTTAGGTGCACAAAAGTCGATATGTGCATGCATCTTCAGTACCCGTTTATATCTCAAATTCAGGCTCAAAACACCCGAAAATTCAATATTTTGGGGTCCCAGAAGCAATCTGTACATGCCTACTCAGTGTTAGAGTATTTTCAAAATACAGGCCCAAAACATGCTGAAAATCGATATTTTAGATGCCCAAAGTCAATATGTGCATGTATCTTCTGTACCCGTTTATATCTCAAATTCAGGCTCAAAACACCCGAAAATTCAATATTTTGGGGTCCCAGAAGCAATCTGTACATGCCTACACAGTGCTAGAATATTTTCAAGATATAGGCGAAAAACATGCTAAAAATCGACATTTTAGGTGCCAAAAAATCGATATCTCAAATTCAGTCCCAAAACACCCGAAAATTCGATATTTAGAGGTCCCAGAAGCGATCTGTACATGCCTACTCCGTGTTAGAGTATTTTCAAAATACAGGCCAAAAACATACAGAAAATCGATCTTTTAGGTGCCCAAAAGTCGATATGTGCATGCATCTTCTGTACCCGTTTATATCTCAAATTCTAGCCCTAAACACCCGAAAATTCAATATTTTGGGGTCCCAGAAGCGATCTGTACATGCCTACTCAGTGCTAGAATGTTTTCAAAATATAGGCTCAAAACATGCTCAAAATCGATATTTTAGGTGCCCAAAAGTCGATATGTGCATGCATCTTCTGTACTCGTTTATATCTCAAATTCAAGCTTAAAACACCCGAAAATTCGATATTTTGGGGTCCCAGAAGCGATCTGTACATGCCTACTCAGAGCTAGAATATTTTTAAAATATAAGCACAAAACATGCTAAAAATCGATATTTTAGGTGCGTAAAGGCGATATCTTAAATTCAGGCCCAAAACACCCGAAAATTCGATATTTTGGGGTCCCAGAAGCGATCTGTACATGCCTACTCCGTGTTAGAGTATTTTCAAAATACAGGCCAAAAATATGCTCAAAATCGATGTTTTAGGTGCCCAAGTGTCGATATGTGCATGCATCTTCAGTACCCGTTTATATCTCAAATTCAGGCTCAAAACACCCGAAAATTCGATATTTTGGGGTCCCAGAAGCGATCTGCACATGCCTACTCCGTGTTAGAGTATTTTCAAAATACAGGCCCAAAACATGCTAAAAATCGATATTTTAGATGCCCAAAGTCAATATGTGCATGCATCTACTGTACCCGTTTATATCTCAAAATCATGCTCAAAACACCCGAAAATTCGATATTTTGGGGTCCCAGAAGCGATCTGTACATGCTTACTCCGTGTTAGAGTATTTTCAAAATGCAGGCCAAAAACATACTGAAAATCAATCTTTTAGGTGCCAAAAAGTCGATATGTGCATGCATCTTCTGTACCCGTTCATATCTCAAATTCTGGCCCTAAACACCCGAAAATTCGATATTTTGGGGTCCCAGAAGCAATCTGTACATGCCTACTCAGTGCTAGAATGTTTTCAAAATATAGGCTCAAAACATGCTCAAAATCGATATTTTAGGTGCCCAAAAGTCGATATGTGCATGCATCTTCTGTACTCGTTTATATCTCAAATTCAGGCTCAAAACACCCGAAAATTCGATATTTTGGGGTCCCAGAAGCAATCTGTACATGCCTAGTCCGTGTTAGAGTATTTTCAAAATACATGCCCAAAACATGCTGTAAATCGATATTTTAGATGCCCAAAGTCAATATGTGCATGTATCTTCTGTACCCGTTTATATCTCAAATTCAGTCTCAAAACACCCGAAAATTCAATATTTTGGGGTTCCAGAAGCTATCTGTACATGCCTACTCCGTGTTAGAGTATTTTCAAAATACAGGCCAAAAACATGCTCAAAATCGATGTTTTATGTGCCCAAAAGACGATATGTCATGTATCTTCAGTACCCGTTTATATCTCAAATTCTGGCCCTAAACAACCGAAAATTCGATATTTTGGGGTCCCAGAAGCGATCTGTACATGCCTACTCAGTGCTAGAATGTTTTCAAAATATAGGCTCAAAACATGCTCAAAATCGATATTTTATGTGCCCAAAAGTCGATATTTGCATGTATCTTCTGTACCCGTTTATATTTCAAATTCTGGCCCTAAACACCCGAAAATTCGATATTTTTGGGTCCCAGAAGCGATCTGTAGATGCCTACTCAGTGCTAGAATGATTTCAAAATATAGGTTCAAAACATGCTCAGAATCGATATTTTAGGTGCCCAAAAGTCGATTTTTGCATGCATCTTCTGTACTCGTTTATATATCAAATTCAAGCTCAAAACACTAGAAAATTCGATATTTTGGGGTCTCAGAAGCGATCTGTACATGCCTACTCAGTGCTAGAATATTTTCAAAATATAGGCTCAAAACATGCTAAAAATCGATCTTTTAGGTGCCAAAAAGTCGATATCTCAAATTCAGTCCCAAAACACCCGAAAATTCGATATTTAGGGGTCCCAGAAGCGATCTGAACATGCCTACTCTGTGTTAGAGTATTTTTAAAATACAGGCCAAAAACATACTGAAAATCGATCTTTTAGGTGCCCAAAAGTCGATATGTGCATGCATCTTCTGTACCCGTTTATATCTCAAATTCAGGCTCAAACCACCAGAAAATTCAATATTTTGGGGTCCCAGAAGCAATCTGTACATGCCTACTCAGTGCTAGAATATTTTCAAAATCAAGTCTAAAAACATGCTAAAAATCGATATTTTAGGTGCCAAAAAGTCGATATCTCAAATTAAGGCCCAAAACACCCGAAAATTCGATATTTAGGGGTCTCAGAAACGATCTGTACATGCCTACTCCGTGTTAGAGTATTTTCAAAATACAGGCCAAAAACATACTGAAAATCGATCTTTTAGGTGCCCAAAAGTCGATATGTGCATGCATCTTCTGTACCCGTTTATATCTCAAATTATGGCCCTAAACACACGAAAATTCGATATTTTTGGGTCCCAGAAGCGATCTGTACATTTCTACTCAGTGTTAGAATGTTTTCAAAATATAGGCTCAGAACATGCTCAAAATCGATATTTTAGGTGCCCAAAAGTCGATATGTGCATGCATCTTCTGTACTCGTTTATATCTCAAATTCAAGCTCAAAAAACCCGAAAATTCGATATTTTGGGGTCCCAGAAGCGATCTGAACATGCCTACTCAGTGCTAGAATATTTTCAAAATATGAGCTCAAAACATGCTAAAAATCGATATTTTAGGTGCGTAAAGGCGATATCTCAAATTCAGGCCCAAAACACCCGAAAATTCGATATTTAGGGGTCCCAGAAGCGATCTGAACATGCCTACTCCCTGTTAGAGTATTTTCAAAATACATGCTCAAAACATGCTCAAAATCGATGTTTTAGGTGCCCAAAAGTCGATATGTGCATGCATCTTCAGTACCCGTTTATATCTCAAATTCAGGCTCAAAACACCCGAAAATTCGATATTTTGGGGTCCCAGAAGCGATCTGTACATGCCTACTCCGTGTTAGAGTATTTTCAAAATACATACCCAAAACATGCTGTAAATCGATATTTTAGATGCCCAAAGTCAATATGTGCATGTTTCTTCTGTACCCGTTAATATCTCAAATTCAGGCTCAAAATACCCGAAAATTCAATATTTTGGGGTTCCAGAAACAATTTGTACATGCCTACTCAGTGCTAGAATATTTTCAAAATATAGGCTAAAAACATGATAAAAATCGATATTTTAGGTGCCAAAAAGTCGATATCTCAAATTACAACCCAAAACACCCGAAAATTCGATATTTAGTGGTCTCAGAAGCGATCTGTACATGCCTACTTAGTGCTAGAATGTTTTCAAAATATTTGCTCAAAACATGTTCAAAATCGATATTTTAGGTGCCCATAAGTCGATATGTGCATGCATCTTCTGTACTCATTTATATCTTAAATTCAGGCTCAAAATACCCGAAAATTCGATATATTGGGGTCCCAGAAGCGATCTGTACATGCCTACTCAGTGCTTGAATATTTTCAAAATATAGGCTCAAAACATGCTAACAATCGATATTTTAGGTGCGTAAAGGCGATATCTCAAATTAAGTCCCAAAATACCCGAAAATTCGATATTTAGGGGTCCCAGAAGCGATCTGTACATGCCCATTCCGTGTCAGAGTATTTTCAAAATACAGGCCAAAAACATGCTCAAAATCGATGTTTTATATGCCCAAAAGTCGATATGTGCATGTATCTTCAGTACCCGTTTATATCTCAAATTCTGGCCCTAAACAACCGAAAATTCGATATTTTGGGGTCCCAGAAGCGATCTGTACATGCCTACTCAGTGCTAGAATATTTTCAAAATATAGGCTCAAAACATGCTCAAAATCGATATTTTATGTGCCCAAAAGTCGATATGTGCATGTATCTTCTGTACCCGTTTATATCTCAAGTTCTGGCCCTAAACACCCGAAAATTCGATATTTTTGGGTCCCAGAAGCGATCTGCACATGCCTACTCAGTGCTAGAATGATTTCAAAATATAGGTTCAAAACATGCTCAGAATCGATATTTTAGGTGCCCAAAAGTCGATTTTTGCATGCATCTTCTGTACTCGTTTATATTTCAAATTCAAGCTCAAAACACTAGAAAATTCGATATTTTGGGGTCTCAGAAGCGATCTGTACATGCCTACTCAGTGCTAGAATATTTTCAAAATATAGGCTCAAAACATGCTAAAAATCGATATTTTAGGTGCGTAAAGGCGATATCTCAAATTCAGGCCCAAAACACCCGAAAATTCGATATTTTGGGGTCCCAGAAGCGATCTGTACATGCCTCCTCCGTGTTAGAGTATTTTCAAAATACAGGCCAAAAACATGCTCTAAATCGATGTTTTAAGTGCCCAAAAGTCGATATGTGCATGCATCTTCAGTACCCGTTTATATATCAAATTCAGGCTCAAAACTCCCGAAAATTCGATATTTTGGGGTCCCAGAAGCGATCTGTACATGCCTACTCCGTGTTAGAGTATTTTCAAAATACAGGCCCAAAACATGCTGATAATCGATATTTTAGATGCCCAAAATCAATATGTGCATGTATCTTCTGTACCCGTTTATATCTCAAATTCAGGCTCAAAACACCCGAAAATTCAATGTTTTGGGGTCCCAGAAGCAATCTGTACATGCCTACTCAGTGCTAGAATATTTTCAAAATATAGGCTAAAAACATGCTAAAAATCGATCTTATAGGTGCCAAAAAGTCGATATCTCAAATTCAGTCCCAAAACACCCGAAAATTCAATATTTAGGGGTCCCAGAAGCGATCTGAACATGCCTACTCTGTGTTAGAGTATTTTCAAAATACAGGCCAAAAACATACTGAAAATCGATCTTTTAGGTGCCCAAAAGTCGATATGTGCATGCATCTTCTGTACCCGTTTATATCTCAAATTCAGGCTCAAACCACCAGAAAATTCAATATTTTGGGGTCCCAGAAGCAATCTGTACATGCCTACTCAGTGCTAGAATATTTTCAAAATCAAGTCTAAAAACATGCTAAAAATCGATATTTTAGGTGCCAAAAAGTCGATATCTCAAATTAAGGCCCAAAACACCCGAAAATTCGATATTTTGGGGTCCCAGAAGCGATCTGTACATGCCTCCTCCGTGTTAGAGTATTTTCAAAATACAGGCCAAAAACATGCTCTAAATCGATGTTTTAAGTGCCCAAAAGTCGATATGTGCATGCATCTTCAGTACCCGTTTATATATCAAATTCAGGCTCAAAACACCCGAAAATTCGATATTTTGGGGTCCCAGAAGCGATCTGTACATGCCTACTCCGTGTTAGAGTATTTTCAAAATACAGGCCCAAAACATGCTGATAATCGATATTTTAGATGCCCAAAATCAATATGTGCATGTATCTTCTGTACCCGTTTATATCTCAAATTCAGGCTCAAAACACCCGAAAATTCAATGTTTTGGGGTCCCAGAAGCAATCTGTACATGCCTACTCAGTGCTAGAATATTTTCAAAATATAGGCTAAAAACATGCTAAAAATCGATCTTTTAGGTGCCAAAAAGTCGATATCTCAAATTCAGTCCCAAAACACCCGAAAATTCGATATTTAGGGGTCCCAGAAGCGATCTGAACATGCCTACTCTGTGTTAGAGTATTTTCAAAATACAGGCCAAAAACATACTGAAAATCGATCTTTTAGGTGCCCAAAAGTCGATATGTGCATGCATCTTCTGTACCCGTTTATATCTCAAATTCAGGCTCAAACCACCAGAAAATTCAATATTTTGGGGTCCCAGAAGCAATCTGTACATGCCTACTCAGTGCTAGAATATTTTCAAAATCAAGTCTAAAAACATGCTAAAAATCGATATTTTAGGTGCCAAAAAGTCGATATCTCAAATTAAGGCCCAAAACACCCGAAAATTCGATATTTATGGGTCCCACAAGGGATCTGTACATGCCTACTCCGTGTTAGAGTATTTTCAAAATACAGGCCCAAAACATACTGAAAATCGATCTTTTAGGTGCCCAAAAGTCGATATGTGCATGCATCTTGTGTACCCGTTTATATCTCAAATTCTGGCCCTAAACACCCGAAAATTCGATATTTGGGGTCCAAGAAGCGATCTGTACATGCCCACTCCGTGTTAGAGTATTTTCAAAATACATGCCCAAAACATGCTGTAAATCGATATTTTAGATGCCCAAAGTCAATATGTGCATGTTTCTTCTGTACCCGTTTATATCTCAAATTCAGGCTCAAAACACCCGAAAATTCAATATTTTGGGGTTCCAGAAGCAATCTGTACATGCCTACTCAGTGCTAGAATATTTTCAAAATATAGGCTAAAAACATGATAAAAATCGATATTTTAGGTGCCAAAAAGTCGATATCTCAAATTACAACCCAAAACACCCGAAAATTCGATATTTAATGGTCTCAGAAGCGATCTGTACATGCCTACTTAGTGCTAGAATGTTTTCAAAATATTGGCTCAGAACATGTTCAAAATCGATATTTTAGGTGCCCAAAAGTCGATATGTGCATGCATCTTATGTACTCATTTATATCTCAAATTCAGACTCAAAACACCCGAAAATTCTATATATTGGGGTCCCAGAAGCGATCTGTACATGCCTACTCAGTGCTTGAATATTTTCAAAATATAGGCTCAAAACATGCTAACAATCGATATTTTAGGTGCGTAAAGGCGATATCTCAAATTAAGGCCCAAAACACCCGAAAATTCGATATTTAGGGGTCCCAGAAGCGATCTGTACATGCCCATTCCGTGTCAGAGTATTTTCAAAATACAGGCCAAAAACATGCTCAAAATCGATGTTTTATATGCCCAAAAGTCGATATGTGCATGTATCTTCAGTACCCGTTTATATCTCAAATTCTGGCCCTAAACAACCGAAAATTCGATATTTTGGGGTCCCAGAAGCGATCTGTACATGCCTACTCAGTGCTAGAATGTTTTCAAAATATAGGCTCAAAACATGCTCAAAATCGATATTTTATGTGCCCAAAAGTCGATATGTGCATGTATCTTCTGTACCTGTTTATATCTCAAATTCTGGCCCTAAACACCCGAAAATTCGATATTTTTGGGTCCCAGAAGCGATCTGGACATGCCTACTCAGTGCTAGAATGATTTCAAAATATAGGTTCAAAACATGCTCAGAATCGATATTTTAGGTGCCCAAAAGTCGATTTTTGCATGCATCTTCTGTACTCGTTTATATCTCAAATTCAAGCTCAAAACACTAGAAAATTCGATATTTTGGGGTCTCAGAAGCGATCTGTACATGCCTACTCAGTGCTAGAATATTTTCAAAATATAGGCTCAAAACATGCTAAAAATCGATATTTTAGGTGCGTAAAGGCGATATCTCAAATTCAGGCCCAAAACACCCGAAAATTCGATATTTTGAGGTCCCAGAAGCGATCTGTACATGCCTACTCCGTGTTAGAGTATTTTCAAAATACAGGCCAAAAACATGCTCTAAATCGATGTTTTAGGTGCCCAAAAGTCGATATGTGCATGCATCTTCAGTACTCGTTTATATATCGAATTCAGGCTCAAAACACCCGAAAATTCGATATTTTGGGGTCCCAGAAGCGAACTGTACATGCCTACTCCGTGTTAGAGTATTTTCAAAATACAGGCCCAAAACATGCTGATAATCGATATTTTAGATGCCCAAAATCAAAATGTGCATGTATCTTCTGTACCCGTTTATATCTCAAATTCAGTCCCAAAACACCCGAAAATTCGATATTTAGGGGTCCCAGAAGCGATCTGAACATGCCTACTCTGTGTTAGAGTATTTTCAAAATACAGGCCAAAAACATACTGAAAATCGATCTTTTAGGTGCCTAAAGTCGATATGTGCATGCATCTTCTGTACCCGTTTATATCTCAAATTCAGGCTCAAACCACCAGAAAATTCAATATTTTGGGGTCCCAGAAGCAATCTGTACATGCCTACTCAGTGCTAAAATATTTTCAAAATCAAGTCTAAAAACATGCTAAAAATCGATATTTTAGGTGCCAAAAAGTCGATATCTCAAATTAAGGCCCAAAACACCCGAAAATTCGATATTTATGGGTCCCACAAGGGATCTGTACATGCCTACTCCGTGTTAGAGTATTTTCAAAATACAGGCCCAAAACATACTGAAAATCGATCTTTTAGGTGCCCAAAAGTCGATATGTGCATGCATCTTCTGTACCCGTTTATATCTCAAATTCTGGCCCTAAACACCCGAAAATTCGATATTTAGGGTCCAAGAAGCGATCTGTACATGCCCACTCCGTGTTAGAGTATTTTCAAAATACATGCCCAAAACATGCTGTAAATCGATATTTTAGATGCCCAAAGTCAATATGTGCATGTCTCTTCTGTACCCGTTTATATCTCAAATTCAGGCTCAAAACACCCGAAAATTCAATATTTTGGGGTTCCAGAAGCAATCTGTACATGCCTACTCAGTGCTAGAATATTTTCAAAATATAGGCTAAAAACATGATAAAAATCGATATTTTAGGTGCCAAAAAGTCGATATCTCAAATTACAACCCAAAACACCCGAAAATTCGATATTTAGTGGTCTCAGAAGCGATCTGTACATGCCTACTTAGTGCTAGAATGTTTTCAAAATATTGCCTCAAAACATGTTCAAAATCGATATTTTAGGTGCCCAAAAGTCGATATGTGCATGCATCTTATGTACTCATTTATATCTCAAATTCAGGCTCAAAACACCCGAAAATTCTATATATTGGGGTCCCAGAAGCGATCTGTACATGCCTACTAAGTGCTTGAATATTTTCAAAATATAGGCTCAAAACATGCTAACAATCGATATTTTAGGTGCGTAAAGGCGATATCTCAAATTAAGGCCCAAAACACCCGAAAATTCGATATTTAGGGGTCCCAGAAGCGATCTGTACATGCCCATTCCGTGTCAGAGTATTTTCAAAATACAGGCCAAAAACATGCTCAAAATCGATGTATTATATGCCCAAAAGTCGATATGTGCATGTATCTTCAGTACCCGTTTATATCTCAAATTCTGGCCCTAAACAACAGAAAATTCGATATTTTGGGGTCCCAGAAGCGATCTGTACATGCCCACTCCGTGTTAGAGTATTTTCAAAATTCAGGCCCAAAACATGCTGAAAATCGATATTTTTGGTGCCCAAAGTCAATATGTGTATGCATCTTCTATACTCGTTTATATCTCAAATCCAGGCTCAAAACAACCGAAAATTCGATATTTTGGGGTCCCAGAAGCGATCTGTACATGCCTACTCCGTGTTAGAGTATTTTCAAAATACAGGCCAAAAACATGCTCAAAATCGATGTTTTAGGTGCCCAAAAGTCGATATGTGCATGCATCTTCAGTACCTGTTTATATCTCAAATTCAGGCTCATAACACCCGAAAATTCGATATTTTGGGGTCCCAGAAGCGATCTGTACATGCCTACTCCGTGTTAGAGTATTTTCAAAATACAGGCCCAAAACATGCTCAAAATCGATATTTTAGATGCCCAAAGTCAATATGTGCATGCATCTTCTGTACCCGTTTATATCTCAAATTCAGGCTCAAAACTCCCGAAAATTCAATATTTTGGGGTCCCAGAAGCAATCTGTACTCAGTGCTAGAATATTTTCAAAATATAGGCTGAAAACATGCTAAAAATCGATATTTTAGGTGCGTAAAGGCGATATCTCAAATTCAGGGACAAAACACCCGAAAATTCGATATTTAGGGGTCCCAGAAGCGATCTGTACATGCCTACTCCGTGTTAGAGTATTTTCAAAATACAGGCCCAAAACATGCTCAAAATCGATATTTTAGATGCCCAAAGTCAATATGTGCATGCATCTTCTGTACCCGTTTATATCTCAAATTCAGCCTCTAAACACCCGAAAATTCAAAATTTTGGGGTCCCAGAAGCAATCTGTACTCAGTGCTAGAATATTTTCAAAATATAGGCTGAAAACATGCTAAAAATCGATATTTTAGGTGCGTAAAGGCGATATCTCAAATTCAGGCACAAAACACCCGAAAATTCGATATTTAGGGGTCCCAGAAGCAATCTGTACATGCCTACTCCGTAATAGAGTATTTTCAAAATACAGGCCAAAAACATACTGAAAATCGATCTTTTAGGTGCCCAAAAGTCGATATGTGCACGCACCTTCAGTACCCGTGTATATCTCAAATTCATGCTCAAAACACCCGAAAAATCGATATTTTGGGGTCCCAGAAGCGATCTGTATATGCCTACTCCGTGTTAGAGTATTTTCAAAATACATGCCCAAAACATGCTGTAAATCGATATTTTAGATGCCCAAAGTCAATATGTGCATGTATCTTCTGTACCCGTTTATATCTCAAATTCAGGCTCAAAACACCCGTAAATTCAATATTTTGGGGTTCCAGAAGCAATCTGTACATGCCTACTCAGTGCTAGAAAATTTTCAAAATATAGGCTAAAAACATGCTAAAAATCGATATTTTAGGTGCCAAAAAGTCGATATCTCAAATTACGGCCCAAAACACCCGAAAATTCGATATTTAGTGGTCTCAGAAGCGATCTGTACATGCCTACTTAGTGCTAGAATGTTTGCAAAATATTGGCTCAAAACATGTTCAAAATCGATATTTTAGGTGCCCAAAAGTCGATATGTGCATGCATCTTCTGTACTCATTTATATCTCAAATTCAGGCTCAAAACACCCGAAAATTCGATATATTGGGGTCCCAGAAGCGATCTGTACATGCCTACTCAGTGCTTGAATATTTTCAAAATATAGGCTCAAAACATGCTAACAATCGATATTTTAGGTGCGTAAAGGCGATATCTCAAATCAAGGCCCAAAACACCCGAAAATTCGATATTTAGGGGTCCCAGAAGCGATCTGTACATGCCTACTCCGTGTTAGAGTATTTTCAAAATACAGGCCAAAAACATGCTCAAAATCGATGTTTTTTGTGCCCAAAAGTCGATATGTGCATGTATCTTCAGTACCCGTTTATATCTCAAATTCTGGCCCTAAACACCCGAAAATTCGATATTTTGGGGTCCCAGAAGCGATCTGTACATGCCTACTCAGTGCTAGAATGTTTTCAAAATATAGGCTCAAAACACGCTCAAAATCGATATTTTATGTGCCCAAAAGTCGATATGTGCATGTATCTTCTGTACCCGTTTATATCTTAAATTCTGGCCCTAAACACCCGAAAATTCGATATTTTTGGGTCCCAGAAGCTATCTGTACATGCCTACTCAGTGCTAGAATGATTTCAAAATATAGGTTCAAAACATGCTCGGAATCGATATTTTTGGTGCCCAAAAGTCGATTTTTGCATGCATCTTCTGTACTCGTTTATATCTCAAATTCAAGCTCAAAACACTAGAAAATTCGATATTTTGGGGTCTCAGAAGCGATCTGTACATGCCTACTCAGTGCTAGAATATTTTCAAAATATAGGCTCAAAACATGCTAAAAATCGATATTATAGGTGCGTAAAGGCGATATCTCAAATTCAGGCCCAAAACACCCGAAAATTCGATATTTTGGGGTCCCAGAAGCGATCTGTACATGCCTACTCCGTGTTAGAGTATTTTCAAAATACAGGCCAAAAACATGCTCTAAATCGATGTTTTAGGTGCCCAAAAGTCGATATGTGCATGCATCCTCAGTACCCGTTTATATATCAAATTCAGGCTCAAAACACCCGAAAATTCGATATTTTGGGGTCCCAGAAGCGATCTGTACATGCCTACTCCGTGTTAGAGTATTTTCAAAATACAGGCCAAAAACATACTGAAAATCGATCTTTTAGGTGCCCAAAAGTCGATATGTGCATGCATCTTCTGTACCCGTTTATATCTCAAATTCTGGCCCTAAACACCCGAAAATTCGATATTTTTGGGTCCCAGAAGCGATCTGTACATCCCTACTCAGTGCTAGAATGTTTTCAAAATATAGGCTCAGAACATGCTCAAAATCGATATTTTAGGTGCCCAAAAGTCGATATGTGCATGCATCTTCTGTACTCGTTTATATCTCAAATTCATGCTCAAAACACCCGAAAATTCGATATTTTGGGGTCCCAGAAGCGATCTGAACATGCCTACTCAGTGCTAGAATATTTTCAAAATATGAGCTCAAAACATGCTAAAAATCGATATTTTAGGTGCGTAATGGCGATATCTCAAATTCAGGCCTAAAACACCCGAAAATTCGATATTTAGGGGTCCGAGAAGCGATCTGTACATGCCTACTCCGTGTTAGAGTATTTTCAAAATACAGGCCCAAAACATGCTCAAAATCGATGTTTTAGGTGCCCAAAAGTCGATATGTGCATGCATCTTCAGTACCCGTTTATATCTCAAATTCAGGCTCAAAACACCCGAAAATTCGATATTTTGGGGTCCCAGAAGCGATCTGAACATGCCTACTCCGTGTTAGAGTATTTTCAAAATACAGGCCCAAAACATGCTGAAAATCGATATTTTAGGTGCCCAAAAGTCGATATCTCAAGTTCAGTCCCAAAACACCCGAAAATTCGATATTTAGGGGTCCCAGAAGGGATCTGTACATGCCTACTCCGTGTTAGAGTATTTTTAAAATACAGGCCAAAAACATACTGAAAATCGATCTTTTAGGTGCCCAAAAGTCGATATGTGCTTGTATCTTCTGTACCCGTTTATATCTCAAATTCTGGCCCTAAACACCCGAAAATTCGATATTTTGGGGTCCCAGAAGCGATCTCTACATGCCTAATCAGTGCTACAATATTTTCAAAATATAGGCTAAAAACATGCTAAAAATCGATATTTTAGGTGCCAGAAAGTCGATATCTCAAATTCAGTCCCAAAACACCCGAAAATTCGATATTTAGGAATCCCACAAGGGATCTGTACATGCATACTCCGTGTTAGAGTATTTTTAAAATACAGGCCAAAAACATACTGAAAATCGATCTTTTAGGTGCCCAAAAGTCGATATGTGCATGCATCTTCTGTACCCGTTTATATCTCAAATTCTGGCCCTAAACACCCGAAAATTCGATATTTGGGGTCCCAGAAGCGATCTGTACATGCCTACTCCGTGTTAGAGTATTTTCAAAATTCAGGCCCAAAACATGCTGAAAATCGATATTTTTGGTGCCCAAAGTCAATATGTGTATGCATCTTCTATACTCGTTTATATCTCAAATTCAGGCTCAAAACACCCGAAAATTCGATATTTTGGGGTCCCAGAAGCGATCTGTACATGCCTACTCCGTGTTAGAGTATTTTCAAAATACAGGCCAAAAACATGCTCAAAATCGATGTTTTAGGTGCCCAAAAGTCGATATGTGCATGCATCTTCAGTACCCGTTTATATCTCAAATTCAGGCTCAAAACACCCGAAAATTCGATATTTTGGGGTCCCAGAAGCGATCTGTACATGCCTACTCCGTGTTAGAGTATTTTCAAAATACAGTCCCAAAACATGATCAAAATCGATATTTTAGATGCCCAAAGTCAATATGTGCATGCATCTTCTGTACCCGTTTATATCTCAAATTCAGGCTCAAAACACCCGAAAATTCAATATTTTGTGGTCCCAGAAGCAATCTGTACTCAGTGCTAGAATATTTTCAAAATATAGGCTGAAAACATGCTAAAAATCGATATTTTAGGTGCGTAAAGGCGATATCTCAAATTCAGGCACAAAACACCCGAAAATTCGATATTTAGGGGTTCCAGAAGCAATCTGTACATGCCTACTCAGTGCTAGAATATTTTCAAAATATAGGCTAAAAACATGATAAAAATCGATATTTTAGGTGCCAAAAAGTCGATATCTCAAATTACAACCCAAAACACCCGAAAATTCGATATTTAGTGGTCTCAGAAGCGATCTGTACATGCCTACTTAGTGCTAGAATGTTTTCAAAATATTGGCTCAAAGCATGTTCAAAATCGATATTTTATGTGCCCAAAAGTCGATATGTGCATGCATCTTCTGTACTCATTTATATCTTAAATTCAGGCTCAAAATACCCTAAAATTCGATATATTGGGGTCACAGAAGCGATCTGTACATGCCTACTCAGTGCTTGAATATTTTCAAAATGTAGGCTCAAAACATGCTAACAATCGATATTTTAGGTGCGTAAAGGCGATATCTCAAATTAAGGCCCAAAACACCCGAAAATTCGATATTTAGGGGTCCCAGAAGCGATCTGTACATGCCCATTCCGTGTCAGATTATTTTCAAAATACAGGCCAAAAATATGCTCAAAATCGATGTTTTATATGCCCAAAAGTCGATATGTGCTTGTATCTTCAGTACCCGTTTATATCTCAAATTCTGGCCCTAAACAACCGAAAATTCGATATTTTGGGGTCCCAGAAGCGATCTGTACATGCCTACTCAGTGCTAGAATGTTTTCAAAATATAGGCTCAAAACATGCTCAAAATCGATATTTTATGTGCCCAAAAGTCGATATGTGCATGTATCTTCTGTACCCGTTTATATCTCAAATTATGGCCCTAAACACCCGAAAATTCGATATTTTTGGGTCCCAGAAGCGATCTGCACATGCCTACTCAGTGCTAGAATTATTTCAAAATATAGGTTCAAAACATGCTCAGAATCGATATTTTAGGTGCCCAAAAGTCGATTTTAGCATGCATCTTCTGTACTCGTTTATATCTCAAATTCAAGCTCAAAACACTAGAAAATTCGATATTTTGGGGTCTCAGAAGCGATCTGTACATGCCTACTCAGTGCTAGAATATTTTCAAAATATAGGCTCAAAACATGCTAAAAATCGATATTTTAGGTGCGTAAAGGCGATATCTCAAATTCAGGCCCAAAACACCCGAAAATTCGATATTTTGGGGTCCCAGAAGCGATCTGTACATGCCTACTCCGTGTTAGAGTATTTTCAAAATACAGGCCAAAAACATGCTCTAAATCGATGTTTTAGGTGCCCAAAAGTCGATATGTGCATGCATCTTCAGTACCCGTTTATATATCAAATTCAGGCTCAAAACACGCGAAAATTCGATATTTTGGGGTCCCAGAAGCGATCTGTACATGCCTACTCCGTGTTAGAGTATTTTCAAAATACAGGCCCAAAACATGCTGATAATCGATATTTTAGATGCCCAAAATCAATATGTGCATGTATCTTCTGTACCCGTTTATATCTCAAATTCAGGCTCAAAACACCCGAAAATTCAATGTTTTGGGGTACCAGAAGCAATCTGTACATGCCTACTCAGTGCTAGAATATTTTCAAAATATAGGCTAAAAACATGCTAAAAATCGATCTTTTAGGTGCCAAAAAGTCGATATCTCAAATTCAGTCCCAAAACACCCGAAAATTCGATATTTAGGGGTCCCAGAAGCGATCTGTACATGCCTACTCTGTGTTAGAGTATTTTCAAAATACAGGCCAAAAACATACTGAAAATCGATCTTTTAGGTGCCCAAAAGTCGATATGTGCATGCATCTTCTGTACCCGTTTATATCTCAAATTCAGGCTCAAACCACCAGAAAATTCAATATTTTGGGGTCCCAGAAGCAATCTGTACATGCCTACTCAGTGCTAGAATATTTTCAAAATCAAGTCTAAAAACATGCTAAAAATCGATATTTTAGGTGCCAAAAAGTCGATATCTCAAATTAAGGCCCAAAACACCCGAAAATTCGATATTTATGGGTCCCACTAGGGATCTGTACATGCCTACTCCGTTTTAGAGTATTTTCAAAATACAGGCCCAAAACATACTGAAAATCGATCTTTTAGGTGCCCAAAAGTCGATATGTGCATGCATCTTGTGTACCCGTTTATATCTCAAATTCTGGCCCTAAACACCCGAAAATTCGATATTTGGGGTCCAAGAAGCGATCTGTACATGCCCACTCCGTGTTAGAGTATTTTCAAAATACATGCCCAAAACATGCTGTAAATCGATATTTTAGATGCCCAAAGTCAATATGTGCATGTTTCTTCTGTACCCGTTTATATCTCAAATTCAGGCTCAAAACACCCGAAAATTCAATATTTTGGGGTTCCAGAAGCAATCTGTACATGCCTACTCAGTGCTAGAATATTTTCAAAATATAGTCTAAAAACATGATAAAAATCGATATTTTAGGTGCCAAAAAGTCGATATCTCAAATTACAACCCAAAACACCCGAAAATTCGATATTTAGTGGTCTCAGAAGCGATCTGTACATGCCTACTTAGTGCTAGAGTGTTTTCAAAATATTGGCTCAAAACATGTTTAAAATCGATATTTTAGGTGCCCAAAAGTCGATATGTGCATGCATCTTATGTACTCATTTATATCTCAAATTCAGGCTCAAAACACCCGAAAATTCTATATATTGGGGTCCCAGAAGCGATCTGTACATGCCTACTCAGTGCTTGAATATTTTCAAAATATAGGCTCAAAACATGCTAACAATCGATATTTTAGGTGCGTAAAGGCGATATCTCAAATTAAGGCCCAAAACACCCGAAAATTCGATATTTAGGGGTCCCAGAAGCGATCTGTACATGCCCATTCCGTGTCAGAGTATTTTCAAAATACAGGCCAAAAACATGCTCAAAATCGATGTTTTATATGCCCAAAAGTCGATATGTGCATGTATCTTCAGTACCCGTTTATATCTCAAATTCTGGCCCTAAACAACCGAAAATTCGATATTTTGGAGTCCCAGAAGCGATCTGTACATGCCTACTCAGTGCTAGAATGTTTTCAAAATATAGGCTCAAAACATGCTCAAAATCAATATTTTATGTGCCCAAAAGTCGATATGTGCATGTATCTTCTGTACCCGTTTATATCTAAAATTCTGGCCCTAAACACCCGAAAATTCGATATTTTTGGGTCCCAGAAGCAATCTGGACATGCCTACTCAGTGCTAGAATGATTTCAAAATATAGGTTCAAAACATGCTCAGAATCGATATTTTAGGTGCCCAAAAGTCGATTTTTGCATGCATCTTCTGTACTCGTTTATATCTCAAATTCAAGCTCAAAACAATAGAAAATTCGATATTTTGGGGTCTCAGAAGCGATCTGTACATGCCTACTCAGTGCTAGAATATTTTCAAAATATAGGCTCAAAACATGCTAAAAATCGATATTTTAGGTGCGTAAAGGCGATATCTCAAATTCAGTCCCAAAACATCCGAAAATTCGATATTTTGGGGTCCCAGAAGCGATCTGTACATGCCTACTCCGTGTTAGAGTATTTTCAAAATACAGGCCCAAAACATGCTGATAATCGATATTTTAGATGCCCAAAATCAAAATGTGCATGTATCTTCTGTACCCGTTTATATCTCAAATTCAGGCTCAAAACACCCGAAAATTCAATATTTTGGGGTCCCAGAAGCAATCTGTACATGCCTACTCAGTGCTAGAATATTTTCAAAATATAGGCTAAAAACATGCTAAAAATCGATCTTTTAGGTGCCAAAAAGTCGATATCTCAAATTCAGTCCCAAAACACCCGAAAATTCGATATTTAGGGGTCCCAGAAGCGATCTGAACATGCCTACTCTGTGTTAGAGTATTTTCAATATACAGGCCAAAAACATACTGAAAATCGATCTTTTAGGTGCCTAAAGTCGATATGTGCATGCATCTTCTGTACCCGTTTATATCTCAAATTCAGGCTCAAACCACCAGAAAATTCAATATTTTGGGGTCCCAGAAGCAATCTGTACATGCCTACTCAGTGCTAGAATATTTTCAAAATCAAGTCTAAAAACATGCTAAAAATCGATATTTTAGGTGCCAAAAAGTCGATATCTCAAATTAAGGCCCAAAACACCCGAAAATTAGATATTTATGGGTCCCACAAGGGATCTGTACATGCCTACTCCGTGTTAGAGTATTTTCAAAATACAGGCGCAAAACATACTGAAAATCGATCTTTTAGGTGCCCAAAAGTCGATATGTGCATGCATCTTCTGTACCCGTTTATATCTCAAATTCTGGCCCTAAACACCCGAAAATTCGATATTTGGGGTCCAAGAAGCGATCTGTACATGCCCACTCCGTGTTAGAGTATTTTCAAAATTCAGGCCCAAAACATGCTGAAAATCGATATTTTTGGTGCCCAAAGTCAATATGTGTATGCATCTTCTATACTCGTTTATATCTCAAATTCAGGCTCAAAACAACCGAAAATTCGATATTTTGGGGTCCCAGAAGCGATCTGTACATGCCTACTCCGTGTTAGAGTATTTTCAAAATACAGGCCAAAAACATGCTCAAAATCGATGTTTTAGGTGCCCAAAAGTCGATATGTGCATGCATCTTCAGTACCTGTTTATATCTCAAATTCAGGCTCAAAACACCCGAAAATTCGATATTTTGGGGTCCCAGAAGCGATCTGTACATGCCTACTCCGTGTTAGAGTATTTTCAAATTACAGGCCCAAAACATGCTCAAAATCGATATTTTAGATGCCCAAAGTCAATATGTGCATGCATCTTCTGTACCCGTTTATATCTCAAATTCAGGCTCAAAACACCCGAAAATTCAATATTTTGGGGTCCCAGAGGCAATCTGTACTCAGTGCTAGAATATTTTCAAAATATAGGCTGAAAACATGCTAAAAATCGATATTTTAGGTGCGTAAAGGCGATATCTCAAATTCAGGGACAGAACACCCGAAAATTCGATATTTAGGGGTCCCAGAAGCGATCTGAACATGCCTACTCTGTGTTAGAGTATTTTCAATATACAGGCCAAAAACATACTGAAAATCGATCTTTTAGGTGCCTAAAGTCGATATGTGCATGCATCTTCTGTACCCGTTTATATCTCAAATTCAGGCTCAAACCACCAGAAAATTCAATATTTTGGGGTCCCAGAAGCAATCTGTACATGCCTACTCAGTGCTAGAATATTTTCAAAATCAAGTCTAAAAACATGCTAAAAATCGATATTTTAGGTGCCAAAAAGTCGATATCTCAAATTAAGGCCCAAAACACCCGAAAATTCGATATTTATGGGTCCCACAAGGGATCTGTACATGCCTACTCCGTGTTAGAGTATTTTCAAAATACAGGCGCAAAACATACTGAAAATCGATCTTTTAGGTGCCCAAAAGTCGATATGTGCATGCATCTTCTGTACCCGTTTATATCTCAAATTCTGGCCCTAAACACCCGAAAATTCGATATTTGGGGTCCAAGAAGCGATCTGTACATGCCCACTCCGTGTTAGAGTATTTTCAAAATTCAGGCCCAAAACATGCTGAAAATCGATATTTTTGGTGCCCAAAGTCAATATGTGTATGCATCTTCTATACTCGTTTATATCTCAAATCCAGGCTCAAAACAACCGAAAATTCGATATTTTGGGGTCCCAGAAGCGATCTGTACATGCCTACTCCGTGTTAGAGTATTTTCAAAATACAGGCCAAAAACATGCTCAAAATCGATGTTTTAGGTGCCCAAAAGTCGATATGTGCATGCATCTTCAGTACCTGTTTATATCTCAAATTCAGGCTCAAAACACCCGAAAATTCGATATTTTGGGGTCCCAGAAGCGATCTGTACATGCCTACTCCGTGTTAGAGTATTTTCAAATTACAGGCCCAAAACATGCTCAAAATCGATATTTTAGATGCCCAAAGTCAATATGTGCATGCATCTTCTGTACCCGTTTATATCTCAAATTCAGGCTCAAAACACCCGAAAATTCAATATTTTGGGGTCCCAGAAGCAATCTGTACTCAGTGCTAGAATATTTTCAAAATATAGGCTGAAAACATGCTAAAAATCGATATTTTAGGTGCGTAAAGGCGATATCTCAAATTCAGGGACAAAACACCCGAAAATTCGATATTTAGGGGTCCCAGAAGCGATCTGTACATGCCTACTCCGTGTTAGAGTATTTTCAAAATACAGGCCCAAAACATGCTCAAAATCGATATTTTAGATGCCCAAAGTCAATATGTGCATGCATCTTCTGTACCCGTTTATATCTCAAATTCAGCCTCTAAACACCCGAAAATTCAAAATTTTGGGGTCCCAGAAGCAATCTGTACTCAGTGCTAGAATATTTTCAAAATATAGGCTGAAAACATGCTAAAAATCGATATTTTAGGTGCGTAAAGGCGATATCTCAAATTCAGGCACAAAACACCCGAAAATTCGATATTTAGGGGTCCCAGAAGCGATCTGTACATGCCTACTCCGTGTTAGAGTATTTTCAAAATACAGGCCAAAAACATACTGAAAATCGATCTTTTAGGTGCCCAAAAGTCGATATGTGCACGCACCTTCAGTACCCGTTTATATCTCAAATTCATGCTCAAAACACCCGAAAAATCGATATTTTGGGGTCCCAGAAGCGATCTGTACATGCCTACTCCGTGTTAGAGTATTTTCAAAATACATGCCCAAAACATGCTGTAAATCGATATTTTAGATGCCCAAAGTCAATATGTGCATGTATCTTCTGTACCCGTTTATATCTCAAATTCAGGCTCAAAACACCCGTAAATTCAATATTTTGGGGTTCCAGAAGCAATCTGTACATGCCTACTCAGTGCTAGAAAATTTTCAAAATATAGGCTAAAAACATGCTAAAAATCGATATTTTAGGTGCCAAAAAGTCGATATCTCAAATTACGGCCCAAAACACCCGAAAATTCGATATTTAGTGGTCTCAGAAGCGATCTGTACATGCCTACTTAGTGCTAGAATGTTTGCAAAATATTGGCTCAAAACATGTTCAAAATCGATATTTTAGGTGCCCAAAAGTCGATATGTGCATGCATCTTCTGTACTCATTTATATCTCAAATTCAGGCTCAAAACACCCGAAAATTCGATATATTGGGGTCCCAGAAGCGATCTGTACATGCCTACTCAGTGCTTGAATATTTTCAAAATATAGGCTCAAAACATGCTAACAATCGATATTTTAGGTGCGTAAAGGCGATATCTCAAATCAAGGCCCAAAACACCCGAAAATTCGATATTTAGGGGTGCCAGAAGCGATCTGTACATGCCTACTCCGTGTTAGAGTATTTTCAATATACAGGCCAAAAACATGCTCAAAATCGATGTTTTTTGTGCCCAAAAGTCGATATGTGCATGTATCTTCAGTACCCGTTTATATCTCAAATTCTGGCCCTAAACACCCGAAAATTCGATATTTTTGGGTCCCAGAAGCGATCTGTACATGCCTACTCAGTGCTAGAATGATTTCAAAATATAGGTTCAAAACATGCTCGGAATCGATATTTTAGGTGCCCAAAAGTCGATTTTTGCATGCATCTTCTGTACTCGTTTATATCTCAAATTCAGGCTCAAAACACCCGAAAATTCGATATTTTGGGATCCCAGAAGCGATCTGTACATGCCTACTTAGTGCTAGAATATTTTTAAAATATAGGCTAAAAACATGCTAAAATCGATATTTTAGGTGCGTAAAGGCGATATCTCAAATTAAGGTCCAAAACACCCGAAAATTCGATATTTAGGGGTCCCAGAAGCGATCTGTACATGCCTACTCCGTGTTAGAGTATTTTCAAAATACAGGCCAAAAACATACTGAAAATCGATCTTTTAGGTGCCCAAAAGTCGATATGTGCATTTATCTTCTGTACCCGTTTATATCTCAAATTCTGGCCCTGAACACCCGAAAATTCGATATTTTGGGGTCCCAGAAGCGATCTGTACATGCCTACTCAGTGCTAGAATATTTTCAAAATATAGTCTAAAAAACATGCTAAAAATCGATATTTTAGGTGCAAGAAAGTCGATATCTCAAATTCAGTCCCAAAACAATCGAAAATTCGATATTTAGGGGTCCCACAAGGGATCTGTACATGCCTACTCCGTGTTAGAGTATTTTCAAAATACAGGCCAAAAACATGCTCAAAATCGATGTTTTTTGTGCCCAAAAGTCGATATGTGCATGTATCTTCAGTACCCGTTTATATCTCAAATTCTGGCCCTAAACACCCAAAAATTCGATATTTTGGGGTCCCAGAAGCGATCTGTACATGCCTACTCAGTGCTAGAATGTTTTCAAAATATAGGCTCAAAAACATGCTCAAAATCGATATTTTATGTGCCCAAAAGTCGATATGTGCATGTATCTTCTGTACCCGTTTATATCTTAAATTCTGGCCCTAAACACCCGAAAATTCGATATTTTTGGGTCCCAGAAGCGATCTGTACATGCCTACTCAGTGCTAGAATGATTTCAAAATATAGGTTCAAAACATGCTCGGAATCGATATTTTAGGTGCCCAAAAGTCGATTTTTGCATGCATCTTCTGTACTCGTTTATATCTCAAATTGAAGCTCAAAACACTAGAAAATTCGATATTTTGGGGTCTCAGAAGCGATCTGTACATGCCTACTCAGTGCTAGAATATTTTCAAAATATAGGCTCAAAACATGCTAAAAATCGATATTATAGGTGCGTAAAGGCGATATCTCAAATTCAGGCCCAAAACACCCGAAAATTCGATATTTTGGAGTCCCAGAAGCGATCTGTACATGCCTACTCCGTGTTAGAGTATTTTCAAAATACAGGCCAAAAACATGCTCTAAATCGATGTTTTAGGTGCCCAAAAGTCGATATGTGCATGCATCCTCAGTACCCGTTTATATATCAAATTCAGGCTCAAAACACCCGAAAATTCGATATTTTGGGGTCCCAGAAGCGATCTGTACATGCCTACTCCGTGTTAGAGTATTTTCAAAATACAGGCCAAAAACATACTGAAAATCGATCTTTTAGGTGCCCAAAACTCGATATGTGCATGCATCTTCTGTACCCGTTTATATCTCAAATTCTGGCCCAAAACACCCGAAAATTCGATATTTTTGGGTCCCAGAAGCGATCTGTACATCCCTACTCAGTGCTAGAATGTTTTTAAAATATAGGCTCAGAACATGCTCAAAATCGATATTTTAGGTGCCCAAAAGTCGATATGTGCATGCATCTTCTGTACTCGTTTATATCTCAAATTCAAGCTCAAAACACCCGAAAATTCGATATTTTGGGGTCCCAGAAGCGATCTGAACATGCCTACTCAGTGCTAGAATATTTTCAAAATATGAGCTCAAAACATGCTAAAAATCGATATTTTAGGTGCGTAAAGGCGATATCTCAAATTCAGGCACAAAACACCCGAAAATTCGATATTTAGGGGTCCCAGAAGCGATCTGTACATGCCTACTCCGTGTTAGAGTATTTTCAAAATACAGGCCCAAAACATGCTCAAAATCGATGTTTTAGGTGCCCAAAAGTCGATATGTGCATGCATCTTCAGTACCCGTTTATATCTCAAATTCAGGCTCAAAACACCCGAAAATTCGATATTTTGGGGTCCCAGAAGCGATCTGAACATGCCTACTCCGTGTTAGAGTATTTTCAAAATACAGGCCCAAAACATGCTGAAAATCGATATTTTAGGTGCCCAAAAGTCGATATCTCAAATTCAGTCCCAAAACACCCGAAAATTCGATATTTAGGGGTCCCACAAGGGATCTGTACATGCCTACTCCGTGTTAGAGAATTTTTAAAATACAGGCCAAAAACATACTGAAAATCGATCTTTTAGGTGCCCAAAAGTCGATATGTGCATGCATCTTCTGTACCCGTTTATATCTCAAATTCTGGCCCTAAACACCCGAAAATTCGATATTTGGGGTCCCAGAAGCGATCTGTACATGCCTACTCCGTGTTAGAGTATTTTCAAAATTCAGGCCCAAAACATGCTGAAAATCGATATTTTTGGTGCCCAAAAGTCGATATGTGCATGCATCTTCAGTACCCGTTTATATCTCAAATTCAGGCTCAAAACACCCGAAAATTCGATATTTTGGGGTCCCAGAAGCGATCTGTACATGCCTACTCCGTGTTAGAGTATTTTCAAAATACAGGCCCAAAACATGCTCAAAATCGATATTTTAGATGCCCAAAGTCAATATGTGCATGCATCTTCTGTACCCGTTTATATCTCAAATTCAGGCTCAAAACACCCGAAAATTCAATATTTTGTGGTCCCAGAAGCAATCTGTACTCAGTGGTAGAATATTTTCAAAATATAGGCTGAAAACATGCTAAAAATCGATATTTTAGGTGCGTAAAGGCGATATCTCAAATTCAGGCAGAAAACACCCGAAAATTCGATATTTAGGGGTCCCAGAAGCGATCTGTACATGCCTACTCCGTGTTAGAGTATTTTCAATATACAGGCCAAAAATATACTGAAAATCGATCTTTTAGGTGCCCAAAAGTCGATATGTGCATGCACCTTCAGTACCCGTTTATATCTCAAATTCAGGCTCAAAACACTCGAAAATTCAATATTTTGGGGTCCCAGAAGCAATCTGTACTCAGTGCTAGAATATTTTCAAAATATAGGCTGAAAACATGCTAAAAATCGATATTTTAAGTGCGTAAAGGCGATATCTCAAATTCAGGCACAAAACACCCGAAAATTCGATATTTATGGGTCCCACTAGGGATCTGTACATGCCTACTCCGTTTTAGAGTATTTTCAAAATACAGGCCCAAAACATACTGAAAATCGATCTTTTAGGTGCCCAAAAGTCGATATGTGCATGCATCTTGTGTACCCGTTTATATCTCAAATTCTGGCCCTAAACACCCGAAAATTCGATATTTGGGGTCCAAGAAGCGATCTGTACATGCCCACTCCGTGTTAGAGTATTTTCAAAATACATGCCCAAAACATGCTGTAAATCGATATTTTAGATGCCCAAAGTCAATATGTGCATGTTTCTTCTGTACCCGTTTATATCTCAAATTCAGGCTCAAAACACCCGAAAATTCAATATTTTGGGGTTCCAGAAGCAATCTGTACATGCCTACTCAGTGCTAGAATATTTTCAAAATATAGGCTAAAAACATGATAAAAATCGATATTTTAGGTGCCAAAAAGTCGATATCTCAAATTACAACCCAAAACACCCGAAAATTCGATATTTAGTGGTCTCAGAAGCGATCTGTACATGCCTACTTAGTGCTAGAATGTTTTCAAAATATTGGCTCAAAACATGTTCAAAATCGATATTTTAGGTGCCCAAAAGTCGATATGTGCATGCATCTTCTGTACTCATTTATATCTCAAATTCAGGCTCAAAACACCCGAAAATTCTATATATTGGGGTCCCAGAAGCGATCTGTACATGCCTACTCAGTGCTTGAATATTTTCAAAATATAGGCTCAAAACATGCTAACAATCGATATTTTAGGTGCGTAAAGGCGATATCTCAAATTAAGGCCCAAAACACCCGAAAATTCGATATTTTGGGGTCCCAGAAGCGATCTGTACATGCCTACTCCGTGTTAGAGTATTTTCAAATTACAGGCCCAAAACATGCTCAAAATCGATATTTTAGATGCCCAAAGTCAATATGTGCATGCATCTTCTGTACCCGTTTATATCTCAAATTCAGGCTCAAAACACCCGAAAATTCAATATTTTGGGGTCCCAGAAGCAATCTGTACTCAGTGCTAGAATATTTTCAAAATATAGGCTGAAAACATGCTAAAAATCGATATTTTAGGTGCGTAAAGGCGATATCTCAAATTCAGGGACAAAACACCCGAAAATTCGATATTTAGGGGTCCCAGAAGCGATCTGAACATGCCTACTCTGTGTTAGAGTATTTTCAATATACAGGCCAAAAACATACTGAAAATCGATCTTTTAGGTGCCTAAAGTCGATATGTGCATGCATCTTCTGTACCCGTTTATATCTCAAATTCAGGCTCAAACCACCAGAAAATTCAATATTTTGGGGTCCCAGAAGCAATCTGTACATGCCTACTCAGTGCTAGAATATTTTCAAAATCAAGTCTAAAAACATGCTAAAAATCGATATTTTAGGTGCCAAAAAGTCGATATCTCAAATTAAGGCCCAAAACACCCGAAAATTCGATATTTATGGGTCCCACAAGGGATCTGTACATGCCTACTCCGTGTTAGAGTATTTTCAAAATACAGGCGCAAAACATACTGAAAATCGATCTTTTAGGTGCCCAAAAGTCGATATGTGCATGCATCTTCTGTACCCGTTTATATCTCAAATTCTGGCCCTAAACACCCGAAAATTCGATATTTGGGGTCCAAGAAGCAATCTGTACATGCCCACTCCGTGTTAGAGTATTTTCAAAATTCAGGCCCAAAACATGCTGAAAATCGATATTTTTGGTGCCCAAAGTCAATATGTGTATGCATCTTCTATACTCGTTTATATCTCAAATCCAGGCTCAAAACAACCGAAAATTCGATATTTTGGGGTCCCAGAAGCGATCTGTACATGCCTACTCCGTGTTAGAGTATTTTCAAAATACAGGCCAAAAACATGCTCAAAATCGATGTTTTAGGTGCCCAAAAGTCGATATGTGCATGCATCTTCAGTACCTGTTTATATCTCAAATTCAGGCTCAAAACACCCGAAAATTCGATATTTTGGGGTCCCAGAAGCGATCTGTACATGCCTACTCCGTGTTAGAGTATTTTCAAATTACAGGCCCAAAACATGCTCAAAATCGATATTTTAGATGCCCAAAGTCAATATGTGCATGCATCTTCTGTACCCGTTTATATCTCAAATTCAGGCTCAAAACACCCGAAAATTCAATATTTTGGGGTCCCAGAAGCAATCTGTACTCAGTGCTAGAATATTTTCAAAATATAGGCTGAAAACATGCTAAAAATCGATATTTTAGGTGCGTAAAGGCGATATCTCAAATTCAGGGACAAAACACCCGAAAATTCGATATTTAGGGGTCCCAGAAGCGATCTGTACATGCCTACTCCGTGTTAGAGTATTTTCAAAATACAGGCCCAAAACATGCTCAAAATCGATATTTTAGATGCCCAAAGTCAATATGTGCATGCATCTTCTGTACCCGTTTATATCTCAAATTCAGCCTCTAAACACCCGAAAATTCAAAATTTTGGGGTCCCAGAAGCAATCTGTACTCAGTGCTAGAATATTTTCAAAATATAGGCTGAAAACATGCTAAAAATCGATATTTTAGGTGCGTAAAGGCGATATCTCAAATTCAGGCACAAAACACCCGAAAATTCGATATTTAGGGGTCCCAGAAGCGATCTGTACATGCCTACTCCGTGTTAGAGTATTTTCAAAATACAGGCCAAAAACATACTGAAAATCGATCTTTTAGGTGCCCAAAAGTCGATATGTGCACGCACCTTCAGTACCCGTTTATATCTCAAATTCATGCTCAAAACACCCGAAAAATCGATATTTTGGGGTCCCAGAAGCGATCTGTACATGCCTACTCCGTGTTAGAGTATTTTCAAAATACATGCCCAAAACATGCTGTAAATCGATATTTTAGATGCCCAAAGTCAATATGTGCATGTATCTTCTGTACCCGTTTATATCTCAAATTCAGGCTCAAAACACCCGTAAATTCAATATTTTGGGGTTCCAGAAGCAATCTGTACATGCCTACTCAGTGCTAGAAAATTTTCAAAATATAGGCTAAAAACATGCTAAAAATCGATATTTTAGGTGCCAAAAAGTCGATATCTCAAATTACGGCCCAAAACACCCGAAAATTCGATATTTAGTGGTCTCAGAAGCGATCTGTACATGCCTACT
Organism: Petrolisthes cinctipes; assembly: GCA_033782935.1. Lineage (NCBI taxonomy): Eukaryota > Metazoa > Arthropoda > Malacostraca > Decapoda > Porcellanidae > Petrolisthes > Petrolisthes cinctipes. Next base: position 599,433 of record JAWQEG010000433.1, on the reverse strand, counting down.
TAGTGCTAGAATGTTTGCAAAATATTGGCTCAAAACATGTTCAAAATCGATATTTTAGGTGCCCAAAAGTCGATATGTGCATGCATCTTCTGTACTCATTTATATCTCAAATTCAGGCTCAAAACACCCGAAAATTCGATATATTGGGGTCCCAGAAGCGATCTGTACATGCCTACTCAGTGCTTGAATATTTTCAAAATATAGGCTCAAAACATGCTAACAATCGATATTTTAGGTGCGTAAAGGCGATATCTCAAATCAAGGCCCAAAACAGCCGAAAATTCGATATTTAGGGGTGCCAGAAGCGATCTGTACATGCCTACTCCGTGTTAGAGTATTTTCAATATACAGGCCAAAAACTTGCTCAAAATCGATGTTTTTTGTGCCCAAAAGTCGATATGTGCATGTATCTTCAGTACCCGTTTATATCTCAAATTCTGGCCCTAAACACCCGAAAATTCGATATTTTTGGGTCCCAGAAGCGATCTGTACATGCCTACTCAGTGCTAGAATGATTTCAAAATATAGGTTCAAAACATGCTCGGAATCGATATTTTAGGTGCCCAAAAGTCGATTTTTGCATGCATCTTCTGTACTCGTTTATATCTCAAATTCAGGCTCAAAACACCCGAAAATTCGATATTTTGGGATCCCAGAAGCGATCTGTACATGCCTACTTAGTGCTAGAATATTTTTAAAATATAGGCTAAAAACATGCTAAAATCGATATTTTAGGTGCGTAAAGGCGATATCTCAAATTAAGGTCCAAAACACCCGAAAATTCGATATTTAGGGGTCCCAGAAGCGATCTGTACATGCCTACTCCGTGTTAGAGTATTTTCAAAATACAGGCCAAAAACATACTGAAAATCGATCTTTTAGGTGCCCAAAAGTCGATATGTGCATTTATCTTCTGTACCCGTTTATATCTCAAATTCTGGCCCTGAACACCCGAAAATTCGATATTTTGGGGTCCCAGAAGCGATCTGTACATGCCTACTCAGTGCTAGAATATTTTCAAAATATAGTCTAAAAAACATGCTAAAAATCGATATTTTAGGTGCAAGAAAGTCGATATCTCAAATTCAGTCCCAAAACACCCGAAAATTCGATATTTAGGGGTCCCACAAGGGATCTGTACATGCCTACTCCGTGTTAGAGTATTTTCAAAATACAGGCCAAAAACATGCTCAAAATCGATGTTTTTTGTGCCCAAAAGTCGATATGTGCATGTATCTTCAGTACCCGTTTATATCTCAAATTCTGGCCCTAAACACCCAAAAATTCGATATTTTGGGGTCCCAGAAGCGATCTGTACATGCCTACTCAGTGCTAGAATGTTTTCAAAATATAGGCTCAAAAACATGCTCAAAATCGATATTTTATGTGCCCAAAAGTCGATATGTGCATGTATCTTCTGTACCCGTTTATATCTTAAATTCTGGCCCTAAACACCCGAAAATTCGATATTTTTGGGTCCCAGAAGCGATCTGTACATGCCTACTCAGTGCTAGAAGGATTTCAAAATATAGGTTCAAAACATGCTCGGAATCGATATTTTAGGTGCCCAAAAGTCGATTTTTGCATGCATCTTCTGTACTCGTTTATATCTCAAATTCAAGCTCAAAACACTAGAAAATTCGATATTTTGGGGTCTCAGAAGCGATCTGTACATGCCTAGTCAGTGCTAGAATATTTTCAAAATATAGGCTCAAAACATGCTAAAAATCGATATTATAGGTGCGTAAAGGCGATATCTCAAATTCAGGCCCAAAACACCCGAAAATTCGATATTTTGGGGTCCCAGAAGCGATCTGTACATGCCTACTCCGTGTTAGAGTATTTTCAAAATACAGGCCAAAAACATGCTCTAAATCGATGTTTTAGGTGCCCAAAAGTCGATATGTGCATGCATCCTCAGTACCCGTTTATATATCAAATTCAGGCTCAAAACACCCGAAAATTCGATATTTTGGGGTCCCAGAAGCGATCTGTACATGCCTACTCCGTGTTAGAGTATTTTCAAAATACAGGCCAAAAACATACCGAAAATCGATCTTTTAGGTGCCCAAAACTCGATATGTGCATGCATCTTCTGTACCCGTTTATATCTCAAATTCTGGCCCAAAACACCCGAAAATTCGATATTTTTGGGTCCCAGAAGCGATCTGTACATCCCTACTCAGTGCTAGAATGTTTTTAAAATATAGGCTCAGAACATGCTCAAAATCGATATTTTAGGTGCCCAAAAGTCGATATGTGCATGCATCTTCTGTACTCGTTTATATCTCAAATTCAAGCTCAAAACACCCGAAAATTCGATATTTTGGGGTCCCAGAAGCGATCTGAACATGCCTACTCAGTGCTAGAATATTTTCAAAATATGAGCTCAAAACATGCTAAAAATCGATATTTTAGGTGCGTAAAGGCGATATCTCAAATTCAGGCACAAAACACCCGAAAATTCGATATTTAGGGGTCCCAGAAGCGATCTGTACATGCCTACTCCGTGTTAGAGAATTTTTAAAATACAGGCCAAAAACATACTGAAAATCGATCTTTTAGGTGCCCAAAAGTCGATATGTGCATGCATCTTCTGTACCCGTTTATATCTCAAATTCTGGCCCTAAACACCCGAAAATTCGATATTTGGGGTCCCAGAAGCGATCTGTACATGCCTACTCCGTGTTAGAGTATTTTCAAAATTCATGCCCAAAACATGCTGAAAATCGATATTTTTGGTGCCCAAAAGTCGATATGTGCATGCATCTTCAGTACCCGTTTATATCTCAAATTCAGGCTCAAAACACCCGAAAATTCGATATTTTGGGGTCCCAGAAGCGATCTGTACATGCCTACTCCGTGTTAGAGTATTTTCAAAATACAGGCCCAAAACATGCTCAAAATCGATATTTTAGATGCCCAAAGTCAATATGTGCATGCATCTTCTATACCCGTTTATATCTCAAATTCAGGCTCAAAACACCCGAAAATTCAATATTTTGTGGTCCCAGAAGCAATCTGTACTCAGTGGTAGAATATTTTCAAAATATAGGCTGAAAACATGCTAAAAATCGATATTTTAGGTGCGTAAAGGCGATATCTCAAATTCAGGCAGAAAACACCCGAAAATTCGATATTTAGGGGTCCCAGAAGCGATCTGTACATGCCTACTCCGTGTTAGAGTATTTTCAATATACAGGCCAAAAATATACTGAAAATCGATCTTTTAGGTGCCCAAAAGTCGATATGTGCATGCACCTTCAGTACCCGTTTATATCTCAAATTCAGGCTCAAAACACTCGAAAATTCAATATTTTGGGGTCCCAGAAGCAATCTGTACTCAGTGCTAGAATATTTTCAAAATATAGGCTGAAAACATGCTAAAAATCGATATTTTAAGTGCGTAAAGGCGATATCTCAAATTCAGGCACAAAACACCCGAAAATTCGATATTTAGGGGTCCCAGAAGCGATCTGTACATGCCTACTCCGTGTTAGAGTATTTTCAAAATACAGGCCAAAAACATACTAAAATCGATCTTTTAGGTGCCCAAAAGTCGATATGTGCATGCACCTTCAGTACCCGTTTATATCTCAAATTCATGGTCAAAACACCCGAAAATTCGATATTTTGGGGTCCCAGAAGCGATCTGTACATGCCTAATCCGTGTTAGAATATTTTCAAAATACATGCCCAAAACATGCTCTAAATCGATATTTTAGATGCCCAAAGTCAATATGTGCATGTATCTTCTGTACCCGTTTATATCTCAAATTCAGGCTCAAAACACCCGAAAATTCAATATTTTGGGGTACCAGAAGCAATCTGTACATGCCTACTCAGTGCTAGAATATTTTCAAAATATAGGCTAAAAACATGCTAAAAATCGATATTTTAGGTGCCAAAAAGTCGATATCTCAAATTACGGCCCAAAACACCCGAAAATTCGATATTTAGTGGTCTCAGAAGCAATCTGTACATGCCTACTTAGTGCTAGAATGTTTTCAAAATATTGGCTCAAAACATGTTCAAAATCGATATTTTAGGTGCCCAAAAGTCGATATGTGCATGCATCTTCTGTACTCATTTATATCTCAAATTCAGGCTCAAAACACCCGAAAATTCGATATATTGGGGTCCCAGAAGCGATCTGTACATGCCTACTCAGTGCTTGAATATTTTCAAAATATAGGCTCAAAACATGCTAACAATCGATATTTTAGGTGCGTAAAGGCGATATCTCAAATTAAGGCCCAAAACACCCGAAAATTCGATATTTAGGGGTCCCAGAAGCGATCTGTACATGTCTACTCCGTGTTAGAGTATTTTCAAAATACAGGCCAAAAACATGCAAAAAATTGATGTTTTATGTGCCCAAATGTCGATATGTGCATGTATCTTCAGTACCCGTTTATATCTCAAATTCTGGCCCTAAACACCAGAAAATTCGATATTTTGGGGTCCCAGAAGCGATCTGTACATGCCTACTCAGTGCTAGAATGTTTTCAAAATATAGGCTCAAAACATGCTCAAAATCGATATTTTATGTGCCCAAAAGTCGATATGTGCATGTATCTTCTGTACCCGTTTATATCTCAGATTCTGGCCCTAAACACCCGAAAATTCGATATTTTTGGGTCCCTGAAGCGATCTGTACATGCCTACTCAGTGCTAGAATGATTTCAAAATATAAGTTCAAGACATGCTCGAAATCGATATTTTAGGTGCCCAAAAGTCGATTTTTGCATGCATCTTCTGTACTCGTTTACATCTCAAATTCAAGCTCAAAACACCCGAAAATTCGATATTTTGGTGTCCCAGAAGCGATTTGTACATGCCTACTCCGTGTTAGAGTATTTTCAAAATACAGGCCAAAAACATGCTCTAAATCGATGTTTTAGGTGCCCAAAAGTCGATATGTGCATGCATCTTCAGTACCCGTTTATATATCAAATTCAGGCTCAAAACACCCGAAAATTCGATATTTTGGGGTCCCAGAAGCGATCTGTACATGCCTAGTCCGTGTTAGAGTATTTTCAAAATACAGGCCCAAAACATGCTCAAAATCGATATTTTAGATGCCCAAAGTCAATATGTGCATGCATCTTCTGTAGCCGTTTATATCTCAAATTCAGGCTCAAAACACCCGAAAATTCAATATTTTGTGGTCCCAGAAGCAATCTGTACTCAGTGCTAGAATATTTTCAAAATATAGGCTGAAAACATGCTAAAAATCGATATTTTAGGTGCGTAAAGGCGATATCTCAAATTCAGGCAGAAAACACCCGAAAATTCGATATTTAGGGGTCCCAGAAGCGATCTGTACATGCCTACTCCGTGTTAGAGTATTTTCAATATACAGGCCAAAAATATACTGAAAATCGATCTTTTAGGTGCCCAAAAGTCGATATGTGCATGCACCTTCAGTACCCGTTTATATCTCAAATTCAGGCTCAAAACACTCGAAAATTTAATATTTTGGGGTCCCAGAAGCAATCTGTACTCAGTGCTAGAATATTTTCAAAATATAGGCTGAAAACATGCTAAAAATCGATATTTTAAGTGCGTAAAGGCGATATCTCAAATTCAGGCACAAAACACCCGAAAATTCGATATTTAGGGGTCCCAGAAGCGATCTGTACATGCCTACTCCGTGTTAGAGTATTTTCAAAATACAGGCCAAAAACATACTGAAAATCGATCTTTTAGGTGCCCAAAAGTCGATATGTGCATGCACCTTCAGTACCCGTTTATATCTCAAATTCATGGTCAAAACACCCAAAAATTCGATATTTTGGGGTCCCAGAAGCGATCTGTACATGCCTAATCCGTGTTAGAGTATTTTCAAAATACATGCCCAAAACATGCTGTAAATCGATATTTTAGATGCCCAAAGTCAATATGTGCATGTATCTTCTGTACCCGTTTATATCTCAAATTCAGGCTCAAAACCCCCGAAAATTCAATATTTTGGGGTACCAGAAGCAATCTGTACATGCCTACTCAGTGCTAGAATATTTTCAAAATATAGGCTAAAAACATGCTAAAAATCGATATTTTAGGTGCCAAAAAGTCGATATCTCAAATTACGGCCCAAAACACCCGAAAATTCGATATTTAGTGGTCTCAGAAGCGATCTGTACATGCCTACTTAGTGCTAGAATGTTTTCAATATATTGGCTCAAAACATGTTCAAAATCGATATTTTAGGTGCCCAAAAGTCGATATGTGCATGCATCTTCTGTACTCATTTATATCTCAAATTCAGGCTCAAAACTCCCGAAAATTCGATATATTGGGGTCCCAGAAGCGATCTGTACATGCCTACTCAGTGCTTGAATATTTTCAAAATATAGGCTCAAAACATGCTAACAATCGATATTTTAGGTGCGTAAAGGCGATATCTCAAATTAAGGCCCAAAACACCCGAAAATTCGATATTTAGGGGTCCCAGAAGCGATCTGTACATGTCTACTCCGTGTTAGAGTATTTTCAAAATACAGGCCAAAAACATGCTCAAAATTGATGTTTTATGTGCCCAAATGTCGATATGTGCATGTATCTTCAGTACCCGTTTATATCTCAAATTCTGGCCCTAAACACCAGAAAATTCGATATTTTGGGGTCCCAGAAGCGATCTGTACATCCCTACTCATTGCTAGAATGTTTTCAAAATATAGGCTCAAAACATGCTCAAAATCGATATTTTATGTGCCCAAAAGTCGAAATGTGCATGTATCTTCTGTACCCGTTTATATCTCAGATTCTGGCCCTAAACACCCGAAAATTCGATATTTTTGGGTCCCTGAAGAGATCTGTACATGCCTACTCAGTGCTAGAATGATTTCAAAATATAAGTTCAAAACATGCTCGGAATCGATATTTTAGGTGCCCAAAAGTCGATTTTTGCATGCATCTTCTGTACTCGTTTACATCTCAAATTCAAGCTCAAAACACCCGAAAATTCGATATTTTGGTGTCCCAGAAGCGATTTGTACATGCCTACTCCGTGTTAGAGTATTTTCAAAATACAGGCCAAAAACATGCTCTAAATCGATGTTTTAGGTGCCCAAAAGTCGATATGTGCATGCATCTTCAGTACCCGTTTATATCTCAAATTCTGGCCCTAAACACCCGAAAATTCGATATTTTGGGGTTCCAGAAGCGATCTGTACATGCCTACTCAGTGGTAGAATATTTTCAAAATATAGGCTCAAAACATGCTAAAAATCGATATTTTAGGTGCGTAAAGGCGATATCTCAAATTCAGACCCAAAACACCCGAAAATTCGATATTTTTGGGTCCCAGAAGCGATCTGTACATGCCTACTCCGTGTTAGAGTATTTACAAAATAGAGGCCTAAAACATGCTCAAAATCGATATTTTAGGTGCCAAAAAGTCGATATGTGAATGTATCTTCAGTACCCGTTTATATCTCAAATTCAGGCTCAAAACACCCGAAAATTCGATATTTTGGGGTCCCAGAAGCGATCTGTACATGCCTACTCCGTGTTAGAGTATTTTCAAAATACAGGCCCAAAACATGCTGATAATCGATATTTTAGATGCCCAAAATCAGTATGTGCATGTATCTTCTGTACCCGTTTATATCTCAAATTCAGGCTCAAAACACCCGAAAATTCAATGTTTTGGGGTCCCAGAGGCAATCTGTACATGCCTACTCAGTGCTAGAATATTTTCAAAATATAGGCTAAAAACATGCTAAAAATCGATCTTTTAGGTGCCAAAAAGTCGATATCTCAAATTCAGTCCAAAAACCCTCGAAAATTCGATATTTAGGGGTCCCAGAAGCGATCTGAACATGCCTACTCTGTGTTAGAGTATTTTCAAAATACAGGCCAAAAACATACTGAAAATCGATGTTTTAGGTGCCCAAAAGTCGATATGTGCATGCATCTTCTGTACCCGTTTATATCTCAAATTCCGGCTCAAACCACAAGAAAATTCAATATTATGGGGTCCCAGAAGCGATCTGTACATGCCTACTCCGTGTTAGAGTATTTTCAAAATACAGGCCCTAAACATGCTGAAAATCGATATTTTAGGTGCCCAAAAGTCGATATCTCAAATTCAGTCCCAAAACACCCGAAAATTGGATATTTAGGGGTCCAACAAGGGATCTGTACATGCCTACTCCGTGTTAGAGTATTTTCAAAATACAGGCCAAAAACATACTGAAAATCAATCTTTTAGGTGCCCTAAAGTCGATATGTGCATGTATCTTCTGTACCCGTTTATATCTCAAATTCTGGCCCTAAACACCCGAAAATTCGATATTTTGGGGTCCCAGAAGCAATCTGTACATGCCTACTCAGTGCTAGAATATTTTCAAAATATATTCTAAAAACATGCTAAAAATCGATATTTTAGGTGCGTAAAGGCGATATCTCAAATTCAGGCACAAAACACCCGAAAATTCGATATTTAGGGGTCCCACAAGGGATCTGTACATGCCTACTCCGTGTTAGAGTATTTTCAAAATACATGCCAAAAACATACTGAAAATCGATCTTTTAGGTGCCCAAAAGTCGATATGTGCATGCATCTTCAGTACCCGTTTATATCTCAAATTCAGGCTCAAAACACCCGAAAATTCGATATTTGGGGTCCCAGAAGCGATCTGTACATGCCTACTCTGTGTTAGAGTATTTTCAAAATACAGGCCAAAAACATACTGAAAATCGATCTTTTAGGTGCCCAAAAGTCGATATGTGCATGCATCTTCTGTACCCGTTTATATCTCAAATTCAGGCTCAAACCACCAGAAAATTCAATATTTTTGGGTCCCAGAACCAATCTGTACATGCCTAGTCAGTGCAAGAATATTTTCAAAATCTAGTCTTAAAACATGCTAAAAATCGATATTTTAGGTGCCAAACAGTCGATATCTTAAATTAAGGCCCAAAACACCCGAAAATTCGATATTTAGGGGTCTCAGAAGCAATCTGTACATGCCTACTTCGTTTTAAAGTATTTTCAAAATACTGGCCAAAAACATACTGAAAATCGATCTTTTAGGTGCCCAAAAGTCGATATGTGCATGCATCTTCTGTACCCGTTTATATCTCAAATTCTGGCCCTAAACACCCGAAAATTCGATATTTTTGGGTCCCAGAAGCGATCTGTACATCCCTACTCAGTGCTAGAATGTTTTCAAAAAATTGGCTCAGAACATGCTCAAAATCGATATTTTAGGTGCCAGAAAGTCGATATCTCAAATTCAGTCCCAAAACACCAGAAAATTCGATATTTAGGGGTCCCACAAGGGATCTGTACATGCCTACTCCGTGTTAGAGTATTTTCAAAATACAGGCCAAAAACATACTGAAAATCGATCTTTTAGGTGCCCAAAAGTCGATATGTGCATGCATCTTCTGTACCCGTTTATATCTCAAATTCTGGCCCTAAACACCCGAAAATTCGATATTTGGGGTTCCAGAAGCGATCTGTACATGCCTACTCCGTGTTAGAGTATTTTCAAAATTCAGGCCCAAAACATGCTGAAAATCGATATTTTTGGTGCCCAAAGTCAATATGTGTATGCATCTTCTATACTCGTTTATATCTCAAATTCAGGCTCAAAACACCCGAAAATTCGATATTTTGGGATCCCAAAAGCGATCTGTACATGCCTACTAAGTGCTAGAATGTTTTCAAAATATAGGCTCAAAACATGCTCAAAATCGATATTTTAAGTGCACAAAAGTCGATATGTGCATGCATCTTCTGTACTCGTTTATATCTCAAATTCAAGCTCAAAACACCAGAAAATTCGATATTTTGGGGTCCCAGAAGCGATCTGTACATGCCTACTCAGTGCTAGAATATTTTCCAAATATAAACTCAAAACATGCTAAAAATCGATATTTTAGGTGCGTAAAGGCGATATCTCTAATTCAGGCCCAAAACACCCGAAAATTCGATATTTTGGGGTCCCAGAAGCGATCTGTACATGCTTACTCCGTGTTAGAGTATTTTCAAAATATAGGCCCAAAACATGTTCAAAATCGATGTTTTAGGTGCCCAAAAGTCGATATGTGCATGCATCTTCAATACCCGTTTATATTTCAAATTCTGGCCCTAAACACCCGAAAATTCGATATTTTTGGGTCCCAGAAGCGATCTGTACATGCCTACTCAGTGCTAGAATGTTTTCAAAATATAGGCTCAAAACATGCTCAAAATCGATATTTTAGGTGCCCAAAAGTCGATATGTGCATGTATCTTCTGTACCCGTTTATATCTCAAATTAAGGCTCAAACCACTAGAAAATTCAATATTTTGGGGTCCCAGAAGCAATTTGTACATGCCTACTCAGTGCTAGAATATTTTCAAAATATAGGCTAAAAACATGCTAAAAATCGATATTTTAGGTGCCAAAAAGTCGATATCTCAAATTACGGCCCAAAACACCCGAAAATTCGATATTTAGTGGTCTCAGAAGCGATCTGTACATGCCTACTCCGTGTTAGAGTATTTTCAAAATACAGGCCAAAAACATACTGAAAATCGATCATTTAGGTGCCCAAAAGTCGATATGTGCATGCATCTTCTGTACCCGTTTATATCTCAAATTCTGGCCCTAAACACCCGAAAACTCGATATTTTTGGGTCCCAGAAGCGATCTGTACATCCCTACTCAGTGCTAGAATGTTTTCAAAATATAGGCTCAAAACATGCTCAGAATCGATATTTTAGGTGCCCAAAAGTCGATATGTGCATGCATCTTCTGTACACGTTTATATCTCAAACTCAAGCTCAAAACACCCGAAAATTCGATATTTTGGGGTACCAGAAGTGATCTGAACATGCCTACTCAGTGCTAGAATATTTTCAAAATATGAGCTGAAAACATGCTAAAAATCGATATTTTAGGTGCTTAAAGGCGATATCTCAAATTCAGGCCCAAAACACCCGAAAACTCGATATTTAGGGGTCCCAGAAGCTATCTGTACATGCCTACTCCGTGTTAGAGTATTTTCAAAATACAGGCCCAAAACATGCTCAAAATCGATGTTTTAGGTGTCCAAAAGTCGATATGTGCATGCATCTTCAGTACCCGTTTATATCTCAAATTCAGGCTCAAAACACCCGAAAATTTGATATTTTGGGGTCCCAGAAGCGATCTGTACATGCCTACTCCGTATTAGAGTATTTTCAAAATACAGGCCCAAAACATGCTGATAATCGATATTTTAGGTGCCAAAAAGTCGATATCTCAAATTCAGTCCCAAAACACCCGAAAATTCGATATTTAGGGGTCCCAGAAGGGATCTTTACATGCCTACTCCGTGTTAGAGTATTTTCAAAATACAGGCCAAAAACATACTAAAAAACGATCTTTCAGGTGCCCAAAAGTCGATATGTGTATGTATCTTCTGTACCTGTTTCTATCTCAAATTCTGACTCTAAACACCCGAAAATTCGATATTTTGGGGTCCCAGAAGCGATTTGTACATGCCTACTCAGTGCTAGAATATTTTCAAAATATACGCTAAAAACATGCTAAAAATCGATATTTTAGGTGCCAAAAAGTCGATATCTCAAATTCAGTCCCAAAACACCCGAAAATTCGATATTTAGGGGTCCCAGAAGGGATCTGTACATGCCTACTCCGTGTTAGAGTATTTTCAAAATACAGGCCAAAAACATACTGAAAATCGATTTTTTAGGTGCCCAAAAGTCGATATGTGCATGCATCTTCTGTACCCGTTTATATCTCAAATTCTGGCCCTAAACACCCGAAAATTCGATATTTGGGCTCCCAGAAGCGATCTGTACATGGCTACTCCGTGTTAGAGTATTTTCAGAATTCAGGCCCAAAACATGCTGAAAATCGATATTTTTGGTGCCCAAAGTCAATATGTGTATGCTTCTTCTATACTCGTTTATATCTCAAATTCAGGCTCAAAACACCCGAAAATTCGATATTTAGGGATAAAAAAAGCGATCTGTACATGCCTACTCAGTGCTAGAATGTTTTCAAAATATAGGCTCTAAACATGCTCAAAATCGATATTTTAGGTGCCCAAAAGTCAATTTGTGCATGCATATTCTGTACTCGTTTATATCTCAAATTCAGGCTCAAAACACCCGAAAATTCGATATTTTGGGGTCCCAGAAGCGATCTGTACATGCCTACTCAGTGCTAGAATATTTTCAAAATATAGGCTCAAAACATGCTAAAAATCGATATTTTAGGTGCGTAAAGGCGATATCTCAAATTCAGGCCCAAAACACCCGAAAATTCGATATTTTGGGGTCCCAGAAGCGATCTGTACATGCCTACTCCGTGTTAGAGTATTTACAAAATACAGGCCCAAAACATGCTCAAAATCGATATTTTAGGTGCCAAAAAGTCGATATGTGCATGCATCTTCAGTACCCGTTTATATCTCAAATTCAGGCTCAAAACACCCGAAAATTCGATATTTTGGGGTCACAGAAGCGATCTGTACATGCCTACTCCGTGTTAGAGTATTTTCAATATACAGGCCCAAAACATGCTGATAATCGATATTTTAGATGCCCAAAATCAATTTGTGCATGTATCTTCTGTACCCGTTTATATCTCAAATTCAGGCTCAAAACACCCGAAAATTCAATGTTTTGGAGTCCCAGAAGCAATCTGTACATGCCTACTCAGTGCTAGAATATTTTCAAAATCTAGTCTAAAAACATGCTAAAAATCGATATTTTAGGTGCTAAAAAGTCGATATCTCAAATTAAGGCCCAAAACACCCGAAAATTCGATATTTAGGGGTCTCAGAAACGATCTGTACATGCCTACTCCGTTTTAGAGTATTTTCAAAACACAGGCCAAAAACATACTGAAAATCGAACTTTTAGGTGCCCAAAAGTCGATATGTGCATGCATCTTCTGTACCCGTTTATATCTCAAATTCTGGCCCTAAACACCCGAAAATTCGATATTTTTGGGTCCCAGAAGCGATCTGTACATCCCTACTCAGTGCTAGAATGTTTTCAAAATATAGGCTCAGAACATGCTAAAAATCGATATTTTAGGTGCCCAAAAGTCGATATGTGCATGCACTTCTGTACTCGTTTATATCTCAAATTCAAGCTCAAAACACGCGAAAATTCGATATTTTGGGGTCCCAGAAGCAATCTGAACATGCCTACTCAGTGCTAGAATATTTTCAAAATATAGGCTCAAAACATGCTAAAAATCGATATTTTAGGTGCGTAAAGGCGATATCTCAAATTCAGGCACAAAACACCCGAAAATTCGATATTTAGGGGTCCCAGAAGGGATCTGTACATGCCTACTCCGTATTAGAGTATTTTCAAAATACAGGCCAAAAACATACTGAAAATCGATCTTTTAGGTGCCCAAAAGTCGATATGTGCATGTATCTTCTGTACCCGTTTATATCTCAAATTCTGGCCCTAAACACCCGAAAATTCGATAATTTTGGGGTCCCAGAAGCGATCTGTACATGCCTACTCAGTGCTAGAATATTTTCAAAATATATGCTAAAACATGCTAAAAATCGATATTTTAGGTGCCAGAAAGTCGATATCTCAAATTCAGTCCCAAAACACCCGAAAATTCGATATTTAGGGGTCCCAGAAGCGATCTATACATGCCTACTCCGTGTTAGAGTATTTTCAAAATACAAGCACAAAACATGCTCAAAATCGATGTTTTAGGTGCCCAAAAGTCGATATGTGCATGCATCTTCAGTTCCCGTTTATATCTCAAATTCAGGCTCAAAACACCCGAAAATTCGATATTTTGGGGTCCCAGAAGCGATCTGTACATGCCTACTCCGTGTTAGAGTATTTTCAAAATACAGGCCCAAAACATGCTGAAAATCGATATTTTAGGTGCCCAAAAGTCGATATCTCAAATTCAGTCCCAAAACACCCGAAAATTCGATATTTAGGGGTCCCAGAAGGGATCTGTACATGCCTACTCCGTATTAGAGTATTTTCAAAATACAGGCCAAAAACATACTGAAAATCGATCTTTTAGGTGCCCAAAAGTCGATATGTGCATGTATCTTCTGTACCCGTTTATATCTCAAATTCTGGCCCTAAACACCCGAAAATTCGATAATTTTGGGGTCCCAGAAGCGATCTGTACATGCCTACTCAGTGCTAGAATATTTTCAAAATATAGGCTAAAAACATGCTAAAAATCGATATTTTAGGTGCCAGAAAGTCGATATCTCAAATTCAGTCCCAAAACACCCGAAAATTCGATGTTTAGGGGTCCCAGAAGCGATCTGTACATGCCTACTCCGTGTTAGAGTATTTTCAAAATACAGGCCCAAAACATGCTCAAAATCGATATTGTAGATGCTCAAAGTCAATATGCGCATGCATCTTCTGTACCCGTTTATATCTCAAATTCAGGCTCAAAACACCCGAAAATTCGATATTTAGGGATCCCAAAAGCGATCTGTACATGCCTACTCAGTGCTAGAATGTTTTCAAAATATAGGCTCAAAACATGCTCAAAATCGATATTTTAGGTGCCCAAAAGTCAATTTGTGCATGCATCTTCTGTACTCGTTTATATCTCAAATTCAGGCTCAAAACACCCGAAAATTCGATATTTTGGGGTCCCAGAAGCGATCTGTACATGCCTACTCAGTGCTAGAATATTTTCAAAATATAGGCTCAAAACATGCTAAAAATCGATATTTTAGGTGCGTAAAGGCGATATCTCAAATTCAGGCCCAAAACACCCGAAAATTCGATATTTTGGGGTCCCAGAAGCGATCTGTACATGCCTACTCCGTGTTAGAGTATTTACAAAATACAGGCCTAAAACATGCTCAAAATCGATATTTTAGGTGCCAAAAAGTCGATATGTGCATGCATCTTCAGTACCCGTTTATATCTCAAATTCAGGCTCAAAACACCCGAAAATTCGATATTTTGGGGTCACAGAAGCGATCTGTATATGCCTACTCCGTGTTAGAGTATTTTCAAAATACAGGTCCAAAACATGCTGATAATCGATATTTTAGATGCCCAAAATCAATATGTGCATGTATCTTCTGTACCCGTTTATATCTCAAATTCAGGCTCAAAACACCCGAAAATTCAATGTTTTGGGGTCCCAGAAGCAATCTGTACATGCCTACTCAGTGCTAGAATATTTTCAAAATATAGGCTAAAAACATGATAAAAATCGATCTTTTAGGTGCCAAAAAGTCGATATCTCAAATTCAGTCCCAAAACACCCAAAAATTCGATATTTAGGGGTCCCAGAAGTGATCTGAACATGCCTACTCTGAGTTAGAGTATTTTCAAAATAGAGGCCAAAAACATACTGAAAATCGATCTTTTAGGTGCCCAAAAGTCGATATGTGCATGCATCTTCTGTACCCGTTTATATCTCAAATTCAGGCTCAAACCACCAGAAAATTCAATATTTTGGGGTCCCAGAAGCAATCTGTACATGCCTACTCAGTGCTAGAATATTTTCAAAATCTAGTCTAAAAACATGCTAAAAATCGATATTTTAGGTGCCAAAAAGTCGATATCTCAAATTAAGGCCCAAAACACCCGAAAATTCGATATTTAGGGGTCTCAGAAACGATCTGTACATGCCTACTCCGTTTTAGATTATTTTCAAAATACAGGCCAAAAACATACTGAAAATAGATCTTTTAGGTGTCCAAAAGTCGATATGTGCATGCATCTTCTGTACCCGTTTATATCTCAAATTCTGGCCCTAAACACCCATAAATTTGATATTTCTGGGTCCCAGAAGCGATCTGTACATCCCTACTCAGTGCTAGAATATTTTCAAAATATGAGCTCAAAACATGCTAAAAATCGATATTTTAGGTGCGTAAAGGCGATATCTGAAATTCAGGCACAAAACACCCGAAAATTCGATATTTAGGGGTCCCAGAAGCGATCTGTACATGCCTACTCCGTGTTAGAGTATTTTCAAAATACAGTCCCAAAACATGCTCAAAATCGATGTTTTAGGTGCCCAAAAGTCGATATGTGCATGCATCTTCAGTTCCAGTTTATATCTCAAATTCAGGCTCAAAACACCCGAAAATTCGATATTTTGGGGTCCCAGAAGCGATCTGTACATGCCTACTCCGTGTTAGAGTATTTTCAAAATACAGGCCCAAAACATGCTGAAAATCGATATTTTAGGTGCCCAAAAGTCGATATCTCAAATTCAGTCCCAAAACACCCGAAAATTCGATATTTAGGGGTCCCAGAAGGGATCTGTACATGCCTACTCCGTATTAGAGTATTTTCAAAATACAGGCCAAAAACATACTGAAAATCGATCTTTTAGGTGCCCAAAAGTCGATATGTGCATGTATCTTCTGTACCCGTTTATATCTCAAATTCTGGCCCTAAACACCCGAAAATTCGATAATTTTGGGGTCCCAGAAGCGATCTGAACATGCCTACTCAGTGCTAGAATATTTTCAAAATATAGGCTCAAAACATGCTAAAAATCGATATTTTAGGTGCGTAAAGGCGATATCTCAAATTCAGGCACAAAACACCCGAAAATTCGATATTTAGGGGTCCCAGAAGCGATCTGTACATGCCTACTCCGTGTTAGAGTATTTTCAAAATACAGTCCCAAAACATGCTCAAAATCGATGTTTTAGGTGCCCAAAAGTCGATATGTGCATGCATCTTCAGTACCCGTTTATATCTCAAATTCAGGCTCAAAACACCCGAAAATTCGATATTTTGGGGTCCCAGAAGCAATCTGTACATGCCTACTCCGTGTTAGAGTATTTTCAAAATACAGGCCCAAAACATGCTGAAAATCGATATTTTAGGTGCCCAAAAGTCGATATCTCAAATTCAGTCCCAAAACACCCGAAAATTCGATATTTAGGAGTCCCAGAAGGGATCTGTACATGCCTACTCCGTATTAGAGTATTTTTAAAATACAGGCCAAAAACATACTGAAAATCGATCTTTTAGGTGCCCAAAAGTCGATATGTGCATGTATCTTCTGTACCTGTTTATATCTCAAATTCTGGCCCTAAACACCCGAAAATTCGATTATTTTGGGGTCCCAGAAGCGATCTGTACATGCCTACTCAGTGCTAGAATATTTTCAAAATATAGGCTAAAAACATGCTAAAAATCGATATTTTAGGTGCCAGAAAGTCGATATCTCAAATTCAGTCCCAAAACACCAGAAAATTCGATATTTAGGGGTCCCAGAAGCGATCTGTACATGCCTACTCCGTGTTAGAGTATTTTCAAAATACAGGCACAAAACATGCTCAAAATCGATATTGTAGATGCCCAAAGTCAATATGCGCATGCATCTTCTGTACCCGTTTATATCTCAAATTCAGGCTCTAAGCACCCGAAAATTCAATATTTTGGGGTCCCAGAAGCAATCTGTACTCAGTGCTAGAATATTTTCAAAACATAGGCTGAAAACATGCTAAAAATCGATATTTTAGGTGCCCAAAAGTCGATATGTGCATGCACTTCTGTACTCGTTTATATCTCAAATTCAAGCTCAAAACACCCGAAAATTCGTTATTTTGGGGTCCCAGAAGCGATCTGAACATGCCTACTCAGTGCTAGAATATTTTCAAAATATGAGCTCAAAACATGCTAAAAATCGATATTTTAGGTGCGTAAAGGCGATATCTCAAATTCAGGCACAAAACACCCGAAAACTCGATATTTAGGGGTCCCAGAAGCGATCTGTACATGCCTACTCCGTGTTAGAGTATTTTCAAAATACAGTCCCAAAACATGCTCAAAATCGATGTTTTAGGTGCCCAAAAGTCGATATGTGCATGCATCTTCAGTACCCGTTTATATCTCAAATTCAGGCTCAAAACACCCGAAAATTCGATATTTTGGGGTCCCAGAAGCGATCTGTACATGCCTACTCCGTGTTAGAGTATTTTCAAAATAGAGGCCCAAAACATGCTGAAAATCGATATTTTAGGTGCCCAAAAGTCGATATCTCAAATTCAGTCCCAAAACACCCGAAAATTCGATATTTAGGGGTCCCAGAAGGGATCTGTATATGCCTACTCCGTATTAGAGTATTTTCAAAATACAGGCCAAAAACATACTGAAAATCGATCTTTTAGGTGCCCAAAAGTCGATATGTGCATGTATCTTCTGTACCCGTTTATATCTCAAATTCTGGCCCTAAACACCCGAAAATTCGATAATTTTGGGGTCCCAGAAGCGATCTGTACATGCCTACTCAGTGCTAGAATATTTTCAAAATATAGGCTAAAAACATGCTAAAAATCGATATTTTAGGTGCCAGAAAGTCGATATCTCAAATTCAGTCCCAAAACACCCGAAAATTCGATATTTAGAGGTCCCACAAGCGATCTGTACATGCCTACTCCGTGTTAGAGTATTTTCAAAATACAGGCCCAAAACATGCTCAAAATCGATATTGTAGATGCTCAAAGTCAATATGCGCATGCATCTTCTGTACCCGTTTATATCTCAAATTCAGGCTCAAAACACCCGATAATTCGATATTTAGGGATCCCAAAAGCGATCTGTACATGCCTACTCAGTGCTAGAATGTTTTCAAAATATAGGCTCAAAACATGCTCAAAATCGATATTTTAGGTGCCCAAAAGTCAATTTGTGCATGCATCTTCTGTACTCGTTTATATCTCAAATTCAGGCTCAAAACACCCGAAAATTCGATATTTTGGGGTCCCAGAAGCGATCTGTACATGCCTACTCAGTGCTAGAATATTTTCAAAATATAGGCTCAAAACATGCTAAAAATCGATATTTTAGGTGCGTAAAGGCGATATCTCAAATTCAGGCCCAAAACACCCGAAAATTCGATATTTTGGGGTCCCAGAAGCGATCTGTACATGCCTACTCCGTGTTAGAGTATTTACAAAATACAGGCCCAAAACATGCTCAAAATCGATATTTTAGGTGCCAAAAAGTCGATATGTGCATGCATCTTCAGTACCCGTTTATATCTCAAATTCAGGCTCAAAACACCCGAAAATTCGATATTTTGGGGTCACAGAAGCGATCTGTATATGCCTACTCCGTGTTAGAGTATTTTCAAAATACAGGCCCAAAACATGCTGATAATCGATATTTTAGATGCCCAAAATCAATATGTGCATGTATCTTCTGTACCCGTTTATATCTCAAATTCAGGTTCAAAACACCCGAAAATTCAATGTTTTGGGGTCCCAGAAGCAATCTGTACATGCCTACTCAGTGCTAGAATATTTTCAAAATATAGGCTAAAAACATGATAAAAATCGATCTTTTAGGTGCCAAAAAGTCGATATCTCAAATTCCGTCCCAAAACACCCGAAAATTCGATATTTACGGGTCCCAGAAGCGATCTGAACATGCCTACTCTGAGTTAGAGTATTTTCAAAATAGAGGCCAAAAACATACTGAAAATCGATCTTTTAGGTGCCCAAAAGTCGATATGTGCATGCATCTTCTGTACCCGTTTATATCTCAAATTCAGGCTCAAACCACCAGAAAATTCAATATTTTGGGGTCCCAGAAGCAATCTGTACATGCCTACTCAGTGCTAGAATATTTTCAAAATCTAGTCTAAAAACATGCTAAAAATCGATATTTTAGGTGCCAAAAAGTCGCTATCTCAAATTCAGGCACAAAACACCCGAAAATTCGATATTTAGGGGTCTCAGAAACGATCTGTACATGCTTACTCCGTTTTAGATTATTTTCAAAATACAGGCCAAAAACATACTGAAAATCGATCTTTTAGGTGCCCAAAAGTCGATATGTGCATGCATCTTCTGTACCCGTTTATATCTCAAATTCTGGCTAAAAACACCCATAAATTCGATATTTTTGGGTCCCAGAAGCGATCTGTACATCCCTACTCAGTGCTAGAATGTTTTCAAAATTTAGGCTCAGAACATGTTAAAAATCGATATTTTAGGTGCCCAAAAGTCGATATGTGCATGCACTTCTGTACTCGTTTATATCTCAAATTCAAGCTCAAACAACCCGAAAATTCGATATTTTGGGGTCCCAGAAGCGATCTGAACATGCCTACTCAGTGCTAGAATATTTTCAAAATATGAGCTCAAAACATGCTAAAAATCGATATTTTAGGTGCGTAAAGGCGATATCTGAAATTCAGGCACAAAACACCCGAAAATTCGATATTTTGGGGTCCCAGAAGCGATCTGTACATGCCTACTCCGTGTTAGAGTATTTTCAAAATACAGTCCCAAAACATGCTCAAAATCGATGTTTTAGGTGCCCAAAAGTCGATATGTGCATGCATCTTCAGTTCCCGTTTATATCTCAAATTCAGGCTCAAAACACCCGAAAATTCGATATTTTGGGGTCCCAGAAGCGATCTGTACATGCCTACTCCGTGTTAGAGTATTTTCAAAATACAGGCCCAAAACATGCTGAAAATCGATATTTTAGGTGCCCAAAAGTCGATATCTCAAATTCAGTCCCAAAACACCCGAAAATTCGATATTTAGGGGTCCCAGAAGGGATCTGTACATGCCTACTCCGTATTAGAGTATTTTCAAAATACAGGCCAAAAACATACTGAAAATCGATCTTTTAGGTGCCCAAAAGTCGATATGTGCATGTATCTTCTGTACCCGTTTATATCTCAAATTCTGGCCCTAAACACCCGAAAATTCGATAATTTTGGGGTCCCAGAAGCGATCTGTACATGCCTACTCAGTGCTAGAATATTTTCAAAATATATGCTAAAACATGCTAAAAATCGATATTTTAGGTGCCAGAAAGTCGATATCTCAAATTCAGTCCCAAAACACCCGAAAATTCGATATTTAGGGGTCCCAGAAGCGATCTATACATGCCTACTCCGTGTTAGAGTATTTTCAAAATACAAGCACAAAACATGCTCAAAATCGATGTTTTAGTTGCCCAAAAGTCGATATGTGCATGCATCTTCAGTTCCCGTTTATATCTCAAATTCAGGCTCAAAACACCCGAAAATTCGATATTTTTGGGTCCCAGAAGCGATCTGTACATGCCTACTCCGTGTTAGAGTATTTTCAAAATACAGGCCCAAAACATGCTGAAAATCGATATTTTAGGTGCCCAAAAGTCGATATCTCAAATTCAGTCCCAAAACACCCGAAAATTCGATATTTAGGGGTCCCAGAAGGGATCTGTACATGCCTACTCCGTATTAGAGTATTTTCAAAATACAGGCCAAAAACATACTGAAAATCGATCTTTTAGGTGCCCAAAAGTCGATATGTGCATGTATCTTCTGTACCCGTTTATATCTCAAATTCTGGCCCTAAACACCCGAAAATTCGATAATTTTGGGGTCCCAGAAGCGATCTGTACATGCCTACTCAGTGCTAGAATATTTTCAAAATATAGGCTAAAACATGCTAAAAATCGATATTTTAGGTGCCAGAAAGTCGATATCTCAAATTCAGTCCCAAAACACCCGAAAATTCGATATTTAGGGGTCCCAGAAGCGATCTGTACATGCCTACTCCGTGTTAGAGTATTTTCAAAATACAGGCACAAAACATGCTCAAAATCGATATTGTAGATGCCCAAAGTCAATATGCGCATGCATCTTCTGTACCCGTTTATATCTCAAATTCAGGCTCTAAACACCCGAAAATTCAATATTTTGGGGTCCCAGAAGCAATCTGTACTCAGTGCTAGAATATTTTCAAAATATAGGCTGAAAACATGCTAAAAATCGATATTTTAGGTGCGTAAAGGCGATATCTCAAATTCAGGCACAAAACACCCGAAAATTCAATATTTAGGGGTCCCACAAGCTATCTGTACATGCCTACTCCGTGTTAGAGTATTTTCAAACTACAGGCGAAAAACATACTGAAAATCGATCTTTTAGGTGCCCAAAAGTCGATACGTGCATGCACCTTCAGTACCCGTTTATATCTCAAATTCATGCTCAAAACACCGGAAAATTCAATATTTTGGGGTTCCAGAAGCAATCTGTACATGCCTACTCAGTGCTAGAATATTTTCAAAATATAGGCTCAAAACATGCTAACAATCGATATTTTAGGTGCGTAAAGGCGATATCTCAAATTAAGGCCCAAAACACCCGAAAATTCGATATTTAGGGGTCCCAGAAGCGATCTGTACATGCCTACTAAGTGTTAGAGTATTTTCAAAATACAGGTCAAAAACATGCTCAAAATCGATGTTTTATGTGCCCAAAAGTCGATATGTGCATGTATCTTCAGTACCCGTTTATATCTCAATTTCTGGCCCTAAACACCCGAAAATTCGATATTTTGGGGTCTCAGAAGCGATCTGTACATACCTACTCAGTGCTAGAATGTTTTCAAAATATAGGTTCAAAACATGCTCAAAATCGATATTTTATGTGCCCAAAAGTCGATATGTGCATGTATCTTCTGTACCCGTTTATATCTCAAATTCTGGCCCTAAACACCCGAAAATTCGATATTTTTGGGTCCCAGAAGCGATCTGTACATGCCTACTCCGAGTTAGAGTATTTTCAAAATAGAGGGCCAAAACATGCTGAAAATCGATATTTTAGGTGCCCAAAAGTCGATATCTCAAATTCAGTCCCAAAACACCCGAAAATTCGATATTTAAGGGTCCCAGAAGAGATCTGTACATGCCTACTCCGTATTAAAGTATATTCAAAATACAGGCCAAAAACATACTGAAAATCGATCTTTTATGTGCCCAAAAGTCGATATGTGCATGTATCTTATGTACCCGTTTATATCTCAAATTCTGGTTCTAAACACCCGAAAATTCGATAATTTTGGGGTCCCAGAAGCGATCTGTACATGCCTACTCAGTGCTAGAATATTTTCAAAATATAGGCTAAAAACATGCTAAAAATCGATATTTTAGGTTCCAGAAAGTCGATATCTCAAATTCAGTCCCAAAACACCCGAAAATTCGATATTTAGGGGTCCCAGAAGCGATCTGTACATGCCTACTCCGTGTTAGAGTATTTTCAAAATACAGGCCCAAAACATGCTCAAAATCGATATTTTAGATGCCCAAAGTCAATATGCGCATGCATCTTCTGTACCAGTTTATATCTCAAATTCAGGCTCTAAACACCCGAAAATTCAATATTTTGGGGGCCCAGAAGCAATCTGTACTCAGTGCTAGAATATTTTCAAAATATAGGCTGAAAACATGCTAAAAATCGATATTTTGGGTGCGTAAAGGCGATATCTCAAATTCAGGCACAAAACACCCGAAAATTCGATATTTAGGGGTCCCAGAAGCGATCTGTACATGCCTACTCCGTGTTAGAGTATTTTCAAAATACATGCCCAAAACATGCTGTAAATCGATATTTTAGATGCCCAAAGTCAATATGTGCATGTATCTTCTGTACCCGTTTATATCTCAAATTCAGGCTCAAAACACCCGAAAATTAAATATTTTGGGGTTCCAGAAGCAATCTGTACATGCCTACTCAGTGCTAGAATATTTTCAAAATATAGGCTCAAAACATGCTAACAATCGATATTTTAGGTGCGTAAAGGCGATATCTCAAATTCAGGCACAAAACACCCGAAAATTCGATATTTAGGGGTCCCAGAAGCGATCTCTACATGCCTACTCAGTGTTAGAGTATTTTCAAAATACAGCCCAAAAACATGCTCAAAATCGATGTTTTATGTGCCCAAAAGTCGATATGTGCATGTATCTTCAGTACCCGTTTATATCTCAAATTCTGGCCCTAAACACCCGAAAATTCGATATTTTTGGGTCCCAGAAGCGATCTGTACATGCCTACTCAGTGCTAGAATGATTTCAAAATATAGGTTCAAAACATGCTCAGAATCGATATTTTAGGTGCCCAAAAGTCGATTTATGCATACATCTTCTGTAATCGTTTATATTTCAAATTCAAGCTCAAAACACTAGAAAATTCGATATTTTGGGGTCTCAGAAGCTATCTGTACATGGCTACTCAGTGCTAGAATATTTTCAAAATATAGGCTCAAAACATGCTAAAAATCGATAGTTTAGGTGCGTAAAGGCGATATCTCAAATTCAGGCCCAAAACACCCGAAAATTCGATATTTTGGGGTCCCAGAAGCGATCTGTACATGCCTACTCCGTGTTAGAGTATTTTCAAAATACAGGCCAAAAACATGCTCTAAATCGATGTTTTACGTGCCCAAAAGTCGATATGTGCATGTATATTCTGTACCCGTTTATATCTCAAATTCTGGCCCTAAACACCCGAAAATTCGATATTTTTGGGTCCCAGAAGCGATCTGTACATGCCTACTCAGTGCTAGAATGATTTCAAAATATAGGTTCAAAACATGCTCAGAATCGATATTTTAGGTGCCCAAAAGTCGATTTTTGCATGCATCTTCTGTACTCGTTTATATCTGAAATTCAAGCTCAAAAAACTAGAAAATTCGATATGTTGGGGTCTCAGAAGCGATCTGTACATGCCTACTCAGTGCTAGAATATTTTCAAATTATAGGCTCAAAACATGCTAAAAATCGATATTTTAGGTGCGTAAAGGCGATATCTCAAATTCAGGCCCAAAACACCCGCAAATTCGATATTTTGATGTCCCAGAAGCGATCTGTACATGCCTACTCCGTGTTAGAGTATTTTCAAAATACAGGCCCAAAACATGCTCAAAATCGATATTTTAGGTGCAAAAAAGTCGATATGTGCATGCATCTTCAGTACCCGTTTATATCTCAAATTCAGGCTCAAAACACCCGAAAACTCGATATTTTGGGGTCACAGAAGCGATCTGTACATGCCTACTCCGTGTTAGAGTATTTTCAAAATACAGGCCCAAAACATGCTGATAATCGATATTTTAGATGCCCAAAACCAATATGTGCATGTATCTTCTGTACCCGTTTATATCTCAAATTCAGGCTCAAAACACCCGAAAATTCAATGTTTTGGGGTCCCAGAAGCAATCTGTACATGCCTACTCAGTGCTAGAATATTTTAAAAATCTAGTCTAAAAACATGCTAAAAATCGATATTTTAGGTGCCAAAAAGTCGATATCTCAAATTAAGGCCCAAAACACCCGAAAATTCGATATTTAGGGGTCTCAGAAGCGATCTGTACATGCCTACTCCGTTATAGAGTATTTTCAAAATACAGACCAAAAACATACTGAAAATCGATCTTTTAGGTGCCCAAAAGTCGATATGTGCATGCATCTTCTGTACCCGTTTATATCTCAAATTCTGGCCCTAAACACCCGAAAATTCGATATTTTTGGGTCCCAGAAGCGATCTGTACATCCCTACTCAGTGCTAGAATGTTTTCAAAATATAGGCTCAGAACATGCTCAAAATCGATATTTTAGGTGCCCAAAAGTCGATATGTGCATGCACTTCTGTACTCGTTTATATCTCAAATTCAAGCTCAAAACACCCGAAAATTCGATATTTTGGGGTCCCAGAAGCGATCTGAACATGCCTACTCAGTGCTAGAATATTTTCAAAATATGAGCTCAAAACATGCTAAAAATCGATATTTTAGGTGCGTAAAGGCGATATCTCAAATTCAGGCACAAAACACCCGAAAATTCGATATTTAGGGGTCCCAGAAGCGATCTATACATGCCTACTCCGTGTTAGAGTATTTTCATAATACAGGCCCAAAACATGCTCAAAATCGATGTTTTAGGTGCCCAAAAGTCGATATGTGCATGCATCTTCTGTACTCGTTTATATCTCAAATTCAAGCTCAAAACACCCGAAAATTCGATATTTTAGGGTCCCAGAAGCGATCTGTACATGCCTACTCCGTGTTAGAGTATTTTCAAAATACAGGCCCAAAACATGTTCAAAATCGATGTTTTAGGTGCCCAAAAGTCGATATGTGCATGCATCTTCAGTACCCGTTTATATTTCAAATTCTGGCCCTAAACACCCGAAAATTCGATATTTTTGGGTCCCAAAAGCGATCTGTACATGCCTACACAGTGCTAGAATGTTTTCAAAATATAGGCTCAAAACATGTTCAAAATCGATATTTTAGGTGCCCAAAAGTCGATATGTGCATGTATCTTCTGTACCCGTTTATATCTCAAATTCAGGCTCAAACCACTAAAAAATTCAATATTTTGGTGTCCCAGAAGCAATCTGTACATGCTCACTCAGTGCTAGAATATTTTCAAAATATAGGCTAAAAACATGCTAAAAATCGATATTTTAGGTGCGTAAAGGCGATATCTCAAATTCAGGCACAAAACACCCGAAAATTCGATATTTATGGGTCCCAGAAGCGATCTGAACATGCCTACTCAGTGCTAGAATATTTTCAAAATATGAGCTGAAAACATGCTAAAAATCGATATTTTAGGTGCGTAAAGGCGATATCTCA
The DNA here is from genome assembly GCA_033782935.1 of Petrolisthes cinctipes. Taxonomy (NCBI): domain Eukaryota; kingdom Metazoa; phylum Arthropoda; class Malacostraca; order Decapoda; family Porcellanidae; genus Petrolisthes; species Petrolisthes cinctipes. The sequence continues at coordinate 573,057 of JAWQEG010000433.1, read as the reverse complement.
AATTCAGGCAAAAAACACCCGAAAACTCGATATTTAGGGGTCCCAGAAGCTATCTGTACATGCCTACTCCGTGTTAGAGTATTTTCAAAATACAGGCCCAAAACATGCTCAAAATCGATGTTTTAGGTGTCCAAAAGTCGATATGTGCATGCATCTTCAGTACCCGTTTATATCTCAAATTCAGGCTCAAAACACCCGAAAATTCGATATTTTGGGGTCCCAGAAGCGATCTGTACATGCCTACTCCGTGTTAGAGTATTTTCAAAATACAGGCCCAAAACATGCTGAAAATCGATATTTTAGGTGCCCAAAAGTCGATATCTCAAATTCAGTCCCAAAACACCCGAAAATTCGATATTTAGGGGTCCCAGAAGGGATCTGTACATGCCTACTCCGTATTAGAGTATTTTCAAAATAAAGGCCAAAAACATACTGAAAATCGATCTTTTAGGTGCCCAAAAGTCGATATGTGCATGTATCTTCAGTACCCGTTTATATCTCAAATTCTGGCCCTAAACACCCGAAAATTCGATATTTTTGGGTCCCAGAAGCGATCTGTACATCCCTACTCAGTGCTAGAATGTTTTCAAAATATAGGCTCAGAACATGCTAAAAATCGATATTTTAGGTGCCCAAAAGTCGATATGTGCATGCACTTCTGTACTCGTCTATATCTCAAATTCAAGCTCAAAACACCCGAAAATTCGATATTTTGGGGTCCCAGAAGCGATCTGAACATGCCTACTCAGTGCTAGAATATTTTCAAAATATGAGCTCAAAACATGCTAAAAATCGATATTTTAGGTGCGAAAAGGCGATATCTCAAATTCAGGCACAAAACACCCGAAAATTCGATATTTAAGGGTCCCAGAAGCGATCTGTACATGCCTACTCCGTGTTAGAGTATTTTCAAAATACAGTCCCAAAACATGCTCAAAATCGATGTTTTAGGTGCCCAAAAGTCGATATGTGCATGCATCTTCAGTACCCGTTTATATCTCAAATTCAGGCTCAAAACACCCGAAAATTCGATATTTTGGGGTCCCAGAAGCGATCTGTACATGCCTACTCCGTGTTAGAGTATTTTCAAAATAGAGGGCCAAAACATGCTGAAAATCGATATTTTAGGTGCCCAAAAGTCGATATCTCAAATTCAGTCCCAAAACACCCGAAAATTCGATATTTAAGGGTCCCAGAAGAGATCTGTACATGCCTACTAAGTATTAGAGTATTTTCAAAATACAGGCCAAAAACATACTGAAAATCGATCTTTTAGGTGCCCAAAAGTCGATATGTGCATTTATCTTCTGTACCCGTTTATATCTCAAATTCTGGTTCTAAACACCCGAAAATTCGATAATTTTGGGGTCCCAGAAGCGATCTGTACATGCCTACTCAGTGCTAGAATATTTTCAAAATATAGGCTAAAAACATGCTAAAAATCGATATTTTATGTTCCAGAAAGTCGATATCTCAAATTCAGTCCCAAAACACCCGAAAAATCGATATTTAGTGGTCCCAGAAGCGATCTGTACATGCCTACTCCGTGTTAGAGTATTTTCAAAATACAGGCCCAAAACATGCTCAAAATCGATATTTTAGATGCCCAAAGTCAATATGCGCATGCATCTTCTGTACCCGTTTATATCTCAAATTCAGGCTCTAAACACCCGAAAATTCAATATTTTGGGGTCCCAGAAGCAATCTGTACTCAGTGCTAGAATATTTTCAAAATATAGGCTGAAAACATGCTAAAAATCGATATTTTAGGTGCGTAAAGGCGATATCTCAAATTCAGGCACAAAACACCCGAAAATTCGATATTTAGGGGTCCCAGAAGCGATCTGTACATGCCTACTCCGTGTTAGAGTATTTTCAAAATACAGGCGAAAAACATACTGAAAATCGATCTTTTAGGTGCCCAAAAGTCGATATATGCATGCACCTTCAGTACCCGTTTATATCTCAACTTCATGCTCAAAACACCTGAAAATTCGATATTTTGGGGTCCCAGAAGCGATCTGTACATGCCTACTCCGTGTTAGAGTATTTTCAAAATACATGCCCAAAACATGCTGTAAATCGATATTTTAGATGCCCAAAGTCAATATGTGCATGTATCTTCTGTACCCGTTTATATCTCAAATTCAGGCTCAAAACACCCGAAAATTCAATATTTTGGGGTTCCAGAAGCAATCTGTACATGCCTACTCAGTGCTAGAATATTTTCAAAATATAGGCTCAAAACATGCTAACAATCGATATTTTAGGTGCGTAAAGGCGATATCTCAAATTAAGGCCCAAAACACCCGAAAATTCGATATTTAGGGGTCCCAGAAGCGATCTCTACATGCCTACTCAGTGTTAGAGTATTTTCAAAATACAGCCCAAAAACATGCTCAAAATCGATGTTTTATGTGCCCAAAAGTCGATATGTGCATGTATCTTCAGTACCCGTTTATATCTCAAATTCTGGCCCTAAACACCCGAAAATTCGATATTTTGGGGTCTCAGAAGCGATCTGTACATACCTACTCAGTGCTAGAATGTTTTCAAAATATAGGCTGAAAACATGCTCAAAATCGATATTTTATGTGCCCAAAAGTCGATATGTGCATGTATCTTCTGTACCCGTTTATATCTCAAATTCTGGCCCTAAACACCCGAAAATTCGATATTTTTGGGTCCCAGAAGCGATCTGTACATGCCTACTCAGTGCTAGAATGATTTCAAAATATAGGTTCAAAAAATGCTCAGAATCGATATTTTAGGTGCCCAAAAGTCGATTTTTGCATGCATCTTCTGTACTCGTTTATATCTCAAATTCAAGCTCAACACACTAGAAAATTCGATATTTTGGGATCTCAGAAGCGATCTGTACATGCCTACTCAGTGGTAGAATATTTTCAAAATATAGGCTCAAAACATGCTAAAAATCGATAGTTTAGGTGCGTAAAGGCGATATCTCAAATTCAGGCCCAAAACACCCGAAAATTCGATATTTTGGGGTCCCAGAAGCGATCTGTACATGCCTACTCCGTGTTAGAGTATTTTCAAAATACAGGCCAAAAACATACTGAAAATCGATCATTTAGGTTCACAAAAGTCGATATGTGCATGCATCTTCTGTACCCGTTTATATCTGAAATTCTGGCCCTAAACACCCGAAAATTCGATATTTTGGGGTCCCAGAAGCGATCTGTACATGCCTACTCAGTGGTAGAATATTTTCAAAATATAGGCTCAAAACATGCTAAAAATCGATAGTTTAGGTGCGTAAAGGCGATATCTCAAATTCAGGCCCAAAACACCCGAAAATTCGATATTTTGGGGTCCCAGAAGCGATCTGTACATGCCTACTCCGTGTTAGAGTATTTACAAAATACAGGTCCAAAACATGCTCAAAATCGATATTTTAGGTGCGAAAAAGTCGATATGTGCATGCATCTTCAGTACCCGTTTATATCTCAAATTCAGGCTCAAAACACCCGAAAATTCGATATTTATGGGTCCCAGAAGCGATCTGTACATGCCTACTCCGTGTTAGAGTATTTTCAAAATACAGGGCAAAAACATGCTCAAAATCGATGTTTTATGTGCCCAAAAGTCGATATGTGCATGTATCTTCAGTACCCGTTTATATCTCAAATTCTGGCCCTAAACACCTGAAAATTCGATATTTTGGGGTCCCAGAAGCGATCTGTACATGCCTACTCAGTGCTAGAATGTTTTCAAATTATAGGCTCAAAACATGCTCAAAATCGATATTTTATGTGCCCAAAAGTCGATATGTGCATGTATCTTCTGTACCCGTTTATATCTCAAATTCTGGCCCTAAACACCCGAAAATTCGATATTTTTGGGTCCCAGAAGCGATCTGTACATGCCTACTCAGTGCTAGAATGATTTCAAAATATAGGTTCAAAACATGCTCAGAATCGATATTTTAGGTGCCCAAAAGTCGATTTATGCATACATCTTCTGTAATCGTTTATATTTCAAATTCAAGCTCAAAACACTAGAAAATTCGATATTTTGGGGTCTCAGAAGCTATCTGTACATGGCTACTCAGTGCTAGAATATTTTCAAAATATAGGCTCAAAACATGCTAAAAATCGATAGTTTAGGTGCGTAAAGGCGATATCTCAAATTCAGGCCCAAAACACCCGAAAATTCGATATTTTGGGGTCCCAGAAGCGATCTGTACATGCCTACTCCGTGTTAGAGTATTTTCAAAATACAGGCCAAAAACATGCTCTAAATCGATGTTTTACGTGCCCAAAAGTCGATATGTGCATGTATATTCTGTACCCGTTTATATCTCAAATTCTGGCCCTAAACACCCGAAAATTCGATATTTTTGGGTCCCAGAAGCGATCTGTACATGCCTACTCAGTGCTAGAATGATTTCAAAATATAGGTTCAAAACATGCTCAGAATCGATATTTTAGGTGCCCAAAAGTCGATTTTTGCATGCATCTTCTGTACTCGTTTATATCTGAAATTCAAGCTCAAAACACTAGAAAATTCGATATGTTGGGGTCTCAGAAGCGATCTGTACATGCCTACTCAGTGCTAGAATATTTTCAAATTATAGGCTCAAAACATGCTAAAAATCGATATTTTAGGTGCGTAAAGGCGATATCTCAAATTCAGGCCCAAAACACCCGAAAATTCGATATTTTGATGTCCCAGAAGCGATCTGTACATGCCTACTCCGTGTTAGAGTATTTTCAAAATACAGGCCCAAAACATGCTCAAAATCGATATTTTAGGTGCGAAAAAGTCGATATGTGCATGCATCTTCAGTACCCGTTTATATCTCAAATTCAGGCTCAAAACACTCGAAAACTCGATATTTTGGGGTCACAGAAGCGATCTGTACATGCCTACTCCGTGTTAGAGTATTTTCAAAATACAGGCCCAAAACATGCTGATAATCGATATTTTAGATGCCCACAACCAATATGTGCATGTATCCTCTGTACCCGTTTATATCTCAAATTCAGGCTCAAAACACCCGAAAATTAAATGTTTTGGGGTCCCAGAAGCAATCTGTACATGCCTACTCAGTGCTAGAATATTTTAAAAATCTAGTCTAAAAACATGCTAAAAATCGATATTTTAGGTGCCAAAAAGTCGATATCTCAAATTAAGGCCCAGAACACCCGAAAATTCGATATTTAGGGGTCTCAGAAGCGATCTGTACATGCCTACTCCGTTATAGAGTATTTTCAAAATACAGACCAAAAACATACTGAAAATCGATCTTTTAGGTGCCCAAAAGTCGATATGTGCATGCATCTTCTGTACCCGTTTATATCTCAAATTCTGGCCCTAAACACCCGAAAATTTCTATATTTTTGGGTCCCAGAAGCGATCTGTACATCCCTACTCAGTGCTAGAATGTTTTCAAAATATAGGCTCAGAACATGCTCAAAATCGATATTTTAGGTGCCCAAAAGTCGATATGTGCATGCACTTCTGTACTCGTTTATATCTCAAATTCAAGCTCAAAACACCCGAAAATTCGATATTTTGGGGTACCAGAAGCGATCTGAACATGCCTACTCAGTGCTAGAATATTTTCAAAATATGAGCTCAAAACATGCTAAAAATCGATATTTTAGGTGCGTAAAGGCGATATCTCAAATTCAGGCACAAAACACCCGAAAATTCGATATTTAGGGGTCCCAGAAGCGATCTATACATGCCTACTCCGTGTTAGAGTATTTTCATAATACAGGCCCAAAACATGCTCAAAATCGATGTTTTAGGTGCCCAAAAGTCGATATGTGCATGCATCTTCTGTACTCGTTTATATCTCAAATTCAAGCTCAAAACACCCGAAAATTCGATATTTTAGGGTCCCAGAAGCGATCTGTACATGCCTACTCCGTGTTAGAGTATTTTCAAAATACAGGCACAAAACATGTTCAAAATCGATGTTTTAGGTACCCAAAAGTCGATATGTGCATGCATCTTCAGTACCCGTTTATATTTCAAATTCTGGCCCTAAACACCCGAAAATTCGATATTTTTGGGTACCAGAAGCGATCTGTACATGCCTACACAGTGCTAGAATGTTTTCAAAATATAGGCTCAAAACATGTTCAAAATCGATATTTTAGGTGCCCAAAAGTCGATATGTGCATGTATCTTCTGTACCCGTTTATATCTCAAATTCAGGCTCAAACCACTAGAAAATTCAATATTTTGGTGTCCCAGAAGCAATCTGTACATGCTCACTCAGTGCTAGAATATTTTCAAAATATAGGCTAAAAACATGTTAAAAATCGATATTTTAGGTGCGTAAAGGCGATATCTCAAATTCAGGCACAAAACACCCGAAAATTCGATATTTATGGGTCCCAGAAGCGATCTGAACATGCCTACTCAGTGCTAGAATATTTTCAAAATATGAGCTGAAAACATGCTAAAAATCGATATTTTAGGTGCGTAAAGGCGATATCTCAAATTCAGGCCCAAAACACCCGAAAACTCGATATTTAGGGGTCCCAGAAGCTATCTGTACATGCCTACTCCGTGTTAGAGTATTTTCAAAATACAGGCCCAAAACATGCTCAAAATCGATGTTTTAGGTGTCCAAAAGTCGATATGTGCATGCATCTTCAGTACCCGTTTATATCTCAAATTCAGGCTCAAAACACCCGAAAATTCGATATTTTGGGGTCCCAGAAGCGATCTGTACATGCCTACTCCGTGTTAGAGTATTTTCAAAATACAGGCCCAAAACATGCTGAAAATCGATATTTTAGGTGCCCAAAAGTCGATATCTCAAATTCAGTCCCAAAACACCCGAAAATTCGATATTTAGGGGTCCCAGAAGGGATCTGTACATGCCTACTCCGTATTAGAGTATTTTCAAAATACAGGCCAAAAACATACTGAAAATCGATATTTTAGGTGCCAAAAAGTCGATTTGTGCATGCATCTTCTGTACTCGTTTATATCTCAAATTCAGGCTCAAAACACCCGAAAATTCGATATTTTGGGGTCCCAGAAGCGATCTGTACATGCCTACTCAGTGCTAGAATATTTTCAAAATATAGGCTAAAAACATGCTAAAAATCGATATTTTAGGTGCGTAAAGGCGATATCTCAAATTAAGGTCCAAAACACCCGAAAATTCGATATTTTGGGATCCCAAAAGCGATCTGTACATGCCTACTCAGTGCTAGAATGTTTTAAAAATATAGGCTCAAAACATGCTCAAAATCGATATTTTAGGTGCACAAAAGTCGATATGTGCATGCAACTTCTGTACTCGTTTATATCTCAAATTCAAGCTCAAAACACCCGAAAATTTGATATTTTGGGGTCCCAGAAGCGATCTGTACATGCCTACTCCGTGTTAGAGTATTTTCAAAATACAGGCCCAAAACATGTTCAAAATCGATGTTTTAGGTGCCCAAAAGTCGATATGTGCATGCATCTTCAGTACCCGTTTATATTTCAAATTCTGGCCCTAAACACCCGAAAATTCGATATTTTTGGGTCCCAGAAGCGATCTGTACATGCCTACACAGTGCTAGAATGTTTTCAAAATATAGGCTCAAAACATGCTCAAAATCGATATTTTAGGTGCCCAAAAGTCGATATGTGCATGTATCTTCTGTACCCTTTTATATCTCAAATTCAGGCTCAAACCACTAGAAAATTCAATATTTTGGTGTCCCAGAAGCAATCTGTACATGCCTACTCAGAGCTAGAATATTTTCAAAATATAGGCTAAAAACATGCTAAAAATCGATATTTTAGGTGCGTAAAGGCGATATCTCAATTTCTGGCCCTAAACACCCGAAAATTCGATATTTTGGGGTCTCAGAAGCGATCTCTACATACCTACTCAGTGCTAGAATGTTTTCAAAATATAGGCTCAGAACATGCTAAAAATCGATATTTTAGGTGCCCAAAAGTCGATATGTGCATGCACTTCTGTACTCGTTTATATCTCAAATTCAAGCTCAAAACACCCGAAAATTCGATATTTTGGGGTCCCAGAAGCGATCTGAACATGCCTACTCAGTGCTAGAATATTTTCAAAATATGAGCTCAAAACATGCTAAAAATCGATATTTTAGGTGCGTAAAGGCGATATCTCAAATTCAGGCACAAAACACCCGAAAATTCGATATTTAGGGGTCCCAGAAGCGATCTGTACATGCCTACTCCGTGTTAGAGTATTTTCAAAATACAGTCCCAAAACATGCTCAAAATCGATGTTTTAGGTGCCCAAAAGTCGATATGTGCATGCATCTTCAGTACCCGTTTATATCTCAAATTCAGGCTCAAAACACCCGAAAATTCGATATTTTGGGGTCCCAGAAGCGATCTGTACATGCCTACTCCGTGTTAGAGTATTTTCAAAATAGAGGGCCAAAACATGCTGAAAATCGATATTTTAGGTGCCCAGAAGTCGATATCTCAAATTCAGTCCCAAAACACCCGAAAATTCGATATTTAAGGGTCCCAGAAGAGATCTGTACATGCCTACTCCGTATTAAAGTATATTCAAAATACAGGCCAAAAACATACTGAAAATCGATCTTTTAGGTGCCCAAAAGTCGATATGTGCATGTATCTTCTGTACCCGTTTATATCTCAAATTCTGGTTCTAAACACCCGAAAATTCGATAATTTTGGGGTCCCAGAAGCGATCTGTACATGCCTACTCAGTGCTAGAATATTTTCAAAATATAGGCTCAAAACATGCTAAAAATCGATATTTTAGGTTCCAGAAAGTCGATATCTCAAATTCAGTCCCAAAACACCCGAAAATTCGATATTTAGGGGTCCCAGAAGCGATCTGTACATGCCTACTCCGTGTTAGAGTATTTTCAAAATACATGCCCAAAACATGCTCAAAATCGATATTGTAGATGCCCAAAGTCAATATGCGCATGCATCTTTTGTACCCGTTTATATCTCAAATTCAGGCTCTAAACACCAGAAAATTCAATATTTTGGGGTTCCAGAAGCAATCTGTACATGCCTACTCAGTGCTAGAATATTTTCAAAATATAGGCTCAAAACATGCTAACAATCGATATTTTAGGTGCGTAAAGGCGATATCTCAAATTAAGGCCCAAAACACACGAAAATTCGATATTTAGGGGTCCCAGAAGCGATCTGTACATGCCTACTCAGTGTTAGAGTATTTTCAAAATACAGGTCAAAAACATGCTCAAAATCGATGTTTTAGGTGCCCAAAAGTCGATATGTGCATGTATCTTCAGTACCCGTTTATATCTCAATTTCTGGCCCTAAACACCCGAAAATTCGATATTTTGGGGTCTCAGAAGCGATCTGTACATACCTACTCAGTGCTAGAATGTTTTCAAAATATAGGCTCAAAACATGCTCAAAATCGATATTTTATGTGCCCAAAAGTCGATATGTGCATGTATCTTCTGTACCCGTTTATATCTCAAATTCTGGCCCTAAACACCCGAAAATTCGATATTTTTGGGTCCCAGAAGCGATCTGTACATGCCTACTCAGTGCTAGAATGATTTTAAAATATAGGTTCAAAACATGCTCAGAATCGATATTTTAGGTGCACAAAAGTCGATTTTTGCATTCATCTTCTGTAGTCGTTTATATCTCAAATTCAAGCTCAAAACACTAGAAAATTCGATATTTTGGGGTCTCAGAAGCGATCTGTACATGGCTACTCAGTGCTAGAATATTTTCAAAATATAGGCTCAAAACATGCTAAAAATCGATATTATAGGTGCCAAAAAGTCGATATCTCAAATTAAGGCCCAAAAACACCCGAAAATTCGATATTTAGGGGTCCCAGAAGCGATCTGTACATCCCTACTCAGTGCTAGAATGTTTTCAAAATATAGGCTCAGAACATGCTAAAAATCGATATTTTAGGTGCCCAAAAGTCGATATGTGCATGCACTTCTGTACTCGTTTATATCTCAAATTCAAGCTCAAAACACCCGAAAATTCGATATTTTGGGGTCCCAGAAGCAATCTGAACATGCCTACTCAGTGCTAGAATATTTTCAAAATATGAGCTCAAAACATGCTAAAAATCGATATTTTAGGTGCGTAAAGGCGATATCTCAAATTCAGGCATAAAACACCCGAAAATTCGATATTTAGGGGTCCCAGAAGCGATCTGTACATGCCTACTCCGTGTTAGAGTATTTTCAAAATACAGTCCCAAAACATGCTCAAAATCGATGTTTTAGGTGCCCAAAAGTCGATATGTGCATGCATCTTCAGTACCCGTTTATATCTCAAATTCAGGCTCAAAACACCCGAAAAATCGATATTTTGGGGTCCCAGAAGCGATCTGTACATGCCTACTCCGTGTTAGAGTATTTTCAAAATAGAGGCCCAAAACATGCTGAAAATCGATATTTTAGGTGCCCAAAAGTCGATATCTCAAATTCAGTCCCAAAACACCCGAAAATTCGATATTTAAGGGTCCCAGAAGAGATCTGTACATGCCTACTCCGTATTAGAGTATTTTCAAAATACAGGCCAAAAACATACTGAAAATCGATCTTTTAGGTGCCCAAAAGTCGATATGTGCATGTATCTTCTGTACCCGTTTATATCTCAAATTCTGGTTCTAAACACCCGAAAATTCGATAATTTTGGGGTCCCAGAAGCGATCTGTACATGCCTACTCAGTGCTAAAATATTTTCAAAATATAGGCTAAAAACATGCTAAAAATCGATATTTTAGGTTCCAGAAAGTCGATATCTCAAATTCAGTCCCAAAACACCCGAAAATTCGATATTTAGGGGTCCCAGAAGCGATCTGTACATGCCTACTCCGTGTTAGAGTATTTTCAAAATACAGGCCCAAAACATGCTCAAAATCGATATTGTAGATGCCCAAAGTCAATATGCGCATGCATCTTCTGTACCCGTTTATATCTCAAATTCAGGCTCTAAACACCCGAAAATTCAATATTTTGGGGTCCCAGAAGCAATCTGTACTCAGTGCTAGAATATTTTCAAAATATAGGCTGAAAACATGCTAAAAATCGATATTTTAGGTGCGTAAAGGCGATATCTCAAATTCAGGCACAAAACACCCGAAAATTCGATATTTAGGGGTCCCAGAAGCGATCTGTACATGCCAACTCCGTGTTAGAGTATTTTCAAAATACAGGCGAAAAACATACTGAAAATCGATCTCTTAGGTGCCCAAAAGTCGATATATGCATGCACCTTCAGTACCCGTTTATATCTCAACTTCATGCTCAAAACACCCGAAAATTCGATATTTTGGGGTCCCAGAAGCGATCTGTACATGCCTACTCCGTGTTAGAGTATTTTCAGAATTCAGGCCCAAAACATGCTGAAAATCGATATTTTTGGTGCCCAAAGTCAATATGTGTATGCATCTTCTATATACGTTTATATCTCAAATTCAGGCTCAAAACACCCGAAAATTCGATATTTAGGGATCCCAAAAGCGATCTGTACATGCCTACTCAGTGCTAGAATGTTTTCAAAATATAGGCTCAAAACATGCTCAAAATCGATATTTTAGGTGCCGAAAAGTCAATTTGTGCATGCATCTTTTGTACTCGTTTATATCTCAAATTCAGGCTCAAAACACCCGAAAATTCGATATTTAGGGATCCCAAAAGCGATCTGTACATGCCTACTCAGTGCTAGAATATTTTCAAAATATAAGCTCAAAACATGCTAAAAATCGATATTTTAGGTGCGTAATGGCGATATCTCATATTAAGGCCCAAAACACCCGAAAATTCGATATTTAGGGGTCCCAGAAGCGATCTGTACATGCCTACTCCGTGTTAGAGTATTTTCAAAATACAGGCCAAAAACATACTGAAAATCGATCTTTTAGGTGCCCAAAAGTCGATATGTGCATGCATCTTCTGTACCCGTTTATATCTCAAATTCTGGCCCTAAACACCCGAAAATTCGATATTTTTGGGTCCCAGAAGCGATCTGTACATGCCTACTCAGTGCTAGAATGTTTTCAAAATATAGGCTCAAAACATGCTCAAAATTGATATTTTAGGTGCCCAAAAGTCGATATGTGCATGCATCTTCTGTACTCGTTTATATCTCAAATTCAAGCTCAAAACACCCGAAAATTCGATATTTTGGGGTCCCAGAAGCGATCTGTACATGCCTATTCCGTGTTAGAGTATTTTCAAAATACAGGCCCAAAACATGTTCAAAATCGATGTTTTAGGTGCCCAAAAGTCGATATGTGCATGCATCTTCAGTACCCGTTTATATCTCAAATTCTGGCCCTAAACACCCGAAAATTCGATATTTTTGGGTCCCAGAAGCGATCTGTACATGCCTACTCAGTGCTAGAATGTTTTAAAAATATAGGAGCAAAACATGCTCAAAATCGATATTTTAGGTGCCCAAAAGTCGATATGTGCATGTATCTTCTGTACCAGTTTATATCTTAAATTCAGGCTCAAACCACCAGAAAATTCAATATTTTGGGGTCCCAGAAGCGATCTGTACATGCCTACTCAGTGCTAGAATATTTTCAAAATATAGGCTCAAAACATGCTAAAAATCGATATTTTAGGTGCGTTAAGGCGATATCTCAAATTATGGACCAAAACACCCGAAAATTCGATATTTTGGGGTCCCAGAAGCGATCTGTACATGCCTACTCCGTGTTAGAGTATTTTCAAAATACAGGCCCAAAACATGCTCAAAATCGATATTTTAGGTGCCAAAAAGTCGATATGTGCATGCATCTTCAGTACCCGTTTATATCTCAAATTCAGGCTCAAAAAAACCGAAAATTCGATATTTTGGGGTCACAGAAGCGATCTGTACATGCCTACTCCGTGTTAGAGTATTTTCAAAATACAGGCCCAAAACATGCTGATAATCGATATTTTAGATGCCCAAAATCAATATGTGCATGTATCTTCTGTACCCTTTTATATCTCAAATTCAGGCTCAAAACACCCGAAAATTCAATGTTTTGGGGTCCCAGAAGCAATCTGTACATGCCTAATAGTGCTAGAATATTTTCAAAATATAGGCTAAAAACATGCTAAAAATCGATCTTTTAGGTGCCAAAAAGTCGATATCTCATAATCCGTCCCAAAACACCCGAAAATTCGATATTTAGGGGTCCCAGAAGCGATCTGAACATGCCTACTCTGTGTTAGAGTATTTTCAAAATACAGGCAAAAAACATACTGAAAATCGATCTTTTAGGTGCCCAAAATCAATATGTGCATGTATCTTCTGTACCCGTTTATATCTCAAATTCAGGCTCAAACCACCAGAAAATTCAATATTTTGGGGTCCCAGAAGCAATCTGTACATGCCCACTCAGTGCTAGAATATTTTCAAAATCTAGTCTAAAAACATGCTAAAAATCGATATTTTAGGTGCCAAAAAGTCGATATCTCAAATTAAGGCCCAAAACACCCGAAAATTCGATATTTAGGGGTCTCAGAAGCGATCTGTACATGCCTACTCCGTTTTAGAGTATTTTCAAAATACAGGCCAAAAACATACTGAAAATCTATCTTTTAGGTGCCCAAAAGTCGATATGTGCATGCATCTTCTGTACCCGTTTATATCTCAAATTCTGGCCCTAAACACCCGAAAATTCGATATTTGGGGTCCCAGAAGCGATCTGTACATGCCTACTCCGTGTTAGAGTATTTTCAAAATTCAGGCCCAAAACATGCTGAAAATCGATATTTTTGGTGCCCAAAGTCAATATGTGTATGCATCTTCTATACTCGTTTATATCTCAAATTCAGGCTCAAAACACCCGAAAATTCGATATTTTGGGATCCCAAAAGCGATCTGTACATGCCTACTCAGTGCTAGAATGTTTTCAATATATAGGCTCAAAACATGCTCAAAATCGATATTTTAGGTCCCAAAAAGTCGATTTGTGCATGCATCTTCTGTACCCGTTTATATCTCAAATTCAGGCTCAAAAACACCCGAAAATTCGATATTTTGGGGTCCCAGAAGCGATCTGTACATGCCTACTCAGTGCTAGAATATTTTCAAAATATAGGCTAAAAACATGCTAAAAATCGATATTTTAGGTGCGTAAAGGCGATATCTCAAATTCAGTCCCAAAACACCCGAAAATTCGATATTTAGGGGTCCCAGAAGGGATCTGTACATGCCTACTCCGTATTAGAGTATTTTCAAAATACAGGCCAAAAACATACTGAAAATCGATCTTTTAGGTGCCCAAAAGTCGATATGTGCATGTATCTTCTGTACCCGTTTATATCTCTAATTCTGGCCCTAAACACCCGAAAATACGATAATTTTGAGGTCCCAGAAGCGATCTGTACATGCCTACTCAGTGCTAGAATATTTTCAAAATATAGGCTAAAAACATGCTAAAAATCAATATTTTAGGTGCCAGAAAGTCGATATCTCAAATTCAGTCCCAAAACATCCGAAAATTCGATATTTAGGGGTCCCACATGGGATCTGTACATGCCTACTCCGTGTTAAAGTATTTTCAAAATACAGGCCAAAAACATACCGAAAATCGATCTGTTAGGTGCCCAAAAGTCGATATGTGCATGCATCTTCTGTACCCGTTTATATCTCAAATTCTGGCCCTAAACACCCGAAAATTCGATATTTGGGGTCCCAGAAGCGATCTGTACATGCCTACTCCGTGTTAGAGTATTTTCAAAATTCAGGCCCAAAACATGCTGAAAATCGATATTTTTGGTGCCCAAAGTCAATATGTGTATGCATCTTCTATACTCGTTTATATCTCAAATTCAGGCTCAAAACACCCGAAAATTCGATATTTTGGGATCCCAAAAGCGATCTGTACATGCCTACTCAGTGCTAGAATGTTTTCAATATATAGGCTCAAAACATGCTCAAAATCGATATTTTAGGTGCCAAAAAGTCGATTTGTGCATGCATCTTCTGTACTCGTTTATATCTCAAATTCAGGCTCAAAACACCCGAAAATTCGATATTTTGGGGTCCCAGAAGCGATCTGTACATGCCTACTCAGTGCTAGAATATTTTCAAAATATAGGCTAAAAACATGCTAAAAATCGATATTTTAGGTGCGTAAAGGCGATATCTCAAATTAAGGTCCAAAACACCCGAAAATTCGATATTTAGGGGTCCCAGAAGCGATCTGTACATGCCTACTCCGTGTTAGAGTATTTTCAAAATACAGGCCAAAAACATACTGAAAATCGATGTTTTAGGTGCCCTAAAGTCGATATGTGAATGCATCTTCTGTACCCGTTTATATCTCAAATTCTGGCCCTAAACACCCGAAAATTCGATATTTTGGGGTCCCAGAAGCGATCTGTACATGCCTACTCAGTGCTAGAATGTTTTAAAAATATAGGCTCAAAACATGCTCAAAATCGATATTTTAGGTGCACAAAAATCGATATGTGCATGCATCTTCTGTACTCGTTTATATCTCAAATTCAAGCTCAAAACACCCGAAAGTTCGATATTTTGGGGTCCCAGAAGCGATCTGTACATGCCAACTCAGTGCTAGAATATTTCCCAAATATAAACTCAAAACATGCTAAAAATCGATATTTTAGGTGCGTAAAGGCGATATCTCTAATTCAGGCCCAAAATACCCGAAAATTCGATATTTTGGGGTCCCAGAAGCGATCTGTACATGCCTACTCCGTGTTAGAGTATTTTCAAAATACAGGCCCAAAACATGTTCAAAATCGATGTTTTAGGTGCCTAAAAGTCGATATGTGCATGCATCTTTAGTACCCGTTTATATTTCAAATTCTGGCCCTAAACACCCGAAAATTCGATATTTTTTGGTCCCAGAAGCGATCTGTACATGCCTACACAGTGCTAGAATGTTTTCTAAATATAGGCTCAAAACATGATCAAAATCGATATTTTAGGTGCCCAAAAGTCGATATGTGCATGTATCTTCTGTACCCGATTATATCTCAAATTCAGGCTCAAACCACTAGAAAATTCGATATTTTGGGATCCTAGAAGCAATCTGTACATGCCTACTCAGTGCTAGAATATTTTCAAAATATAGGCTAAAAACATGCTAAAAATCGATATTTTAGGTGCGTAAAGGCGATATCTCAAATTCAGGCACAAAACACCCGAAAATTCGATATTTATGGGTCCCAGAAGCGATCTGAACATGCCTACTCAGTGCTAGAATATTTTCAAAATATGAGCTGAAAACATGCTAAAAATCGATATTTTAGGTGCGTAAAGGCGATATCTCAAATTCAGGCCCAAAACACCCGAAAACTCGATATTTAGGGGTCCCAGAAGCTATCTGTACATGCCTACTCCGTGTTAGAGTATTTTCAAAATACAGGCCCAAAACATGCTCAAAATCGATGTTTTAGGTGTCCAAAAGTCGATATGTGCATGCATCTTCAGTACCCGTTTATATCTCAAATTCAGGCTCAAAACACCCGAAAATTGGATATTTTGGGGTCCCAGAAGTGATCTGTACATGCCTACTTAGTATTAGAGTATTTTCAAAATACAGGCCCAAAACATGCTGAAAATCGATATTTTAGGTGCCCAAAAGTCGATATCTCAAATTCAGTCCCAAAACACCCGAAAATTCGATATTTAGGGGTCCCAGAAGGGATCTTTACATGCCTACTCCGTGTTAGAGTATTTTCAAAATACAGGCCAAAAACATACTGAAAATCGATCTTTTAGGTGCCCAAAAGTCGATATGTGCATGTATCTTCTGTACCCGTTTATATCTCAAATTCTGACCCTAAACACCCGAAAATTAGATATTTTGGGGTCCCAGAAGTGATCTGTACATGCCTACTCAGTGCTAGAATATTTTCAAAATATAGGCTAAAAACATGCTAAAAATCGATATTTTAGGTGCCAAAAAGTCGATATCTCAAATTCAGTCCCAAAACACCCGAAAATTCGATATTTAGGGGTCCCAGAAGGGATCTGTACATGCCTACTCCGTGTTAGAGTATTTTCAAAATACAGGCCAAAAACATACTGAAAATCGATCTTTTAGGTGCCCAAAAGTCGATATGTGCATGTATCTTCTGTACCCGTTTATATCTCAAATTCAGGCTCAAACCACTAGAAAATTCAATATTTTGGTGTCCCAGAAGCGATCTGTACATGCCTACTCAGTGCTAGAATGTTTTCAAAATATAGGCTCAAAACATGCTCAAAATCGATATTTTAGGTGCTCAAAAGTCGATATGTGCATGCATCTTCTGTACTCGTTTATATCTCAAATTCAAGCTCAAAACACCCGAAAATTCGATATTTTCGGGTCCCAGAAGCGATCTGTACATGCCTATTCCGTGTTAGAGTATTTTCAAAATACAGGCCCAAAACATGTTCAAAATCGATGTTTTAGGTGCCCAAAAGTCGATATGTGCATGCATCTTCAGTACCCGTTTATATCTCAAATTCTGGCCCTAAACACCCGAAAATTCGATATTTTTGGGTCCCAGAAGCGATATGTACATGCCTACTCAGTGCTAGAATATTTTCAAAATATAGGCTCAAAACATGCTCAAAATCGATATTTTAGGTGCCCAAAAGTCGATATGTGCATGTATCTTCTGTACCCGTTTATATCTCAAATTCAGGATCAAACCACCAGAAAATTCAATATTTTGGGGTCCCAGAAGCAATCTGTACATGCCTACTCAGTGCTAGAATATTTTCAAAATATAGGCTAAAAACATGCTAAAAATCGATATTTTAGGTTCGTAAAGGCGATATCTCAAATTAAGGCCCAAAAAACCCGAAAATTCGATATTTTGGGGTCCCAGAAGCGATCTGTATATGCCTACTCCGTGTTAGAGTATTTTCAAAATACAGGCCCAAAACATGCTCAAAATCGATGTTTAAGGTGCCCAAAAGTCGATATGTGCATGCATCTTCAGTAACCGTTTATATCTCAAATTCACGCTTAAAACACCCGAAAATTCGATATTTTGGGGTCCCAGAAGCAATCTGTACATGCCTACTCCGTGTTAGAGTATTTTCAAAATACAGGCCCAAAACATGCTGAAAATCGATATTTTAGGTGCCCAAAAGTCGATATCTCAAATTCAGTCACAAAACACCCGAAAATTCGATATTTAGGGGTCCCAGAAGGGATCTGAACATGCCTACTCAGTGTTAGAATGTTTTCAAAATATAGGCTCAAAACATGCTCAAAATCGATATTTTAGGTGCCCAAAAGTCGATATGTGCATGCATCTTCTGTACTCGTTTATATCTCAAATTCAGGCTCAAAACACCCGAAAATTCGATATTTTGGTGTCCCAGAAGCGATCTGTACACGCCTACTCAGTGCTAGAATATTTTCAAAATATAGGCTCAAAACATGCAAAAAATCGATATTTTAGGTGCGTAAAGGCGATATCTCAAATTAAGGCCCAAACCACCCGAAAATTCGATATTTAGGGGTCCCAGAAGCGATCTCTACATGCCTACTCCGTGTTAGAGTATTTTCAAAATACAGGCCCAAAATATGCTGAAAATCGATATTTTAGGTGCCCAAAAGTCGATATCTCAAATTCAGTCCCAAAACACCCGAAAATTCAATGTTTAGGGGTCCCAGAAGGGATCTGAACATGCCTACTCAGTGATAGAATGTTTTCAAAATATAGGCTCAAAACATGCTCAAAATCGATATTTTTGGTGCCCAAAGTCAATATGTCTATGCATCTTCTATACTCGTTTATATCTCAAATTCAGGCTCAAAACACCCGAAAATTCGATAATTTGGGGTCCCAGAAGCGATCTGTACATGCCTACTCAGGGTTAGAATGTTTTCAAAATATAGGCTTAAAACATGCTCAAAATCGATATTTTAGGTGCCCAAAAGTCGATATGTGCATGCATCTTCTGTACTCGTTTATATCTCAAATTCAGGCTCAAACACCCGAAAATTCTATATTTTGGGGTCCCAGAAGCGATCTGTACATGACTACTCCGTGTTAGAGTATTTTCAAAATACAGGCCAAAAACATACTGAAAATCGATGTTTTAGGTGCCCAAAAGTCGATATGTGAATGCATCTTCTGTACCCGTTTATATCTCAAATTCTGGCCCTAAACACCCGAAAATTCGATATTTTGGGGTCCCAGAAGCGATCTGTACATGCCTACTCAGTGCTAGAATGTTTTAAAAATATAGGCTCAAAACATGCTCAAAATCGATATTTTAGGTGCACAAAAGTCGATATGTGCATGCATCTTCTGTACTCGTTTATATCTCAAATTCAAGCTCAAAACACCCGAAAATTCGATATTTTGGGGTCCCAGAAGCGATCTGTACATGCCTACTCCGTGTTAGAGTATTTTCAAAATACAGGCCCAAAACATGTTCAAAATCGATGTTTTAGGTGCCCAAAAGTCGATATGTGCATGCATCTTCAGTACCCGTTTATATTTCAAATTCTGGCCCTAAACACCCGAAAATTCGATATTTTTGGGTCCCAGAAGCGATCTGTACATGCCTACACAGTGCTAGAATATTTTCAAAATATAGGCTCAAAACATGCTCAAAATCGATATTTTAGGTGCCCAAAAGTCGATATGTGCATGTATCTTCTGTACCCGTTTATATCTCAAATTCAGGCTCAAACCACTAGAAAATTCAATATTTTGGTGTCCCAGAAGCAATCTGTACATGCCCACTCAGAGCTAGAATATTTTCAAAATATAGGCTAAAAACATGCTAAAAATCGATATTTTAGGTGCGTAAAGGCGATATCTCAAATTCAGGCACAAAACACCCGAAAATTCGATATTTATGGGTCCCAGAAGCGATCTGAACATGCCTACTCAGTGCTAGAATATTTTCAAAATATGAGCTGAAAACATGCTAAAAATCGATATTTTAGGTGCGTAAAGGCGATATCTCAAATTCAGGCCCAAAACACCCGAAAACTCGATATTTAGGGGTCCCAGAAGCTATCTGTACATGCCTACTCCGTAATAGAGTATTTTCAAAATACAGGCCCAAAACATGCTCAAAATCGATGTTTTAGGTTTCCAAAAGTCGATATGTGCATGCATCTTCAGTACCCGTTTATATCTCAAATTCAGGCTCAAAACACCCGAAAATTCGATATTTTGGGGTCCCAGAAGCGATCTGTACATGCCTACTCCGTGTTAGAGTATTTTCAAAAAACAGGCCCAAAACATGCTGAAAATCGATATTTTAGGTGCCCAAAAGTCGATATCTTAAATTCAGTCCCAAAACACCTGAAAATTCGATATTTAGGGGTCCCAGAAGGGATCTGTACATGCCTACTCCGTATTAGAGTATTTTCAAAATACAGGCCAAAAACATACTGAAAATCGATCTGTTAGGTGCCCAAAAGTCGATATGTGCATGCATCTTCTGTACCCGTTTATATCTCAAATTCTGGCCCTAAACACCCGAAAATTCGATATTTGGGGTCCCAGAAGCGATCTGTACATGCCTACTCCGTGTTAGAGTATTTTCAAAATTCAGGCCCAAAACATGCTGAAAATCGATATTTTTGGTGCTCAAAGTCAATATGTGTATGCATCTTCTATACTCGTTTATATCTCAAATTCAGGCTCAAAACACCCGAAAATTCGATATTTTGGGATCCCAAAAGCGATCTGTACATGCCTACTCAGTGCTAGAATGTTTTCAAAATATAGGCTCAAAACATGCTCAAAATCGATATTTTAGGTGCCAAAAAGTCGATTTGTGGATGCATCTTCTGTGCTCGTTTATATCTCAAATTCAGGCTCAAAACACCCGAAAATTCGATATTTTGGGGTCCCAGAAGCGATCTGTACATGCCTACACAGTGCTAGAATATTTTCAAAATATAGGCTAAAAACATGCTAAAAATCGATATTTTAGGTGCGTAAAGGCGATATCTCAAATTAAGGTCCAAAACACCCGAAAATTCGATATTTTGGGATCAAAAAAGCGATCTGTACATGCCTACTCAGTGCTAGAATATTTTCAAAATATGAGCTGAAAACATGCTAAAAATCGATATTTTAGGTGCGTAAAGGCGATATCTCAAATTCAGGCAAAAAACACCCGAAAACTCGATATTTAGGGGTCCCAGAAGCTATCTGTACATGCCTACTCTGTGTTAGAGTATTTTCAAAATACAGGCCCAAAACATGCTCAAAATCGATGTTTTAGGTGTCCAAAAGTCGATATGTGCATGCATCTTCAGTACCCGTTTATATCTCAAATTCAGGCTCAAAACACCCGAAAATTCGATATTTTGGGGTCCCAGAAGCGATCTGTACATGCCTACTCCGTATTAGAGTATTTTCAAAATACAGGCCCAAAACATGCTGAAAATCGATATTTTAGGTGCCCAAAAGTCGATATCTCAAATTTAGTCCCAAAACACCCGAAAATTCGATATTTAGGGGTCCTAGAATTGATCTTTACATGCCTACTCCGTGTTAGAGTATTTTCAAAATACAGGCCAAAAACATACTGAAAATCGATCTTTTAGGTGCCCAAAAGTCGATATGTGCATGTATCTTCTGTACCCGTTTATATCTCAAATTCTGACCCTAAACACCCGAAAATTAGATATTTTGGGGTCCCAGAAGCGATCTGTACATGCCTACTCAGTGCTAGAATATTTTCAAAATATAGGCTAAAAACATGCTAAAAATCGATATTTTAGGTGCCAAAAAGTCGATATCTCAAATTCAGTCCCAAAACACCCGAAAATTCGATATTTAGGGGTCCCAGAAGGGATCTGTACATGCCTACTCCGTGTTAGAGTATTTTCAAAATACAGGCCAAAAACATACTGAAAATCGATCTTTTAGGTGCCCAAAAGTCGATATGTGCATGCATCTTCTGTACCCGTTTATATCTCAAATTCTGGCCCTAAACACCCGAAAATTCGATATTTGGGGTCCCAGAAGCGATCTGTACATGCCTACTCCGTGTTAGAGTATTTTCAGAATTCAGGCCCAAAACATGCTGAAAATCGATATTTTTGGTGCCCAAAGTCAATATGTGTATGCATCTTCTATACACGTTTATATCTCAAATTCAGGCTCAAAACACCCGAAAATTCGATATTTAGGGATCCCAAAAGCGATCTGTACATGCCTACTCAGTGCTAGAATGTTTTCAAAATATAGGCTCAAAACATGCTCAAAATCGATATTTTAGGTGCCCAAAAGTCAATTTGTGCATGCATCTTTTGTACTCGTTTATATCTCAAATTCAGGCTCAAAACACCCGAAAATTCGATATTTAGGGATCCCAAAAGCGATCTGTACATGCCTACTCAGTGCTAGAATATTTTCAAAATATAGGCTCAAAACATGCTAAAAATCGATATTTTAGGTGCGTAATGGTGATATCTCATATTAAGGCCCAAAACACCCGAAAATTCGATATTTAGGGGTCCCAGAAGCGATCTGTACATGCCTACTCCGTGTTAGAGTATTTTCAAAATACAGGCCAAAAACATACTGAAAATCGATCTTTTAGGTGCCCAAAAGTCGATATGTGCATGCATCTTCTGTACCCGTTTATATCTCAAATTCTGGCCCTAAACACCCGAAAATTCGATATTTTTGGGTCCCAGAAGCGATCTGTACATGCCTACTCAGTGCTAGAATGTTTTCAAAATATAGGCTCAAAACATGCTCAAAATTGATATTTTAGGTGCCCAAAAGTCGATATGTGCATGCATCTTCTGTACTCGATTATATCTCAAATTCAAGCTCAAAACACCCGAAAATTCGATATTTTGGGGTCCCAGAAGCGATCTGTACATGCCTATTCCGTGTTAGAGTATTTTCAAAATACAGGACAAAAACATACTGAAAATCGATCTTTTAGGTGCCCAAAAGTCGATATGTGCATGCATCTTCTGTACCCGTTTATATCTCAAATTCAGGCTCAAACCACCAGAAAATTCAATATTTTGGGGTCCCAGAAGCAATCTGTACATGCTTACTCAGTGCTAGAATATTTTCAAAATCTAGTCTAAAAACATGCTAAAAATCGATATTTTAGATGCCAAAAAGTCGATATCTCAAATTCAGTCCCAAAACACCCGAAAATTCGATATTTAGGGGTCCCAGAAGGGATCTGTACATGCCTACTCCGTGTTAGAGTATTTTCAAAATACAGGCCAAAAACATACTGAAAATCGATCTTTTAGGTGCCCAAAAGTCGATATGTGCATGCATCTTCTGTACCCGTTTATATCTCAAATTCTGGCCCTAAACACCCGAAAATTCGATATTTGGGGTCCCAGAAGCGATCTGTACATGCCTACCCCGTGTTAGAGTATTTTCAGAATTCAGGCCCAAAACATGCTGAAAATCGATATTTTTGGTGCCCAAAGTCAATATGAGTATGCATCTTCTATACACGTTTATATCTCAAATTCAGGCTCAAAACACCCGAAAATTCGATATTTAGGGATCCCAAAAGCGATCTGTACATGCCTACTCAGTGCTAGAATGTTTTCAAAATATAGGCTCAAAACATGCTCAAAATCGATATTTTAGGTGCCCAAAAGTCAATTTGTGCATGCATCTTTTGTACTCGTTTATATCTCAAATTCAGGCTAAAAACACCCGAAAATTCGATATTTAGGGATCCCAAAAGCGATCTGTACATGCCTACTCAGTGCTAGAATATTTTCAAAATATAGGCTCAAAACATGCTAAAAATCGATATTTTAGGTGCGTAATGGCGATATCTCATATTAAGGCCCAAAACACCCGAAAATTCGATATTTAGGGGTCCCAGAAGCGATCTGTACATGCCTACTCCGTGTTAGAGTATTTTCAAAATACAGGCCAAAAACATACTGAAAATCGATCTTTTAGGTGCCCAAAAGTCGATATGTGCATGCATCTTCTGTACCCGTTTATATCTCAAATTCTGGCCCTAAACACCCGAAAATTCGATATTTTTGGGTCCCAGAAGCTATCTGTACATGCCTACTCAGTGCTAGAATGTTTTCAAAATATAGGCTCAAAACATGCTCAAAATTGATATTTTAGGTGCCCAAAAGTCGATATGTGCATGCATCTTCTGTACTCGTTTATATCTCAAATTCAAGCTCAAAACACCCGAAAATTCGATATTTTGGGGTCCCAGAAGCGATCTGTACATGCCTATTCCGTGTTAGAGTATTTTCAAAATACAGGCCCAAAACATGTTCAAAATCGATGTTTTAGGTGCCCAAAAGTCGATATGTGCATGCATCTTCAGTAACCGTTTATATCTCAAATTCACGCTTAAAACACCCGAAAATTCGATATTTTGGGGTCCCAGAAGCAATCTGTACATGCCTACTCCGTGTTAGAGTATTTTCAAAATACAGGCCCAAAACATGCTGAAAATCGATATTTTAGGTGCCCAAAAGTCGATATCTCTAATTCAGTCACAAAACACCCGAAAATTCGATATTTAGGGGTCCCAGAAGGGATCTGAACATGCCTACTCAGTGTTAGAATGTTTTCAAAATATAGGCTCAAAACATGCTCAAAATCGATATTTTAGGTGCCCAAAAGTCGATATGTGCATGCATCTTCTGTACTCGTTTATATCTCAAATTCAGGCTCAAAACACCCGAAAATTCGATATTTTGGTGTCCCAGAAGCGATCTGTACACGCCTACTCAGTGCTAGAATATTTTCAAAATATAGGCTCAAAACATGCAAAAAATCGATATTTTAGGTGCGTAAAGGCGATATCTCAAATTAAGGCCCAAACCACCCGAAAATTCGATATTTAGGGGTCCCAGAAGCGATCTCTACATGCCTACTCCGTGTTAGAGTATTTTCAAAATACAGGCCCAAAACATGCTCAAAATCGATGTTTTAGGTGCCCAAAAGTCGATATGTGCATGCATCTTCAGTACCCGTTTATATCTCAAATTCAGGCTCAAAACACCAGAAAATTCGATATTTTGGGGTCCCAGAAGCGATCTGTACATGCCTACTCCGTGTTAGAGTATTTTCAAAATACAGGCCCAAAACATGCTGAAAATCGATATTTTAGGTGCCCATAAGTCGATATCTCAAATTCAGTCCCAAAACACCCGAAAATTCAATGTTTAGGGGTCCCAGAAGGGATCTGAACATGCCTACTCAGTGATAGAATGTTTTCAAAATATAGGCTCAAAACATGCTCAAAATCGATATTTTTGGTGCCCAAAGTCAATATGTGTATGCATCTTCTATACTCGTTTATATCTCAAATTCAGGCTCAAAACACCCGAAAATTCGATAATTTGGGGTCCCAGAAGCGATCTGTACATGCCTACTCAGGGTTAGAATGTTTTCAAAATATAGGCTCAAAACATGCTCAAAATCGATATTTTAGGTGCCCAAAAGTCGATATGTGCATGCATCTTCTGTACTCGTTTATATCTCAAATTCAGGCTCAAACACCCGAAAATTCGATATTTTGGGGTCCCAGAAGCGATCTGTACATGACTACTCCGTGTTAGAGTATTTTCAAAATACAGGCCAAAAACATACTGAAAATCGATGTTTTAGGTGCCCAAAAGTCGATATGTGAATGCATCTTCTGTACCCGTTTATATCTCAAATTCTGGCCCTAAACACCCGAAAATTCGATATTTTGGGGTCCCAGAAGCAATCTGTACATGCCTACTCAGTGCTAGAATGTTTTAAAAATATAGGCTCAAAACATGCTCAAAATCGATATTTTAGGTGCACAAAAGTCGATATGTGCATGCATCTTCTGTACTCGTTTATATCTCAAATTCAAGCTCAAAACACCCGAAAATTCGATATTTTGGGGTCCCAGAAGCGATCTGTACATGCCTACTCCGTGTTAGAGTATTTTCAAAATACAGGCCCAAAACATGTTCAAAATCGATGTTTTAGGTGCCCAAAAGTCGATATGTGCATGCATCTTCAGTACCCGTTTATATTTCAAATTCTGGCCCTAAACACCCGAAAATTCGATATTTTTGGGTCCCAGAAGCGATCTGTACATGCCTACACAGTGTTAGAATATTTTCAAAATATAGGCTCAAAACATGCTCAAAATCGATATTTTAGGTGCCCAAAAGTCGATATGTGCATGTATCTTCTGTATCCGTTTATATCTCAAATTCAGGCTCAAACCACTAGAAAATTCAATATTTTGGTGTCCCAGAAGCAATCTGTACATGCCCACTCAGTGCTAGAATATTTTCAAAATATAGGCTAAAAACATGCTAAAAATCGATATTTTAGGTGCGTAAAGGCGATATCTCAAATTCAGGCACAAAACACCCGAAAATTCGATATTTATGGGTCCCAGAAGCGATCTGAACATGCCTACTCAGTGCTAGAATATTTTCAAAATATGAGCTGAAAACATGCTAAAAATCGATATTTTAGGTGCGTAAAGGCGATATCTCAAATTCAGGCCCAAAACACCCGAAAACTCGATATTTAGGGGTCCCAGAAGCTATCTGTACATGCCTACTCCGTAATAGAGTATTTTCAAAATACAGGCCCAAAACATGCTCAAAATCGATGTTTTAGGTGTCCAAAAGTCGATATGTGCATGCATCTTCAGTACCCGTTTATATCTCAAATTCAGGCTCAAAACACCCGAAAATTCGATATTTTGGGGTCCCAGAAGCGATCTGTACATGCCTACTCCGTGTTAGAGTATTTTCAAAAAACAGGCCCAAAACATGCTGAAAATCGATATTTTAGGTGCCCAAAAGTCGATATCTTAAATTCAGTCCCAAAA
Source organism: Petrolisthes cinctipes (assembly GCA_033782935.1). NCBI lineage: Eukaryota > Metazoa > Arthropoda > Malacostraca > Decapoda > Porcellanidae > Petrolisthes > Petrolisthes cinctipes. The sequence goes on along the minus strand of JAWQEG010000433.1, from coordinate 546,297 downwards.
CACCTGAAAATTCGATATTTAGGGGTCCCAGAAGGGATCTGTACATGCCTACTCCGTATTAGAGTATTTTCAAAATACAGGCCAAAAACATACTGAAAATCGATCTTTTAGGTGCCCAAAAGTCGATATGTGCATGTATCTTCTGTACCCGTTTATATCTCAAATTCTGGCCCTAAACACCCGAAAATTCGATAATTTTGGGGTCCCAGAAGCGATCTGTACATGCCTACTCAGTGCTAGAATATTTTCAAAATATAGGCTAAAAACATGCTAAAAATCTATATTTTAGGTGCCAGAAAGTCGATATCTCAAATTCAGTCCCAAAACACCCGAAAATTCGATATTTAGGGGTCCCACAAGGGATCTGTACATGCCTACTCCGTGTTAGAGTATTTTCTAAATACAGGCCAAAAACATAATGTAAATCGATCTGTTAGGTGCCCAAAAGTCGATATGTGCATGCATCTTCTGTACCCGTTTATATCTCAAATTCTGGCCCTAAACACCCGAAAATTCGATATTTGGGGTCCCAGAAGCGATCTGTACATGCCTACTCCGTGTTAGAGTATTTTCAAAATTCAGGCCCAAAACATGCTGAAAATCGATATTTTTGGTGCCCAAAGTCAATATGTGTATGCATCTTCTATACTCGTTTATATCTCAAATTCAGGCTCAAAACACCCGAAAATTCGATATTTTGGGATCCCAAAAGCGATCTGTACATGCCTACTCAGTGCTAGAATGTTTTCAAAATATAGGCTCAAAACATGCTCAAAATCGATATTTTAGGTGCCAAAAAGTCGATTTGTGCATGCATCTTCTGTGCTCGTTTATATCTCAAATTCAGGCTCAAAACACCCGAAAATTCGATATTTTGGGGTCCCAGAAGCGATCTGTACATGCCTACTCAGTGCTAGAATATTTTCAAAATATAGGCTAAAAACATGCTAAAAATCGATATTTTAGGTGCGTAAAGGCGATATCTCAAATTAAGGTCCAAAACACCCGAAAATTCGATATTTTGGGATCAAAAAAGCGATCTGTACATGCCTACTCAGTGCTAGAATGTTTTAAAAATATAGGCTCAAAACATGCTCAAAATCAATATTTTAGGTGCACAAAAGTCGATATGTGCATGCATCTTCTGTACTCGTTTATATCTCAAATTCAAGCTCAAAACACCCGAAAATTCGATATTTTTGGGTCCCAGAAGCGATCTGTACATGCCTACTCCGTGTTAGAGTATTTTCAAAATAGAGGCCCAAAACATGTTCAAAATCGATGTTTTAGGTGCCCAAAAGTCGATATGTGCATGCATCTTCAGTACCCGTTTATATATCAAATTCTGGCCCTAAACACCCGAAAATTCGATATTTTTGGGTCCCAGAAGCGATCTGTACATGCCTACACAGTGCTAGAATGTTTTCAAAATATAGGCTCAAAACATGCTCAAAATCGATATTTTAGGTGCCCAAAAGTCGATATGTGCATGTATCTTCTGTACCCGTTTATATCTCAAATTCAGGCTCAAACCACTAGAAAATTCAATATTTTGGTGTCCCAGAAGCAATCTGTACATGCCTACTCAGTGCTAGAATATTTTCAAAATATAGGGTAAAAACATGCTAAAAATCGATATTTTAGGTGCGTAAAGGCGATATCTCAAATTCAGGCACAAAACACCCGAAAATTCGATATTTAAGGGTCCCAGAAGCGATCTGAACATGCCTACTCAGTGCTAGAATATTTTCAAAATATGAGCTGAAAACATGCTAAAAATCGATATTTTAGGTGCGTAAAGGCGATATCTCAAATTCAGGCCCAAAACACCCGAAAACTCGATATTTAGGGGTCCCAGAAGCTATCTGTACATGCCTACTCTGTGTTAGAGTATTTTCAAAATACAGGCCCAAAACATGCTCAAAATCGATGTTTTAGGTGTCCAAAAGTCGATATGTGCATGCATCTTCAGTACCCGTTTATATCTCAAATTCAGGCTCAAAACACCCGAAAATTCGATATTTTGGGGTCCCAGAAGCGATCTGTACATGCCTACTCCGTATTAGAGTATTTTCAAAATACAGGCCCAAAACATGCTGAAAATCGATATTTTAGGTGCCCAAAAGTCGATATCTCAAATTTATTCCCAAAACACCCGAAAATTCGATATTTAGGGGTCCTAGAATTGATCTTTACATGCCTACTCCGTGTTAGAGTATTTTCAAAATACAGGCCAAAAACATACTGAAAATCGATCTTTTAGGTGCCCAAAAGTCGATATGTGCATGTATCTTCTGTACCCGTTTATATCTCAAATTCTGACCCTAAACACCCGAAAATTAGATATTTTGGGGTCCCAGAAGCGATCTGTACATGCCTACTCAGTGCTAGAATATTTTCAAAATATAGGCTAAAAACATGCTAAAAATCGATATTTTAGGTGCCAAAAAGTCGATATCTCAAATTCAGTCCCAAAACACCCGAAAATTCGATATTTAGGGGTCCCAGAAGGGATCTGTACATGCCTACTCCGTGTTAGAGTATTTTCAAAATACAGGCCAAAAACATACTGAAAATCGATCTTTTAGGAGCCCAAAAGTCGATATGTGCATGCATCTTCTGTACCCGTTTATATCTCAAATTCTGGCCCTAAACACCCGAAAATTCGATATTTGGGGTCCCAGAAGCGATCTGTACATGCCTACTCCGTGCTAGAGTATTTTCAGAATTCAGGCCCAAAACATGCTGAAAATCGATATTTTTGGTGCCCAAAGTCAATATGTGTATGCATCTTCTATACACGTTTATATCTCAAATTCAGGCTCAAAACACCCGAAAATTCGATATTTAGGGATCCCAAAAGCGATCTGTACATGCCTACTCAGTGCTAGAATGTTTTCAAAATATAGGCTCAAAACATGCTCAAAATCGATATTTTAGGTGCCCAAAAGTCAATTTGTGCATGCATCTTTTGTACTCGTTTATATCTCAAATTCAGGCTCAAAACACCCGAAAATTCGATATTTAGGGATCCGAAAAGCGATCTGTACATGCCTACTCAGTGCTAGAATATTTTCAAAATATAGGCTCTAAACATGCTAAAAATCGATATTTTAGGTGCGTAATGGCAATATCTCATATTAAGGCCCAAAACACCCGAAAATTCGATATTTAGGGGTCCCAGAAGCGATCTGTACATGCCTACTCCGTGTTAGAGTATTTTCAAAATACAGGCCAAAAACATACTGAAAATCGATCTTTTAGGTGCCCAAAAGTCGATATGTGCATGCATCTTCTGTACCCGTTTATATCTCAAATTCTGGCCCTAAACACCCGAAAATTCGATATTTTGGGGTCCCAGAAGCGATCTGTACATGCCTACTCAGTGCTAGAATGTTTTCAAAATATAGGCTCAAAACATGCTCAAAATTGATATTTTAGGTGCCCAAAAGTCGATATGTGCATGCATCTTCTGTACTCGTTTATATCTCAAATTCAAGCTCAAAACACCCGAAAATTCGATATTTTGGGGTCCCAGAAGCGATCGGTACATGCCTATTCCGTGTTAGAGTATTTTCAAAATACAGGCCCAAAACATGTTCAAAATCGATGTTTTAGGTGCCCAAAAGTCGATATGTGCATGCATCTTCAGTACCCGTTTATATCTCAAATTCTGGCCCTAAACACCCGAAAATTCGATATTTTTGGGTCCCAGAAGCGATCTGTACATGCCTACTCAGTGCTAGAATGTTTTCAAAATATAGGCTCAAAACATGCTCAAAATCGATATTTTAGGTGCCCAAAAGTCGATATGTGCATGTATCTTCTGTACCCGTTTATATCTCAAATTCAGGCTCAAACCACCAGAAAATTCAATATTTTGGATTCCCAGAAGCGATCTGTACATGCCTACTCAGTGCTAGAATATTTTCAAAATATAGGCTCAAAACATGCTAAAAATCGATATTTTAGGTGCGTTAAGGCGATATCTCAAATTACGGCCCAAAACACCCGAAAATTCGATATTTTGGGGTCCCAGAAGCGATCTGTACATGCCTACTCCGTGTTAGAGTATTTACAAAATACAGGCCCAAAACATGCTCAAAATCGATATTTTAGGTGCCAAAAAGTCGATATGTGCATGCATCTTCAGTACCCGTTTATATCTCAAATTCAGGCTCAAAACCCCCGAAAACTCGATATTTTGGGGTCCCAGAAGCGATCTGTACATGCCTACTCCGTGTTAGAGTATTTTCAAAATACAGGCCCAAAACATGCTGATAATCGATATTTTAGATGCCCAAAATCAATATGTGCATGTATCTTCTGTACCCGTTTATATCTCAAATTCAGGCTCAAAACACCCGAAAATTCAATGTTTTGGGGTCCCAGAAGCAATCTGTACATGCCTACTCAGTGCTAGAATATTTTCAAAATATAGGCTAAAAACATGCTAAAAATCGATCTTTTAGGTGCCAAAAAGTCGATATCTCATAATCCGTCCCAAAACACCCGAAAATTCGATATTTAGGGGTCCCAGAAGCGATCTGAACATGCCTACTCTGTGTTAGAGTATTTTCAAAATACAGGCCAAAAACATACTGAAAATCGATCTTTTAGGTGCCCAAAAGTCGATATGTGCATGCATCTTCTGTACCCGTTTATATCTCAAATTCAGGCTCAAACCACCAGAAAATTCAATATTTTGGGGTCCCAGAAGCAATCTGTACATGCTTACTCAGTGCTAGAATATTTTCAAAATCTAGTCTAAAAACATGCTAAAAATCGATATTTTAGATGCCAAAAAGTCGATATCTCAAATTCAGTCCCAAAACACCCGAAAATTCGATATTTAGGGGTCCCAGAAGGGATGTGTACATGCCTACTCCGTGTTAGAGTATTTTCAAAATACAGGCCAAAAACATACTGAAAATCGATCTTTTAGGTGCCCAAAAGTCGATATGTGCATGCATCTTCTGTACCCGTTTATATCTCAAATTCTGGCCCTAAACACCCGAAAATTCGATATTTGGGGTCCCAGAAGCGATCTGTACATGCCTACTCCGTGTTAGAGTATTTTCAGAATTCAGGCCCAAAACATGCTGAAAATCGATATTTTTGGTGCCCAAAGTCAATATGTGTATGCATCTTCTATACACGTTTATATCTCAAATTCAGGCTCAAAACACCCGAAAATTCGATATTTAGGGATCCCAAAAGCGATCTGTACATGCCTACTCAGTGCTAGAATGTTTTCAAAATATAGGCTCAAAACATGCTCAAAATCGATATTTTAGGTGCCCAAAAGTCAATTTGTGCATGCATCTTTTGTACTCGTTTATATCTCAAATTCAGGCTAAAAACACCCGAAAATTCGATATTTAGGGATCCCAAAAGCGATCTGTACATGCCTACTCAGTGCTAGAATATTTTCAAAATATAGGCTCAAAACATGCTAAAAATCGATATTTTAGGTGCGTAATGGCGATATCTCATATTAAGGCCCAAAACACCCGAAAATTCGATATTTAGGGGTCCCAGAAGCGATCTGTACATGCCTACTCCGTGTTAGAGTATTTTCAAAATACAGGCCAAAAACATACTGAAAATCGATCTTTTAGGTGCCCAAAAGTCGATATGTGCATGCATCTTCTGTACCCGTTTATATCTCAAATTCTGGCCCTAAACACCCGAAAATTCGATATTTTTGGGTCCCAGAAGCTATCTGTACATGCCTACTCAGTGCTAGAATGTTTTCAAAATATAGGCTCAAAACATGCTCAAAATTGATATTTTAGGTGCCCAAAAGTCGATATGTGCATGCATCTTCTGTACTCGTTTATATCTCAAATTCAAGCTCAAAACACCCGAAAATTCGATATTTTGGGGTCCCAGAAGCGATCTGTACATGCCTATTCCGTGTTAGAGTATTTTCAAAATACAGGCCCAAAACATGTTCAAAATCGATGTTTTAGGTGCCCAAAAGTCGATATGTGCATGCATCTTTTGTACTCGTTTATATCTCAAATTCAGGCTAAAAACACCCGAAAATTCGATATTTTGGGATCCCAAAAGCGATCTGTACATGCCTACTCAGTGCTAGAATATTTTCAAAATATAGGCTTAAAACATGCTAAAAATCGATATTTTAGGTGCGTTAAGGCGATATCTCAAATTATGGCCCAAAACACCCGAAAATTCGATATTTTGGGGTCCCAGAAGCGATCTGTACATGCCTACTCCGTGTTAGAGTATTTACAAAATACAGGCCCAAAATATGCTCAAAATCGATATTTTAGGTGCCAAAAAGTCGATATGTGCATGCATCTTCAGTACCCGTTTATATCTCAAATTCAGGCTCAAAACACCCGAAAATTCGATATTTTGGGGTCCCAGAAGCTATCTGTACATGCCTACTCCGTGTTAGAGTATTTTCAAAATACAGGCCCAAAACATGCTGATAATCGATATTTTAGATGCCCAAAATCAATATGTGCATGTATCTTCTGTACCCGTTTATATCTCATATTCAGGCTCAAAACACCCGAAAATTCAATGTTTTGGGGTCCCAGAAGCAATCTGTACATGCCTACTCAGTGCTAGAATATTTTCAAAATCTAGTCTAAAAACATGCTAAAAATCGATATTTTAGGTGCCAAAAAGTCGATATCTCAAATTAAGGCCCAAAACACCCGAAAATTCGATATTTAGGGGTCTCAGAAGCGATCTGTACATGCCTACTCCGTTTTAGAGTATTTTCAAAATACAGGCCAAAAACATACTGAAAATCTATCTTTTAGGTGCCCAAAAGTCGATATGTGCATGCATCTTCTGTACCCGTTTATATCTCAAATTCTGGCCCTAAACACCCGAAAATTCAATATTTTTGGGACCCAGAAGCGATCTGTACATCCCTACTCAGTGCTAGAATGTTTTCAAAATATAGGCTCAGAACATGCTCAAAATCGATATTTTAGGTGCCCAAAAGTCGATATGTGCATGCACTTCTGTACTCGTTTATATCTCAAATTCAAGCTCAAAACACCCGAAAATTCGATATTTATGGGTCCCAGAAGCGATCTGAACATGCCTACTCAGTGCTAGAATATTTTCAAAATATGAGCTCAAAACATGCTAAAAATCGATATTTTAGGTGCCCAAAAGTCGATATCTCAAATTCAGTCCCAAAACACCCGAAAATTCGATATTTAGGGGTCCCAAAAGGGATCTGTACATGCCTACTCCGTATTAAAGTATTTTCAAAATACAGGCCAAAAACATACTGAAAATCGATCTTTTAGGTGCCCAAAAGTCGATATGTGCATGTATCTTCTGTACCCGTTTATATCTCTAATTCTGGCCTTAAACACCCGAAAATTCGATAATTTTGGGGTCCCAGAAGCGATCTGTACATGCCTACTCAGTGCTTGAATATTTTCAAAATATAGGCTAAAAACATGCTAAAAATCGATATTTTAGGTGCCAGAAAGTCGATATCTCAAATTCAGTCCCAAAACACCCGAAAATTCGATATTTAGGGGTCCCACAAGGGATCTGTACATTCCTACTCCGTGTTAAAGTATTTTCAAAATACAGGCCAAAAACATACTGAAAATCGATCTGTTAGGTGCCCAAAAGTCGATATGTGCATGCATCTTCTGTACCCGTTTATATCTCAAACTCTGGCCCTAAACACCCGAAAATTCGATATTTGGGGTCCCAGAAGCGATCTGTACATGCCTACTCCGTGTTAGAGTATTTTCAAAATTCAGGCCCAAAACATGCTGAAAATCGATATTTTTGGTGCCCAAAGTCAATATGTGTATGCATCTTCTATACTCGTTTATATCTCAAATTCAGGCTCAAAACACCCGAAAATTCGATATTTTGGGGTCCCAGAAGCGATCTGTACATGCCTACTCAGTGCTAGAATATTTTCAAAATATAGGCTAAAAACATGCTAAAAATCGATATTTTAGGTGCGTAAAGGCGATATCTCAAATTAAGGTCCAAAACACCCGAAAATTCGATATTTAGGGGTCCCAGAAGCGATCTGTACATGCCTACTCCGTGTTAGAGTATTTTCAAAATACAGGCCAAAAACATACTGAAAATCGATGTTTTAGGTGCCCAAAAGTCGATATGTGAATGCATCTTCTGTACCCGTTTATATCTCAAATTCTGGCCCTAAACACCCGAAAATTCGATATTTTGGGGTCCCAGAAGCGATCTGTACATGCCTACTCAGTGCTAGAATGTTTTAAAAATATAGGCTCAAAACATGCTCAAAATCGATATTTTAGGTGCACAAAAGTCGATATGTGCATGCATCTTCTGTACTCGTTTATATCTCATATTCAAGCTCAAAACACCCGAAAGTTCGATATTTTGGGGTCCCAGAAGCGATCTGTACATGCCTACTCTGTGCTAGAATATTTTCCAAATATAAACTCAAAACATGCTAAAAATCGATATTTTAGGTGCGTAAAGGCGATATCTCTAATTCAGGCCCAAAATACCCGAAAATTCGATATTTTGGGGTCCCAGAAGCGATCTGAACATGCCTACTCCGTGTTAGAGTATTTTCAAAATACAGGCCCAAAACATGTTCAAAATCGATGTTTTAGGTGCCCAAAAGTCGATATGTGCATGCATCTTCAGTACCCGTTTATATTTCAAATTCTGGCCCTAAACACCCAAAAATTCGATATTTTTGGGTCCCAGAAGCAATCTGTACATGCCTACACAGTGCTAGAATGTTTTCAAAATATAGGCTCAAAACATGCTCAAAATCGATATTTTATGTGCCCAAAAGTCGATATGTGCATGTATCTTCTGTACCCGTTTATATCTCAAATTCAGGCTCAAACCACTAGAAAATTCAATATTTTGGTGTCCCAGAAGCAATCTGTACATGCCTACTCAGTGCTAGAATATTTTCAAAATATAGGCTAAAAACATGCTAAAAATCGATATTTTAGGTGCGTAAAGGCGATATCTCAAATTCAGGCACAAAACACCCGAAAATTCGATATTTATGGGTCCCAGAAGCGATCTGAACATGCCTACTCAGTGCTAGAATATTTTCAAAATATGAGCTGAAAACATGCTAAAAATCGATATTTTAGGTGCGTAAAGGCGATATCTCAAATTCAGGCCCAAAACACCCGAAAACTCGATATTTAGGGGTCCCAGAAGCTATCTGTACATGCCTACTCCGTGTTAGAGTATTTTCAAAATACAGGCCCAAAACATGCTCAAAATCGATGTTTTAGGTGTCCAAAAGTCGATATGTGCATGCATCTTCAGTACCCGTTTATATCTCAAATTCAGGCTCAAAACACCCGAAAATTGGATATTTTGGGGTCCCAGAAGCGATCTGTACATGCCTACTCCGTATTAGAGTATTTTCAAAATACAGGCCCAAAACATGCTGAAAATCGATATTTTAGGTGCCCAAAAGTCGATATCTCAAATTCAGTCCCAAAACACCCGAAAATTCGATATTTAGGGGTCCCAGAAGGGATCTTTACATGCCTACTCCGTGTTAGAGTATTTTCAAAATACAGGCCAAAAACATACTGAAAATCGATCTTTTAGGTGCCCAAAAGTCGATATGCGCATGCATCTTGTGTACCCGTTTATATCTCAAATTCTGGCCCTAAACACCCGAAAATTCGATATTTGGGGTCCGAGAAGCGATCTGTACATGCCTACTCCGTGTTAGAGTATTTTCAGAATTCAGGCCCAAAACATGCTGAAAATCGATATTTTTGGTGCCCAAAGTCAATATGTGTATGCATCTTCTATACACGTTTATATCTCAAATTCAGGCTCAAAACACCCGAAAATTCGATATTTAGGGATCCCAAAAACGATCTATACATGCCTATTCAGTGCTAGAATGTTTTCAAAATATAGGCTCAAAACATGCTCAAAATCGATATTTTAGGTGCCCAAAAGTCAATTTGTGCATGCATCTTCTGTACTCGTTTATATCTCAAATTCAGGCTCAAAACACCAGAAAATTCGATATTTTGGGGTCCCAGAAGCGATCTGTACATGCCTACTCAGTGCTAGAATATTTTCAAAATATAGGCTCAAAACATGATAAAAATCGATATTTTAGGTGCGTAAAGGCGATATCTCATATTAAGGCCCAAAACACCCGAAAATTCGATATTTAGGGGTCCCAGAAGCGATCTGTACATGCCTACTCCGTGTTAGAGTATTTTCAAAATACAGGCCAAAAACATACTGAAAATCGATGTTTTAGGTGCCCAAAAGTCGATATGTGCATGCATTTTCTGTACCCGTTTATATCTCAAATTCTGGCCCTAAACACCCGAAAATTCGATATTTTTGGGTCCCAGAAGCGATCTGTACATGCCTACTCAGTGCTAGAATGTTTTCAAAATATAGGCTCAAAACATGCTAAAAATTGATATTTTAGGTGCTCAAAAGTCGATATGTGCATGCATCTTCTGTACTCGTTTATATCTCAAATTCAAGCTCAAAACACCCGAAAATTCGATATTTTGGGGTCCCAGAAGCGATCTGTACATGCCTATTCCGTGTTAGAGTATTTTCAAAATACAGGCCCAAAACATGTTCAAAATCGATGTTTTAGGTGCCCAAAAGTCGATATGTGCATGCATCTTCAGTACCCGTTTATATCTCAAATTCTGGCCCTAAACACCCGAAAATTCGATATTTTTGGGTCCCAGAAGCGATCTGTACATGCCTACTCAGTGCTAGAATGTTTTCAAAATATAGGCTCAAAACATGCTCAAAATCGATATTTTAGGTGCCCAAAAGTCGATATGTGCATGTATCTTCTGTACCCGTTTATATCTCAAATTCAGGATCAAACCACCAGAAAATTCAATATTTTGGGGTCCCAGAAGCAATCTATACATGCCTACTCAATGCTAGAATATTTTCAAAATATAGGCTAAAAACATGCTAAAAATCGATATTTTAGGTGCGTAAAGGCGATATCTCAAATTAAGGCCCAAAACACCCGAAAATTCGATATTTTGGGGTCCCAGAAGCGATCTGTACATGCCTACTCCGTGTTAGAGTATTTTCAAAATACAGGCCCAAAACATGCTCAAAATCGATGTTTTAGGTGCCCAAATGTCGATATGTGCATGCATCTTCAGTAACCGTTTATATCTCAAATTCACGCTTAAAACACCCGAAAATTCGATATTTTGGGATCCCAGAAGCGATCTGTACATGCCTACTCCGTGTTAGAGTATTTTCAAAATACAGGCACAAAACATGCTGAAAATCGATATTTTAGGTGCCCAAAAGTCGATATCTCAAACTCAGTCACAAAACACCCGAAAATTCGATATTTAGGGGTCCCAGAAGGGATCTGAACATGCCTAATCAGTGTTAGAATGTTTTCAAAATATAGGCTCAAAACATGCTCAAAATCGATATATTACGTGCCCAAAAGTCGATATGTGCATGCATCTTCTGTACTCGTTTATATCTCAATTTCAGGCTCAAAACACCCGAAAATTCGATATTTTGGGGTCCCAGAAGCGATCTGTACACGCCTACTCAGTGCTAGAATATTTTCAAAATATAGGCTCAAAACATGCAAAAAATCGATATTTTTGGTGCGTAAAGGCGATATCTCAAATTAAGTCCCAAACCACCCGAAAATTCGATATTTAGGGGTCCCAGAAGCGATCTGTACATGCCTACTCCGTGTTAGAGTATTTTCAAAATACAGGCCCAAAACATGCTCAAAATCGATGTTTTAGGTGCCCAAAAGTCGATATGTGCATGCATCTTCTGTACCCCTTTATATCTCAAATTCAGGCTCAAAACACCCGAAAATTCGATATTTTGGGGTCCCAGAAGCGATCTGTACATGCCTACACCGTGTTAGAGTATTTTCAAAATACAGGCCCAAAACATGCTCAAAATCGATATTTTAGGTGCCCAAAAGTCGATATGTGTATGCATCTTCTATACTCGTTTATATCTCAAATTCTGGCTCAAAACACCCGAAAATTCGATATTTTGGGGTCCCAGAAGCGATCGGTACATGCCTACTCAGTGCTAAAATATTTTCAAAATATAGGCTGAAAACATGCTAAAAATCGATATTTTAGGTGCGTAAAGGCGATATCTCAAATTAAGGCCCAAAACACCCGAAAATTCGATATTTAGGGGTCCCTGAAGCGATCTGTACATGTTTACTCCGTGTTAGAGTATTTTCAAAATACAGGCCAAAAACATACTGAAAATCGATCGTTTAGGTGCCCAAAAGTCGATATGTGCATGCATCTTCTGTACCCGTTTATATCTCAAATTCTGGCCCTAAACACCCGAAAATTCGATATTTTTGGGTCCCAGAATCGATCTGTACATGCCTACTCAGTGCTAGAATGTTTTCAAAATATAGGCTCAAAACATGCTCAAAATCGATGTTTTAGATGCAAAAGTCAATATGTACATGTATCTTCTGTTCCCGTTTATATCTCAAATTCTGGCCCTAAACACCCGAAAATTCAATATTTTGGGGTCCCAGAAGCAATCTGTACATGCCTACTCAGTGCTAGAATATTTTCAAAATATAGGCTCAAAACATGCTAAAAATCGATATTTTAGGTGCCAAAAAGTCGATATCTCAAATTCAGTCCCTAAACACCCGAAAATTTAATATATGGGGTCCCACAAGCGATCTGTACATGCCTACTCCGTGTTAGAGTATTTTCAAAATTCAGGCCCAAAACATGCTGAAAATCGATATTTTTGGTGACCAAAGTCAATATTTGTATGCATCTTCTATACTCGTTTATATCTCAAATTCAGGCTCAAAACACCCGAAAATTCGATATTTAGGGATCCCAGAAGCGATCTGTACATGCCTACTCCGTGTTAGAGTATTTTCAAAATTGAGGCCCAAAACATGTTCAAAATCGATGTTTTAGGTGCCCAAAAGTCGATATGTGCATGCATCTTCAGTACCCGTTTATATCTCAAATTCTGGCCCTAAACACCCGAAAATTCGATATTTTTGGGTCCCAGAAGCGATCTGTACATGCCTACTCAGTGCTAGAATGTTTTCAAAATATAGGCTCAAAACATGCTCAAAATCGATATTTTTGGTGCCCAAAGTCAATATGTGTATGCATCTTCAATACTCGTTTATATCTCAAATTCAGGCTCAAAACACCCGAAAATTCGATATTTTGGGGTCCCAGAAGCGATCTGTACATGCCTACTCAGTGTTAGAATGTTTTCAAAATATAGGCTCCAAACATGCTCAAAATCGATATTTTAGGTGCCCAAAAGTCGATATGTGCATGCATCTTCTGTACTCGTTTATATCTCAAATTCAGGCTCAAAACACCCGAAAATTCGATATTTTGGGGTCCCAGAAGCGATCTGTACATGCCTACTCCGTGTTAGAGTATTTTCAAAATACAGGCCCAAAACATGCTGAAAATCGATATTTTAGGTGCTCAAAAGTCGATATCTCGAATTCAGTCCCAAAACACCCAAAAATTCGATATTTAGGGGTCCCAGAAGGGATCTGAACATGCCTACTCAGTGTTAGAATGTTTTCAAAATATAGGCTCAAAACATGCTCAAAATTGATATTTGTGGTGCCCAAAGTCAATATGTGTATGCATCTTCTATACTCGTTTATATCTCAAATTCAGGCTCAAAACACCCGAAAATTCGATATTTTGGGGTCCCAAAAGCGATCTGTACATGCCTACTCAGTGTTAGAATGTTTTCAAAATATAGGCTCAAAACATGCTCAAAATCGATATTTTAGGTGCCCAAAAGTCGATTTGTGCATGCATCTTCTGTACTCGTTTATATCTCAAATTCCTGCTCAAAACACCCGAAAACTCGATATTTTGGGGTCCCAGAAACGATCTGTACATGCCTACTCAGTGCTAGAATATTTTCAAAATATAGGCTCAAAACATACTAAAAATCGATATTTTAGGTGCGTAAAGGCGATATCTTATATTAAGGCCGAAAACACCCGAAAATTCGATATTTAGGGGTCCCAGAAGCGATCTGTACATGCCTACTCCGTGTTAGAGTATTTTCAAAATACATGCCCAAAACATGCTCAAAATCGATGTTTTAGGTGCCCAAAAGTCGATATGTGCATGCATCTTCAGTACCCGTTTATATCTCAAATTCAGGCTCAAAACACACGAAAATTCGATATTTGGTGTCCCAGAAGCGATCTGTACATGCCTACTCCGTGTTAGAGTATTTTCAAAATACAGGCCTTAAACATGCTGAAAATCGATATTTTAGGTGCCCAAAAGTCGATATCTCAAATTCAGTCCCAAAACACCCAAAAATTCGATATTTAGGGGTCCCAGAAGGGATCTGAACATGCCTACTCAGTGTTAGAATGTTTTCAAATTATTGTCTCAAAACATGCTCAAAATTGATATTTATGGTGCCCAAAGTCAATATGTGTATGCATCTTCTATACTCGTTTATATCTCAAATTCAGGCTCAAAACACCCGAAAATTCGATATTTTGGGGTCCCAGAAGCGATCTGTACATGCCTACTCAGTGTTAGAATGTTTTCAAAATATAGGCTCAAAACATGCTCAAAATCGATATTTTAGGTGCCCAAAAGTCGATATGTGCATGCATCTTCTGTACTCGTTTATATCTCAAATTCAGGCTCAAAACACCCGAAAATTCGATATTTTGGGGTCCCAGAAGCGATCTGTACATGCCTACTCAGTGCTAGAATATTTTCAAAATATATGCTCAAAACATGCTAAAAATCGATATTTTAGATGCGTAAAGGCGATATCTCAAATTAAGGCCCAAAACACCCGAAAATTCGATATTTAGGGGTCCCTGAAGCGATCTGTACATGTTTACTCTGTGTTAGAGTATTTTCAAAATACAGGCCAAAAACATACTGAAAATCGATCGTTTAGGTGCCCAAAAGTCGATATGTGCATGCATCTTCTGTACCCGTTTATATCTCAAATTCTGGCCCTAAACACCCGAAAATTCGATATTTTTGGGTCCGAGAAGCGATCTGTACATGCCTACTCAGTGCTAGAATGTTTTCAAAATAAAGGCTCAAAAACATGCTCAAAATCGATATTTTAGATGCCCAAAGTCAATATAAGCATGTATCTTCTGTACCCGTTTATATCTCAAATTCTGGCCCTAAACACCCGAAAATTCAATATTTTGGGGTTCCAGAAGCAATCTGTACATGCCTACTCTGTGCTAGAATATTTTCAAAATATAGGCTCAAATCATGCTAAAAATCGATATTTTAGGTGCCAAAAAGTCGATATCTCAAATTCAGTCCCAAAACACCCGAAAATTTGATATTTAGGGGTCACAGAAGGGATCTGTACATGCCTACTCCGTGTTAGAGTATTTTCAAAATACAGGCCAAAAACATACTGAAAATCGATATTTTAAGTGCCCAAAAGTCGATATGTGAATGCATCTTCTGTACCCGTTTATATCTCAAATTCCGGCCCTAAACACCCGAAAATTCGATATATGGGGTCCCAGAAGCGATCTGTACATGCCTACTCCGTGGTAGAGTCTTTTCAAAATTCAGGCCCAAAACATGCTGAAAATCGATATTTTTGGTGACCAAAGTCAATATTTGTATACATCTTCTATACTCGTTTATATCTCAAATTCAGGCTCAAAACACCCGAAAATTCGATATTTTGGGATCCCAGAAGCGATCTGTACATGCCTACTCCGTGTTAGAGTATTTTCAAAATACAGGCACAAAACATGCTGAAAATCGATATTTTAGGTGCCCAAAAGTCGATATCTCAAACTCAGTCACAAAACACCCGAAAATTCGATATTTAGGGGTCCCAGAAGGGATCTGAACATGCCTAATCAGTGTTAGAATGTTTTCAAAATATAGGCTCAAAACATGCTCAAAATCGATATATTACGTGCCCAAAAGTCGATATGTGCATGCATCTTCTGTACTCGTTTATATCTCAATTTCAGGCTCAAAACACCCGAAAATTCGATATTTTGGGGTCCCAGAAGCGATCTGTACACGCCTACTCAGTGCTAGAATATTTTCAAAATATAGGCTCAAAACATGCAAAAAATCGATATTTTTGGTGCGTAAAGGCGATATCTCAAATTAAGTCCCAAACCACCCGAAAATTCGATATTTAGGGGTCCCAGAAGCGATCTGTACATGCCTACTCCGTGTTAGAGTATTTTCAAAATACAGGCCCAAAACATGCTCAAAATCGATGTTTTAGGTGCCCAAAAGTCGATATGTGCATGCATCTTCTGTACCCCTTTATATCTCAAATTCAGGCTCAAAACACCCGAAAATTCGATATTTTGGGGTCCCAGAAGCGATCTGTACATGCCTACACCGTGTTAGAGTATTTTCAAAATACAGGCCCAAAACATGCTCAAAATCGATATTTTAGGTGCCCAAAAGTCGATATGTGTATGCATCTTCTATACTCGTTTATATCTCAAATTCTGGCTCAAAACACCCGAAAATTCGATATTTTGGGGTCCCAGAAGCGATCGGTACATGCCTACTCAGTGCTAAAATATTTTCAAAATATAGGCTGAAAACATGCTAAAAATCGATATTTTAGGTGCGTAAAGGCGATATCTCAAATTAAGGCCCAAAACACCCGAAAATTCGATATTTAGGGGTCCCTGAAGCGATCTGTACATGTTTACTCCGTGTTAGAGTATTTTCAAAATACAGGCCAAAAACATACTGAAAATCGATCGTTTAGGTGCCCAAAAGTCGATATGTGCATGCATCTTCTGTACCCGTTTATATCTCAAATTCTGGCCCTAAACACCCGAAAATTCGATATTTTTGGGTCCCAGAATCGATCTGTACATGCCTACTCAGTGCTAGAATGTTTTCAAAATATAGGCTCAAAACATGCTCAAAATCGATGTTTTAGATGCAAAAGTCAATATGTACATGTATCTTCTGTTCCCGTTTATATCTCAAATTCTGGCCCTAAACACCCGAAAATTCAATATTTTGGGGTCCCAGAAGCAATCTGTACATGCCTACTCAGTGCTAGAATATTTTCAAAATATAGGCTCAAAACATGCTAAAAATCGATATTTTAGGTGCCAAAAAGTCGATATCTCAAATTCAGTCCCTAAACACCCGAAAATTTAATATATGGGGTCCCACAAGCGATCTGTACATGCCTACTCCGTGTTAGAGTATTTTCAAAATTCAGGCCCAAAACATGCTGAAAATCGATATTTTTGGTGACCAAAGTCAATATTTGTATGCATCTTCTATACTCGTTTATATCTCAAATTCAGGCTCAAAACACCCGAAAATTCGATATTTAGGGATCCCAGAAGCGATCTGTACATGCCTACTCCGTGTTAGAGTATTTTCAAAATTGAGGCCCAAAACATGTTCAAAATCGATGTTTTAGGTGCCCAAAAGTCGATATGTGCATGCATCTTCAGTACCCGTTTATATCTCAAATTCTGGCCCTAAACACCCGAAAATTCGATATTTTTGGGTCCCAGAAGCGATCTGTACATGCCTACTCAGTGCTAGAATGTTTTCAAAATATAGGCTCAAAACATGCTCAAAATCGATATTTTTGGTGCCCAAAGTCAATATGTGTATGCATCTTCAATACTCGTTTATATCTCAAATTCAGGCTCAAAACACCCGAAAATTCGATATTTTGGGGTCCCAGAAGCGATCTGTACATGCCTACTCAGTGTTAGAATGTTTTCAAAATATAGGCTCCAAACATGCTCAAAATCGATATTTTAGGTGCCCAAAAGTCGATATGTGCATGCATCTTCTGTACTCGTTTATATCTCAAATTCAGGCTCAAAACACCCGAAAATTCGATATTTTGGGGTCCCAGAAGCGATCTGTACATGCCTACTCCGTGTTAGAGTATTTTCAAAATACAGGCCCAAAACATGCTGAAAATCGATATTTTAGGTGCTCAAAAGTCGATATCTCGAATTCAGTCCCAAAACACCCAAAAATTCGATATTTAGGGGTCCCAGAAGGGATCTGAACATGCCTACTCAGTGTTAGAATGTTTTCAAAATATAGGCTCAAAACATGCTCAAAATTGATATTTGTGGTGCCCAAAGTCAATATGTGTATGCATCTTCTATACTCGTTTATATCTCAAATTCAGGCTCAAAACACCCGAAAATTCGATATTTTGGGGTCCCAAAAGCGATCTGTACATGCCTACTCAGTGTTAGAATGTTTTCAAAATATAGGCTCAAAACATGCTCAAAATCGATATTTTAGGTGCCCAAAAGTCGATTTGTGCATGCATCTTCTGTACTCGTTTATATCTCAAATTCCGGCTCAAAACACCCGAAAACTCGATATTTTGGGGTCCCAGAAACGATCTGTACATGCCTACTCAGTGCTAGAATATTTTCAAAATATAGGCTCAAAACATACTAAAAATCGATATTTTAGGTGCGTAAAGGCGATATCTTATATTAAGGCCGAAAACACCCGAAAATTCGATATTTAGGGGTCCCAGAAGCGATCTGTACATGCCTACTCCGTGTTAGAGTATTTTCAAAATACATGCCCAAAACATGCTCAAAATCGATGTTTTAGGTGCCCAAAAGTCGATATGTGCATGCATCTTCAGTACCCGTTTATATCTCAAATTCAGGCTCAAAACACACGAAAATTCGATATTTGGTGTCCCAGAAGCGATCTGTACATGCCTACTCCGTGTTAGAGTATTTTCAAAATACAGGCCTTAAACATGCTGAAAATCGATATTTTAGGTGCCCAAAAGTCGATATCTCAAATTCAGTCCCAAAACACCCAAAAATTCGATATTTAGGGGTCCCAGAAGGGATCTGAACATGCCTACTCAGTGTTAGAATGTTTTCAAATTATTGTCTCAAAACATGCTCAAAATTGATATTTATGGTGCCCAAAGTCAATATGTGTATGCATCTTCTATACTCGTTTATATCTCAAATTCAGGCTCAAAACACCCGAAAATTCGATATTTTGGGGTCCCAGAAGCGATCTGTACATGCCTACTCAGTGTTAGAATGTTTTCAAAATATAGGCTCAAAACATGCTCAAAATCGATATTTTAGGTGCCCAAAAGTCGATATGTGCATGCATCTTCTGTACTCGTTTATATCTCAAATTCAGGCTCAAAACACCCGAAAATTCGATATTTTGGGGTCCCAGAAGCGATCTGTACATGCCTACTCAGTGCTAGAATATTTTCAAAATATATGCTCAAAACATGCTAAAAATCGATATTTTAGATGCGTAAAGGCGATATCTCAAATTAAGGCCCAAAACACCCGAAAATTCGATATTTAGGGGTCCCTGAAGCGATCTGTACATGTTTACTCTGTGTTAGAGTATTTTCAAAATACAGGCCAAAAACATACTGAAAATCGATCGTTTAGGTGCCCAAAAGTCGATATGTGCATGCATCTTCTGTACCCGTTTATATCTCAAATTCTGGCCCTAAACACCCGAAAATTCGATATTTTTGGGTCCGAGAAGCGATCTGTACATGCCTACTCAGTGCTAGAATGTTTTCAAAATAAAGGCTCAAAAACATGCTCAAAATCGATATTTTAGATGCCCAAAGTCAATATAAGCATGTATCTTCTGTACCCGTTTATATCTCAAATTCTGGCCCTAAACACCCGAAAATTCAATATTTTGGGGTTCCAGAAGCAATCTGTACATGCCTACTCTGTGCTAGAATATTTTCAAAATATAGGCTCAAATCATGCTAAAAATCGATATTTTAGGTGCCAAAAAGTCGATATCTCAAATTCAGTCCCAAAACACCCGAAAATTTGATATTTAGGGGTCACAGAAGGGATCTGTACATGCCTACTCCGTGTTAGAGTATTTTCAAAATACAGGCCAAAAACATACTGAAAATCGATATTTTAAGTGCCCAAAAGTCGATATGTGAATGCATCTTCTGTACCCGTTTATATCTCAAATTCCGGCCCTAAACACCCGAAAATTCGATATATGGGGTCCCAGAAGCGATCTGTACATGCCTACTCCGTGGTAGAGTCTTTTCAAAATTCAGGCCCAAAACATGCTGAAAATCGATATTTTTGGTGACCAAAGTCAATATTTGTATACATCTTCTATACTCGTTTATATCTCAAATTCAGGCTCAAAACACCCGAAAATTCGATAATTTGGGGTCCCAGAAGCGATCTGTACATGCCTACTCAGTGTTAGAATGTTTTCAAAATATAGGCTCAAAACATGCTCAAAATCGATATTTTAGGTGCCCAAAAGTCGATATGTGCATGCATCTTCTGTACTCGTTTATATCTCAAATTCTGGCTCA
This sequence comes from Petrolisthes cinctipes, assembly GCA_033782935.1. NCBI lineage: Eukaryota > Metazoa > Arthropoda > Malacostraca > Decapoda > Porcellanidae > Petrolisthes > Petrolisthes cinctipes. Next base: position 525,918 of record JAWQEG010000433.1, on the reverse strand, counting down.
AAACACCCGAAAATTCGATATTTTGGGGTCCCAGAAACGATCTGTACATGCCTACTCAGTGCTAGAATATTTTCAAAATATAGGCTCAAAACATGCTAATAAACGATATTTTAGGTGCGTAAAGGCGATATCTCAAATTAAGGCTGAAAACACCCGAAAATTCGATATTTAGGGGTCCCAGAAGCGATCTGTACATGCCTACTCCGTGTTAGAGTATTTTCAAAATACAGGCCCAAAACATTCTCAAAATCGATGTTTTAGGTGCCCAAAAGTCGATATGTGCATGCACCTTCAGTACTCGTTTATATCTCAAATTCAGGCTCAAAACACCCGAAAATTCGATATTTAGGGTCCCAGAAGCGATCTGTACATGCCTACTCCGTGTTAGAGTATTTTCAAAATACAGGCCCAAAACATGCTGAAAATCGATATTTTAGGTGCCCAAAAGTCGATATCTCAAATTCAGTCCCAAAACACCCCAAAATTCGATATTTAGGGGTCCCAGAAGGGATCTGAACATGCCTACTCAGTGTTAGAGTATTTTCAAAATACAGGTCAAAAACATGCTCAAAATTGATATTTTTGGTGCCCAAAGTCAATATGTGTATGCATCTTCTATACTCGTTTATATCTCAAATTCAGGCTCAAAACACCCGAAAATTCTATATTTTGGGGTCCCAGAAGCGATCTGTACATGCCTACTCAGTGTTAGAATGTTTTCAAAATATAGGCTCAAAACATGCTCAAAATCGATATTTTAGGTGCCCAAAAGTCGATATGTGCATGCATCTTCTGTACTCGTTTATATCTCAAATTCAGGCTCAAAACACCCGAAAATTCGATATTTTGGGGTCCCAGAAGCGATCTGTACATGCCTACTCAGTGCTAGAATATTTTCAAAATATAGGCTCAAAACATGCTAAAAATCGATATTTTAGATGCGTAAAGGCGATATCTAAAATTAAGGCCCAAAACACCCGAAAATTCGATATTTAGGGGTCCCTGAAGCGATCTGTACATGTTTACTCCGTGTTAGAGTATTTTCAAAATACAGGCCAAAAACATACTGAAAATCGATCTTTTAGGTGCCCAAAAGTCGATATGTGCATGCATCTTCTGTACCCGTTTATATCTCAAATTCTGGCCCTAAACACCTGAAAATTCGATATTTTTGGGTCCGAGAAGCGATCTGTACATGCCTACTCAGTGCTAGAATGTTTTCAAAATAAAGGCTCAAAACATGCTCAAAATCGATATTTTAGATGCCCTAAGTCAATATGTGCATGTATCTTCTGTACCCGTTTATATCTCAAATTCTGGCCCTAAACACCCGAAAATTCAATATTTTGGGGTCCCAGAAGCAATCTGTACATGCCTACTCTGTGCTAGAATATTTTCAAAATATAGGCTCAAATCATGCTAAAAATCGATATTTTAGGTGCCAAAAAGTCGATATCTCAAATTCAGTCCCAAAACACCCGAAAATTTGATATTTAGGGGTCACAGAAGGGATCTGTACATGCCTACTCCGTGTTAGAGTATTTTCAAAATACAGGCCAAAAACATACTGAAAATCGATATTTTAGGTGCCCAAAAGTCGATATGTGAATGCATCTTCTGTACCCGTTTATATCTCAAATTCCGGCCCTAAACACCCGAAAATTCGATATATGGGGTCCCAGAAGCGATCTGTACATGCCTACTCCGTGGTAGAGTCTTTTCAAAATTCAGGCCCAAAACATGCTGAAAATCGATATTTTTGGTGACCAAAGTCAATATTTGTATACATCTTCTATACTCGTTTATATCTCAAATTCAGGCTCAAAACACCCGAAAATTCGATAATTTGGGGTCCCAGAAGCGATCTGTACATGCCTACTCAGTGTTAGAATGTTTTCAAAATATAGGCTCAAAACATGCTCAAAATCGATATTTTAGGTGCCCAAAAGTCGATATGTGCATGCATCTTCTGTACTCGTTTATATCTCAAATTCTGGCTCAAAACACCCGAAAATTCGATATTTTGGGGTCCCAGAAACGATCTGTACATGCCTACTCAGTGCTAGAATATTTTCAAAATATAGGCTCAAAACATGCTAATAAACGATATTTTAGGTGCGTAAAGGCGATATCTCAAATTAAGGCTGAAAACACCCGAAAATTCGATATTTAGGGGTCCCAGAAGCGATCTGTACATGCCTACTCCGTGTTAGAGTATTTTCAAAATACAGGCCCAAAACATTCTCAAAATCGATGTTTTAGGTGCCCAAAAGTCGATATGTGCATGCACCTTCAGTACTCGTTTATATCTCAAATTCAGGCTCAAAACACCCGAAAATTCGATATTTAGGGTCCCAGAAGCGATCTGTACATGCCTACTCCGTGTTAGAGTATTTTCAAAATACAGGCCCAAAACATGCTGAAAATCGATATTTTAGGTGCCCAAAAGTCGATATCTCAAATTCAGTCCCAAAACACCCCAAAATTCGATATTTAGGGGTCCCAGAAGGGATCTGAACATGCCTACTCAGTGTTAGAGTATTTTCAAAATACAGGTCAAAAACATGCTCAAAATTGATATTTTTGGTGCCCAAAGTCAATATGTGTATGCATCTTCTATACTCGTTTATATCTCAAATTCAGGCTCAAAACACCCGAAAATTCTATATTTTGGGGTCCCAGAAGCGATCTGTACATGCCTACTCAGTGTTAGAATGTTTTCAAAATATAGGCTCAAAACATGCTCAAAATCGATATTTTAGGTGCCCAAAAGTCGATATGTGCATGCATCTTCTGTACTCGTTTATATCTCAAATTCAGGCTCAAAACACCCGAAAATTCGATATTTTGGGGTCCCAGAAGCGATCTGTACATGCCTACTCAGTGCTAGAATATTTTCAAAATATAGGCTCAAAACATGCTAAAAATCGATATTTTAGATGCGTAAAGGCGATATCTAAAATTAAGGCCCAAAACACCCGAAAATTCGATATTTAGGGGTCCCTGAAGCGATCTGTACATGTTTACTCCGTGTTAGAGTATTTTCAAAATACAGGCCAAAAACATACTGAAAATCGATCTTTTAGGTGCCCAAAAGTCGATATGTGCATGCATCTTCTGTACCCGTTTATATCTCAAATTCTGGCCCTAAACACCTGAAAATTCGATATTTTTGGGTCCGAGAAGCGATCTGTACATGCCTACTCAGTGCTAGAATGTTTTCAAAATAAAGGCTCAAAACATGCTCAAAATCGATATTTTAGATGCCCTAAGTCAATATGTGCATGTATCTTCTGTACCCGTTTATATCTCAAATTCTGGCCCTAAACACCCGAAAATTCAATATTTTGGGGTCCCAGAAGCAATCTGTACATGCCTACTCAGTGCTAGAATATTTTCAAAATATAGGCTCAAAACATGCTAAAAATCGATATTTTAGGTGCCAAAAAGTCGATATCTCAAATTCAGTATCAAAACACCCGAAAATTTGATATTTAGGGGTCCCAGAAGGGATCTGTACATGCCTACTCCGTGTTAGAGTATTTTCAAAATACAGGCCAAAAACATACTGAAAATCGATCTTTTAGGTGCCCAAAAGTCGATATGTGCATGCATCTTCTGTACCCGTTTATATCTCAAATTCCGGCCCTAAACACCCGAAAATTCGATATATGGGGTCCCAGAAGCGATCTGTAGATGCCTACTCCGTGTTAGAGTATTTTCAAAATTCAGGCCCAAAACATGCTGAAAATCGATATTTTTGGTGACCAAAGTCAATATTTGTATGCATCTTCTATACTCCTTTATATCTCAAATTCAGTCTCAAAACACCCGAAAATTCGATATTTTGGGATCCCAAAAGCGATCTGTACATGCCTACTCCGTGTTAGAGTATTTTCAAAATACAGGCCCAAAACATGTTCAAAATCGATGTTTTAGGTGCCCAAAAGTCGATATGTGCATGCATCTTCAGTACCCGTTTATATCTCAAATTCTGGCCCTAAACACCCGAAAATTCGATATTTTTGGGTCCCAGAAGCGATCTATACATGCCTACTCAGTGCTAGAATGTTTTCAAAATATAGGCTCAAAACATGCTCAAAATCGATATTTTTGGTGCCCAAAGTCAATATGTGTATGCATCTTCAATACTCGTTTATATCTCAAATTCAGGCTCAAAACACCCGAAAATTCGATATTTTGGGGTCCAAGAAGCGATCTGTACATGCCTACTCAGTGTTAGAATGTTTTCAAAATATTGGCTCAAAACATGCTCAAAATCGATATTTTAGGTGCCCAAAAGTCGATATGTGCATGCATCTTCTGTACTCGTTTATATCTCAAATTCAGGCTCAAAACACCCGAAAATTCGATATTTTGGGGTCCCAGAAGCGATTTGTACATGCCTACTCAGTGCTAGAATATTTTCAAAATATAGGCTCAAAACATGCTAAAAATCGATATTTTAGGTGCGTAAAAAAAAAACTAAAATTAAGGCCCAAAACACCCGAAAATTCGATATTTAGGGGTCCCAGAAGCGATCTGTACATGCCTACTCCGTGTTAGAGTATTTTCAAAATACAGGCCCAAAACATGCTCAAAATCGATGTTTTAGGTGCCCAAAAGTCGATATGTGCATGCATCTTCTGTACCCGTTTATATCTCAAATTCTGGCCCTAAGCACCCGAAAATTCGATATTTTTGGGTCCGAGAAGCGATCTGTACATGCCTACTCAGTGCTAGAATGTTTTCAAAATATAGGCTCAAAACATGCTCAAAATTGATATTTTTGGTGCCCAAAGTCAATATGTGTATGCATCTTCTATACTCGTTTATATCTCAAATTCAGGCTCAAAACACCCGAAAATTCGATATTTTGGGGTCCCAGAAGCGATCTGTACATGCCTACTCAGTGTTAGAATGTTTTCAAAATATAGGCTCAAAACATGCTCAAAATCGATATTTTAGGTGCCCAAAAGTCGATATGTGCATGCATCTTCTGTACTCGTTTATATCTCAAATTCAGGCTCAAAACACCCGAAAATTCGATATTTTGGGGTCCCAGAAGCGATTTGTACATGCCTACTCAGTGCTAGAATATTTTCAAAATATAGGCTCAAAACATGCTAAAAATCGATATTTTAGGTGCGTAAAAAAAAAAACTAAAATTAAGGCCCAAAACACCCGAAAATTCGATATTTAGGGGTCCCAGAAGCGATCTGTACATGCCTACTCCGTGTTAGAGTATTTTCAAAATACAGGCCCAAAACATGCTCAAAATCGATGTTTTAGGTGCCCAAAAGTCGATATGTGCATGCATCTTCTGTACCCGTTTATATCTCAAATTCTGGCCCTAAGCACCCGAAAATTCGATATTTTTGGGTCCGAGAAGCGATCTGTACATGCCTACTCAGTGCTAGAATGTTTTCAAAATAAAGGCTCAAAACATGCTCAAAATCGATATTTTAGATCCCCAAAGTCAATATGTGCATGTATCTTCTGTACCCGTTTATATCTCAAATTCTGGCCCTAAACACCCGAAAATTCAATATTTTGGGGTCCCAGAAGCAATCTGTACATGCCTACTCAGTGCTAGAATATTTTCAAAATATAGGCTCAAAACATGCTAAAAATCGATATTTTAGGTGCCAAAAAGTCGATATCTCAAATTCAGTCCCAAAACACCTGAAAATTTGATATTTAGGGGTCCCAGAAGGGATCTGTACATGCCTACTCCGTGTTAGAGTATTTTCAAAATACAGGCCAAAAACATACTGAAAATCGATCTTTTAGGTGCCCAAAAGTCGATATGTGCATGCATCTTCTGTACCCGTTTATATCTCAAATTCCGGCCCTAAACACCCGAAAATTCGATATATGGGGTCCCAGAAGCGATTTGTAGATGCCTACTCCGTGTTAGAGTATTTTCAAAATTCAGGCCCAAAACATGCTGAAAATCGATATTTTTGGTGACCAAAGTCAGTATTTGTATTCATCTTCTATAATCGTTTATATCTCAAATTAAGGCTCAAAACACCCGAAAATTCGATATTTTGGGATCCCAGAAGCGATCTGTACATGCCTACTCCGTGTTAGAGTATTTTCAAAATACAGGCCAAAAACATGTTCAAAATCGATGTTTTAGGTGCCCAAAAGTCGATATGTGAATGCATCTTCAGTACCCGTTTATATCTCAAATTCTGGCCCTAAACACCCGAAAATTCGATATTTTTGGGTCCCAGAAGCGATCTTTACATGCCTACTCAGTGCTAGAATGTTTTCAAAATATAGGCTCAAAACATGCTCAAAATCGATATTTTTGGTGCCCAAAGTCAATATGTGTATGCATCTTCTATACTCGTTTATATCTCAAATTCAGGCTCAAAACACCCGAAAATTCGATATTTTGGGGTCCCAGAAGCGATCTCTACATGCCTACTCCGTGTTAGAGTATTTTCAAAATACGGGCCCAAAACATGCTGAAAATCGATATTTTAGGTGCTCAAAAGTCGATATCTCAAATTCAGTCCCAAAACACCCCAAAATTCGATATTTAAGGGTCCCAGAAGGTATCTGAACATGCCTAGTCAGTGTTAGAATGTTTTCAAAATATAGGCTCAAAACATGCTCAAAATTGATATTTTTGGTGCCCAAAGTCAATATGTGTATGCATCTTCTATACTCGTTTATATCTCAAATTCAGGCTCAAAACACCCGAAAATTCGATATTTTGGGGTCCCAGAAGCGATCTGTACATGACTACTCAGTGTTAGAATGTTTTCAAAATATAGGCTCAAAACATGCTCAAAATCGATATTTTAGGTGCCCAAAAGTCGATATGTGCATGCATCTTCTGTACGCGTTTATATCTCAAATTCAGGCTCAAAACACCCGAAAATTCGATATTTTGGGGTCCCAGAAACGATCTGTACATGTCTACTCAGTGCTAGAATATTTTCAAAATATAGGCTCAAAACATGCTGAAAATCGATATTTTAGGTGCGTAAAGGCGATATCTCAAATTAAGGCCGAAAACACCCGAAAATTCGATATTTAGGGGTCCCAGAAGCGATCTGTACATGCCTACTCCGTGTTAGAGTATTTTCAAAATACAAGCCAAAAACATACTGAAAATCGATCTTTTAGGTGCCCAAAAGTCGATATGTGCATGAATCTTCTGTACCCGTTTATATCTCAAATTCTGGCCATAAACACCCGAAAATTCGATATTTTTGGGTCCGAGAAGCGATCTGTACATGCCTACTCAGTGCTAGAATGTTTTCAAAATAAAGGCTCAAAACATGCTCAAAATCGATATTTTAGAAGCTCAAAGTCAATAAGTGCATGTATCTTCGGTACCCGTTTATATCTCAAATTCTGGCCCTAAACACCCGAAAATTCAATATTTTGGGGTCCCAGAAGCAATCTGTACATGCCTACTCAGTGCTAGAATATTTTCAAAATATAGTCTCAAAACATGCTAAAAATCGATATTTTAGGTGCCAAAAAGTCGATATCTCAAATTCAGTCCCAAAACACCCGTAAATTTGATATTTAGGGGTCCCAGAAGGGATCTGTACATGCCTACTCCGTGTTAGAGTATTTTCAAAATACAGGCCAAAAACATACTGAAAATCGATCTTTTAGGTGCCCAAAAGTCGATATGTGCATGCATCTTCTGTACCCGTTTATATCTCAAATTCAGGCCCTAAACACCCGAAAATTCGATATTTGGGGTCCCAGAAGCGATCTGTACATGCCTACTCCGTGTTAGAGTATTTTCAAAATTCAGGCCCAAAACATGCTGAAAATCGATATTTTTGGTGCCCAAAGTCAATATGTGTATGCATCTTCAATACTCGTTTATATCTCAAATTCAGGCTCAAAACACCCGAAAATTCGATATTTTGGGATCCCAGAAGCGATCTGTACATGCCTACTATGTGCTAGAATGTTTTCAAAATATAGGCTCAAAACATGCTCAAAATCGTTATTTTAGGTGCCCAAAAGTCAATATGTGCATGCATCTTCTGTACTCGTTTATATCTCAAATTCAGGCTCAAAACACCCGAAAATTCGATATTTTGGGGTCGCAGAAGCGATCTGTACATGCCTACTCAGTGCTAGAATATTTTCAAAATATAGGCTCAAAACATGCTAAAAAATCGATATTTTAGGTGCGTAAAGGCGATATCTCATATTAAGGCCCAAAACACCCGAAAATTCGATATTTAGGGGTCCCAGAAGCGATCTGTACATGCCTACTCCTTGTTAGAGTATTTTCAAAATACAGGCCAAAAACATACTGAAAATCGATCTTTTAGGTGCCCAAAAGTCGATATGTGCATGCATCTTCTGTACCCGTTTATATCTCAAATTCTGTCCCTAAACACCCGAAAAATTCTATATTTTTGGGTCCCAGAAGCGATCTGTACATGCCTAGTCAGTGCTATAATGTTTTCAAATATAGGCTCAAAACATGCTCAAAATCGATATTTTAGGTGCCCAAAAGTCGATATGTGCATGCATCTTCTGTACACGTTTAAATCTCAAATTCTGACCCTAAACACCCGAAAATTCGATATTTTGGGGTCCCAGAAGCGATCTGTACATGCCTACTCCGTGTTAGAGTATTTTCAATATACAGGCCCAAAACATGCTCAAAATCGATGTTTTAGGTGCCCAAAAGTCGATATCTGCATGCATCTTTAGTACCCGTTTATATCTCAAATTCTGGCCCTAAACACCCGAAAATTCGATATTTTTGGGTCCCAGAAGCGATCTGTACATGCCTACTCAGTGCTAGAATATTTTCAAAATATAGGCTCAAAACATGCTAAAAATCGATATTTTAGGTGCGTAAAGGCGATATCTCAAATTAAGGCCCAAAACACCCGAAAATTCGATATTTAGGGGTCCCAGAAGCTATCTGTACATGCCTACTCCGTGTTAGAGTATTTTCAAAATACAGGCCCAAAACATGCTCAAAATCGATGTTTTTGGTGCCCAAAAGTCGATATGTGCATGCATCTTCTGTACCCGTTTATATCTCAAATTCCGGCCCTAAACACCCGAAAATTCGATATATGGGGTCCCAGAAGCGATTTGTAGATGCCTACTCCGTGTTAGAGTATTTTCAAAATTCAGGCCCAAAACATGCTGAAAATCGATATTTTTGGTGACCAAAGTCAGTATTTGTATTCATCTTCTATAATCGTTTATATCTCAAATTAAGGCTCAAAACACCCGAAAATTCGATATTTTGGGATCCCAGAAGCGATCTGTACATGCCTACTCCGTGTTAGAGTATTTTCAAAATACAGGCCAAAAACATGTTCAAAATCGATGTTTTAGGTGCCCAAAAGTCGATATGTGAATGCATCTTCAGTACCCGTTTATATCTCAAATTCTGGCCCTAAACACCCGAAAATTCGATATTTTTGGGTCCCAGAAGCGATCTTTACATGCCTACTCAGTGCTAGAATGTTTTCAAAATATAGGCTCAAAACATGCTCAAAATCGATATTTTTGGTGCCCAAAGTCAATATGTGTATGCATCTTCTATAATCGTTTATATCTCAAATTCAGGCTCAAAACACCCGAAAATTCGATATTTAGGGGTCCCAGAAGCGATCTCTACATGCCTACTCCGTGTTAGAGTATTTTCAAAATACGGGCCCAAAACATGCTGAAAATCGATATTTTAGGTGCCCAAAAGTCGATATCTCAAATTCAGTCCCAAAACACCCCAAAATTCGATATTTAGGGGTCCCAGAAGGGATCTGAACATGCCTACTCAGTGTTAGAATGTTTTCAAAATATAGGCTCAAAACATGCTCAAAATTGATATTTTTGGTGCCCAAAGTCAATATGTGTATGCATCTTCTATACTCGTTTATATCTCAAATTCAGGCTCAAAACACCCGAAAATTCGATATTTTGGGGTCCCAGAAGCGATCTGTACATGACTACTCAGTGTTAGAATGTTTTCAAAATATAGGCTCAAAACATGCTCAAAATCGATATTTTAGGTGCCCAAAAGTCGATATGTGCATGCATCTTCTGTACGCGTTTATATCTCAAATTCAGGCTCAAAACACCCGAAAATTCGATATTTTGGGGTCCCAGAAACGATCTGTACATGTCTACTCAGTGCTAGAATATTTTCAAAATATAGGCTCAAAACATGCTGAAAATCGATATTTTAGGTGCGTAAAGGCGATATCTCAAATTAAGGCCGAAAACACCCGAAAATTCGATATTTAGGGGTCCCAGAAGCGATCTGTACATGCCTACTCCGTGTTAGAGTATTTTCAAAATACAAGCCAAAAACATACTGAAAATCGATCTTTTAGGTGCCCAAAAGTCGATATGTGCATGAATCTTCTGTACCCGTTTATATCTCAAATTCTGGCCATAAACACCCGAAAATTCGATATTTTTGGGTCCGAGAAGCGATCTGTACATGCCTACTCAGTGCTAGAATGTTTTCAAAATAAAGGCTCAAAACATGCTCAAAATCGATATTTTAGAAGCTCAAAGTCAATATGTGCATGTATCTTCGGTACCCGTTTATATCTCAAATTCTGGCCCTAAACACCCGAAAATTCAATATTTTGGGGTCCCAGAAGCAATCTGTACATGCCTACTCAGTGCTAGAATATTTTCAAAATATAGTCTCAAAACATGCTAAAAATCGATATTTTAGGTGCCAAAAAGTCGATATCTCAAATTCAGTCCCAAAACACCCGTAAATTTGATATTTAGGGGTCCCAGAAGGGATCTGTACATGCCTACTCCGTGTTAGAGTATTTTCAAAATACAGGCCAAAAACATACTGAAAATCGATCTTTTAGGTGCCCAAAAGTCGATATGTGCATGCATCTTCTGTACCCGTTTATATCTCAAATTCAGGCCCTAAACACCCGAAAATTCGATATTTGGGGTCCCAGAAGCGATCTGTACATGCCTACTCCGTGTTAGAGTATTTTCAAAATTCAGGCCCAAAACATGCTGAAAATCGATATTTTTGGTGCCCAAAGTCAATATGTGTATGCATCTTCAATACTCGTTTATATCTCAAATTCAGGCTCAAAACACCCGAAAATTCGATATTTTGGGATCCCAGAAGCGATCTGTACATGCCTACTATGTGCTAGAATGTTTTCAAAATATAGGCTCAAAACATGCTCAAAATCGTTATTTTAGGTGCCCAAAAGTCAATATGTGCATGCATCTTCTGTACTCGTTTATATCTCAAATTCAGGCTCAAAACACCCGAAAATTCGATATTTTGGGGTCCCAGAAGCGATCTGTACATGCCTACTCAGTGCTAGAATATTTTCAAAATATAGGCTCAAAACATGCTAAAAATCGATATTTTAGGTGCGTAAAGGCGATATCTCAAATTAAGGCCCAAAACACCCGAAAATTCGATATTTAGGGGGCCCAGAAGCGATCTGTACATGCCTACTCCGTGTTATAGTATTTTCAAAATACAGGCCCAAAACATGCTCAAAATCGATGTTTTTGGTGCCCAAAAGTCGATATGTGCATGCATCTTTAGTACCCGTTTATATCTCAAATTCTGGCCCTAAACACCCGAAAATTCGATATTTTTGGGTCCCAGAAGCGATCTGTACATGCCTGCTCAGTGCTAAAATATTTTCAAAATATAGGCTCAAAACATGCTAAAAATCGATATTTTAGGTGCGTAAAGGCGATATCTCAAATTCAGGCCCAAAACACCCGAAAATTCGATATTTATGGGTCCCAGAAGCGATCTCTACATGCCTACTACATGTTATAGTATTTTCAAAATACGGGCCCAAAACATGCTGAAAATCGATATTTTAGGTGCCCAAAAGTCGATATCTCAAATTCAGTCCCAAAACACCCCAAAATTCGATATTTAGGGGTCCCAGAAGGGATTTGAACATGCCTACTCCGTGTTAGAGTATTTTCAAAATTCAGGTCCAAAACATGCTGAAAATCGATATTTTTGGTGCCCAAAGTCAATATGTGTATGCATCTTCAATACTCGTTTATATCTCAAATTCAGGCTCAAAACACCCGAAAATTCGATATTTTGGGATCCCAGAAGCGATCTGTACATGCCTACTATGTGCTAGAATGTTTTCAAAATATAGGCTCAAAACATGCTCAAAATCGTTATTTTAGGTGCCCAAAAGTCAATATGTGCATGCATCTTCTGTACTAGTTTATATCTCAAATTCAGGCTCAAAACACCCGAAAATTCGATATTTTGGGGTCCCAGAAGCGATCTGTACATGCCTACTCAATGCTAGAATATTTTCAAAATATAGGCTCAAAACATGCTAAAAATCGATATTTTAGGTGCGTAAAGGCGATATCTCAAATTAAGGCCCGAAATACCAGAAAATTCGATATTTAGGGGTCCCAGAAGCGATCTGTACATGCCTACTCCTTGTTAGAGTATTTTCAAAATACAGGCCAAAAACATACTGAAAATCGATCATTTAGGTGCCCAAAAGTCGATATGTGCATGCATCTTCTGTACCCGTTTATATCTCAAATTCTGGCCCTAAACACCCGAAAAATTCGATATTTTGGGGTTCCAGAAGCGATCTGTACATGCCTAGTCAGTGCTATAATGTTTTCAAATATAGGCTCAAAACATGCTCAAAATCGATATTTTAGGTGCCCAAAAGTCGATATGTGCATGCATCTTCTGTACACGTTTATATCTCAAATTCTGACCCTAAACACCCGAAAATTCGATATTTTGGGGTCCCAGAAGCGATCTGTACATGCCTACTCCGTGTTAGAGTATTTTCAATATACAGGCCCAAAACATGCTCAAAATCGATGTTTTAGGTGCCCAAAAGTCGATATCTGCATGCATCTTTAGTACCCGTTTATATCTCAAATTCTGGCCCTAAACACCCGAAAATTCGATATTTTTGGGTCCCAGAAGCGATCTGTACATGCCTACTCAGTACTAAAATATTTTCAAAATATAGGCTCAAAACATGCTAAAAAATCGATATTTTAGGTGCGTAAAGGCGATATCTCAAATTCAGGCCCAAAACACCCGAAAATTCGATATTTTGGTGTCCCAAAAGCGATCTGTACATGCCTACTCCGTTTTAGAGTATTTTCAAAATACAGGCCGAAAACATGCTCAAAATCGATGTTTTAGGTGCCCAAAAGTCGATATGTGCATGCATCTTTAGTACAAGTTTATATCTCAAATTCTGGCCCTAAACACCCGAAAATTCGATATTTTGGGGTCCCAGAAGCTATCTGTACATGCCTACTCCGTGTTATAGTATTTTCAAAATATGAGCCCAAAACATGCTGAAAATCGATATTTTATGTGCCCAAAAGTCGATATCTAAAATTCAGTCCCAAAACACCCAAAAATTCAATATTTAGGGGTCCCAGAAGGGATCTGAACATGCCTACTCAGTGTTAGAATGTTTTCAAAATATAGGCTCAAAACTTGCTCAAAATTGATATTTTTGGTGCCCAAAGTCAATATGTGTATGTATCTTCTATACTCGTTTATATCTCAAATTCAGGCTCAAAACACCCGAAAATTCGATATTTTGGGGTCCCAGAAGCAAACTGTACATGCCTAGTCAGTGTTAGAATGTTTTCAAAATATAGGCTCAAAACATGCTCAGAATCGATATTTTAGGTGCCCAAAAGTCGATATGTGCATGCTTCTTCTGTACTCGTTTATATCTCAAATTCAGGCTCAAAACACCCGAAAATTCGATATTTTGGGGTCCCAGAAGCGATCTGTACATGCCTACTCAGTGCTAGAATATTTTCAAAATATAGGCTCAAAACATGCTAAAAATCGATATTTTAGGTGCGTAAAGGCGATATCTCAAATTAAGGCCCAAAACACCCGAAAATTCGATATGTAGGGGTCCCAGAAGTGATCTGTACATGCCTACTCCTTGTTAGAGTATTTTCAAAATACAGGCCCAAAACATGCTCAAAATCAATGTTTTAGGTGCCCTAAAGTCGATATGTGCATTCATCTTCAGTACCCGTTTATATCTCAAATTCAGGCTCAAAACACCCGAAAATTCGATATTTTGGGGTCCCTGAAGCGATCTGTACATGCCTACTCAGTGTTAGAATGTTTTCAAAATCTAGGGTCAAAACATGCTCAAAATCGATATTTTAGGTGCCCAAAAGTCGATATGTGCATGCTTCTTCTGTACCCGTTTATATCTCAAATTTAGGCTCAAAACACCCGAAAATTCGATATTTTGGGGTCCCAGAAGCGATCTGTACATGCCTACTCAGTGCTAGATTATTTTCAAATTATAGGCTCAAAACATGCTAAAAATCGATATTTAAGATGCGTAAAGGCGATATCTCAAATTAAGGCCCAAAACACCCGAAAATTCGATATTTAGGGGTCCCTGAAGCGATCTGTACATGTTTACTCCGTTTTAGAGTATTTTCAAAATACAGGCCAAAAACATACTGAAAATCGATCTTTTAGGTGCCCAAAAGTCGATATGTGCATGCATCTTCTGTACCCGTTTATATCTCAAATTCTGGCCCTAAACACCCGAAAATTCGATATTTTTGGGTCCGAGAAGCGATCTGTACATGCCTACTCAGTGCTAGAATGATTTCAAAATAAAGGCTCAAAACATGCTCAAAATCGATATTTTAGATGCCCAAAGTCAATATGTGCATGTATCTTCTGTACCCGTTTATATCTCAAATTCTGGCCCTAAACACCCGAAAATTCAATATTTTGGGGTCCCAGAAGCGATCTGTACATGCCTACTCAGTGCTAGAATATTTTCAAAGTATAGGCTCAAAACATGCTAAAAATCGATATTTTAGGTGCGTAAAGGCGATTTCTCAAATTAAGGCCCAAAACACCCGAAAATTCGATATTTAGGGGTCCCAGAAGCGATCTGTACATGCCTACTCCGTGTTAGAGTATTTTCAAAATTCAGGTCCAAAACATGCTGAAAATCGATATTTTTGGTGCCCAAAGTCAATATGTGTATGCATCTTCAATACTCGTTTATATCTCAAATTCAGGCTCAAAACACCCGAAAATTCGATATTTTGGGATCCCAGAAGCGATCTGTACATGCCTACTATGTGCTAGAATGTTTTCAAAATATAGGCTCAAAACATGCTCAAAATCGTTATTTTAGGTGCCCAAAAGTCAATATGTGCATGCATCTTCTGTACTAGTTTATATCTCAAATTCAGGCTCAAAACACCCGAAAATTCGATATTTTGGGGTCCCAGAAGCGATCTGTACATGCCTACTCAATGCTAGAATATTTTCAAAATATAGGCTCAAAACATGCTAAAAATCGATATTTTAGGTGCGTAAAGGCGATATCTCAAATTAAGGCCCGAAATACCAGAAAATTCGATATTTAGGGGTCCCAGAAGCGATCTGTACATGCCTACTCCTTGTTAGAGTATTTTCAAAATACAGGCCAAAAACATACTGAAAATCGATCATTTAGGTGCCCAAAAGTCGATATGTGCATGCATCTTCTGTACCCGTTTATATCTCAAATTCTGGCCCTAAACACCCGAAAAATTCGATATTTTGGGGTTCCAGAAGCGATCTGTACATGCCTAGTCAGTGCTATAATGTTTTCAAATATAGGCTCAAAACATGCTCAAAATCGATATTTTAGGTGCCCAAAAGTCGATATGTGCATGCATCTTCTGTACACGTTTATATCTCAAATTCTGACCCTAAACACCCGAAAATTCGATATTTTGGGGTCCCAGAAGCGATCTGTACATGCCTACTCCGTGTTAGAGTATTTTCAATATACAGGCCCAAAACATGCTCAAAATCGATGTTTTAGGTGCCCAAAAGTCGATATCTGCATGCATCTTTAGTACCCGTTTATATCTCAAATTCTGGCCCTAAACACCCGAAAATTCGATATTTTTGGGTCCCAGAAGCGATCTGTACATGCCTACTCAGTACTAAAATATTTTCAAAATATAGGCTCAAAACATGCTAAAAAATCGATATTTTAGGTGCGTAAAGGCGATATCTCAAATTCAGGCCCAAAACACCCGAAAATTCGATATTTTGGTGTCCCAAAAGCGATCTGTACATGCCTACTCCGTTTTAGAGTATTTTCAAAATACAGGCCGAAAACATGCTCAAAATCGATGTTTTAGGTGCCCAAAAGTCGATATGTGCATGCATCTTTAGTACAAGTTTATATCTCAAATTCTGGCCCTAAACACCCGAAAATTCGATATTTTGGGGTCCCAGAAGCTATCTGTACATGCCTACTCCGTGTTATAGTATTTTCAAAATATGAGCCCAAAACATGCTGAAAATCGATATTTTATGTGCCCAAAAGTCGATATCTAAAATTCAGTCCCAAAACACCCAAAAATTCAATATTTAGGGGTCCCAGAAGGGATCTGAACATGCCTACTCAGTGTTAGAATGTTTTCAAAATATAGGCTCAAAACTTGCTCAAAATTGATATTTTTGGTGCCCAAAGTCAATATGTGTATGTATCTTCTATACTCGTTTATATCTCAAATTCAGGCTCAAAACACCCGAAAATTCGATATTTTGGGGTCCCAGAAGCAAACTGTACATGCCTAGTCAGTGTTAGAATGTTTTCAAAATATAGGCTCAAAACATGCTCAGAATCGATATTTTAGGTGCCCAAAAGTCGATATGTGCATGCTTCTTCTGTACTCGTTTATATCTCAAATTCAGGCTCAAAACACCCGAAAATTCGATATTTTGGGGTCCCAGAAGCGATCTGTACATGCCTACTCAGTGCTAGAATATTTTCAAAATATAGGCTCAAAACATGCTAAAAATCGATATTTTAGGTGCGTAAAGGCGATATCTCAAATTAAGGCCCAAAACACCCGAAAATTCGATATGTAGGGGTCCCAGAAGTGATCTGTACATGCCTACTCCTTGTTAGAGTATTTTCAAAATACAGGCCCAAAACATGCTCAAAATCAATGTTTTAGGTGCCCTAAAGTCGATATGTGCATTCATCTTCAGTACCCGTTTATATCTCAAATTCAGGCTCAAAACACCCGAAAATTCGATATTTTGGGGTCCCTGAAGCGATCTGTACATGCCTACTCAGTGTTAGAATGTTTTCAAAATCTAGGGTCAAAACATGCTCAAAATCGATATTTTAGGTGCCCAAAAGTCGATATGTGCATGCTTCTTCTGTACCCGTTTATATCTCAAATTTAGGCTCAAAACACCCGAAAATTCGATATTTTGGGGTCCCAGAAGCGATCTGTACATGCCTACTCAGTGCTAGATTATTTTCAAATTATAGGCTCAAAACATGCTAAAAATCGATATTTAAGATGCGTAAAGGCGATATCTCAAATTAAGGCCCAAAACACCCGAAAATTCGATATTTAGGGGTCCCTGAAGCGATCTGTACATGTTTACTCCGTTTTAGAGTATTTTCAAAATACAGGCCAAAAACATACTGAAAATCGATCTTTTAGGTGCCCAAAAGTCGATATGTGCATGCATCTTCTGTACCCGTTTATATCTCAAATTCTGGCCCTAAACACCCGAAAATTCGATATTTTTGGGTCCGAGAAGCGATCTGTACATGCCTACTCAGTGCTAGAATGATTTCAAAATAAAGGCTCAAAACATGCTCAAAATCGATATTTTAGATGCCCAAAGTCAATATGTGCATGTATCTTCTGTACCCGTTTATATCTCAAATTCTGGCCCTAAACACCCGAAAATTCAATATTTTGGGGTCCCAGAAGCGATCTGTACATGCCTACTCAGTGCTAGAATATTTTCAAAGTATAGGCTCAAAACATGCTAAAAATCGATATTTTAGGTGCGTAAAGGCGATTTCTCAAATTAAGGCCCAAAACACCCGAAAATTCGATATTTAGGGGTCCCAGAAGCGATCTGTACATGCCTACTCCGTGTTAGAGTATTTTCAAAATACAGGCCAAAAACATACTGAAAATCGATCTTTTAGGTGCCCAAAAGTCGATATGTGCATGCATCTTCTGTACCCGTTTATATCTCAAATTCCGGCTCTAAACACTCGAAAAATTCGATATTTTTGGGTCCCAGAAGCGATCTGTACATGCCTACTCAGTGCTAGAATGTTTTGAAAATATAGGCTCAAAACATGCTCAAAATCGATATTTTAGGTACCCAAAAGTCGATATGTGCATGCATCTTTAGTACCCGTTTATATCTCAAATTCAGGCTCAAAAGACCCGAAAATTCGATATTTTGGGGTCCCAGAAGCGATCTGTACATGCCTACTCCGTGTTAGAGTATTTTCAAAGTACAGGCCCAAAACATGCTCAAAATCGATTTTTTACGATGCCCAAAGTCAATATGTGCATGTATCTTCTGTACCCGTTTATATCTCAAATTCAGGCCCTAAACACCCGAAAATTCGATATTTAGGGGTCCCAGAAGCGATCTGTCCATGCCTACTTCGTGTTAGAGTATTTTCAAAATACAGGCCATAAACATACTGAAAATCGATCTTTTATGTGCCCAAAAGTCGATGTGTGCATGCATCTTCTGTACCCGTTTATATATCAAATTCTGGCCCTAAACACCCGAAAATTCGATATTTTGGGGTCCCAGAAGCGATCTGTACATACCTACTCCGTGTTAGAGTATTTTCAAAATTCATGCCCAAAACATGCTGAAAATCGATATTTTTGGAGCCCAAAGTCAATATGTGTATGCATCTTCTATACTCGTTTATATCTCAAATTCAGGCTCAAAACACCCTAAAATTCGATATTTTTGGGTCCCAGAAGCGATCTGTACATGCCTACTCAGTGATAGAATATTATCAAAATATAGGCTCAATACATGCTAAAAATCGATATTTTAGGTGCGTAAAGTAGATATCTCAAATTCAGGCCCAAAACACCCGAAAATTCGATATTTTGGGGTCCCAAAAGCGATCTGTACATGCCTACTCCGTGTTAGAGTATTTTCAAGATACAGCCCAAAAACATACTGAAAATCGATCTTTTAGGTGCCCAAAAGTCGATATGTGCATGCATCTTCTGTACCCGTTTAAATCTCAAATTCTGGCCCTAAACACCCGAAAATTCGATATTTTGAGGTCCCAGAAGCGATCTGTACATGCCTACTCAGTGTTAGAGTATTTTCAAAATTAAGGCCCGAAACATGCTGAAAATCGATATTTTTGGTGCCCGAAGTCAATATGTGTATGCATCTTCTATACTCGTTTATATCTCAAATTCAGGCTCAAAACACCCGAAATTTGATATTTTGGGGTCCCAGAAGCGATCTGTACATGCCTACTCAGTGATAGAATATTTTAAAAATATAGGCTCAAAACATGCTGAAAATCGATATTTTAGGTGCGTAAAGTCGATATATCAAATTCAGGCCCAAAACACCCGAAAATTCTATATTTTGGGTTCATAAAAGCGATCTGTACATGCCTACTCCGTGTTAGAGTATTTTCAAAATACAGGCCCAAAACATGCTGAAAATCGATATTTTAGATGCCCAAAGTCAATATGGGCATGTATCTTCTGTACCCGTTTATATCTCAAATTCAGGCTCAAAACACCCGAAAATTCAATATTTTGGGGTCCCAGAAGCAATCTGTACATGCCTACTCAGTGCTAGAATATTTTCAAAATTTAGGCTAAAAACATGCTAAAAATCGATATTTTAAGTGCCAAAAGTCGATATCTCAAATTCAGTCCCAAAACACCCGAAACTTCGATATTTAGGGGTCCCAGAAGCGATCTGTACATGCCTACTCCGTGTTAGAGTATTTTCAAAATACAGGCCAAAAACATACTGAAAATCGATCTTTTAGGTGCCCAAAAGTCGATATGTGCATGCATCTTCTGTACCCGTTTATATCTCAAATTCTGGCCCTAAACACCCGAAAATTCGATATTTTGGGGTCCCAGAAGCGATCTGTAAATGCCTACTCCCTGTTAGAGTATTTTCAAAATTCAGGACCAAAACATGCTGTAAATCGATATTTTTGGTGCCAAAAGTAAATATGTGTGTGCATCTTCTGTACCCGTTTATATCTCAAATTCTGGCCCTAAACACCCGAATATTCGATATTTTTGAGTCCCAGAAGCGATCTGTACATGCCTACTCAGTGCTAGAATGTTTTCAAAATATAGGCTCAAAACATGCTCAAAATCGATATTTTAGGTGCCCAAAAGTCGATATGTGCATTCATCTTCTGTACTCGTTTATATCTCAAATTCAAGCTCAAAACACCCGAAAATTCGATATTTTGGGGTCCCAGAAGCGATCTGTACATGCCTACTCAGTGCTAGAATATTTTCAAAATATAGGCTCAAAACATGCTAAAAATCGATATTTTAGGTGCGTAAAGGCGATATCTCAAATTCAGGCCCAAAACACCCGAAAATTCGATATTTTGGGGTCCCAGAAGCGATCTGTACATGCCTACTCCGTGTTAGAGTATTTTCAAAATACAGGCCCAAAACATGCTCAAAATCGATTTTTTAGGTGCCCAAAGGTCGATATGTGCATGCATCTTCAGTACCCGTTTATATCTCAAATTATGGCTCAAAACACCCGAAAATTCGATATTTTGGGGTCCCAGAAACGATCTGTACATGCCTACTCCGTGTTAGAGTATTTTCAAAATACAGGCCTAAAACATGCTGAAAATCGATATTTTAGATGCCCAAAGTCAATATGTGCATGTATCTTCTGTACCCGTTTATATTTCAAATTCAGGCTCAAAACACCCGAAAATTCAATATTTTGGGGTCCCACAAGCAATCTGTACATGCCTACTCAGTGCTAGAATATTTTCAAAATATAAGCTAAAAACATGCTAAAAATCGATATTTTAGGTGCCAAAAAGTCGATATCTCAAATTCAGTCCCAAAACACCCGAAACTTCGATATTTAGGGGTCCCCGAAGCGATCTCTACATGCCTACTCCTTGTTAGAGTATTTTCAAAATACAGGCCCAAAACATGCTCAAAATCGATGTTTTAGGTGCCAAAAAGTCATGTGCATGCATCTTCAGTACCCGTTTATATCTCAAATTCAGGCTCAAAACAAACGAAAATTCGATATTTTGGGGTCCCAGAAGCGATCTGTACATGCCTACTCCGTGTTAGAGTATTTTCAAAGTACAGGCCCAAAACATGCTCAAAATCGATTTTTTACGATGCCCAAAGTCAATATGTGCATGTATCTTCTGTACCCGTTTATATCTCAAATTCAGGCCCTAAACACCCGAAAATTCGATATTTAGGGGTCCCAGAAGCGATCTGTACATGCCTACTTCGTGTTAGTGTATTTTCAAAATACAGGCCATAAACATACTGAAAATCGATCTTTTATGTGCCCAAAAGTCGATGTGTGCATGCATCTTCTGTACCCGTTTATATATCAAATTCTGGCCCTAAACACCCGAAAATTCGATATTTTGGGGTCCCAGAAGCGATCTGTACATACCTACTCCGTGTTAGAGTATTTTCAAAATTCATGCCCAAAACATGCTGAAAATCGATATTTTTGGAGCCCAAAGTCAATATGTGTATGCATCTTCTATACTCGTTTATATCTCAAATTCAGGCTCAAAACACCCTAAAATTCGATATTTTTGGGTCCCAGAAGCGATCTGTACATGCCTACTCAGTGATAGAATATTTTCAAAATATAGGCTCAATAAATGCTAAAAATCGATATTTTAGGTGCGTAAAGTCGATATCTCAAATTCAGGCCCAAAACACCCGAAAATTCGATATTTTGGGGTCCCAAAAGCGATCTGTACATGCCTACTCCGTGTTAGAGTATTTTCAAAAAACAGGCCCAAAACATGCTCAAAATCGATGTTTTAGGTGACAAAAAGTCGATATGTGGATGCATCTTCAGTACCCGTTTATATCTCAAATTCAGGCTCAAAACGCCCGAAAATTCAATATTTTGGGTTCCTAGAAGCGATCTGTAGATGCCTACTCCGTGTTAGAGTATTTTCAAAATACTGGCCCAAAACATGCTGAAAAACGATATTTTAGATGCCCAATGTCAATATGTGCATGTATCTTCTGTACCCGTTTATATCTCAAATTCAGGCCCAAAACACCCGAAAATTCGATATTTAGGGATTCCAGAAGCGATCTGTACATGCCTACTCCGTGCTAGAATATTTTCAAAATATAGGCTCAAAACATGCTATAAATCGATATTTTAGGTGCCCAAAGTCTATATATTTAAATTCAGGCTCAAAACCCCCGAAAATTCGATACTTAGGGGTCCCACAAGCGATCTGTACATGCCTACTCTGTGTTAGAGTATTTTCAAGATACAGCCCAAAAACATACTGAAAATCGATCTTTTAGGTGCCCAAAAGTCGATATGTGCATGCATCTTCTGTACCCGTTTATATCTCAAATTCTGGCCCTAAACACCCGAAAATTCGATATTTTGAGGTCCCAGAAGCGATCTGTACATGCCTACTCAGTGTTAGAGTATTTTCAAAATTAAGGCCCGAAACATGCTGAAAATCGATATTTTTGGTGCCCGAAGTCAATATGTGTATGCATCTTCTATACTCGTTTATATCTCAAATTCAGGCTCAAAACACCCGAAATTTGATATTTTGGGGTCCCAGAAGCGATCTGTACATGCCTACTCAGTGATAGAATATTTTAAAAATATAGGCTCAAAACATGCTGAAAATCGATATTTTAGGTGCGTAAAGTCGATATATCAAATTCAGGCCCAAAACACCCGAAAATTCTATATTTTGGGTTCCCAAAAGCGATCTGTACATGCCTACTCCGTGTTAGAGTATTTTCAAAATACAGGCCCAAAACATGCTGAAAATCGATATTTTAGATGCCCAAAGTCAATATAGGCATGTATCTTCTGTACCCGTTTATATCTCAAATTCAGGCTCAAAACACCCGAAAATTCAATATTTTGGGGTCCCAGAAGCAATCTGTACATGCCTACTCAGTGCTAGAATATTTTCAAAATTTAGGCTAAAAACATGCTAAAAATCGATATTTTAAGTGCCAAAAGTCGATATCTCAAATTCAGTCCCAAAACACCCGAAACTTCGATATTTAGGGGTCCCAGAAGCGATCTGTACATGCCTACTCCGTGTTAGAGTATTTTCAAAATACAGGCCAAAAACATACTGAAAATCGATCTTTTAGGTGCCCAAAAGTCGATATGTGCATGCATCTTCTGTACCCGTTTATATCTCAAATTCTGGCCCTAAACACCCGAAAATTCGATATTTTGGGGTCCCAGAAGCGATCTGTAAATGCCTACTCTCTGTTAGAGTATTTTCAAAATTCAGGACCAAAACATGCTGTAAATCGATATTTTTGGTGCCAAAAGTAAATATGTGTGTGCATCTTCTGTACCCGTTTATATCTCAAATTCTGGCCCTAAACACCCGAATATTCGATATTTTTGAGTCCCAGAAGCGATCTGTACATGCCTACTCAGTGCTAGAATGTTTTCAAAATATAGGCTCAAAACATGCTCAAAATCGATATTTTAGGTGCCCAAAAGTCGATATGTGCATTCATCTTCTGTACTCGTTTATATCTCAAATTCAAGCTCAAAACACCCGAAAATTCGATATTTTGGGGTCCCAGAAGCGATCTGTACATGCCTACTCAGTGCTAGAATATTTTCAAAATATAGGCTCAAAACATGCTAAAAATCGATATTTTAGGTGCGTAAAGGCGATATCTCAAATTCAGGCCCAAAACACCCGAAAATTCGATATTTTGGGGTCCCAGAAGCGATCTGTACATGCCTACTCCGTGTTAGAGTATTTTCAAAATACAGGCCCAAAACATGCTCAAAATCGATTTTTTAGGTGCCCAAAGGTCGATATGTGCATGCATCTTCAGTACCCGTTTATATCTCAAATTAGGGCTCAAAACACCCGAAAATTCGATATTTTGGGGTCCCAGAAACGATCTGTACATGCCTACTCCGTGTTAGAGTATTTTCAAAATACAGGCCTAAAACATGCTGAAAATCGATATTTTAGATGCCCAAAGTCAATATGTGCATGTATCTTCTGTACCCGTTTATATTTTAAATTCAGGCTCAAAACACCCGAAAATTCAATATTTTGGGGTCCCAGAAGCAATCTGTACATGCCTACTCAGTGCTAGAATATTTTCAAAATATAAGCTAAAAACATGCTAAAAATCGATATTTTAGGTGCCAAAAAGTCGATATCTCAAATTCAGTCCCAAAACACCCGAAACTTCGATATTTAGGGGTCCCCGAAGCGATCTCTACATGCCTACTCCTTGTTAGAGTATTTTCAAAATACAGGCCCAAAACATGCTCAAAATCGATGTTTTAGGTGCCAAAAAGTCATGTGCATGCATCTTCAGTACCCGTTTATATCTCAAATTCAGGCTCAAAACAAACGAAAATTCTATATTTTGGGGTCCCAGAAGCGATCTGTACATGCCTACTCCGTGTTAGAGTATTTTCAAAGTACAGGCCCAAAACATGCTCAAAATCGATTTTTTACGATGCCCAAAGTCAATATGTGCATGTATCTTCTGTACCCGTTTATATCTCAAATTCAGGCCCTAAACACCCGAAAATTCGATATTTAGGGGTCCCAGAAGCGATCTGTACATGCCTACTTCGTGTTAGAGTATTTTCAAAATACAGGCCATAGACATACTGAAAATCGATCTTTTATGTGCCCAAAAGTCGATGTGTGCATGCATCTTCTGTACCCGTTTATATATCAAATTCAGGCCCTAAACACCCGAAAATTCGATATTTTGGGGTCCCAGAAGCGATCTGTACATACCTACTCTGTGTTAGAGTATTTTCAAAATTCATGCCCAAAACATGCTGGAAATCGATATTTTTGGAGCCCAAAGTCAATATGTGTATGCATCTTCTTTACTCGTTTATATCTCAAATTCAGGCTCAAAACACCCGAAAATTCGATATTTTTGGGTCCCAGAAGCGATTTGTACATGCCTACTCATTGATAGAATATTTTCAAAATATAGGCTCAAAACATGCTACAAATCGATATTTTAGGTGCGTAAAGTCGATATCTCAAATTCAGGCCCAAAACACCCGAAAATTCGATATTTTGGGGTCCCAAAAGCGATCTGTACATGCCTACTCCGTGTTAGAGTATTTTCAAAAAACAGGCCCAAAACATGCTCAAAATCGATGTTTTAGGTGCCAAAAAGTCGATATGTGCATGCATCTTCAGTACCCGTTTATATCTCAAATTCAGGCTCAAAACGCCCGAAAATTCAATATTTTGGGTTCCTAGAAGCGATCTGTACATGCCTACTCCGTGTTAGAGTATTTTCAAAATATTGGCCCAAAACATGCTGAAAAACGATATTTTAGATGCCCAATGTCAATATGTGCATGTATCTTCTGTACCCGTTTATATCTCAAATTCAGGCCCAAAACACCCGAAAATTCGATATTTAGGGATTCCAGAAGCGATCTGTACATGCCTACTCAGTGCTAGAATATTTTCAAAATATAGGCTTAAAACATGCTAAAAATCGATATTTTAGGTGCGTAAAGTCGATATCTCAAATTCAGGCCCAAAACACTCAAAAATTCGATATTTTGGGGTCCCAGAAGCGATCTGTACATGCCTACTCATTGTTAGAGTATTTTCAAAATACAGGCCCAAAACATGCTCAAAATCGATGTTGTAGGTGCCAAAAAGTCGATATGTGCATGTATCTTCTGTACCCGTTTATATCTCAAATTCAGGCCCTAAACACCCGAAAATTCGATATTTAGGGGTCCCAGAAGGGATCTGTACATGCCTACTCCGTTTTAGAGTATTTTCAAAATACAGGCCAAAAACATACTGAAAATCGATCTTTTAGGTGCCAAAAACTCGATATGTGCATGCATCTTCTGTACCCGTTTATATATCAAATTCTGGCCCTAAACACCCGAAAATTCGATATTTTGGGGTCCCAGAAGCGATCTATACATGCCTACTCCGTGTTAGAGTATTTTCAAAATACAGGCCCAAAACATGCTGAAAATCGATATTTTAGATGCCCAAAGTCAATATGTGCATGTATCTTCTGTACCCGTTTATATTTCAAATTAAGGCTCAAAACACCCGAAAATTCGATATTTTGGGGTCCCAGAAGCGATCTGTACATGCCTACTCAGTGATAGAATATTTTCAAAATATAGGCTCAAAACATGCTAAAAATCGATATTTTAGGTGCCCAAAGTCTATATATTTAAATTCAGGCTCAAAACCCCCGAAAATTCGATACTTAGGGGTCCCACAAGCGATCTGTACTTGCCTACTCCGTGTTAGAGTATTTTCAAAATACAGGCCCAAAAAATGCTGAAAATCGATATTTTAGATGCCCAAAGTCAATATGGGCATGCATCTTCTGTACCCGTTTATATCTCAAATTCAGGCTCAAAACACCCGAAAATTCAATATTTTGGGGTCCCAGAAGCAATCTGTACATGCCTACTCAGTGCTAGAATATTTTCAAAATTTAGGCTAAAAACATGCTAAAAATCGATATTTTAGGTGCCAAAAGTCGATATCTCAAATTCAGTCCCAAAACACCCGAAACTTCGATATTAAGGGGTCCCAGAAGCGATCTGTACATGCCTACTCCGTGTTAGAGTATTTTAAAAATACAGGCCAAAAACATACTGAAAATCGATCTTTTAGGTGCCCAAAAGTCGATATGTGCATGCATCTTCTGTACCCGTTTATATCTCAAATTCTGGCCTTAAACACCCGAAAATTCGATATTTTGGGGTCCCAGAAGCGATCTGTAAATGCCTACTCCCTGTTAGAGTATTTTCAAAATTCAAGACCAAAACATGCTGTAAATCGATATTTTTGGTGCCCAAAGTAAATATGTGTGTGCATCTTCTGTACCCGTTTATATCTCAAATTCTGGCCCTAAACACCCGATTATTCGATATTTTTGAGTCCCAGAAGCGATCTGTACATGCCTACTCAGTGCTAGAATGTTTTCAAAATATAGGCTCAAAACATGCTCAAAATCGATATTTTAGGTGCCCAAAAGTCGATATGTGCATTCATCTTCTGTACTCGTTTATATCTCAAATTCAAGCTCAAAACACTCGAAAATTCGATATTTTGGGGTCCCAGAAGCGATCTGTACATGCCTACTCCGTTTTAGAGTATTTTCAAAATACAGGCCAAAAACATACTGAAAATCGATCTTTTAGGTGCCAAAAACTCGATATGTGCATGCATCTTCTGTACCCGTTTATATATCAAATTCTGGCCCTAAACACCCGAAAATTCGATATTTTGGGGTCCCAGAAGCGATCTATACATGCCTACTCCGTGTTAGAGTATTTTCAAAATACAGGCCCAAAACATGCTGAAAATCGATATTTTAGATGCCCAAAGTCAATATGTGCATGTATCTTCTGTACCCGTTTATATTTCAAATTAAGGCTCAAAACACCCGAAAATTCGATATTTTGGGGTCCCAGAAGCGATCTGTACATGCCTACTCAGTGATAGAATATTTTCAAAATATAGGCTCAAAACATGCTAAAAATCGATATTTTAGGTGCCCAAAGTCTATATATTTAAATTCAGGCTCAAAACCCCCGAAAATTCGATACTTAGGGGTCCCACAAGCGATCTGTACTTGCCTACTCCGTGTTAGAGTATTTTCAAAATACAGGCCCAAAAAATGCTGAAAATCGATATTTTAGATGCCCAAAGTCAATATGGGCATGCATCTTCTGTACCCGTTTATATCTCAAATTCAGGCTCAAAACACCCGAAAATTCAATATTTTGGGGTCCCAGAAGCAATCTGTACATGCCTACTCAGTGCTAGAATATTTTCAAAATTTAGGCTAAAAACATGCTAAAAATCGATATTTTAGGTGCCAAAAGTCGATATCTCAAATTCAGTCCCAAAACACCCGAAACTTCGATATTAAGGGGTCCCAGAAGCGATCTGTACATGCCTACTCCGTGTTAGAGTATTTTAAAAATACAGGCCAAAAACATACTGAAAATCGATCTTTTAGGTGCCCAAAAGTCGATATGTGCATGCATCTTCTGTACCCGTTTATATCTCAAATTCTGGCCTTAAACACCCGAAAATTCGATATTTTGGGGTCCCAGAAGCGATCTGTAAATGCCTACTCCCTGTTAGAGTATTTTCAAAATTCAAGACCAAAACATGCTGTAAATCGATATTTTTGGTGCCCAAAGTAAATATGTGTGTGCATCTTCTGTACCCGTTTATATCTCAAATTCTGGCCCTAAACACCCGATTATTCGATATTTTTGAGTCCCAGAAGCGATCTGTACATGCCTACTCAGTGCTAGAATGTTTTCAAAATATAGGCTCAAAACATGCTCAAAATCGATATTTTAGGTGCCCAAAAGTCGATATGTGCATTCATCTTCTGTACTCGTTTATATCTCAAATTCAAGCTCAAAACACTCGAAAATTCGATATTTTGGGGTCCCAGAAGCGATCTGTACATGCCTACTCAGTGCTAGAATATTTTCAAAATATAGGCTCAAAACATGCTAAAAATCGATATTTTAGGTGCGTAAAGGCGATATCTCAAATTCAGGCCCAAAACACCCGAAAATTCGATATTTTGGGGTCCCAGAAGCGATCTGTACATGCCTACTCCGTGTTAGAGTATTTTCAAAATACAGGCCCAAAACATGCTCAAAATCGATTTTTTAGGTGCCCAAAGGTCGATATGCGATATGTGTATGCATCTTCAGTACCCGTTTATATCTCAAATTAGGGCTCAAAACACCCGAAAATTAGATATTTTGGGGTCCCAGAAACGATCTGTACATGCCTACTCCGTGTTAGAGTATTTTCAAAATACAGGCCCAAAACATGCTGAAAATCGATATTTCAGATGCCCAAAGTCAATATGTGCATGTATCTTCTGTACCCGTTTATATTTCAAATTCAGGCTCAAAACACCCGAAAATTCAATATTTTGGGGTCCCAGAAGCAATCTGTACATGCCTACTCAGAGCTAGAATATTTTCAAAATATAAGCTAAAAACATGCTAAAAATCGATATTTTAGGTGCCAAAAAGTCGATATCTCAAATTCAGTCCCAAAACACCCGAAACTTCGATATTTAGGGGTCCCCGAAGCGATCTGTACATGCCTACTCCTTGTTAGAGTATTTTCAAAATACAGGCCCAAAACATGCTCAAAATCGATGTTTTAGGTGCCAAAAAGTCATGTGCATGCATCTTCAGTACCCGTTTATATCTCAAATTCAGGCTCAAAACACCCGAAAATTCGATATTTTGGGGTCCCAGAAGCGATCTGTACATGCCTACTCCGTGTTAGAGTATTTTCAAAGTACAGGCCCAAAACATGCTCAAAATCGATTTTTTACGATGCCCAAAGTCAATATGTGCATGTATCTTCTGTACCCGTTTATATCTCAAATTCAGGCCCTAAACACCCTAAAATTCGATATTTAGGGGTCCCAGAAGCGATCTGTACATGCCTACTCCGTGTTAGAGTATTTTCAAAATACAGGCCATAAACATACTGAAAATCGATCTTTTATATGCCCAAAAGTCGATATGTGCATGCATCTTCTGTACACGTTTATATATCAAATTCTGGCCCTAAACACCCGAAAATTCGATATTTTGGGGTCCCAGAAGCGATCTGTACATACCTACTCCGTGTAAGAGTATTTTCAAAATTCATGCCCAAAACTTGCTGAAAATCGATATTTTTGGTGCCCAAAGTCAATATGTGTATGCATCTTCTATACGCGTTTAAATCTCAAATTCAGGCTCAAAACACCTGAAAATTCGATATTTTTGGGTCCCAGAAGCGATCTGTACATGCCTACTCAGTGATAGAATATTTTCAAAATATAGGCTCAAAACATGCTACAAATCGATATTTTAGGTGCGTAAAATCGATATCTCAAATTCAGGCCCAAAACACCCGAAAATTCGATATTTTGGGGTCCCAAAAGCGATCTGTACATGCCTACTCCGTGTTAGAGTATTTTCAAAAAACAGGCCCAAAACATGCTCAAAATCGATGTTTTAGGTGCCAAAAAGTCGATATGTGCATGCATCTTCAGTACCCGTTTATATCTCAAATTCAGGCTCAAAACACCCGAAAATTCGATATTTTGGGGTCCCAGAAGCGATCTGTATATGCCTACTCCGTGTTAGAGTATTTTCAAAGTACAGGCCCAAAACATGCTCAAAATCGATTTTTTACGATGCCCAAAGTCAATATGTGCATGTATCTTCTGTACCCGTTTTTATCTCAAATTCAGGCCTTAAACACCCGAAAATTCGATATTTAGGGGTCCCAGAAGGGATCTGTACATGCTTACTCCGTTTAGAGTATTTTCAAAATACAGACCAAAAACATACTGAAAATCGATCTTTTAGGTGCCAAAAAGTCGATATGTGCATGCATCTTCTGTACCCGTTTATATATCAAATTCTGGCCCTAAACACCCGAAAATTCGATATTTTGGGGTCCCAGAAGCGATCTATACATGCCTACTCCGTGTTAGAGTATTTCCAAAATTCAGGCCCAAAACATGCTGAAAATCGATATTTTTGGTGCCCAAAGTCAATATGTGTATGCATCTTCTATAATCGTTTATCGTTTATATCTCAAATTCAGGCTCAAAACACCCGAAAATTCGATATTTTGGAGTCCCAGAAGCGATCTGTACATGCCTACTCAGTGCTAGAATATTTTCAAAATATATGCTCAAAACATGCTTAAAATCGATATTTTAGGTGCCCAAAAGTCGATATGTGCATGCATCTTCTGTACTTGTTTATATCTCAAATTAAGGCTCAAAACACCCGAAAATTCGATATTTTGGGGTCCCAGAAGCGATCTGTACATGCCTACTCAGTGATAGAACATTTTCAAAATATAGGCTCAAAACATGCTAAAAATCGATATTTTAGGTGCCCAAAGTCTATATATTTAAATTCAGGCTCAAAACCCCCGAAAATTCGATACTTAGGGGTCCCAGAAGCGATCTGTACATGCCTACTCTGTGTTAGAGTATTTTCAAGATACAGGCCAAAAACATACTGAAAATCGATCTTTTAGGTGCCCAAAAGTCGATATGTGCATGCATCTTCTGTATCCGTTTATATCTCAAATTCTGGCCTTAAACACCCGAAAATTCGATATTTTGGGGTCCCAGAAGCGATCTGTACATGCCTACTCAGTGTTAGAGTATTTTCAAAATTCAGGCCCGAAACATGCTGAAAATCGATATTTTTGGTGCCCGAAGTTAATATGTGTATGCATCTTCTATACTCGTTTATATCTCAAATTCAGGCTCAAAACACCCGAAAATACGTTATTTTAGGGTCCCAGAAGCGATCTGTACATGCCTACTCAGTGATAGAATATTTTCAAAATATAGGCTCAAAACATGCTAAAAATCGATATTTTAGGTACCCAAAAGTCGATATGTGCATGCATCTTCTGTACACGTTTATATCTCAAATTCAGGCCCTAAACACCCGAAAATTCGATATTTTGGGGTCCCAGAAGCGATCTGTACATGCCTACTCCGTGTTAGAGTATTTTCAAAATTCAGGCCCAAAACATGCTGAAAATCAATACTTTTGGTTCCCAAAGTCAATATGTGTATGCATCTTCTATATTCGTTTATATCTCAAATTCAGGCTCAAAACACCGGAAAATTCGATATTTTATGGTCCCAGAAGCTATCTGTACATGCCGACTCAGTGCTAGAATGTTTTCAAAATATAGGCTCAAAACATGCTCAAAATCGATATTTTAGGTGCCCAAAAGTCGATATGTGCATGCATCTTCTGTACTCGTTTATATCTCAAATTCAGGCTCAAAACACCCAAAAATTCGATATTTTGGGGTCCCAAAAGCGATCTGTACATGCCTACTCAGTGCTAGAATATTTTCAAAATATAGGCTCAAAACATGCTAAAAATCAATATTTTAGGTGCCCAAAGTCGATATCACAAATTCAGGCTCAAAACACCTGAAAATTCGATATTTAGGGGTCCCAGAAGCGATCTGTACATGCCTACTCCGTGTTAGAGTATTTTCAAAATACAGGCCAAAAACATACTGAAAATCGATCTTTTAGGTGCATAAAAGTCGATATGGGCATGCATCTTCTATACCCGTTTATATCTCAAATTCTGGCCCAAAACACCCGAAAATTCGATATTTTGGGGTCCCAGAAGCGATCTGTACATGCCTACTCAGTGATAGAACATTTTCAAAATATAGGCTCAAAACATGCTAAAAATCGATATTTTAGGTGCCCAAAGTCTATATATTTAAATTCAGGCTCAAAACCCCCGAAAATTCGATACTTAGGGGTCCCAGAAGCGATCTGTACATGCCTACTCTGTGTTAGAGTATTTTCAAGATACAGGCCAAAAACATACTGAAAATCGATCTTTTAGGTGCCCAAAAGTCGATATGTGCATGCATCTTCTGTATCCGTTTATATCTCAAATTCTGGCCTTAAACACCCGAAAATTCGATATTTTGGGGTCCCAGAAGCGATCTGTAC
Organism: Petrolisthes cinctipes; assembly: GCA_033782935.1. Lineage (NCBI taxonomy): Eukaryota > Metazoa > Arthropoda > Malacostraca > Decapoda > Porcellanidae > Petrolisthes > Petrolisthes cinctipes. The sequence continues at coordinate 493,275 of JAWQEG010000433.1, read as the reverse complement.
ATGCCTACTCAGTGTTAGAGTATTTTCAAAATTCAGGCCCGAAACATGCTGAAAATCGATATTTTTGGTGCCCGAAGTTAATATGTGTATGCATCTTCTATACTCGTTTATATCTCAAATTCAGGCTCAAAACACCCGAAAATACGTTATTTTAGGGTCCCAGAAGCGATCTGTACATGCCTACTCAGTGATAGAATATTTTCAAAATATAGGCTCAAAACATGCTAAAAATCGATATTTTAGGTACCCAAAAGTCGATATGTGCATGCATCTTCTGTACACGTTTATATCTCAAATTCAGGCCCTAAACACCCGAAAATTCGATATTTTGGGGTCCCAGAAGCGATCTGTACATGCCTACTCCGTGTTAGAGTATTTTCAAAATTCAGGCCCAAAACATGCTGAAAATCAATACTTTTGGTTCCCAAAGTCAATATGTGTATGCATCTTCTATATTCGTTTATATCTCAAATTCAGGCTCAAAACACCCGAAAATTCGATATTTTATGGTCCCAGAAGCTATCTGTACATGCCGACTCAGTGCTAGAATGTTTTCAAAATATAGGCTCAAAACATGCTCAAAATCGATATTTTAGGTGCCCAAAAGTCGATATGTGCATGCATCTTCTGTACTCGTTTATATCTCAAATTCAGGCTCAAAACACCCAAAAATTCGATATTTTGGGGTCCCAAAAGCGATCTGTACATGCCTACTCAGTGCTAGAATATTTTCAAAATATAGGCTCAAAACATGCTAAAAATCAATATTTTAGGTGCCCAAAGTCGATATCACAAATTCAGGCTCAAAACACCTGAAAATTCGATATTTAGGGGTCCCAGAAGCGATCTGTACATGCCTACTCCGTGTTAGAGTATTTTCAAAATACAGGCCAAAAACATACTGAAAATCGATCTTTTAGGTGCATAAAAGTCGATATGGGCATGCATCTTCTATACCCGTTTATATCTCAAATTCTGGCCCAAAACACCCGAAAATTCGATATTTTGGGGTCCCAGAAGTGAACTGTACATGCCTACTCCGTGTTAGAGTATTTTCAAAATTCAGGCCCAAAACATGCTAAAATCGATATTTTAGGTGCGTAAAGTCGATATCTCAAATTCAGGCCCAAAACCCCCGAAAATTCGATATTTTGGGGTCCCAAAAGCAAACTGTACTTGCCTACTACGTGTTAGAGAATTTTCAAAAAACAGGCCCAAAACATGCTCAAAATCGGTGTTTTAGGTGCCAAAAAGTCGATATGTGAATACATCTTCAGTACCCGTTTATATCTCAATTTCAGGCTCAAAACAAACGAAAATTCGATATTTTGGGGTCCCAGAAGCGATCTGTACATGCCTACTCCGTGTTAGAGTATTTTCAAAGTACAGGCCCAAAACATGCTCAAAATCGATTTTTTACGATGCCCAAAGTCAATATGTGCATGTATCTTCTGTACCCGTTTATATCTCAAATTCAGGCCCTAAACACCCGAAAATTCGATATTTAGGGGTCCCAGAAGCGATCTGTACATGCCTACTTCGTGTTAGAGTATTTTCAAAATACAGGCCATAGACATACTGAAAATCGATCTTTTATGTGCCCAAAAGTCGATGTGTGCATGCATCTTCTGTACCCGTTTATATATCAAATTCTGGCCCTAAACACCCGAAAATTCGATATTTTGGGGTCCCAGAAGCGATCTGTACATACCTACTCCGTGTTAGAGTATTTTCAAAATTCATGCCCAAAACATGCTGGAAATCGATATTTTTGGAGCCCAAAGTCAATATGTGTATGCATCTTCTTTACTCGTTTATATCTCAAATTCGGGCTCAAAACTCCCGAAAATTCGATATTTTTGGGTCCCAGAAGCGATTTGTACATGCCTACTCATTGATAGAATATTTTCAAAATATAGGCTCAAAACATGCTACAAATCGATATTTTAGGTGCGTAAAGTAGATATCTCAAATTCAGGCCCAAAACACCCGAAAATTCGATATTTTGGGGTCCCAAAAGCTATCTGTACATGCCTACTCCGTGTTAGAGTATTTTCAAAAAACAGGCCCAAAACATGCTCAAAATCGATGTTTTAGGTGCCAAAAAGTCGATATGTGCATGCATCTTCAGTACCCGTTTATATCTCAAATTCAGGCTCAAAACGCCCGAAAATTCAATATTTTGGGTTCCTAGAAGCGATCTGTACATGCCTACTACGTGTTAGAGTATTTTCAAAATACTGGCCCAAAACATGCTGAAAAACGATATTTTAGATGCCCAATGTCAATATGTGCATGTATCTTCTGTACCCGTTTATATCTCAAATTCAGGCCCAAAACACCCGAAAATTCGATATTTAGGGATTCCAGAAGCGATCTGTACATGCCTACTCAGTGCTAGAATATTTTCAAAATATAGGCTTAAAACATGCTAAAAATCGATATTTTAGGTGCGTAAAGTCGATATCTCAAATTCAGGCCCAAAACACTCAAAAATTCGATATTTTGGGGTCCCAGAAGCGATCTGTACATGCCTACTCCTTGTTAGAGTATTTTCAAAATACAGGCCCAAAACATGCTCAAAATCGATGTTTTAGGTGCCAAAAAGTCGATATGTGCATGTATCTTCTGTACCCGTTTATATCTCAAATTCAGGCCCTAAACACCCGAAAATTCGATATTTAGGGGTCCCAGAAGGGATCTGTACATGCCTACTCCGTTTTAGAGTATTTTCAAAATACAGGCCAAAAACATACTGAAAATCGATCTTTTAGGTGCCAAAAACTCGATATGTGCATGCATCTTCTGTACCCGTTTATATATCAAATTCTGGCCCTAAACACCCGAAAATTCGATATTTTGGGGTCCCAGAAGCGATCTATACATGCCTACTCCGTGTTAGAGTATTTTCAAAATTCAGGCCCAAAACATGCTGAAAATCGATATTTTTGGTGCCCAAAGTCAATATGTGTATGCATCTTCTATAATCGTTTATCGATTATATCTCAAATTCAGGCTCAAAACACCCGAAAATTCGATATTTTGGGGTCCCAGAAGCGATCTGTACATGCCTACTCAGTGCTAGAATGTTTTCAAAATATAGGCTCAAAACATGCTCAAAATCGATATTTTAGGTGCCCAAAAGTCGATATGTGCATGCATCTTCTGTACTCGTTTATATCTCAAATTAAGGCTCAAAACACCCGAAAATTCGATATTTTGGGGTCCCAGAAGCGATCTGTACATGCCTACTCAGTGATAGAATATTTTCAAAATATAGGCTCAAAACATGCTAAAAATCGATATTTTAGGTGCCCAAAGTCTATATATTTAAATTCAGGCTCAAAACCCCCGAAAATTCGATACTTAGGGGTCCCACAAGCGATCTGTACATGCCTACTCCGTGTTAGAGTATTTTCAAAATACAGGCCCAAAAAATGCTGAAAATCGATATTTTAGATGCCCAAAGTCAATATGGGCATGCATCTTCTGTACCCGTTTATATCTCAAATTCAGGCTCAAAACACCCGAAAATTCAATATTTTGGGGTCCCAGAAGCAATCTGTACATGCCTACTCAGTGCTAGAATATTTTCAAAATTTAGGCTAAAAACATGCTAAAAATCGATATTTTAGATGCCAAAAGTCGATATCTCAAATTCAGTCCCAAAACACCCGAAACTTCGATATTAAGGGGTCCCAGAAGCGATCTGTACATGCCTACTCCGTGTTAGAGTATTTTCAAAATACAGGCCAAAAACATTCTGAAAATCGATCTTTTAGGTGCCCAAAAGTCGATATGTGCATGCATCTTCTGTACCCGTTTATATCTCAAATTCTGGCCTTAAACACCCGAAAATTCGATATTTTGGGGTCCCAGAAGCGATCTGTAAATGCCTACTCCCTGTTAGAGTATTTTCAAAATTCAAGACCAAAACATGCTGTAAATCGATATTTTTGGTGCCCAAAGTAAATATGTGTGTGCATCTTCTATACCCGTTTATATCTCAAATTCTGGCCCTAAACACCCGATTATTCGATATTTTTGAGTCCCAGAAGCGATCTGTACATGCCTACTCAGTGCTAGAATGTTTTCAAAATATAGGCTCAAAACATGCTCAAAATCGATATTTTAGGTGCCCAAAAGTCGATATGTGCATTCATCTTCTGTACTCGTTTATATCTCAAATTCAAGCTCAAAAACACTCGAAAATTCGATATTTTGGGGTCCCAGAAGCGATCTGTACATGCCTACTCAGTGCTAGAATATTTTCAAAATATAGGCTCAAAACATGCTAAAAATCGATATTTTAGGTGCGTAAAGGCGATATCTCAAATTCAGGCCCAAAACACCCGAAAATTCGATATTTTGGGGTCCCAGAAGCGATCTGTACATGCCTACTCCGTGTTAGAGTATTTTCAAAATACAGGCCCAAAACATGCTCAAAATCGATTTTTTAGGTGCCCAAAGGTCGATATGTGTATGCATCTTCAGTACCCGTTTATATCTCAAATTAGGGCTCAAAACACCCGAAAATTCGATATTTTGGGGTCCCAGAAACGATCTGTACATGCCTACTCCGTGTTAGAGTATTTTCAAAATACAGGCCCAAAACATGCTGAAAATCGATATTTTAGATGCCCAAAGTCAATATGTGCATGTATCTTCTGTACCCGTTTATATTTTAAATTCAGGCTCAAAACACCCGAAAATTCAATATTTTGGGGTCCCAGAAGCAATCTGTACATGCCTACTCAGAGCTAGAATATTTTCAAAATATAAGCTAAAAACATGCTAAAAATCGATATTTTAGGTGCCAAAAAGTCGATATCTCAAATTCAGTCCCAAAACACCCGAAACTTCGATATTTAGGGGTCCCCGAAGCGATCTGTACATGCCTACTCCTTGTTAGAGTATTTTCAAAATACAGGCCCAAAACATGCTCAAAATCGATGTTTTAGGTGCCAAAAAGTCATGTGCATGCATCTTCAGTACCCGTTTATATCTCAAATTCAGGCACAAAACACCCTAAAATTCGATATTTTGGGGTCCCAGAAGCGATCTGTACATGCCTACTCCGTGTTAGAGTATTTTCAAAGTACAGGCCCAAAACATGCTCAAAATCGATTTTTTACGATGCCCAAAGTCAATATGTGCATGTATCTTCTGTACCCGTTTATATCTCAAATTCAGGCCCTAAACACCCGAAAATTCGATATTTAGGGGTCCCAGAAGCGATCTGTACATGCCTACTCCGTGTTAGAGTATTTTCAAAATACAGGCCATAAACATACTGAAAATCGATCTTTTATATGCCCAAAAGTCGATATGTGCATGCATCTTCTGTACACGTTTATATATCAAATTCTGGCCCTAAACACCCGAAAATTCGATATTTTGGGGTCCCAGAAGCGATCTGTACATACCTACTCCGTGTAAGAGTATTTTCAAAATTCATGCCCAAAACTTGCTGAAAATCGATATTTTTGGTGCCCAAAGTCAATATGTGTATGCATCTTCTATACGCGTTTAAATCTCAAATTCAGGCTCAAAACACCTGAAAATTCGATATTTTTGGGTCCCAGAAGCGATCTGTACATGCCTACTCAGTGATAGAATATTTTCAAAATATAGGCTCAAAACATGCTACAAATCGATATTTTAGGTGCGTAAAATCGATATCTCAAATTCAGGCCCAAAACACCCGAAAATTCGATATTTTGGGGTCCAAAAAGCGATCTGTACATGCCTACTCCGTGTTAGAGTATTTTCAAAAAACAGGCCCAAAACATGCTCAAAATCGATGTTTTAGGTGCCAAAAAGTCGATATGTGCATGCATCTTCAGTACCCGTTTATATCTCAAATTCAGGCTCAAAACACCCGAAAATTCGATATTTTGGGGTCCCAGAAGCGATCTGTATATGCCTACTCCGTGTTAGAGTATTTTCAAAGTACAGGCCCAAAACATGCTCAAAATCGATTTTTTACGATGCCCAAAGTCAATATGTGCATGTATCTTCTGTACCCGTTTTTATCTCAAATTCAGGCCTTAAACACCCGAAAATTCGATATTTAGGGGTCCCAGAAGGGATCTGTACATGCTTACTCCGTTTAGAGTATTTTCAAAATACAGGCCAAAAACATACTGAAAATCGATCTTTTAGGTGCCAAAAAGTCGATATGTGCATGCATCTTCTGTACCCGTTTATATATCAAATTCTGGCCCTAAACACCCGAAAATTCGATATTTTGGGGTCCCAGAAGCGATCTATACATGCCTACTCCGTGTTAGAGTATTTCCAAAATTCAGGCCCAAAACATGCTGAAAATCGATATTTTTGGTGCCCAAAGTCAATATGTGTATGCATCTTCTATAATCGTTTATCGTTTATATCTCAAATTCAGGCTCAAAACACCCGAAAACTCGATATTTTGGGGTCCCAGAAGCGATCTGTACATGCCTACTCAGTGCTAGAATATTTTCAAAATATATGCTCAAAACATGCTTAAAATCGATATTTTAGGTGCCCAAAAGTCGATATGTGCATGCATCTTCTGTACTTGTTTATATCTCAAATTAAGGCTCAAAACACCCGAAAATTCGATATTTTGGGGTCCCAGAAGCGATCTGTACATGCCTACTCAGTGCTAGAATATTTTCAAAATATATGCTCAAAACATGCTTAAAATCGATATTTTAGGTGCCCAAAAGTCGATATGTGCATGCATCTTCTGTACTTGTTTATATCTCAAATTAAGGCTCAAAACACCCGAAAATTCGATATTTTGGGGTCCCAGAAGCGATCTGTACATGCCTACTCAGTGATAGAACATTTTCAAAATATAGGCTCAAAACATGCTAAAAATCGATATTTTAGGTGCCCAAAGTCTATATATTTAAATTCAGGCTCAAAACCCCCGAAAATTCGATACTAAGGGGTCCCAGAAGCGATCTGTACATGCCTACTCTGTGTTAGAGTATTTTCAAGATACAGGCCAAAAACATACTGAAAATCGATCTTTTAGGTGCCCAAAAGTCGATATGTGCATGCATCTTCTGTATCCGTTTATATCTCAAATTCTGGCCTTAAACACCCGAAAATTCGATATTTTGGGGTCCCAGAAGCGATCTGTACATGCCTACTCAGTGTTAGAGTATTTTCAAAATTCAGGCCCGAAACATGCTGAAAATCGATATTTTTGGTGCCCGAAGTTAATATGTGTATGCATCTTCTATACTCGTTTATATCTCAAATTCAGGCTCAAAACACCCGAAAATACGTTATTTTAGGGTCCCAGAAGCGATCTGTACATGCCTACTCAGTGATAGAATATTTTCAAAATATAGGCTCAAATCATGCTAAAAATCGATATTTTAGGTACCCAAAAGTCGATATGTGCATGCATCTTCTGTACACGTTTATATCTCAAATTCAGGCCCTAAACACCCGAAAATTCGATATTTTGGGGTCCCAGAAGCGATCTGTACATGCCTACTCCATGTTAGAGTATTTTCAAAATTCAGGCCCAAAACATGCTGAAAATCAATACTTTTGGTTCCCAAAGTCAATATGTGTATGCATCTTCTATATTCGTTTATATCTCAAATTCAGGCTCAAAACACCCGAAAATTCGATATTTTATGGTCCCAGAAGCTATCTGTACATGCCGACTCAGTGCTAGAATGTTTTCAAAATATAGGCTCAAAACATGCTCAAAATCGATATTTTAGGTGCCCAAAAGTCGATATGTGCATGCATCTTCTGTACTCGTTTATATCTCAAATTCAGGCTCAAAACACCCAAAAATTCGATATTTTGGGGTCCCAAAAGCGATCTGTACATGCCTACTCAGTGCTAGAATATTTTCAAAATATAGGCTCAAAACATGCTAAAAATCAATATTTTAGGTGCCCAAAGTCGATATCACAAATTCAGGCTCAAAACACCTGAAAATTCGATATTTAGGGGTCCCAGAAGCAATCTGTACATGCCTACTCCGTGTTAGAGTATTTTCAAAATACAGGCCAAAAACATACTGAAAATCGATCTTTTAGGTGCATAAAAGTCGATATGGGCATGCATCTTCTATACCCGTTTATATCTCAAATTCTGGCCCAAAACACCCGAAAATTCGATATTTTTGGGTCCCAGAAGTGAACTGTACATGCCTACTCCGTGTTAGAGTATTTTCAAAATTCAGGCCCAAAACATGCTAAAATCGATATTTTAGGTGCGTAAAGTCGATATCTCAAATTCAGGCCCAAAACCCCCGAAAATTCGATATTTTGGGGTCCCAAAAGCAAACTGTACTTGCCTACTCCGTGTTAGAGAATTTTCAAAAAACAGGCCCAAAACATGCTCAAAATCGATGTTTTAGGTGCCAAAAAGTCGATATGTGAATACATCTTCAGTACCCGTTTATATCTCAAATTCAGGCTCAAAACACCCGAAAATTCAATATTTTTGGGTCCTAGAAGCGATCTGTACATGCCTACTCCGTGTTAGAGTATTTTCAAAATACAGGCCCAAAACATGCTAAAAATCGATATTTTAGATGCCCAAAGTCAATATGTGCATATATTCTCTGTACCCGTTTATATCTTAAATTCGGCCCATAACACCCGAAAATTCGATATTTAGGGGTCCCAGAAGCGATCTCTTCATGCTTACTTCGTGTTAGAGTATTTTCAAAATTGAGGCCCAAAACATGCTGAAAAACGATATTTTTGGTGCCAAAAGTCAGTATGTGTATGCATCTTCTACACACGTTTATATCCCAAATTCAACCTCAAAATACCCAAAAAGTCGATATTTATGGGTCTCAGAAGCGATCTGTACATGCCTACTCAGTGCTAGAATGTTTTTAAAATATAGGCTAAAAACATGCTGAAAATCGATATTTTAGGTGCCCAAAAGTCGATATGTGCATGCATCATCAGTACCCGTTTATATCACAAATTCTGGCTCAAAACACCCGAAAATTCGATATTTTGGGGTCCCAGAAGCGATCTGTACATGCCTACTCCGTGTTAGAGTTTTTTCAAAATACAGTTCTAAAACATGCTGAAAATCGATATTTTAGATGCCCAAAGTCAATATGTACATGTATCTTCTGTACCCGTTTATATCACAAATTCAGGCCCAAAACACCCGAAAATTCAATATTTTGGGGTCCCTGAAGCGATCTGTACATGCCTACTCAGTGCTAGAATATTTTCAAAATACATGACAAAAACATGCTGAAAATCGATATTTTAGATGCCCAAAGTCAATATATGCATGTATCTTCTGTACCCGTTTATATCTCAAATTCAGGCTCAAAACACCCGAAAATTCAATATTTTGGGTCCTAGAAGCAATCTGTACATGCCTAGTCAGTGCTAGAATATTTTCAAAATATAGGCTAAAAACATGCTAAAAATCGATCTTTTAGGTGCCAAAAAGTCGATATCTCAAATTCAGTCCCAAAACACCCGAAAATTCGATATTTAGGGGTCCCAGAAGCGATCTGTACATGCCTACTCAGTGCTAGTATGTTTTCAAAATATAGGCTCAAAACATGCTCAAAATCGATATTTTAGGTGCCCAAAAGTCGATATGTGCATGCATCGTCTGTACCCGTTTATATCTCAAATTCTGGCCCTAAACACCCGAAAATTCGATATTTTTGGTTCCAAGAAGCGATCTGTACATGCCTACTCAGTGTTAGAGTATTTTCAAAATACAGGCTCAAAACAAGCTCAAAATCGATATTTTTGGTGCCCAAAGTCAATATGTGTATGCATCTTCTGTACTCGTTTATATATCAAATTCAGGCTCAAAACACCCGAAAATTCAATATTTTGGGGTCCCAGAAGCGATCTGTACATGCCTACTCAGTGCTAGAATGTTTTCAAAATATAGGCTCAAAACATGCTCCACATCGATATTTTAAGTGCCCAAAAGTCGATATGTGCATGCATCTTCTGTACTCGTTTATATCTCAAATTAAGGCTCAAAACACCCGAAAATTCGATATTTTGGGGTCCCAGAAGCGATCTGTACATGCCTTCTCAGTGCTAGAATATTTTCAAAATATAGGCTCAAAACATGCTCAAAATCGATATTTTAGGTGCGTAAAGTCGATATCTCAAATTCAGGCCCAAAACACCCGAAAATTCGATATTTTGGGGTCCCAAAAGCGATCTGTACATGCCTACTCCGTGTTAGAGTATTTTAAAAAAACAGGCCCAAAACATGTTCAAAATCGATGATTTAGGTGCCAAAAAGTCGATATGTGCATGCATATATAGTACCCGTTTATATCTCAAATTCAGGCTCAAAACACCCGAAAATTCAATATTTTGGGGTCCTAGAAGCAATCTGTACATGCCTACTCCGTGTTAGAGTATTTTCAAAATATAGGCTCAAAACATGCTAAAAATCGATATTTTAGGTGCGTAAAGTCGATATCTCAAATTCAGGCCCAAACACTCGAAAATTCGATATTTTGGGGTCCCAGAAGCGATCTGTACATGCCTACTCCTTGTTAGAGTATTTTCAAAATACAGGCCCAAAACATGCTCAAAATCGATGTCTTAGGTGGCAAAAAGTCGATATGTGCATGCATCTTCAGTACCCGTTTATATCACAAATTCTGGCTCAAAACACCCGAAAATTCGATATTTTGGGGTCCCAGAAGCGATCTGTACATGCCTACTCCGTGTTAGAGTTTTTTCAAAATACAGTTCTAAAACATGCTGAAAATCGATATTTTAGATGCCCAAAGTCAATATGTACATGTATCTTCTGTACCCGTTTATATCACAAATTCAGGCCCAAAACACCCGAAAATTCAATATTTTGGGGTCCCTGAAGCGATCTGTACATGCCTACTCAGTGCTAGAATATTTTCAAAATACATGACAAAAACATGCTGAAAATCGATATTTTAGATGCCCAAAGTCAATATATGCATGTATCTTCTGTACCCGTTTATATCTCAAATTCAGGCTCAAAACACCCGAAAATTCAATATTTTGGGTCCTAGAAGCAATCTGTACATGCCTAGTCAGTGCTAGAATATTTTCAAAATATAGGCTAAAAACATGCTAAAAATCGATCTTTTAGGTGCCAAAAAGTCGATATCTCAAATTCAGTCCCAAAACACCCGAAAATTCGATATTTAGGGGTCCCAGAAGCGATCTGTACATGCCTACTCAGTGCTAGTATGTTTTCAAAATATAGGCTCAAAACATGCTCAAAATCGATATTTTAGGTGCCCAAAAGTCGATATGTGCATGCATCGTCTGTACCCGTTTATATCTCAAATTCTGGCCCTAAACACCCGAAAATTCGATTTTTTGGGTCCAAGAAGCGATCTGTACATGCCTACTCAGTGCTAGAATGTTTTCAAAATATAGGCTCAAAACAAGCTCAAAATCGATATTTTTGGTGCCCAAAGTCAATATGTGTATGCATCTTCTGTACTCGTTTATATATCAAATTCAGGCTCAAAACACCCGAAAATTCAATATTTTGGGGTCCCAGAAGCGATCTGTACATGCCTACTCAGTGCTAGAATGTTTTCAAAATATAGGCTCAAAACATGCTCCACATCGATATTTTAAGTGCCCAAAAGTCGATATGTGCATGCATCTTCTGTACTCGTTTATATCTCAAATTAAGGCTCAAAACACCCGAAAATTCGATATTTTGGGGTCCCAGAAGCGATCTGTACATGCCTTCTCAGTGCTAGAATATTTTCAAAATATAGGCTCAAAACATGCTCAAAATCGATATTTTAGGTGCGTAAAGTCGATATCTCAAATTCAGGCCCAAAACACCCGAAAATTCGATATTTTGGGGTCCCAAAAGCGATCTGTACATGCCTACTCCGTGTTAGAGTATTTTCAAAAAACAGGCCCAAAACATGTTCAAAATCGATGATTTAGGTGCCAAAAAGTCGATATGTGCATGCATATATATTACCCGTTTATATCTCAAATTCAGGCTCAAAACACCCGAAAATTCAATATTTTGGGGTCCTAGAAGCAATCTGTACATGCCTACTCCGTGTTAGAGTATTTTCAAAATATAGGCTCAAAACATGCTAAAAATCGATATTTTAGGTGCGTAAAGTCGATATCTCAAATTCAGGCCCAAAACACTCGAAAATTCGATATTTTGGGGTCCCAGAAGCGATCTGTACATGCCTACTCCTTGTTAGAGTATTTTCAAAATACAGGCCCAAAACATGCTCAAAATCGATGTTTTAGGTGGCAAAAAGTCGATATGTGCATGCATCTTCAGTACCCGTTTATACCTCAAATTCAGACTCAAAACACCCGAAAATTCGATATTTTGGGGTCCCAGAAGCGATCTGTACATGCCTACTCCGTGTTAGAGTATTTTCAAAGTACAGGCCCAAAACATGCTCAAAATCGATTTTTTACGATGCCCAAAGTCAATATGTGTATGCATCTTCTATATTCGTTTATATCTCAAATTCAGGCTCAAAACACCCGAGAATTCGATATTTTGGGGTCCCAGAAGCTATCTGTACATGCCGACTCAGTGCTAGAATGTTTTCAAAATATAGGCTCAAAACATGCTCAAAATCGATATTTTAGGTGCCCAAAAGTCGATATGTGCATGCATCTTCTGTACTCGTTTATATCTCAAATTCAGGCTCAAAACACCCAAAAATTCGATATTTTGGGGTCCCAATAGCGATCTGTACATGCCTACTCCGTGTTAGAGTATTTTCAGAATACAGGCCAAAAACATACTGAAAATCGATCTTTTAGGTGCATAAAAGTCGATATGGGCATGCATCTTCTATACCCGTTTATATCTCAAATTCTGGCCCAAAACACCCGAAAATTCGATATTTTGGGGTCCCAGAAGTGATCTGTACATGCCTACTCCGTGTTAGAGTATTTTCAAAATTCAGGCCCAAAACATGCTGAAAATCGATATTTTTGGTGCCCAAAGTCAATATGTGTATGCATCTTCTGTACTCGTTTATATCTCAAATTCAGGCTCAAAACACACGAAAATTCAAAATTTTGGGGTCCCAGAAGCGATCTGTACATGCCTACTCAGTGCTAGAATATTTTAAAAATATAGGCTCAAAACATGCTAAAATCGATATTTTAGGTGCGTAAAGTCGATATCTCAAATTCAGGCCCAAAACACCCGAAAATTCGATATTTTGGGGTCCCAAAAGCGATCTGTACTTGCCTACTCCGTGTTAGAGAATTTTCAAAAAAACAGGCCCAAAACATGCTCAAAATCGATGTTTTAGGTGCCAAAAAGTCGATATGTCAATACATCTTCAGTACCCGTTTATATCTCAAATTCAGGCCCAAAACACCCGAAAATTCGATATTTTGGGGTCCCAAAAGCGATCTGTACTTGCCTACTCCGTGTTAGAGAATTTTCAAAAAAACAGGCCCAAAACATGCTCAAAATCGATGTTTTAGGTGCCAAAAAGTCGATATGTCAATACATCTTCAGTACCCGTTTATATCTCAAATTCAGGCTCAAAACACCCGAAAATTCAATATTTTTGGGTCCTAGAAGCGATCTGTACATGCCTACTCCGTGTTAGAGTAATTTCAAAATACAGGCCCAAAACATGCTGAAAAACGATATTTTTGGTGCCAAAAGTCAATATGTGCATATATTCTCTGTACCCGTTTATATCTTAAATTCGGCCCATAACACCCGAAAATTCGATATTTAGGGGTCCCAGAAGCGATCTCTTCATGCCTACTCCGTGTTAGAGTATTTTCAAAATTGAGGCCCAAAACATGCTGAAAAACGATATTTTTGGTGCCAAAAGTCAATATGTGTATGCATCTTCTACACACGTTTATATCCCAAATTCAACATCAAAATACCCAAAAACTCGATATTTATGGGTCTCAGAAGCGATCTGTACATGCCTACTCTGTGCTAGTATGTTTTCAAAATATAGGCTCAAAACATGCTCAAATTCGATATTTTAGGTGCACAAAAGTCGATATGTGCATGCATCGTCTGTACCCGTTTATATCTCAAATTCTGGCCCTAAACACCCGAAAATTCGATATTTTTGGGTCCCAGGAGCGATCTGTACATGCCTACTCATTGCTAGAATGTTTTCAAAATATAGGCTCAAAACAAGCTCAAAATCGATATTTTAGGTGCCCAAAAGTCGATATGTGCATGCATCTTCTGTACTCGTTTATATCTCAAATTCAAGCTCAAAACACCCGAAAATTCGATATTTTGGGGTCCCAGAAGCGATCTGTACATGCCTACTCCGTGTTAGAGTATTTTTTAATTTCAGGTCCAAAACATGTTGAAAATCGATATTTTTGGTGCCCAAAGTCAATATGTGTATGCATCTTCTGTACTCGTTTATATATCAAATTCAGGCTCAAAACACCCGAAAATTCAATATTTTGAGGTCCCAGAAGCGATCTGTACATGCCTACTCAGTGCTAGAATGTTTTCAAAATATAGGCTCAAAACATGCACAAAATCGATATTTTAAGTGCCCAAAAGTCGATATGTGCATGCATCTTCTGTACTCGTTTATATCTCAAATTAAGGCTCAAAACACCCGAAAATTCGATATTTTGGGGTCCCAGAAGCGATCTGTACATGCCTACTCAGTGCTAGAATATTTTCAAAATATAAGCTCAAAACATGCTAAAAATCGATATTTTAGATGCCCAAAAGTCGATATGTGAATGCATCTTCTGTACCCGTTTATATCTCAAATTCTGGCCCTAAACACCCGAAAATTCGATAATTTGGGGTCCCAAAAGCGATCTGTACATGCCTACTCCGTGTTAGAGTATTTTTAAAATTCAGGTCCAAAACATGCTGAAAATCGATATTTTTGGTGCCCAAAGTCAATATGTGTATGCATCTTCTGTACTCGTTTATATCTCAAATTCAGGCTCAAAACGCCCGAAAATTCAATATTTTGGGGTCCGAGAAGCGATCTGTACATGCCTACTCAGTGCTAGAATATTTTCAAAATATAGGCTCAAAACGTTCTAAAAATCGATATTTTAGGTGCGTAATGTCGATATCTCAAATTCAGGCCCAAAACACCCGAAAATTCGATATTTTGGGGTCCCAATAGCGATCTGTACATGTCTACTCCGTGTTAGAGTATTTTCAAAATACAGGCCCAAAACATGCTCAAAATCGATGTTTTAGGTGCCAAAAAGTCGTTATGTGCATGCATCTTCAGTACCCATTTATATCTCAAATTCAGGCTCAAAATACCCTAAAATTCAATATTTTTTGGGTCCTAGAAGCGATCTGTACATGCCTACTCCGTGTTAGAGTATTTTCAAAATACAGGCCCAAAACATGCAGAAAATCGATATTTGAGATGCCCAAAGTTAATATGTGCATGTATCTTCTGTACCCGTTTATATCTCAAATTCAGGCCCAAAACACCCGAAAATTCGATATTTAGGGATCTCAGAAGCGATCTGTACATGCCTACTCAGTGCTAGAATGTTTTCAAAATATAGGCTAAAAACCTGCAGAAAATCGATATTTTAGGTACCCAAAAGTCGATATGTGCATGCATCTTCAGTACTTGTTTATATCTCAAATTCAGGCTCAAAATACCCGAAAATTCGATATTTTGTGGTCCCAGAAGCGATCTGTAAATGCCTACTCCGTGTTAGAGTTTTTTCAAAATAAAAGTCCAAAACATGCTGAAAATCGATATTTTAGATGCCCAAAGTCAATATGTGCATGTATCTTATGTACCCGTTTATATCTTAAATTCAGGCTCAAAACACCCGAAAACTCGATATTTTGGGGTCGCAGAAGCGATCTGTACATGCCTACTCAGTGCTAGAATATTTTTAAAATATAGGCTCAAAACATGCTAAAAATCGATATTTTAGGTGCCAAAAAGTCGATATCTTAAATTCGGCCCAAAACACCCGAAAATTCGATATTTAGGGGTCCCAGAAGCGATCTGTTCATGCCTACTCCGTGTTAGAGTATTTTCAAAATTCAGGCCCAAAACATGCTGAAAAACGATATTTTAGATGCCCAAAGTCAATATGTGCATGTATCTTCTGTACCCGTTTATATCTCAAATTCTAGCCCTAAACACCCGAAAAATAAATATTTTTGGGTCTCAGAAGCAATCTGTACATGCCTACTCAGTGCTAGAATGTTTTCAAAATATAGGCTCAAAACATGCTCAAAATCGATATTTTAGGTGCCCAAAAGTCGATATGCGCATGCATCTTTTGTACTCGTTTATATCTAAAATTCAGCCTCAAAACACCCGAAAATTCGATATTTTGTGGTTCCAGAAGCGATCTGTACATGCCTACTCAGTGCTAGAATATTTTCAAAATATAGGCTCAAAACATGCTAAAAATCGATATTTTAGGTGCGTAAAGGCGATATCTCAAATTCAGGCCCAAAACACCCGAAAATTCGATGTTTTGGGGTCCCAGAAGCGATCTGTACATGCCTACTCCGTGTTAGAGTATTTTCAAAATAGAGGCCCAAAACATGCTGAAAATCGATATTTTAGATGCCTAAAGACAATATGTGCATGTATCTTCTGTACCCGTTTATATCTCAAATTCTGGCCCTAAAAACCCGAAAATTCAATATTTTTGGGTCCCAGAAGCGATCTGTACATGCCTACTCAGTGCTAGAATGTTTTCAAAATATAGGCTCAAAACATGCTCAAAATCGAAATTTTAGGTGCCCAAAAGTCGATATGTGCATGCATCTTTTGTACTCGTTTATATCTCAAATTCAGCCTCAAAACGCCCGAAAATTCGATATTTTGGGGTCCCAGAAGCGATCTGTAGATGCCTACTCCGTGTTAGAGTATTTTCAAAATACATGCCCAAAACATGCTGAAAATCGATATTTTAGATGCCCAAAGTCAATATGTGCATATATCTTCTGTACCCGTTTATATCTCAAATTCAGGCTCAGAACACCCGAAAATTCAATATTTTGTGGTCCCAGAAGCAATCTGTACATGCCTACTCAGTGCTAGAATATTTTCAAAATATAGGCTAAAACCATGCTAAAAATCGATCTTTTAGGTGCCAAAAAGTCGATATCTCAAATTCAGTCCCAAAACACCCGAAAATTTGATATTTAGGGGTCCCAGAAGCGATCTGTACATGCCTACTCCGTGTTAGAGTATTTTCAAAATACAGGCCAAAAACATACTGAAAATCGATCTTTTAGGTGCCCAAAAGTCGATATGTGCATGCATCTTCTGTACCCGTTTATATCTCAAATTCTGGCCTTAAACACCCGAAAATTCGATATTTAGGGGTCCCAGAAGCGATCTGTACATGCCTACTCCGTGTTAGAGTATTTTCAAAATTCAGGCCCAAAACATGCTAAAAATCGATATTTTTGGTGCCCAAAGTCAATATGTGTATGCATCTTCTGTACTCGTTTATATCTAAAATTCAGGCTCAAAACACCAGAAAATTCGATATTTTGGGGTCCCAGAAGCGCTCTGTACATGCCTACTCAGTGCTAGAATATTTTCAAAATATAGGCTTAAAACATGCTAAAAATCGCTATTTTAGGTACGTAAAGTCGATATCTCAAATTCAGGCCCAAAACACCCGAAAATTCAATATTTTGGGGTCCCAGAAGCGATCTGTACATGCCTACTCCGTGTTAGAGTATTTTCAAAATACAGGCCCAAAACATGCTGAAAATCGATATTTTAGATGCCTAAAGTCAATATGTGCATGTATCTTCTGTACCCTTTTATATCTCAATTTCTGGCCCTAAACAACCGAAAATTCAATATTTTTGGGTCCCAGAAGCGATCTGTACATGCCTACTCAGTGCTAGAATGTTTTCAAAATATTGGCTCAAAACATGCTCAAAATCGAAATTTTAGGTGCCCAAAAGTCGATATGTGCATGCATCTTTTGTACTCGTTTATATCTCAAATTCAGCCTCAAAACACCCGAAAATTCGATATTTTGAGGTCCCAGAAGCGATCTGTAGATGCCTACTCCGTTTTAGAGTATCTTCAAAATACATGCCCAAAACATGCTGAAAATCGATATTTTAGATGCCCAAAGTCAATATGTGCATATATCTTCTGTACCCGTTTATATCTCAAATTCAGGCTCAGAACACCCGAAAATTAAATATTTTGGGGTCCCAGAAGCAATCTGTACATGCCTACTCAGTGCTAGAATATTTTCAAAATATAGGCTAAAAACATGCTAAAAATCGATCTTTTAGGTGCCAAAAAGTCGATATCTCAAATTCAGTCCCAAAACACCCGAAAATTCGATATTTAGGGGTCCCAGAAGCGATCTGTACATGCCTACTCCGTGTTAGAGTATTTTCAAAATACAGGCCAAAAACATACTGAAAGTCGATCTTTTAGGTGCCCAAAAGTCGATATGTGCATGCATCTTCTGTACCCGTTTATATCTCAAATTCTGGCATTAAACACCCGAAAATTCGATATTTTGGGGTCCCAGAAGCGATCTGTACATGCCTAGACGTGTTAGAGTATTTTCAAAATTCAAGCCCAAAACATGCTAAAAATCGATATTTTTGGTGCCCAAAGTCAATATGTGTATGCATATTCTGTACTCGTTTATATCTCAAATTCAGGCTGAAAACACCCGAAAATTCGAATTTTTGGGGTCCCAGAAGCGATCTGTACATGCCTACTCAGTGCTAGAATATTTTCAAAATATAGGCTCAAAACATGCTAAAATCGATATTTTAGGTGCGTATAGTCGATATCTCAAATTCAGGCCCAAAACACCCGAAAATTCGATATTTTGGGGTCCCAGAAGCGATCTGTACATGCCTACTCCGTGTTAGAGTATTTTCAAAATACAGGCCAAAAACACACTGTAAATCGATCTTTTAGGTGCCCAAAAGTCGATATGTGCATGTATCTTCTGTACCCGTTTATATCTCAAATTCTGGCCCTAAACACCCGAAAATTCGATATTTTGTGGTCCCAGAAGCGATCTGTACATGCCTACTCCGTGTTAGAGTATTTTAAAAATTCAGCCCCAATACATGCTGAAAATCGATATTTTTGGTGCCCAAAGTCAATATGTGTATGCATCTTCTATACTCGTTTATATCTCAAATTCAGGTTCAAAACACCCGAAAATTCGATATTTTGGGGTCCCAGAAGTGATCTGTACATGCCTACTCAGTGCTAGAATGTTTTCAAAATATAGGCTCAAAACATGCTCAAAATCGATATTTTAGGTGCCCAAAGGTCGATATGTGCATGCATCTTTGGACTCGTTTATATCTCAAATTCAGCCTCAAAACACCCGAAAATTCGATATTTTGGGGTTCCAGAAGCGATCTGTACATGCCTACTCAGTGCTAGAATATTTTCAAAATATAGGCTCAAAACATGCTAAAAATCGATATTTTAGGTGCGTAAAGGCGATATCTCAAATTCAGGCCCAAAACACCCGAAAATTCGATATTTTGGGGTCCCAGAAGCGATCTGTACATGCCTACTCCGTGTTAAAGTATTTACAAAATACAGGCCCAAAACATGCTCAAAATCGATGTTTTAGGTGGCCAAAAGACGATATGTGCATGCATCTTCAGTACCCGTTTATATCTCAAATTCAGGATCAAAACAACCGAAAATTCGATATTTTTGGGTCCCAGAAGCGATCTGTAGATGCCTACTCCGTGTTAGAGTATCTTCAAAATACATGCCCAAAACATGCTGAAAATCGATATTTTAGATGCCCAAAGTCAATATGTGCATATATCTTCTGTACCCGTTTATATCTCAAATTCAGGCTCAGAACACCCGAAAATTCAATATTTTGGGGTCCCAGAAGCAATCTGTACATGCCTACTCAGTGCTAGAATATTTTCATAATATAGGCTAAAAACATGCTAAAAATCGATCTTTTAGGTGCCAAAAAGTCGATATCTCAAATTCAGTCCCAAAACACCCGAAAATTCGATATTTTGGGGTCCCAGAAGCGATCTGTACATGCCTACTCCGTGTTAGAGTATTTTCAAAATTCAGGCCAAAAACATGCTGAAAATCGATATTTTTGGTGCCCAAAGTCAATATGTGGATGCATCTTCTGTACTCGTTTATATCTCAAATTCAGGCTCAAAACACCCGAAAATTCGATATTTTGGGGTCCCAGAAGCGATCTGTACAGGCCTACTCAGTGCTAGAATATTTTCAAAATATAGGCTCAAAACATGCTAAAAATCGATATTTTAGGTGCGTATAGTCGATATCTCAAGTTCAGGGGATAAAACACCCGAAAATTCGATATTTTGGGGTCCCAGAAGCGATCTGTACATGCCTACTCCGTGTTAGAGTATTTTCAAAATACAGGCCAAAAACACACTGAAAATCGATCTTTTAGGTGCCCAAAAGTCGATATGTGCATTCATCTTCTGTACCCGTTTATATCTCAAATTCTGGCCCTAAACACCCGAAAATTCGATATTTTGGGGTCCCTGAAGCGATCTGTACATGCCTATTCCGTGTTAGAGTATTTTCAAAATTCAGGCCCAAAACATGCTGAAAATCGATATTTTTTAGTGCCCAAAGTCAATATGTGTACGCATCTTCTGTACTCGTTTATATCTCAAATTCAGGCTCAAAACACTCGAAAATTCGATATTTTGGGGTCCCAGAAGCGATCTGTACATGCCTACTCAGTGCTAGAATATTTTAAAAATATTGACTTAAAACATGCTAAAATCGAAATTTTAGGTGCGTAAAGTCTATATCTCAAATTCAGGCCCAAAACACTCGAAAATTCGATATTTTGGGGTCCCAGAAGCGATCTATACATGCCTACTTTTTGTTAGAGTATTTTCGAAATACAGGCTCAAAACATGCTCAAAATCGATGTTTTAGGTGCCCAAAGTCAATATGTGCATGTATCATCTGTACCCGTTTATATCTCAAATTCAGGCTCAAAACACCCGAAAATTCAATATTTTGCGGTCCTAGAAGCAATCTCTACATGCCTACTCAGTGCTAGAATATTTTCAAAATATAGGCTAAAAACATGCAAAAATCGATATTTTAGGTGCCAAAAAGTCGATATCTCAAATTCAGTCCCAAAACACCCGAAACTTCGATGTTTAGGGCTTCCAGAAGCGATCTGTACATGCCTACTCCGTGTTAGAGTATTTTCAAAATACAGGCCAAAAACATACTGAAAATCGATCTTTTACGTGCCCAAAAGTCGATATGTGCATGCATCTTCTGTACTCGTTTATATTTCAAATTCAGGCTCAAAACACCCGAAAATTCGATATTTTGGGGTCCCAGAAGCGATCTGTACATGCCTACTCAGTGCTAGAATGTTTTCAAAATATAGGCTCAAAACATGCTCGAAATCGATATTTTAGGTGCTTAAATGTCGATATGTGCATGCATCTTCTGTACTCGTTTATATCTCAAATTCAGGCTCAAAACTCCCGAAAATTCGATATTTTGGGGTCCCAGAAGCGATCTGTACATGCCTACTCAGTGCTAGAATATTTTCAAAATATAGGCTCAAAACATGCTAAAAATCGATATTTTTGGTGCTTAAAGACGATATCTCAAATTCAGGCCCGAAACACCCGAAAATTCGATATTTAGTGGTCCCAGAAGCGATCTGTACATGCCTACTCCCTGTTAGAGTATTTTCAAAATACAGGCCAAAAACATACTGAAAATCGATCTTTAGGTGCCCAAAAGTCGATATGTGCATGCATCTTCAGTACCCGTTTATATCTCAAATTCTGGCCCTAAACACCCGAAAATTCGATATTTTGGGGTCCCAGAAGCGATCTGTACATGCCTACTCCGTGTTAGAGTATTTTTAAAATACAGGCCCGAAACATGCTAAAAAATCGATATTTTAGATGCCCAAAGTCAATTTGTGCATGTATCTTCTGTACCCGTTTATATCTCAAATTCAGGCTCAAAACACCCGAAAATTCAATATTTTGGGGTCCCAGAAGCAATCTGTACATGCCTACTCAGTGCTAGAATATTTTCATAATATAGGCTAAAAACATGCTAAAAATCGATCTTTTAGGTGCCAAAAAGTCGATATCTCAAATTCAGGCCCAAAACACCCGAAAATTCGATATTTAGGGGTCCCAGAAGCGATCTGTACATGCCTACTCCGTGTTAGAGTATTTTCAAAATACAGGCCAAAAACATACTGAAAATCGATCTTTTAGGTGCCCAAAAGTCGATATGTGCATGCATCTTCTGTACCCGTTTATATCTCAAATTCTGGCCTTAAACACCCGAAAATTCGATTATTTGGGGTCCCAGAAGCGATCTGTACATGCCTACTCCGTGTTAGAGTATTTTCAAAATTCAGGCCCAAAACATGCTGAAAATCGATATTTTTGGTGCCCAAAGTCAATATGTGGATGCATCTTCTGTACTCGTTTATATCTCAAATTCAGGCTCAAAACACCCGAAAATTCGATATTTTGGGGTCCCAGAAGCGATCTGTACATGCCTACTCAGTGCTAGAATATTTTCAAAATATAGGCTCAAAACATGCTAAAAATCGATATTTTAGGTGCGTATAGTCGATATCTCAAGTTCAGGCCCAAAACACCCGAAAATTCGATATTTTGGGGTCCCAGAAGCGATCTGTACATGCCTACTCCGTGTTAGAGTATTTTCAAAATACAGGCCAAAAACACACTGAAAATCGATCTTTTAGGTGCCCAAAAGTCGATATGTGCATTCATCTTCTGTACCCGTTTATATCTCAAATTCTATCCCTAAACACCCGAAAATTCGATATTTTGGGGTCCCAGAAGCGATCTGTACATGCCTACTCCGTGTTAGAGTATTTTCAAAATTCAGCCCCAATACATGCTGAAAATCGATATTTTTGGTGCCCAAAGTCAATATGTGTATGCATCTTCTATACTCGTTTATATCTCAAATTCAGGTTCAAAACACCCGAAAATTCGATATTTTGGAGTCCCAGAAGTGATCTGTACATGCCTACTCAGTGCTAGAATGTTTTCAAAATATAGGCTCAAAACATGCTCAAATTCGATATTTTAGGTGCCCAAAGGTCGATATGTGCATGCATCTTTGGACTCGTTTATATCTCAAATTCAGCCTCAAAACACCCGAAAATTCGATATTTTGGGGTTCCAGAAGCGATCTGTACATGCCTACTCAGTGCTAGAATATTTTCAAAATATAGGCTCAAAACATGCTAAAAATCGATATTTTAGGTGCGTAAAGGCGATATCTCAAATTCAGGCCCAAAACACCCGAAAATTCGATATTTTGGGGTCCCAGAAGCGATCTGTACATGCCTACTCCGTGTTAGAGTATTTTCAAAATACAGGCCAAAAACATACTGAAAATCGATCTTTTAGGTGCCCAAAAGTCGATATGTGCATGCATCTTCTGTACCCGTTTATATCTCAAATTCTGGCCTTAAACACCCGAAAATTCGATATTTTGGGGTCCCAGCAGCGATCTGTACATGCCTACTCCGTGTTAGAGTATTTTCAAAATTCAGCCCCAAAACATGCTGAAAATCGATATTTTTGGTGCCCAAAGTCAATATGTGTATGCATCTTCTGTACTCGTTTATATCTCAAATTCAGGCTCAAAACACCCGAAAATTCGATATTTTGGGGTCCCAGAAGCGATCTGTACATGCCTACTCAGTGCTAGAATATTTTCAAAATATAGGCTCAAAACATGCTAAAAATCGATATTTTAGGTGCGTATAGTCGATATCTCAAATTCAGGCCCAAAACACCCGAAAATTCGATATTTTGGGGTCCCAGAAGCGATCTGTACATGCCTACTCCGTGTTAGAGTATTTTCAAAATACAGGCCAAAAACACACTGAAAATCGATCTTTTAGGTACCCAAAAGTCGATATGTGCATGCATCTTCTGTACCCGTTTATATCTCAAATTCTGGCCCTAAACACCCGAAAATTCGATATTTTGGGGTCCCTGAAGAGATCTGTACATGCCTATTCCGTGTTAGAGTATTTTCAAAATTCAGGCCCAAAACATGCTGAAAATCGATATTTTTTGGTGCCCAAAGTCAATATGTGTATGCATCTTCTGTACTCGTTTATATCTCAAATTCAGGCTCAAAACACCCGAAAATTCGATATTTTGGGGTCCCAGAAGCGATCTGTACATGCCTACTCAGTGCTAGAATATTTTACAAATATAGGCTCAAAACATGCTAAAATCGATATTTTAGGTGCGTAAAGTCTATATCTCAAATTCAGGCCCAAAACACTCGAAAATTCGATATTTTGGGGTCCCAGAAGAGATCTATACAGGCCTACTCCTTGTTAGAGTATTTTCGAAATACAGGCTCAAAACATGCTCAAAATCGATGTTTTAGGTGCCCAAAGTCAATATGTGCATGTATTACATCTGTACCCGTTTATATCTCAAATTCAGGCTCAAAACACCCGAAAATTCAATATTTTGGGGTCCCAGAAGCAATCTGTACATGCCTACTCAGTGCTAGAATATTTTCAAAATATAGGCTAAAAACATGCAAACATTGATATTTTAGGTGCCAAAAAGTCGATATCTCAAATTCAGTCCCAAAACACCCGAAACTTCGATGTTTAGGGCTTCCAGAAGCGATCTGTACATGCCTACTCCGTGTTAGAGTATTTTCAAAATACAGGCCAAAAACATACTGAAAATCGATCTTTTAGGTGCCCAAAAGTCGATATGTGCATGCATCTTCTGTACTCGTTTATATCTCAAATTCAGGCTCAAAACACCCGAAAATTCGATATTTTGGGGTCCCAGAAGCGATCTGTACATGCCTACTCCGTGTTAGAGTATTTTCAAAATACAGGCCCAAAACATGCTGAAAATCGATATTTTTGGTGCCCAAAGTCAATATGTGTATGCATCTTCTGTTCTCGTTTATATCTCAAATTTAGGCTCAAAACACCCGAAAATTCGATATTTTGGGGTCCCAGAAGCGATCTGTACATGCCTACACAGTGCTAGAATATTTTCAAAATATAGGCTAAAAACATGTTAAAAATCGATCTTTTAGGTGCCAAAAAGTCGATATCTCAAATTCAGTCCCTAAACACCCGAAAATTCGATATTTAGGGGTCCCAGAAGTGATCTGTACATGCCTACTCCGTGTTAGAGTATTTTCAAAATACAGGCCAAAAACAATACTGAAAATCGATCTTTTAGGTGACCAAAAGTCTATATGTGCATGCATCTTCTGTACCCGTTTATATCTCAAATTCTATCCCTAAACACCCGAAAATTCGATATTTTGGGGTCCCAGAAGCGATCTGTACATGCCTACTCCGTATTAGAGTATTTTCAAAATTCAGGCCCAAAACATGCTGAAAATCGATATTTTTGGTGCCCAAAGTCAATATGTGTATGCATCTTCTGTACTCGTTTATATCTCAAATTCAGGCTCAAAAGACCCGAAAATTCGATATTTTGGGAACCCAGAAGCGTTCTGTACATGCCTACTCAGTGCTAGAATATTTTAAAAATATAGGCTCAAAACATGCTAAAAATCGATATTTTAGGTGCGTAAAGTCGATATCTCAAATTCAGGCCCAAAACACTCGAAAATTCGATATTTTGGGGTCCCAGAAGCGATCTGTACATGCCTACTCCTTGTTAGAGTATTTTCAAAATACAGGCCCAAAACATGCTCAAAATCGATGTTTTAGGTGCCCAAAAGTCGATATGTGCATGCATCTTCAGTACCCGTTTATATCTCAAATTCAGGCTCAAAATACCCGAAAAATCGATATTTTGGGGTACCAGAAGCGATCTGTACATGGCTACTCCGTATTAGAGTATTTTCAAAATACATGCCGAAAACATGCTGAAAATCGATATTTTAGATGCCCAAAGTCAATATGTGCATGTATCTTCTGTACCCGTTTATATCTCAAATTCAGGCTCAAAACACCCGAAAATTCAATATTTTGGGGTCCCAGAAGCAATCTGTACATGTCTACTCAGAGCTAGAATATTTTCAAAATATAGGCTAAAAACATGCTAAAAATCGATCTTTTTGGTGCCAAAAAGTCGATATCTCAAATTCAGTCCCAAAACACCCGAAAATTCGATATTTAGGGGTCCCAGAAGCGATCTGTACATGCCTACTCCGTGTTAGAGTATTTTCAAAATACAGGCCAAAAACATACTGAAAATCGATCTCTTAGGTGCCCAAAAGTCGATATGTGCATGCATCTTCTGTACCCGTTTATATCTCAAATTCCGGCCCTAAGCACCCGAAAATTCAATATTTTGGGTTCCCAGAAGCAATCTGTACATGCCTACTCAGTGCTAGAATATTTATTAAAATATAGGCTAAAAACATGCTAAAAATCGATATTTTAGGTGACAAAAAGTCGATATCTCAAATTAAGGCCCAAAACACCCGAAAACTCGATATTTAGGGGTCCCAGAAGCGATCTGTACATGCCTACTCCGTGTTAGAGTATTTTCAAAATACAGGCCCAAAACATGCTCAAAATCGATGTTTTAGGTGCCAAAAAGTCGATATCTGCATGCATCTTAAGTACCCGTTTATATCTCAAATTCAGGCTCAAAACACCCGAAAATTCGATATTTTGGGGTCCCAGAAGCGATCTGTACATGCCTACTCAGTGCTAGAATATTTTCAAAATATAGGCTAAAAACATGCTAAAAATCGATATTTTTGGTGCCCAAAGTCAATATGTGTATGCATCTTCTATACTCGTTTATATCTCAAATTCAGGCTCAAAAAGCCCGAAAATTCGAAATTTTGGGGTCCCAGAAGCGATCTGTACATGCCTACTCAGTGCTAGAATGTTTTCAAAATATAGGCTCAAAACATGCTCAAAATCGATATTTTAGGTGCATAAAAGTCGATATGTGCATGCATCAACTGTACTCGTTTATATCTCAAATTCAGGCTCAAAACACCCGAAAATTCGATATTTTGGGGTCCCAGAAGCGATCTGTACATGCCTACTCAGTGCTAGAATATTTTCAAAATATAGGCTCAAAACATGGTAAAAATCGATATTTTATGTGCGTAAAGGCGATATCTCAAATTCAGGCCCGAAAAACCCGAAAATTCGATATTTTGGGGTCCCAGAAGCGATCTGTACATGCCTACTCCGTGTTAGAGTATTTAAAAAATACAGTCCCAAAACATGCTCAAAATCGATGTTTTAGGTGCCCAAAAGTCGATATGTGCATGCATCTTCAGTACCCGTTTATATCTCAAATTCAGGCTCAAAACACCCGAAAATTCGATATTTTGGGGTCCCAGAAGCGATCTGTACATGCCTACTCAGTGCTAGAATATTTTCAAAATATAGGCTAAAAACATGCTAAAAATCGATCTTTTAGGTGCCAAAAAGTCGATATCTTAATTTCAGTCTCAAAACACCCAAAACTTCGATATTTAGGGGTCCCAGAAGCGATCTGTACATGCCTACTCAGTGCTAGAATATTTTCAAAATATAGGCTCAAAACATGCTAAAAATCGATATTTTAGGTGCGTAAAGGCGATATCTCAAATTCAGTCCCAAAACACCCGAAAATTCGATATTTTGGGGTCCCAGAAGCGATCTGTACATGCCTACTCCGTGTTACAGTTTTTTCAAAATACATGCCCAAAACATGCTGAAAATCGATATTTTAGATGCCCAAAGTCAATATGTGCATGTATCTTCTGTACCCGTTTATATCTCAAATTCAGTCTCTAAACACCCGAAAATTCAATATTATGGGGTCCCAGAAGCAATCTGTACATGCCTATTCCGTGCTAGAATATTTTCAAAATATAGGCTAAAAACATGCTAAAATTCGATCTTTTAGGTGCCAAAAAGTCGATATCTCAAATTCAGTCCCAAAACACCCGAAAATTCGATATTTAGGGGTCCCAGAAGCGATCTGTACATGCCTACTCCGTGTTAGAGTATTTTCAAAATACAGGCCAAAAACATACTGAAAATCGATCTTTTAGGTGACCAAAAGTCGATATGTGCATGCATCTTCTGTACCCGTTTATATCTCAAATTCTGGCCCTAAACACCCGAAAATTCGATATTTTGGGGTCCCAGAAGCGATCTGTACATGCCTACTCAGTGTTAGAGTATTTTCAAAATACAGGCCCAAAACATGCTGAAAATCAATATTTTTGGTGCCCAAAGTCAATATGTGTATGCGTCTTCTGTACTCGTTTATATTTCAAATTCAGGCTCAAAACACCCGAAAATTCGATATTTTGGGGTTCCAGAGGCGCTCTGTACATGCCTACTCAGTGCTAGAATATTTTCAAAATATAGGCTAAAAACATGTTAAAAATCGTTCTTTTAGGTGCCAAAAAGTCGATATATCAAATTCAGTCCCTAAACACCCGAAAATTCGATATTTCGAGGTCCCAGAAGCAATCTGTACATGCCTACTCCGTGTTAGAGTATTTTCAAAATACAGGCCAAAAACATACTGAAAATCGATCTTGTAGGTGACCAAAAGTCGATATGTGCATGCATCTTCTGTACCCGTTTATATCTCAAATTCTATCCCTAAACACCCGAAAATTCGATATTTTGGGGTCCCAGAAGCGATCTGTACATGCCTTCTCCGTGTTAGAGTATTTTCAAAATTCAGGCCCAAAACATGCTGAAAATCGATATTTTTGGTGCCCAAAGTCAATATGTGTATGCATCTTCTGTACTCGTTTATATCTCAAATATAGGCCCAAAACACTCGAAAATTCGATATTTTGGGAACCCAGAAGCGCTCTGTACATGCCTAATCAGTGCTAGAATATTTTAAAAATTTAGGCTCAAAACATGCTCAAAATCGATGTTTTAGGTGCCAAAAAGTCGATATCTGCATGCATCTTCAGTACCCGTTTATATCTCAAGTTCAGGCTCAAAACACCCGAAAATTCGATATTTAGGGGTACCAGAAGCGATCTGTACATGCCTACTCAGTGCTAGAATGTTTTCAAAATATAGGCTAAAAACATGCTAAAATTCGATATTTTAGGCGCACAAAAGTCGATATGTGAATGCATCTTCTGTACTCGTTTATATCTCAAATTCAGGCTCAAAACACCCGAAAATTCGATATTTTGGGGTCCCAAAAGCGATCTGTACATGCCTACTCAGTGCTAGAATATTTTCAAAATATAGGGTCAAAACATGCTAAAAATCGATATTTTAGGTGCGTAAATGCGATATCTCAAATTCAGGCCCAAAACACCCGAAAATTCGATATTTTGGGGTCCCAGAAGCGATCTGTATAATGCCTACTCAGTGCTAGAATATTTTCAAAATATAGGCTCAAAACATGCTCAAAATCGAGATTTTAGGTGCCCAAAAGTCGATATGTGCATGCATCTTCTGTACTCGTTTATATCTCAAATTCAGGCTTAAAACACCCGAAAATTCGATATTTTGGGGTCCCAGAAGCGATCTGTACATGCCTACTCAGTGCTAGAATATTTTCAAAATATAGGCTCAAAACATGCTAAAAATCGATATTTTAGGTGCCAAAAAGTCGATATCTCAAATTCAGTCCCAAAACACCCGAAAATTCGATATTTAGGGGTCCCAGAAGCGATCTGTACATGCCTACTCCGTGTTAGAGTATTTTCAAAATACAGGCGAAAAACATACTGAAAATCGATCTTTTAGGTGACCAAAAGTCGATATGTGCATGCATCTTCTGTACCCGTTTATATCTCAAATTCTGGCCCTAAACACCCGAAAATTCGATATTTTGGGGTCCCAGAAGCGATCTGTACATGCCTACTCCGTGTTAGAGTATTTTCAAAATACAGGCCCAAAACATTCTGAAAATCGATATTTTTGGTGCCCAAAGTCAATATGTGTATGCATCATCTGTACTCGTTTATATCTCAAATTCAGGCTCAAAACACCCGAAAATTCGATATTTTGGGGTCCCAGAAGCGCTCTGTACATGCCTACTCAGTGCTAGAATATTTTCAAAATATAGGCTAAAAATATGTTAAAAATCGTTCTTTTAGGTGCCAAAAAGTCGATATATCAAATTCAGTCCCTAAACACCCGAAAATTCGATATTTAGGGGTCCCAGAAGCGATCTGTACATGCCTACTCCGTGTTAGAGTATTTTCAAAATACAGGCCAAAAACATACTGAAAATCGATCATGTAGGTGACCAAAAATCGATATGTGCATGCATCTTCTGTACCCGTTTATATCTCAAATTCTATCCCTAAACACCCGAAAATTCGATATTTTGGGGTCCCAGAAGCGATCTGTACATGCCTTCTCCGTGTTAGAGTATTTTCAAAATTCAGGCCCAAAACATGCTGAAAATCGATATTTTTGGTGCCCAAAGTCAATATGTGTATGCATCTTCTGTACTCGTTTATATCTCAAATATAGGCCCAAAACACTCGAAAATTCGATATTTTGGGAACCCAGAAGCGCTCTGTACATGCCTAATCAGTGCTAGAATATTTTAAAAATTTAGGCTCAAAACATGCTCAAAATCGATGTTTTAGGTGCCAAAAAGTCGATATCTGCATGCATCTTCAGTACCCGTTTATATCTCAAGTTCAGGCTCAAAACACCCGAAAATTCGATATTTAGGGGTACCAGAAGCGATCTGTACATGCCTACTCAGTGCTAGAATGTTTTCAAAATATAGGCTAAAAACATGCTAAAATTCGATATTTTAGGCGCACAAAAGTCGATATGTGAATGCATCTTCTGTACTCGTTTATATCTCAAATTCAGGCTCAAAACACCCGAAAATTCGATATTTTGGGGTCCCAAAAGCGATCTGTACATGCCTACTCAGTGCTAGAATATTTTCAAAATATAGGGTCAAAACATGCTAAAAATCGATATTTTAGGTGCGTAAATGCGATATCTCAAATTCAGGCCCAAAACACCCGAAAATTCGATATTTTGGGGTCCCAGAAGCGATCTGTATAATGCCTACTCAGTGCTAGAATATTTTCAAAATATAGGCTCAAAACATGCTCAAAATCGAGATTTTAGGTGCCCAAAAGTCGATATGTGCATGCATCTTCTGTACTCGTTTATATCTCAAATTCAGGCTTAAAACACCCGAAAATTCGATATTTTGGGGTCCCAGAAGCGATCTGTACATGCCTACTCAGTGCTAGAATATTTTCAAAATATAGGCTCAAAACATGCTAAAAATCGATATTTTAGGTGCCAAAAAGTCGATATCTCAAATTCAGTCCCAAAACACCCGAAAATTCGATATTTAGGGGTCCCAGAAGCGATCTGTACATGCCTACTCCGTGTTAGAGTATTTTCAAAATACAGGCGAAAAACATACTGAAAATCGATCTTTTAGGTGACCAAAAGTCGATATGTGCATGCATCTTCTGTACCCGTTTATATCTCAAATTCTGGCCCTAAACACCCGAAAATTCGATATTTTGGGGTCCCAGAAGCGATCTGTACATGCCTACTCCGTGTTAGAGTATTTTCAAAATACAGGCCCAAAACATGCTGAAAATCGATATTTTTGGTGCCCAAAGTCAATATGTGTATGCATCATCTGTACTCGTTTATATCTCAAATTCAGGCTCAAAACACCCGAAAATTCGATATTTTGGGGTCCCAGAAGCGCTCTGTACATGCCTACTCAGTGCTAGAATATTTTCAAAATATAGGCTAAAAATATGTTAAAAATCGTTCTTTTAGGTGCCAAAAAGTCGATATATCAAATTCAGTCCCTAAACACCCGAAAATTCGATATTTAGGGGTCCCAGAAGCGATCTGTACATGCCTACTCCGTGTTAGAGTATTTTCAAAATACAGGCCAAAAACATACTGAAAATCGATCATGTAGGTGACCAAAAATCGATATGTGCATGCATCTTCTGTACCCGTTTATATCTCAAATTCTATCCCTAAACACCCGAAAAATCGATATTTTGTTGTCCCAGAAGCGATCTGTACATGCCTTCTCCGTGTTAGAGTATTTTCAAAATTCAGGCCCAAAACATGCTAAAAATCGATATTTTTGGTGCCCAAAGTCAATATGTGTATGCATCTTCTGTACTCGTTTATATCTCAAATTCAGGCCCAAAACACTCGAAAATTCGATATTTTGGGAACCCAGAAGCGCCATGTACATGCCTAATCAGTGCTAGAATATTTTAAAAATTTAGGCTCAAAACATGCTCAAAATCGATGTTTTAGGTGCCAAAAAGTCGATATCTGCATGCATCTTAAGTACCCGTTTATATCTCAAGTTCAGGCTCAAAACACCCGAAAATTCGATATTTTGCGGTCCCAGAAGCGATCTGTACATGCCTACTTCGTGTTAGAGTATTTTCAAAGAACAGGCCAAAAACATGCTCAAAATCGATTTTTTACGATGCCCAAAGTCAATATGTGTATGCATCTTCTATACTCGTTTATAGCTCAAATTTAGGCTCAAAACACCCGAAAATTCGATATTTAGGGGTACCAGAAGCGATCTGTACATGCCTACTCAGTGCTAGAATGTTTTCAAAATATAGGCTGAAAACATGCTAAAATTCGATATTTTAGGTGCACAAAAGTCGATATGTGAATGCATCTTCTGTACTCGTTTATATCTCAAATTCAGGCTCAAAACACCCGAAAATTCGATATTTTGGGGTCCCAGAAGCGATCTGTACATGCCTACTCAGTGCTAGAATATTTTCAAAATATAGGGTCAAAACATGCTAAAAATCGATATTTTAGGTGCGTAAATGCGATATCTCAAATTCAGGCCCAAAACACCCGAAAATTCGATATTTTGGGGTCCCAGAAGCGATCTGTACATGCCTACTCAGTGCTAGAATATTTTCAAAATATAGGCTCAAAACATGCTCAAAATCGATATTTTAGGTGCCCAAAAGTCGATATGTCCATGCATCTTCTGTACTCGTTTATATCTCAAATTCAGGCTTAAAACACCCGAAAATTCGATATTTTGGGGTCCCAGAAGCGATCTGTACATGCCTACTCAGTGCTAGAATATTTTCAAAATATAGGCTCAAAACATGCTAAAAATCGATATTTTAGGTGCTTAAAGGCGATATCTCTAATTCAGGCCCAAAACACCCGAAAATTCGATATTTTGGGGTCCCAGAAGCGATCTGTACATGCCTACTCCGTGTTAGAGTATTTACAAAATACATGCCCAAAACACGCTCATAATCGATGTTTTAGGTGCCCAAAAGTCGATATGTGCATGCATCTTCAGTACCCGTTTATATCTCAAATTCATGCTCAAAACACCCGAAAAATCGATATTTTGAGGTCCCAGAAGCGATCTGTACATGCCTACTCCGTGTTAGAGTATTTTCACAATACATGCCGAAAACATGCTGAAAATCGATATTTTAGATGCCCAAAGTCAATATGTGCATGTATCTTCTGTACCCGTTTATATCTCAAATTCAGGTTCAAAACATCCGAAAATTCAATATTTTGGGGTCCCAGAAGCAATCTGTACATGTCTACTCAGAGCTAGAATATTTTCAAAATATAGGCTAAAAACATGCTAAAAATCGATCTTTTAGGTGCCAAAAAGTCGATATCTCAAATTCAGTCCCAAAACACCCGAAAATTCAATATTTAGGGGTCCCAGAAGCGATCTGTACATGCCTACTCCGTGTTAGAGTATTTTCAAAATACAGGCCAAAAACATACTGAAAATCGATCTTTTAGGTGCCCAAAAGTCGATATGTGCATGCATCTTCTGTACCCGTTTATATCTCAAATTCTGGCCCTAATCACCCGAAAATTCAATATTTTGGGTTCCCAGAAGCAATCTGTACATGCCTACTCAGTGCTAGAATATTTTCAAAATATAGGCTAAAAACATGCTAAAAATCGATATTTTTGGTGCCAAAAAGTCGATATCTCAAATTAAGGCCCAAAACACCCGAAAATTCGATATTTAGGAGTCCCAGAAGCTATCTGTACATGCCTACTCCGTGTTAGAGTATTTTCAAAATACAGGCCCAAAACATGCTCAAAATCGATGTTTTAGGTGCCAAAAAGTCGATATGTGCATGCATCTTCAGTACCCGTTTATATCTCAAATTCTGGCTCAAAACACCCGAAAAATCGATATTTTGGGGTCCCAGAAGCGATCTGTACATGCCTACTCCGTGTTAGAGTATTTTCAAAATACATGCCCAAAACATGCTGAAAATCAATATTTTAGATGCCCAAAGTCAATAAGTGCATGTATCTTCTGTACCCGTTTATATCTCAAATTCAGGCTCAAAACACCCGAAAATTCAATATTTTGGGGTCCCAGAAGCAATCTGTACATGCCTACTCAGTGCTAGAATATTTTCAAAATATAGGCTAAAAACATGCTAAAAATCGATCTTTTAGGTGCCAAAAAGTCGATATCTCAAATTAAGGCCCAAAACACCCGAAAATTCGATATTTAGGGGTCCCAGAAGCGATCTGTACATGCCTACTCCGTGTTAGAGTATTTTCAAAATACAGGCCAAAAACATACTGAAAATCGATCTTTTAGGTGCCCAAAAGTCGATATGTGCATGCATCTTCTGTACCCGTTTATATCTCAAATTCTGGCCCTAAACACCCGAAATTTCGATATTTTTGGGTCCCAGAACCGATCTGTACATGCCTACTCAGTGCTAGAATGTTTTCAAAATATAGGCTCAAAACATGCTCAAAATCGATATTTTAGGTGCCCAAAAGTCGATATGTGCATGCATCATCTGTACCCGTTTATATCTCAAATTCAGGCCCTAAACACCCGAAAATTCGATATTTTTGGGTCCCAGAAGCGATCTGTACATGCCTACTCCGTATTAGAGTATTTTCAAAATACATATCCAAAAACATACTGAAAATCGATATTTTAGGTGCCCAAAAGTCGATATGTGCATGCATGTTCTGTACTCGTTTATATCTCAAATTCAAGCTCAAAACACCCGAAAATTCGATATTTTGGGGTCCCAGAAGCGATCTGTAAATGCCTACTCAGTGCTAGAATATTTTCAAAATATGAGCTCAAAACATGCTAAAAATCGATATTTCAGGTGCGTAAAGGCGATATCTCAAATTCAGGCTCAAAACACCCGAAAATTCGATATTTTGGGGTCCCAGAAGCGATCTGTACATGCCTACTCAGTGCTAGAATATTTTCAAAATATAGGCTCAAAACATGCTCAAAATCGATATTTTAGGTGCCCAAAAGTCGATATGTCCATGCATCTTCTGTACTCGTTTATATCTCAAATTCAGGCTTAAAACACCCGAAAATTCGATATTTTGGGGTCCCAGAAGCGATCTGTACATGCCTACTCAGTGCTAGAATATTTTCAAAATATAGGCTCAAAACATGCTAAAAATCGATATTTTAGGTGCTTAAAGGCGATATCTCTAATTCAGGCCCAAAACACCCGAAAATTCGATATTTTGGGGTCCCAGAAGCGATCTGTACATGCCTACTCCGTGTTAGAGTATTTACAAAATACATGCCCAAAACACGCTCATAATCGATGTTTTAGGTGCCCAAAAGTCGATATGTGCATGCATCTTCAGTACCCGTTTATATCTCAAATTCATGCTCAAAACACCCGAAAAATCGATATTTTGAGGTCCCAGAAGCGATCTGTACATGCCTACTCCGTGTTAGAGTATTTTCACAATACATGCCGAAAACATGCTGAAAATCGATATTTTAGATGACCAAAGTCAATATGTGCATGTATCTTCTATACCCGTTTATATCTCAAATTCAGGTTCAAAACATCCGAAAATTCAATATTTTGGGGTCCCAGAAGCAATCTGTACATGTCTACTCAGAGCTAGAATATTTTCAAAATATAGGCTAAAAACATGCTAAAAATCGATCTTTTAGGTGCCAAAAAGTCGATATCTCAAATTCAGTCCCAAAACACCCGAAAATTCAATATTTAGGGGTCCCAGAAGCGATCTGTACATGCCTACTCCGTGTTAGAGTATTTTCAAAATACAGGCCAAAAACATACTGAAAATCGATCTTTTAGGTGCCCAAAAGTCGATATGTGCATGCATCTTCTGTACCCGTTTATATCTCAAATTCTGGCCCTAATCACCCGAAAATTCAATATTTTGGGTTCCCAGAAGCAATCTGTACATGCCTACTCAGTGCTAGAATATTTTCAAAATATAGGCTAAAAACATGCTAAAAATCGATATTTTTGGTGCCAAAAAGTCGATATCTCAAATTAAGGCCCAAAACACCCGAAAATTCGATATTTAGGGGTCCCAGAAGCTATCTGTACATGCCTACTCCGTGTTAGAGTATTTTCAAAATACAGGCCCAAAACATGCTCAAAATCGATGTTTTAGGTGCCAAAAAGTCGATATGTGCATGCATCTTCAGTACCCGTTTATATCTCAAATTCTGGCTCAAAACACCCGAAAAATCGATATTTTGGGGTCCCAGAAGCGATCTGTACATGCCTACTCCGTGTTAGAGTATTTTCAAAATACATGCCCAAAACATGCTGAAAATCAATATTTTAGATGCCCAAAGTCAATAAGTGCATGTATCTTCTGTACCCGTTTATATCTCAAATTCAGGCTCAAAACACCCGAAAATTCAATATTTTGGGGTCCCAGAAGCAATCTGTACATGCCTACTCAGTGCTAGAATATTTTCAAAATATAGGCTAAAAACATGCTAAAAATCGATCTTTTAGGTGCCAAAAAGTCGATATCTCAAATTAAGGCCCAAAACACCCGAAAATTCGATATTTAGGGGTCCCAGAAGCGATCTGTACATGCCTACTCCGTGTTAGAGTATTTTCAAAATACAGGCCAAAAACATACTGAAAATCGATCTTTTAGGTGCCCAAAAGTCGATATGTGCATGCATCTTCTGTACCCGTTTATATCTCAAATTCTGGCCCTAAACACCCGAAATTTCGATATTTTTGGGTCCCAGAACCGATCTGTACATGCCTACTCAGTGCTAGAATGTTTTCAAAATATAGGCTCAAAACATGCTCAAAATCGATATTTTAGGTGCCCAAAAGTCGATATGTGCATGCATCATCTGTACCCGTTTATATCTCAAATTCAGGCCCTAAACACCCGAAAATTCGATATTTTTGGGTCCCAGAAGCGATCTGTACATGCCTACTCCGTATTAGAGTATTTTCAAAATACATATCCAAAAACATACTGAAAATCGATATTTTAGGTGCCCAAAAGTCGATATGTGCATGCATGTTCTGTACTCGTTTATATCTCAAATTCAAGCTCAAAACACCCGAAAATTCGATATTTTGGGGTCCCAGAAGCGATCTGTAAATGCCTACTCAGTGCTAGAATATTTTCAAAATATGAGCTCAAAACATGCTAAAAATCGATATTTCAGGTGCGTAAAGGCGATATCTCAAATTCAGGCCCAAAACACCCGAAAATTCGATATTTTGGGGTCCCAGAAGCGATCTGTACATGCCTACTCAGTGCTAGAATATTTTCAAAATATAGGCTCAAAACATGCTCAAAATCGATATTTTAGGTGCCCAAAAGTCGATATGTCCATGCATCTTCTGTACTCGTTTATATCTCAAATTCAGGCTTAAAACACCCGAAAATTCGATATTTTGGGGTCCCAGAAGCGATCTGTACATGCCTACTCAGTGCTAGAATATTTTCAAAATATAGGCTCAAAACATGCTAAAAATCGATATTTTAGGTGCTTAAAGGCGATATCTCTAATTCAGGCCCAAAACACCCGAAAATTCGATATTTTGGGGTCCCAGAAGCGATCTGTACATGCCTACTCCGTGTTAGAGTATTTACAAAATACATGCCCAAAACACGCTCATAATCGATGTTTTAGGTGCCCAAAAGTCGATATGTGCATGCATCTTCAGTACCCGTTTATATCTCAAATTCATGCTCAAAACACCCGAAAAATCGATATTTTGAGGTCCCAGAAGCGATCTGTACATGCCTACTCCGTGTTAGAGTATTTTCACAATACATGCCGAAAACATGCTGAAAATCGATATTTTAGATGCCCAAAGTCAATATGTGCATGTATCTTCTGTACCCGTTTATATCTCAAATTCAGGTTCAAAACATCCGAAAATTCAATATTTTGGGGTCCCAGAAGCAATCTGTACATGTCTACTCAGAGCTAGAATATTTTCAAAATATAGGCTAAAAACATGCTAAAAATCGATCTTTTAGGTGCCAAAAAGTCGATATCTCAAATTCAGTCCCAAAACACCCGAAAATTCAATATTTAGGGGTCCCAGAAGCGATCTGTACATGCCTACTCCGTGTTAGAGTATTTTCAAAATACAGGCCAAAAACATACTGAAAATCGATCTTTTAGGTGCCCAAAAGTCGATATGTGCATGCATCTTCTGTACCCGTTTATATCTCAAATTCTGGCCCTAATCACCCGAAAATTCAATATTTTGGGTTCCCAGAAGCAATCTGTACATGCCTACTCAGTGCTAGAATATTTTCAAAATATAGGCTAAAAACATGCTAAAAATCGATATTTTTGGTGCCAAAAAGTCGATATCTCAAATTAAGGCCCAAAACACCCGAAAATTCGATATTTAGGGGTCCCAGAAGCTATCTGTACATGCCTACTCCGTGTTAGAGTATTTTCAAAATACAGGCCCAAAACATGCTCAAAATCGATGTTTTAGGTGCCAAAAAGTCGATATGTGCATGCATCTTCAGTACCCGTTTATATCTCAAATTCTGCCTCAAAACACCCGAAAAATCGATATTTTGGGGTCCCAGAAGCGATCTGTACATGCCTACTCCGTGTTAGAGTATTTTCAAAATACATGCCCAAAACATGCTGAAAATCAATATTTTAGATGCCCAAAGTCAATAAGTGCATGTATCTTCTGTACCCGTTTATATCTCAAATTCAGGCTCAAAACACCCGAAAATTCAATATTTTGGGGTCCCAGAAGCAATCTGTACATGCCTACTCAGTGCTAGAATATTTTCAAAATATAGGCTAAAAACATGCTAAAAATCGATCTTTTAGGTGCCAAAAAGTCGATATCTCAAATTAAGGCCCAAAACACCCGAAAATTCGATATTTAGGGGTCCCAGAAGCGATCTGTACATGCCTACTCCGTGTTAGAGTATTTTCAAAATACAGGCCAAAAACATACTGAAAATCGATCTTTTAGGTGCCCAAAAGTCGATATGTGCATGCATCTTCTGTACCCGTTTATATCTCAAATTCTGGCCCTAAACACCCGAAATTTCGATATTTTTGGGTCCCAGAACCGATCTGTACATGCCTACTCAGTGCTAGAATGTTTTCAAAATATAGGCTCAAAACATGCTCAAAATCGATATTTTAGGTGCCCAAAAGTCGATATGTGCATGCATCATCTGTACCCGTTTATATCTCAAATTCAGGCCCTAAACACCCGAAAATTCGATATTTTTGGGTCCCAGAAGCGATCTGTACATGCCTACTCCGTATTAGAGTATTTTCAAAATACATATCCAAAAACATACTGAAAATCGATATTTTAGGTGCCCAAAAGTCGATATGTGCATGCATGTTCTGTACTCGTTTATATCTCAAATTCAAGCTCAAAACACCCGAAAATTCGATATTTTGGGGTCCCAGAAGCGATCTGTAAATGCCTACTCAGTGCTAGAATATTTTCAAAATATGAGCTCAAAACATGCTAAAAATCGATATTTCAGGTGCGTAAAGGCGATATCTCAAATTCAGGCCCAAAACACCCGAAAATTCGATATTTTGGGGTCCCCGAAGCGATCTGTACATGCCTACTCCGTGTTAGAGTATTTTCAAAATACAGGCCGAAAACATGCTCAAAATCAATATTTTAGGTGCCCAAAAGTCGATATGTGCATACATCTTCAGTACACGTTTATATCTCAAATTCAGGCTCAAAACACCCGAAAATTCGATATTTTGGGGTCCCAGAAGTGATCTGTACATGCCTACTCTGTGCTAGAATTTTTTCAAAATATAGGCTCAAAACATGCTAAAAATCGATATTTTAGGTGCCCAAAAGTCGATATGTGCATGCATCTACTGTACTCGTTTATATCTCAAATTCAGGCTCAAAACAACCGAAAATTCGATATTTTGGGGTCCCAGAAGCGATCTGTACATGCCTACTCCGTGTTAGAGTATTTTCAAAATACAGGCCCAAAACATGCTCAAAATCGATGTTTTAGGTGCCCAAAAGTCGATATGTGCATGCATCTTCAGTACCCGTTTAAATCTCAAATTCAGGCTCAAAAGACCCGAAAATTCGATATTTTTGGGTCACAGAAGCGATCTGTACATGCCTACTTCGTATTAGAGTATTTTCAAAATACATATCCAAAAACATACTGAAAATCGATCTTTTAGATGCCGAAAGTCAATATCTGCATATATCTTCTGTACCCGTTTATATCTCAAATTCAGGCTCAAAACATCCGAAAATTCGATATTTTGGGGTCCCAGAAGCGATCTGTACATGCCTACTCCGTGTTAGAGTATTTTCAAAATACAGGCCAAAAACATACTGAAAATCGATCTTTTAGGTGCCCAAAAGTCGATATGTGCATGCATCTTCTGTACCCGTTTATATCTCAAATTCTGGCCCTAAACACCCGAAATTTCGATATTTTTGGGTCCCAGAACCGATCTGTACATGCCTACTCAGTGCTAGAATGTTTTCAAAATATAGGCTCAAAACATGCTCAAAATCGATATTTTAGGTGCCCAAAAGTCGATATGTGCATGCATCATCTGTACCCGTTTATATCTCAAATTCAGGCCCTAAACACCCGAAAATTCGATATTTTTGGGTCCCAGAAGCGATCTGTACATGCCTACTCCGTATTAGAGTATTTTCAAAATACATATCCAAAAACATACTGAAAATCGATATTTTAGGTGCCCAAAAGTCGATATGTGCATGCATGTTCTGTACTCGTTTATATCTCAAATTCAAGCTCAAAACACCCGAAAATTCGATATTTTGGGGTCCCAGAAGCGATCTGTAAATGCCTACTCAGTGCTAGAATATTTTCAAAATATGAGCTCAAAACATGCTAAAAATCGATATTTCAGGTGCGTAAAGGCGATATCTCAAATTCAGGCCCAAAACACCCGAAAATTCGATATTTTGGGGTCCCCGAAGCGATCTGTACATGCCTACTCCGTGTTAGAGTATTTTCAAAATACAGGCCGAAAACATGCTCAAAATCAATATTTTAGGTGCCCAAAAGTCGATATGTGCATACATCTTCAGTACACGTTTATATCTCAAATTCAGGCTCAAAACACCCGAAAATTCGATATTTTGGGGTCCCAGAAGTGATCTGTACATGCCTACTCTGTGCTAGAATTTTTTCAAAATATAGGCTCAAAACATGCTAAAAATCGATATTTTAGGTGCCCAAAAGTCGATATGTGCATGCATCTACTGTACTCGTTTATATCTCAAATTCAGGCTCAAAACAACCGAAAATTCGATATTTTGGGGTCCCAGAAGCGATCTGTACATGCCTACTCCGTGTTAGAGTATTTTCAAAATACAGGCCCAAAACATGCTCAAAATCGATGTTTTAGGTGCCCAAAAGTCGATATGTGCATGCATCTTCAGTACCCGTTTAAATCTCAAATTCAGGCTCAAAAGACCCGAAAATTCGATATTTTTGGGTCACAGAAGCGATCTGTACATGCCTACTTCGTATTAGAGTATTTTCAAAATACATATCCAAAAACATACTGAAAATCGATCTTTTAGATGCCGAAAGTCAATATCTGCATATATCTTCTGTACCCGTTTATATCTCAAATTCAGGCTCAAAACATCCGAAAATTCGATATTTTGGGGTCCCAGAAGCGATCTGTACATGCCTACTCAGTGCTAGAATATTTTCAAAATATAGGCTCAAAACATGCTAAAAATCAATATTTTAGGTGCGTAAAGGCGATATCTCAAATTCAGGCCCAAAACACCCGAAAATTCGATATTTTGGGGTCCCAGAAGCAATCTGTACATGCCTACTCCGTGTTAGAGTATTTTCAAAATACAGGCCAAAAACATACTGAAAATCGATCTTTTAGGTGCCCAAAAGTCGATATGTGCATGCATCTTCTGTACTCGTTTATATCTCAAATTCAAGCTCAAAACACCCGAAAATTCGATATTTTGGGGTCCCAGAAGCGATCTGTACATGCCTACTCAGTGCTAGAATGTTTTCAAAATATAGGCTTAAAACATGCTCAAAATCGATATTTTAGGTGCCCAAAAGTCGATATGTGCATGCATCTTCTGTACTCGTTTATATCTCAAATTCATGCTCAAAACACCCGAAAATTCGATATTTTGGGGTCCCAGAAGCGATCTGTACATGCCTACTCAGTGCTAGAATATTTTCAAAATATAGGTTGAAAACATGCTAAAAATCGATATTTTAGGTGCTTAAAGGCGATATCTCTAATTCAGGCCCAAAACACCCGAAAATTCGATATTTTGGGGTCCCAGAAGCGATCTGTACATGCCTACTCCGTGTTAGAGTATTTTCAAAATACAGGCCAAAAACATACTGAAAATCAATCTTTTAGGTGCCCAAAAGTCGATATGTGCATGCATCTTCTGTACCCGTTTATATCTCAAATTCTGGCCCTAAGCACCCGAAAATTCAATATTTTGGGTTCCAAGAAGCAATCTGTACATGCCTACTCAGTGCTAGAATATTTTCAAAATATAGGCTAAAAACACGCTAAAAATCGATATTTTAGGTGCCAAAAAGTCGATATCTCAAATTAAGGCCCGAAACACCCGAAAATTCGATATTTAGGGGTCCCAGAAGCGATCTGTACATGCCTACTCCGTGTTAGAGCATTTTCGAAATACAGGCCCAAAACATGCTCAAAATCGATGTTTTAGGTGCCAAAAAGTCGATATGTGCATGCATCTTCTGTACCCGTTTATATCTCAAATTCTGGCCCTAAGCACCCTAAAATTCAATATTTTGGGTTCCCAGAAGCAATCTGTACATGCCTACTCAGTGCTAGAATATTTTCAAAATATAGGCTAAAAACATGCTAAAAATCGATATTTTTGGTGCCAAAAAGTCGATATCTCAAATTAAGGCCCAAAACACCCGAAAATTCGATATTTAGGGGTCCCAGAAGCTAT
The DNA here is from genome assembly GCA_033782935.1 of Petrolisthes cinctipes. Lineage (NCBI taxonomy): Eukaryota > Metazoa > Arthropoda > Malacostraca > Decapoda > Porcellanidae > Petrolisthes > Petrolisthes cinctipes. The sequence goes on along the minus strand of JAWQEG010000433.1, from coordinate 450,032 downwards.
CTGTACATGCCTACTCCGTGTTAGAGTATTTTCAAAATACAGGCCCGAAACATGCTCAAAATCGATGTTTTAGGTGCCAAAAAGTCGATATGTGCATGCATCTTCAGTACCCGTTTATATCTCAAATTCTGGCTCAAAACACCCGAAAAATCGATATTTTGGGGTCCCAGAAGCGATCTGTAGATGCCTACTCCGTGTTAGAGTATTTTCAAAATACATGCCCAAAACATGCTGAAAATCAATATTTTAGATGCCCAAAGTCAATAAGTGCATGTATCTTCTGTACCCGTTTATATCTCAAATTCAGGCTCAAAACACCCGAAAATTCAATATTTTGGGGTCCCAGAAGCAATCTGTACATGCCTACTCAGTGCTAGAATATTTTCAAAATATAGGCTAAAAACATGCTAAAAATCGATATTTTAGGTGCCAAAAAGTCGATATCTCAAATTAAGGCCCAAAACACCCGAAAATTCGATATTTAGGGCTCCCAGAAGCGATCTGTACATGTCTACTCCGTGTTAGAGTATTTTCAAAATACAGGCCAAAAACATACTGAAAATCGATCTTTTAGGTGCCCAAAAGTCGATATGTGCATGCATCTTCTGTACCCGTTTATATCTCAAATTCTGTCCCTAAACACCCGAAATTTCGATATTTTTGGGTCCCAGAAGCGATCTGTACATGCCTACTCAGTGCTAGAATGTTTTCAAAATATAGGCTCAAAACATGCTCAAAATCGATATTTTAGGTGCCCAAAAGTCGATATGTGCATGCATCATCTGTACCCGTTTATATCTCAAATTCAGGCCCTAAACACCCGAAAATTCGATATTTTTGGGTCCCAGAAGCGATCTGTACATGCCTACTCCGTATTAGAGTATTTTCAAAATACATATCCAAAAACATACTGAAAATCGATATTTTAGGTGCCCAAAAGTCGATATGTGCATGCAACTTCTGTACTCGTTTATATCTCAAATTCAAGCTCAAAACACCCGAAAATTCGATATTTTGGGGTCCCAGAAGCGATCTGTAAATGCCTACTCAGTGCTAGAATATTTTCAAAATATGAGCTCAAAACATGCTAAAAATCGATATTTCAGGTGCGTAAAGTCGATATATCAAATTCAGGCCCAAAACACCCGAAAATTCGATATTTTGGGGTCCCAGAAGCGATCTGTACATGCCTACTCCGTGTTAGAGTATTTTCAAAATACAGGCCGAAAACATGCTCAAAATCAATGTTTTAGGTGCCCAAAAGTCGATATGTGCATACATCTTCAGTACACGTTTATATGTCAAATTCAGGCTAAAAACACCCGAAAATTCGATATTTTGGGGTCCCAGAAGTGATCTGTACATGCCTACTCAGTGCTAGAATTTTTTCAAAATATAGGCTCAAAACATGCTAAAAATCGATATTTTAGGTGCCCAAAAGTCGATATGTGCATGCATCTACTGTACTCGTTTATATCTCAAATTCAGGCTCAAAACAACCGAAAATTCGATATTTTGGGGTCCCAGAAGCGATCTCTACATGCCTACTCCGTGTTAGAGTATTTTCAAAATACAGGCCCAAAACATGCTCAAAATCGATGTTTTAGGTGCCCAAAAGTCGATATGTGCATGCATCTTCAGTACCCGTTTAAATCTCAAATTCAGGCTCAAAACACCCGAAAATTCGCTATTTTTGGGTCACAGAAGCGATCTGTACATGCCTACTCCGTATTAGAGTATTTTCAAAATACATATCCAAAAACATACTGAAAATCGATCTTTTAGATGCCGAAAGTCAATATCTGCATATATCTTCTGTACCCGTTTATATCTCAAATTCAGGCTCAAAACATCCGAAAATTCGATATTTTGGGGTCCCAGAAGCGATCTGTACATGCCTACTCAGTGCTAGAATATTTTCAAAATATAGGCTCAAAACATGCTAAAAATCAATATTTTAGGTGCGTAAAGGCGATATCTCAAATTCAGGCCCAAAACACCCGAAAATTCGATATTTTGGGGTCCCAGAAGCATCTGTACATGCCTACTCCGTGTTAGAGTATTTTCAAAATACAGGCCAAAAACATACTGAAAATCGATCTTTTAGGTGCCCAAAAGTCGATATGTGCATGCATCTTCTGTACTCGTTTATATCTCAAATTCAAGCTCAAAACACCCGAAAATTCGATATTTTGGGGTCCCAGAAGCGATCTGTACATGCCTACTCAGTGCTAGAATGTTTTCAAAATATAGGCTTAAAACATGCTCAAAATCGATATTTTAGGTGCCCAAAAGTTGATATGTGCATGCATCTTCTGTACTCGTTTATATCTCAAATTCATGCTCAAAACACCCGAAAATTCGATATTTTTGGGTCCCAGAAGCGATCTGTACATGCCTACTCAGTGCTAGAATATTTTCAAAATATAGGCTGAAAACATGCTAAAAATCGATATTTTAGGTGCTTAAAGGCGATATCTCTAATTCAGGCCCAAAACACCCGAAAATTCGATATTTTGGGGTCCCAGAAGCGATCTGTACATGCCTACTCCGTGTTAGAGTATTTTCAAAATACAGGCCCAAAACATGCTCAAAATCGATGTTTTAGGTGCCCAAAAGTCGATATGTGCATGCATCTTCAGTACCCGTTTATATCTCAAATTCAGGCTCAAAACACCCGAAAAATCGATATTTTGGGGTCCCAGAAGCGATCTGTACATGCCTACTCCGTGTTAGAGTATTTTCAAAATACATGCCGAAAACATGCTTAAAATCGATATTTTAGATGCCCAAAGTCAATATGTGCATGTATCTTCTGTACCCGTTTATATCTCAAATTCAGGTTCAAAACACCCGAAAATTCGATATTTAGGGGTCCCAGAAGCGATCTGTACATGCCTACTCCGTGTTAGAGTATTTTCAAAATACAGGCCAAAAACATACTGAAAATCAATCTTTTAGGTGCCCAAAAGTCGATATGTGCATGCATCTTCTGTACCCGTTTATATCTCAAATTCTGGCCCTAAGCACCCGAAAATTCAATATTTTGGGTTCCCAGAAGCAATCTGTACATGCCTACTCAGTGCTAGAATATTTTCAAAATATAGGCTAAAAACACGCTAAAAATCGATATTTTAGGTGCCAAAAAGTCGATATCTCAAATTAAGGCCCGAAACACCCGAAAATTCGATATTTTTGGGTCCCAGAAGCGATCTGTACATGCCTACTCAGTGCTAGAATGTTTTCAAAATATTGGCTCAAAACATGCTCAAAATCGATATTTTAGGTGCCCAAAAGTCGATATGTGCATGCATCTTCTGTACTCGTTTATATCTCAAATTCAAGCTCAAAACACCCGAAAATTCGATATTTTGGGTTCCCAGAAGCGATCTGTACATGCCTACTCAGTGCTAGAATATTTTCAAAATAAAAGCTCAAAACATGCTAAAATCGATATTTTAGGTGCGTAAAGGCGATATCTCAAATTCAGGCTCAAAACACCGGAAAATTCGATATTTTTGGGTCCCAGAAGCAATCTGTACATGCCTACTCCGTATTAGAGTATTTTCAAAATACATATCCAAAAACATACTGAAAATCGATATTTTAGGTGCCCAAAAGTCGATATGTGCATGTATCTTCTGTACCCGTTTATATCTCAAATTCAGGCTCAAAACACAATAAAATTCAATATTTTGGGGTCCCAGAAGCAATCTGTACATGCCTACTCAGTGCTAGAATATTTTCAAAATATAGGCTAAAAACATGCTGAAAATCGATATTTTTGGTGCCCAAAGTCAATATGTGTATGCATCTTCTATACTCGTTTATATCTCAAATTCAGGCTCAAAAAGCCCGAAAATTCGAAATTTTGGGGTCCCAGAAACGATCTGTACATGCCTACTCAGTGCTAGAATGTTTTCAAAATATAGGCTCAAAACATGCTCAAAATCGATATTTTAGGTGCATAAAAGTCGATATGTGCATGCATCAACTGTACTCGTTTATATCTCAAATTCAGGCTCAAAACAACCGAAAATTCGATATTTTGGGGTCCCAGAAGCGATCTGTACATGCCTACTCAGTGCTAGAATATTTTCAAAATATAGGCTCAAAACATGGTAAAAATCGATATTTTAGGTGCGTAAAGGCGATATCTCAAATTCAGGCCCGAAACACCCGAAAATTCGATATTTTGGGGTCCCAGAAGCGATCTGTACATGCCTACTCCGTGTTAGAGTATTTAAAAAATACAGTCCCAAAACATGCTCAAAAACGATGTTTTAGGTGCCCAAAAGTCGATATGTGCATGCATCTTCAGTACCCGTTTATATCTCAAATTCAGGCTCAAAACACCCGAAAATTCGACATTTTGGGGTCCCAGAAGCGATCTGTACATGCCTACTCAGTGCTAGAATATTTTCAAAATATAGGCTAAAAACATGCTAAAAATCGATCTTTTAGGTGCCAAAAAGTCGATATCTTAAATTCAGTCTCAAAACACCCGAAACTTCGATATTTAGGGGTCCCAGAAGCGATTTGTACATGCCTACTCAGTGCTAGAATATTTTCAAAATATAGGCTCAAAACATGCTAAAAATCGATATTTTAGGTGCGTAAAGGCGATATCTCAAATTCAGTCCCAAAACACCCGAAAATTCGATATTTTGGGGTCCCAGAAGCGATCTGTACATGCCTACTCCGTGTTACAGTTTTTTCAAAATACATTCCCAAAACATGCTGAAAATCGATATTTTAGATGCCCAAAGTCAATATGTGCATGTATCTTCTGTACCCGTTTATATCTTAAATTCAGTCTCAAAACACCCGAAAATTCAATATTATGGGGTCCCAGAAGCAATCTGTACATGCCTACTCAGTGCTAGAATGTTTTCAAAATATAGGCTAAAAACATGCTAAAATTCGATATTTTAGGCGCACAAAAGTCGATATGTGAATGCATCTTCTGTACTCGTTTATATCTCAAATTCAGGCTCAAAACACCCGAAAATTCGATATTTTGGGGTCCCAAAAGCGATCTGTACATGCCTACTCAGTGCTAGAATATTTTCAAAATATAGGGTCAAAACATGCTAAAAATCGATATTTTAGGTGCGTAAATGCGATATCTCAAATTCAGGCCCAAAACACCCGAAAATTCGATATTTTGGGGTCCCAGAAGCGATCTGTATAATGCCTACTCAGTGCTAGAATATTTTCAAAATATAGGCTCAAAACATGCTCAAAATCGAGATTTTAGGTGCCCAAAAGTCGATATGTGCATGCATCTTCTGTACTCGTTTATATCTCAAATTCAGGCTTAAAACACCCGAAAATTCGATATTTTGGGGTCCCAGAAGCGATCTGTACATGCCTACTCAGTGCTAGAATATTTTCAAAATATAGGCTCAAAACATGCTAAAAATCGATATTTTAGGTGCTTAAAGGCGATATCTCTAATTCAGGCCCAAAACACCCGAAAATTCGATATTTTGGGGCCCCAGAAGCGATCTGTACATGCCTACTCCGTGTTAGAGTATTTACAAAATACAGGCCCAAAACATGCTCAAAATCGATGTTTTAGGTGCCCAAAAGTCGATATGTGCATGCATCTTCAGTACCTGTTTATATCTCAAATTCAGGCTCAAAACACCCGAAAAATCGATATTTTGAGGTCCCAGAAGCGATCTGTACATGCCTACTCCGTGTTAGAGTATTTTCACAATACATGCCGAAAACATGCTGAAAATCGATATTTTAGATGCCCAAAGTCAATATGTGCATGTATCTTCTGTACCCGTTTATATCTCAAATTCAGGTTGAAAACACCCGAAAATTCAATATTTTGGGGTCCCAGAAGCAATCTGTACATGTCTACTCAGAGCTAGAATATTTTCAAAATATAGGCTAAAAACATGCTAAAAATCGATCTTTTAGGTGCCAAAAAGTCGATATCTCAAATTCAGTCCCAAAACACCCGAAAATTCGATATTTAGGGGTTCCAGAAGCGATCTGTACATGCCTACTCCGTGTTAGAGTATTTTCAAAATACAGGCGAAAAACATACTGAAAATCGATCTTTTAGGTGACCAAAAGTCGATATGTGCATGCATCTTCTGTACCCGTTTATATCTCAAATTCTGGCCCTAAACACCCGAAAATTCGATATTTTGGGGTCCCAGAAGCGATCTGTACATGCCTACTCCGTGTTAGAGTATTTTCAAAATACAGGCCCAAAACATGCTGAAAATCGATATTTTTGGTGCCCAAAGTCAATATGTGTATGCATCTTCTGTACTCGTTTATATCTCAAATTCAGGCTCATAACACCCGAAAATTCGATATTTTGGGGTCCCAGAAGCGCTCTGTACATGCCTACTCAGTGCTAGAATATTTTCAAAATATAGGCTAAAAATATGTTAAAAATCGTACTTTTAGGTGCCAAAAAGTCGATATATCAAATTCAGTCCCTAAACACCCGAAAATTCGATATTTAGGGTTCCCAGAAGCGATCTGTACATGCCTACTCCGTGTTAGAGTATTTTCAAAATACAGGCCAAAAACATACTGAAAATCGATCATGTAGGTGACCAAAAGTCGATATGTGCATGCATCTTCTGTACCCGTTTATATCTCAAATTCTATCCCTAAACACCCGAAAAATCGATATTTTGTTGTCCCAGAAGCGATCTGTACATGCCTTCTCCGTGTTAGAGTATTTTCAAAATTCAGGCCCAAAACATGCTAAAAATCGATATTTTTGGTGCCCAAAGTCAATATGTGTATGCATCTTCTGTACTCGTTTATATCTCAAATTCAGGCCCAAAACACTCGAAAATTCGATATTTTGGGAACCCAGAAGCGTTCTGTACATGCCTAATCAGTGCTAGAATATTTTAAAAATTTAGGCTCAAAACATGCTCAAAATCGATGTTTTAGGTACCAAAAAGTCGATATCTGCATGCATCTTAAGTACCCGTTTATATCTCAAGTTCAGGCTCAAAACACCCGAAAATTCGATATTTTGCGGTCCCAGAAGCGATCTGTACATGCCTACTTCGTGTTAGAGTATTTTCAAAGAACAGGCCAAAAACATGCTCAAAATCGATTTTTTACGATGCCCAAAGTCAATATGTGTATGCATCTTCTATTCTCGTTTATAGCTCAAATTTAGGCTCAAAACACCCGAAAATTCGATATTTAGGGGTACCAGAAGCGATCTGTACATGCCTACTCAGTGCTAGAATGTTTTCAAAATATAGGCTGAAAACATGCTAAAATTCGATATTTTAGGTGCACAAAAGTCGATATGTGAATGCATCTTCTGTACTCGTTTATATCTCAAATTCAGGCTCAAAACACCCGAAAATTCTATATTATGGGGTCCCAGAAGCGATCTGTACATGCCTACTCAGTGCTAGAATATTTTCAAAATATAGGGTCAAAACATGCTAAAAATCGATATTTTTGGTGCCCAAAGTCAATATGTGTATGCATCTTCTGTACTCGTTTATATCTCAAATTCAGGCCCAAAACACTCGAAAATTCGATATTTTGGGAACCCAGAAGCGCTCTGTACATGCCTAATCAGTGCTAGAATATTTTAAAAATTTAGGCTCAAAACATGCTCAAAATCGATGTTTTAGGTACCAAAAAGTCGATATCTGCATGCATCTTAAGTACCCGTTTATATCTCAAGTTCAGCCTCAAAACACCCGAAAATTCGATATTTTGCGGTCCCAGAAGCGATCTGTACATGCCTACTTCGTGTTAGAGTATTTTCAAAGAACAGGCCAAAAACATGCTCAAAATCGATTTTTTACGATGCCCAAAGTCAATATGTGTATGCATCTTCTATTCTCGTTTATAGCTCAAATTTAGGCTCAAAACACCCGAAAATTCGATATTTAGGGGTACCAGAAGCGATCTGTACATGCCTACTCAGTGCTAGAATGTTTTCAAAATATAGGCTGAAAACATGCTAAAATTCGATATTTTAGGTGCACAAAAGTCGATATGTGAATGCATCTTCTGTACTCGTTTATATCTCAAATTCAGGCTCAAAACACCCGAAAATTCTATATTATGGGGTCCCAGAAGCGATCTGTACATGCCTACTCAGTGCTAGAATATTTTCAAAATATAGGGTCAAAACATGCTAAAAATCGATATTTTAGGTGCGTAAATGCGATATCTCAAATTAAGGCCCAAAACACCCGAAAATTCGATATTTAGGGGTCCCAGAAGCTATCTGTACATGCCTACTCCGTGTTAGAGTATTTTCAAAAGACAGGCCCAAAACATGCTCAAAATCGATGTTTTAGGTGCCAAAAAGTCGATATGTGCATGCATCTTCAGTACCCGTTTATATCTCAAATTCTAGCTCAAAACACCCGAAAAATCGATATTTTGGGGTCCCAGAAGCGATCTGTACATGCCTACTCCGTTTTAGAGTATATTCAAAATACTTGCCCAAAACATGCTGAAAATCAATATTTTAGATGCCCAAAGTCAATAAGTGCATGTATCTTCTGTACCCGTTTATATCTCAAATTCAGGCTCAAAACACCCGAAAATTCAATATTTTGGGGTCCCAGAAGCAATCTGTACATGCCTACTCAGTGCTAGAATATTTTCAAAATATAGGCTAAAAACATGCTAAAAATCGATATTTTAGGTGCCAAAAAGTCGATATCTCAAATTAAGGCCCAAAACACCCGAAAATTCGATATTTAGGGGTCCCAGAAGCGATCTGTACATGCCTACTCCGTGTTAGAGTATTTTCAAAATACAGGCCAAAAACATACTGAAAATCGATCTTTTAGGTGCCCAAAAGTTGATATGTGCATGCATCTTCTGTACCCGTTTATATCTCAAATTCTGGCCCTAAACACCCGAAATTTCGATATTTTTGGGTCCCAGAAGCGATCTGTACATGCCTACTCAGTGCTAGAATGTTTTCAAAATATAGGCTCAAAACATGCTCAAAATCGATATTTTAGGTGCCCAAAAGTCGATATGTGCATGCATCATCTGTACCCGTTTATATCTCAAATTCAGGCCCTAAACACCCGAAAATTCGATATTTTTGGGTCCCAGAAGCGATCTGTACATGCCTACTCCGTATTAGAGTATTTTCAAAATACATATCCAAAAACATACTGAAAATCGATATTTTAGGTGCCCAAAAGTCGATATGTGCATGCATCTTCTGTACTCGTTTATATCTCAAATTCAAGCTCAAAACCCCCGAAAATTCGATATTTTGGGGTCCCAGAAGCGATCTGTAATTGCCTACTCAGTGCTAGAATATTTTCAAAATATGAGCTCAAAACATGCTAAAAATCGATATTTCAGGTGCGTAAAGGCGATATCTCAAATTCAGGCCCAAAACACCCGAAAATTCGATATTTTGGGGTCCCAGAAGCGATCTGTACATGCCTACTCCGTGTTAGAGTATTTTCAAAATACAGGCCGAAAACATGCTCAAAATCAATGTTTTAGGTGCCCAAAAGTCGATATGTGCATACATCTTCAGTACACGTTTATATCTCAAATTCAGGCTAAAAACACCCGAAAATTCGATATTTTTGGGTCACAGAAGCGATCTGTACATGCCTACTCCGTATTAGAGTATTTTCAAAATACATATCCAAAAACATACTGAAAATCGATCTTTTAGATGCCGAAAGTCAATATCTGCATATATCTTCTGTACCCGTTTATATCTCAAATTAAGGCTCAAAACATCCGAAAATTCGATATTTTGGGGTCCCAGAAGCGATCTGTACATGCCTACTCAGTGCTAGAATATTTTCAAAATATAGGCTCAAAACATGCTAAAAATCGATCTTTTAGGTGCGTAAAGGCGATATCTCAAATTCAGGCCCAAAACACCCGAAAATTCGATATTTTGGGGTCCCAGAAGCGATCTGTACATGCCTACTCCGTGTTAGAGTATTTTCAAAATACAGGACAAAAACATACTGAAAATCGATCTTTTAGGTGCCCAAAAGTCGATATGTGCATGCATCTTCTGTACTCGTTTATATCTCAAATTCAAGCTCAAAACACCCGAAAATTCGATATTTTGGGGTCCCAGAAGCGATCTGTACATGCCTACTCAGTGCTAGAATGTTTTCAAAATATAGGCTTAAAACATGCTCAAAATCGATATTTTAGGTGCCCAAAAGTCGATATGTGCATGCATCTTCTGTACTCGTTTATATCTCAAATTCATGCTCAAAACACGCGAAAATTCGATATTTTGGGGTCCCAGAAGCAATCTGTACATGCCTACTCAGTGCTAGAATATTTTCAAAATATAGGCTGAAAACATGCTAAAAATCGATATTTTAGGTGCTTAAAGGCGATATCTCTAATTCAGGCCCAAAACACCCGAAAATTCGATATTTTGGGGTCCCAGAAGCGATCTGTACATGCCTACTCCGTGTTAGAGTATTTTCAAAATACAGGCCCAAAACATGCTCAAAATCGATGTTTTAGGTGCCCAAAAGTCGATATGTGCATGCATCTTCAGTACCCGTTTATATCTCAAATTCAGGCTCAAAACACCCGAAAAATCGATATTTTGGGGTCCCAGAAGCGATCTGTACATGCCTACTCCGTGTTAGAGTATTTTCAAAATACATGCCGAAAACATGCTTAAAATCGATATTTTAGATGCCCAAAGTCAATATGTGCATGTATCTTCTGTACCCGTTTATATCTCAAATTCAGGTTCAAAACACCCGAGAATTCGATATTTAGGGGTCCCAGAAGCGATCTGTACATGCCTACTCCGTGTTAGAGTATTTTCAAAATACAGGCCAAAAACATACTGAAAATCGATCTTTTAGGTGCCCAAAAGTCGATATGTGCATGCATCTTCTGTACCCGTTTATATCTCAAATTCTGGCCCTAAGCACCCGAAAATTCAATATTTTGGGTTCCCAGAAGCAATCTGTACATGCCTACTCAGTGCTAGAATATTTTCAAAATATAGGCTAAAAACACGCTAAAAATCGATATTTTAGGTGCCAAAAAGTCGATATCTCAAATTAAGGCCCGAAACACCCGAAAATTCGATATTTAGGGGTCCCAGAAGCGATCTGTACATGCCTACTCCGTGTTAGAGCATTTTCGAAATACAGGCCCAAAACATGCTCAAAATCGATGTTTTAGGTGCCAAAAAGTCGATATGTGCATGCATCTTCAGTACCCGTTTATATCTCAAATTCAGGCCCTAAACACCCGAAAATTCGATATTTTTGGGTTCCAGAAGCGATCTGTACATGCCTACTCAGTGCTAGAATGTTTTCAAAATATAGGCTCAAAACATGCTCAAAATCGATATTTTAGGTGCCCAAAAGTCGATATGTGCATGCATCTTCTGTACTCGTTTATATCTCAAATTCAAGCTCAAAACACCCGAAAATTCGATATTTTGGGTTCCCAGAAGCGATCTGTACATGCCTACTCAGTGCTAGAATATTTTCAAAATAAAAGCTCAAAACATGCTAAAATCGATATTTTAGGTGCGTAAAGGCGATATCTCAAATTCAGGCACAAAACACCCGAAAATTCGATATTTTGGGGTCCCAGAAGCGATCTGTACATGCCTACTCCGTGTTAGAGTATTTTCAAAATACAGGCCGAAAACATGCTCAAAATCAATGTTTTAGGTGCCCAAAAGTCGATATGTGCATACATCTTCAGTACACGTTTATATCTCAAATTCAGGCTAAAAACACCCGAAAATTCGATATTTTGGGGTCCCAGAAGCGATCTGTACATGCCTACTCCGTGTTAGAGTATTTTCAAAATACAGGCCCAAAACATGCTCAAAATCGATGTTTTAGGTGCCCAAAAGTCGATATGTGCATGCATCTTCAGTACCCGTTTAAATCTCAAATTCAGGCTCAAAACACCCGAAAATTCGATATTTTTGGGTCACAGAAGCGATCTGTAGATGCCTACTCCGTATTAGCGTATTTTCAAAATACATATCCAAAAACATACTGAAAATCGATCTTTTAGATGCCGAAAGTCAATATCTGCATATATCTTCTGTACCCGTTTATATCTCAAATTCAGGCTCAAAACATCCGAAAATTCGATATTTTGGGGTCCCAGAAGCGATCTGTACATGCCTACTCAGTGCTAGAATATTTTCAAAATATAGGCTCAAAACATGCTAAAAATCGATCTTTTAGGTGCGTAAAGGCGATATCTCAAATTCAGGCCCAAAACACCCGAAAATTCGATATTTTGGGGTCCCAGAAGCGATCTGTACATGCCTACTCCGTGTTAGAGTATTTTCAAAATACAGGACAAAAACATACTGAAAATCGATCTTTTAGGTGCCCAAAAGTCGATATGTGCATGCATCTTCTGTACTCGTTTATATCTCAAATTCAAGCTCAAAACACCCGAAAATTCGATATTTTGGGGTCCCAGAAGCGATCTGTACATGCCTACTCAGTGCTAGAATGTTTTCAAAATATAGGCTTAAAGCATGCTCAAAATCGATATTTTAGGTGCCCAAAAGGCGATATGTGCATGCATCTTCTGTACTCGTTTATATCTCAAATTCATGCTCAAAACACGCGAAAATTCGATATTTTGGGGTCCCAGAAGCAATCTGTACATGCCTACTCAGTGCTAGAATATTTTCAAAATATAGGCTGAAAACATGCTAAAAATCGATATTTTAGGTGCTTAAAGGCGATATCTCTAATTCAGGCCCAAAACACCCGAAAATTCGATATTTTGGGGTCCCAGAAGCGATCTGTACATGCCTACTCCGTGTTAGAGTATTTTCAAAATACAGGCCCAAAACATGCTCAAAATCGATGTTTTAGGTGCCCAAAAGTCGATATGTGCATGCATCTTCAGTACCCGTTTATATCTCAAATTCAGGCTCAAAACACCCGAAAAATCGATATTTTGGGGTCCCAGAAGCGATCTGTACATGCCTACTCCGTGTTAGAGTATTTTCAAAATACATGCCGAAAACATGCTTAAAATCGATATTTTAGATGCCCAAAGTCAATATGTGCATGTATCTTCTGTACCCGTTTATATCTCAAATTCAGGTTCAAAACACCCGAAAATTCGATATTTAGGGGTCCCAGAAGCGATCTGTACATGCCTACTCCGTGTTAGAGTATTTTCAAAATACAGGCCAAAAACATACTGAAAATCGATCTTTTAGGTGCCCAAAAGTCGATATGTGCATGCATCTTCTGTACCCGTTTATATCTCAAATTCTGGCCCTAAGCACCCGAAAATTCAATATTTTGGGTTCCCAGAAGCAATCTGTACATGCCTACTCAGTGCTAGAATATTTTCAAAATATAGGCTAAAAACACGCTAAAAATCGATATTTTAGGTGCCAAAAAGTCGATATCTCAAATTAAGGCCCGAAACACCCGAAAATTCGATATTTAGGGGTCCCAGAAGCGATCTGTACATGCCTACTCCGTGTTAGAGCATTTTCGAAATACAGGCCCAAAACATGCTCAAAATCGATGTTTTAGGTGCCGAAAAGTCGATATGTGCATGCATCTTCAGTACCCGTTTATATCTCAAATTCAGGCCCTAAACACCCGGAAATTCGATATTTTTGGGTCCCAGAAGCGATCTGTACATGCCTACTCAGTGCTAGAATGTTTTCAAAATATAGGCTCAAAACATGCTCAAAATCGATATTTTAGGTGCCCAAAAGTCGATATGTGCATGCATCTTCTGTACTCGTTTATATCTCAAATTCAAGCTCAAAACACCCGAAAATTCGATATTTTGGGTTCCCAGAAGCGATCTGTACATGCCTACTCAGTGCTAGAATATTTTCAAAATAAAAGCTCAAAACATGCTAAAATCGATATTTTAGGTGCGTAAAGGCGATATCTCAAATTCAGGCACAAAACACCCGAAAATTCGATATTTTGGGGTCCCAGAAGCGATCTGTACATGCCTACTCCGTGTTAGAGTATTTTCAAAATACAGGCCGAAAACATGCTCAAAATCAATGTTTTAGGTGCCCAAAAGTCGATATGTGCATACATCTTCAGTACACGTTTATATCTCAAATTCAGGCTAAAAACACCCGAAAATTCGATATTTTGGGGTCCCAGAAGTGATCTGTACATGCCTACTCAGTGCTAGAATGTTTTCAAAATAAAGGCTCAAAACATGCTAAAAATCGATATTTTAGATGCCCAAAAGTCGATATGTGCATGCATCTACTGTACTCGTTTATATCTCAAATTCAGGCTCAAAACAACCGAAAATTCGATATTTTGGGGTCCCAGAAGCGATCTGTACATGCCTACTCCGTGTTAGAGTATTTTCAAAATACAGGCTCAAAACATGCTCAAAATCGATGTTTTAGGCGCCCAAAAGTCGATATGTGTATGCATCTTCAGTACCCGTTTAAATCTCAAATTCAGGCTCAAAACACCCGAAAATTCGATATTTTTGGGTCACAGAAGCGATCTGTACATGCCTACTCCGTATTAGAGTATTTTCAAAATACATATCCAAAAACATACTGAAAATCGATCTTTTAGATGCCAAAAGTCAATATTCTGCATATATCTTCTGTACCCGTTTATATCTCAAATTCTGGCTCAAAACATCCGAAAATTCGATATTTTGGGGTCCCAGAAGCGATCTGTACATGCCTACTCCGTGTTAGAGTATTTTCAAAATACAGGCCAAAAACATACTGAAAATCGATCTTTTAGGTGCCCAAAAGTCGATATGTGCATGCATCTTCTGTACTCGTTTATATCTCAAATTCAAGCTCAAAACACCCGAAAATTCGATATTTTGGGGTCCCAGAAGCGATCTGTACATGCGTAGGCACTCAGTGCTGGAATGTTTTCAAAATATAGGCTTAAAACATGCTCAAAATCGATCTTTTAGGTTCCCAAAAGTCGATATGTGAATGCATCTTCTGTACCCGTTTATATCTCAAATTCTGGCCCTAAGCACCCGAAAATTCAATATTTTGGGTTCCCAGAAGCAATCTGTACATGCCTACTCAGTGCTAGAATATTTTCAAAATATAGGCTAAAAACACGCTAAAAATCGATATTTTAGGTGCCAAAAAGTCGATATCTCAAATTAAGGCCCGAAACACCCGAAAATTCGATATTTAGGGGTCCCAGAAGCGATCTGTACATGCCTACTCCGTGTTAGAGCATTTTCGAAATACAGGCCCAAAACATGCTCAAAATCGATGTTTTAGGTGCCAAAAAGTCGATATGTGCATGCATCTTCAGTACCCGTTTATATCTCAAATTCAGGCTCAAAACACCCGAAAAATCGATATTTTGGGGTCCCAGAAGCGATCTGTACATGCCTACTCCGTGTTAGAGTATTTTCAAAATACATGGCCAAAACATGCTGAAAATCGATATTTTAGATGCCCAAAGTCAATATGTGCATGTATCTTCTGTACCCGTTTATATCTCAAATTCAGGCTCAAAACACCCGAAAATTCAATATTTTGGGGTCCCAGAAGCAATCTGTACATGCCTACTCAGTGCTAGAATATTTTCAAAATATAGGCTAAAAACATGCTAAAAATCGATATTTTAGGTGCCAAAAAGTCGATATCTCAAATTAAGGCCCAAAACACCCGAAAATTCGATATTTAGAGTTCCCAGAAGCGATCTGTACATGCCTACTCCGTGTTACAGTATTTTCAAAATACAGGCCAAAAACATACTGAAAATCGATCTTTTAGGTGCCCAAAAGTCGATATGTGCATGCATCTTCTGTACCCGTTTATATCTCAAATTCTGGCCCTAAACACCCGAAATTTCGATATTTTTGGGTCCCAGAAGCGATCTGTACATGCCTACTCAGTGCTAGAATGTTTTCAAAATATAGGCTCAAAACATACTCAAAATCGATATTTTAGGTGCCCAAAAGTCGATATGTGCATGCATCATCTGTACCCGTTTATATCTCAAATTCAGGCCCTAAACACCCGAAAATTCGATATTTTTGGGTCCCAGAAGCGATCTGTACATGCCTACTCAGTGCTAGAATGTTTTCAAAATATAGGCTCAAAACATGCTCAAAATCGATATTTTAGGTGCCCAAAAGTCGATATGTGCATGCATCTTCTGTACTCGTTTATATCTCAAATTCAAGCTCAAAACACCCGAAAATTCGATATTTTGGGTTCCCAGAAGCGATCTGTACATGCCTACTCAGTGCTAGAATATTTTCAAAATAAAAGCTCAAAACATGCTAAAATCGATATTTTAGGTGCGTAAAGGCGATATCTCAAATTCAGGCCCAAAACACCCGAAAATTCGATATTTTTGGGTCCCAGAAGCAATCTGTACATGCCTACTCCGTATTAGAGTATTTTCAAAATACATATCCAAAAACATACTGAAAATCGATATTTTAGGTGCCCAAAAGTCGATATGTGCATGCATCTTCTGTACTCGTTTATATCTCAAATTCAAGCTCAAAACACCCGAAAATTCGATATTTTGGGGTCCCAGAAGCGATCTGTAAATGCCTACTCAGTGCTAGAATATTTTCAAAATATGAGCTCAAAACATGCTAAAAATCGATATTTTAGGTGCGTAAAGGCGATATCTCAAATTCAGGCCCAAAACACCCGAAAATTCGATATTTTGGGGTCCCAGAAGCGATCTGTACATGCCTACTCCGTGTTAGAGTATTTTCAAAATACAGGCCGAAAACATGCTCAAAATCAATGTTTTAGGTGCCCAAAAGTCGATATGTGCATACATCTTCAGTACACGTTTATATCTCAAATTCAGGCTCAAAACACCCGAAAATTCGATATTTTGGGGTCCCAGAAGTGATCTGTACATGCCTACTCAGTGCTAGAATGTTTTCAAAATATAGGCTCAAAACATGCTAAAAATCGATATTTTAGGTGCCCAAAAGTCGATATGTGCATGCATCATCTGTACCCGTTTATATCTCAAATTCAGGCCCTAAACACCCGAAAATTCGATATTTTTGGGTCACAGAAGCGATCTGTACATGCCTACTCAGTGCTAGAATGTTTTCAAAATATAGGCTCAAAACATGCTCAAAATCGATATTTTAGGTGCCCAAAAGTCGATATGTGCATGCATCTTCTGTACTCGTTTATATCTCAAATTCAAGCTCAAAACACCCGAAAATTCGATATTTTGGGTTCCCAGAAGCGATCTGTACATGCCTACTCAGTGCTAGAATATTTTCAAAATAAAAGCTCACAACATGCTAAAATCGATATTTTAGGTGCGTAAAGGCGATATCTCAAATTCAGGCCCAAAACACCCGAAAATTCGATATTTTTGGGTCCCTGAAGCAATCTGTACATGCCTACTCCGTATTAGAGTATTTTCAAAATACATATCCAAAAACATACTGAAAATCGATATTTTAGGTGCCCAAAAGTCGATATGTGCATGCATCTTCTGTACTCGTTTATATCTCAAATTCAAGCTCAAAACACCCGAAAATTCGATATTTTGGGGTCCCAGAAGCGATCTGTAAATGCCTACTCAGTGCTAGAATATTTTCAAAATATGAGCTCAAAACATGCTAAAAATCGATATTTTAGGTGCGTAAAGGCGATATCTCAAATTCAGGCCCAAAACACCCGAAAATTCGATATTTTGGGGTCCCAGAAGCGATCTGTACATGCCTACTCCGTGTTAGAGTATTTTCAAAATACAGGCCGAAAACATGCTCAAAATCAATGTTTTAGGTGCCCAAAAGTCGATATGTGCATACATCTTCAGTACACGTTTATATCTCAAATTCGGGCTCAAAACACCCGAAAATTCGATATTTTGGGGTCCCAGAAGTGATCTGTACATGCCTACTCAGTGCTAGAATGTTTTCAAAATATAGGCTCAAAACATGCTAAAAATCGATATTTTAGGTGCCCAAAAGTCGATATGTGCATGCATCTACTGTACTCGTTTATATCTCAAATTCAGGCTCAAAACAACCGAAAATTCGATATTTTGGGGTCCCAGAAGCGATCTGTACATGCCTACTCCGTGTTAGAGTATTTTCAAAATACAGGCCCAAAACATGCTCAAAATCGATGTTTTAGGTGCCCAAAAGTCGATATGTGCATGCATCTTCAGTACCCGTTTAAATCTCAAATTCAGGCTCAAAACACCCGAAAATTCGATATTTTTGGGTCACAGAAGCGATCTGTACATGCCTACTCCGTATTAGAGTATTTTCAAAATACATATCCAAAAACATACTAAAAATCGATCTTTTAGATGCTGAAAGTCAATATCTGCATATATCTTCTGTACCCGTTTATATCTCAAATTCAGGCTCAAAACATCCGAAAATTCGATATTTTGGGGTCCCCGAAGCGATCTGTACATGCCTACTCCGTGTTAGAGTATTTTCAAAATACAGGCCAAAAACATACTGAAAATCGATCTTTTAGGTGCCCAAAAGTCGATATGTGCATGCATCTTCTGTAATCGTTTATATCTCAAATTCAAGCTCAAAACACCCGGAAATTCGATATTTTGGGGTCCCAGAAGCGATCTGTACATGCCTAGGCACTCAGTGCTAGAATGTTTTCAAAACATAGGCTTAAAACATGCTCAAAATCGATATTTTAGGTGCCCAAAAGTCGATATGTGCATGCATCTTCTGTACTCGTTTATATCTCAAATTCAAGCTCAAAACACCCGAAAATTCGATATTTTGGGGTCCCAGAAGCGATCTGTACATGCCTACTCAGTGCTAGAATATTTTCAAAATATAGGCTGAAAACATGCTAAAAATCGATATTTTAGGTGCTTAAAGGCGATATCTCTAATTCAGGCCCAAAACACCCGAAAATTCGATATTTTGGGGTCCCAGAAGCGATCTGTACATGCCTACTCCGTGTTAGAGTATTTTCAAAATACAGGCCCAAAACATACTCAAAATCGATGTTTTAGGTGCCCAAAAGTCGATATGTGCATGTATATTCAGTACCCGTTTATATCTCAAATTCCGGCTCAAAACACCCGAAAAATCGATATTTTGGGGTCCCAGAAGCGATCTGTACATGCCTACTCCGTGTTAGAGTATTTTCAAAATACATGCCGAAAACATGCTTAAAATCGATATTTTAGATGCCCAAAGTCAATATGTGCATGTATCTTCTGTACCCGTTTATATCTCAAAATCTGGTTCAAAACACCCGAAAATTCGATATTTAGGGGTCCCAGAAGCGATCTGTACATGCCTACTCCGTGTTAGAGTATTTTCAAAATACAGGCCAAAAACATACTGAAAATCGATCTTTTAGGTGCCCAAAAGTCGATATGTGCATGCATCTTCTGTACCAGTTTATATCTCAAATTCTGGCCCTAAGCACCCGAAAATTCAATATTTTGGGTTCCCAGAAGCAATCTGTACATGCCTACTCAGTGCTAGAATATTTTCAAAATATAGGCTAAAAACACTCTAAAAATCGATATTTTAGGTGCCAAAAAGTCGATATCTCAAATTAAGGCCCGAAACACCCGAAAATTCGATATTTAGGGGTCCCAGAAGCGATCTGTACATGCCTACTCCGTGTTAGAGCATTTTCAAAATACAGGCCCAAAACATGCTCAAAATCGATGTTTTAGGTGCCAAAAAGTCGATATGTGCATGCATCTTCTGTCCTCGTTTATATCTCAAATTCAAGCTCAAAACACCCGAAAATTCGATATTTTGGGGTCCCAGAATCGATCTGTACATGCCTACTCAGTGCTAGAATGTTTTCAAAATATAGGCTCAAAACATGCTAAAAATCGATATTTTAGGTGCCCAAAAGTCGATATGTGAATGCATCTACTGTACTCGTTTATATCTCAAATTCAGGCTCAAAACACCCGAAAATTCGATATTTTGGGGTCCCAAAAGCGATCTGTACATGCCTACTCCGTGTTAGAGTATTTTCAAAATACAGGCCCAAAACATGCTCAAAATCGATGTTTTAGGTGCCAAAAAGTCGATATGTGCATGCATCTTCTGTCCTCGTTTATATCTCAAATTCAAGCTCAAAACACCCGAAAATTCGATATTTTGGGGTCCCAGAATCGATCTGTACATGCCTACTCAGTGCTAGAATGTTTTCAAAATATAGGCTCAAAACATGCTAAAAATCGATATTTTATGTGCCCAAAAGTCGATATGTGCATGCATCTACTGTACTCGTTTATATCTCAAATTCAGGCTCAAAACACCCGAAAATTCGATATTTTGGGGTCCCAAAAGCGATCTGTACATGCCTACTCCGTGTTAGAGTATTTTCAAAATACAGGCCCAAAACATGCTGAAAATCGATATTTTAGATGCCCAAAGTAAATAAGTGCATGTATCTTCTGTACCCGTTTATATCTCAAATTCAGGCTCAAAACACCCGAAAATTCAATATTTTGGGGTCCAAGAAGCAATCTGTACATGCCTACTCAGTGCTAGAATATTTTCAAAATATAGGCTAAAAACATGATAAAAATCGATATTTTAGGTGCCAAAAAGTCGATATCTCAAATTAAGGCCCAAAACACCCGAAAATTCGATATTTATGGGTCCCAGAAGCGATCTGTACATGCCTACTCCGTGTTAGAGTATTTTCAAAATACAGGCCCAAAACATGCTGAAAATCGATATTTTAGATGCCCAAAGTAAATAAGTGCATGTATCTTCTGTACCCGTTTATATCTCAAATTCAGGCTCAAAACACCCGAAAATTCAATATTTTGGGGTCCAAGAAGCAATCTGTACATGCCTACTCAGTGCTAGAATATTTTCAAAATATAGGCTAAAAACATGATAAAAATCGATATTTTAGGTGCCAAAAAGTCGATATCTCAAATTAAGGCCCAAAACACCCGAAAATTCGATATTTATGGGTCCCAGAAGCGATCTGTACATGCCTACTCCGTGTTAGAGTATTTTCAAAATACAGGCCAAAAACATACTGAAAATCGATCTTTTAGGTGCCCAAAAGTCGATATGTGCATGCATCTTCTGTACCCGTTTATATCTCAAATTCTGGCCCTAAACACCCGAAAATTCGATATTTTTGGGTCCCAGAAGCGATCTGTACATGCCTACTCAGTGCTAGAATGTTTTAAAAATATAGGCTCAAAACATGTTCAAAATCGATATTTTAGGTGCCCAAAAGTCGATATGTGCATGCATCGTCTGTACCCGTTTATATCTCAAATTCTGGCCCTAAACACCCGAAAATTCGATATTTTTGGGTCCCAGAAGCGATCTGTACATGCCTACTCAGTGCTAGAATGTTTTCAAAATATAGGCTCAAAACATGCTCAAAATCGATATTTTAGGTGCCCAAAAGTTGGCATGTGCATGCATCTTCTGTACTCGTTTATATCTCAAGTTCAAGCTCAAAACACCCGAAAATTCGATATTTTGGGTTCCCAGAAGCGATCTGTACATGCCTACTCAGTGCTAGAAGATTTTCAAAATAAAAGCTCAAAACATGCTAAAATCGATATTTTAGGTGCGTAAAGGCGATATCTCAAATTCAGGCCCAAAACACCCGAAAATTCGAAATTTGGGGTCCCAGAAGCGATCTGTACATGCCAACTCCGTGTTAGAGTATTTTCAAAATACAGGCCCAAAACATGCTCAAAATCGATGTTTTAGGTGCCCAAAAGTCGATATGTGCATGCATCTTCAGTACCCGTTTATATCTCAAATTCAGGCTCAAAACACCCGAAAAATCGATATTTTGGGGTCCCAGAAGCGATCTGTACATGCCTACTCCGTATTAGAGTATTTTCAAAATACATATCCAAAAACATACTGAAAATCGATATTTTAGGTGCCCAAAAGTCGATATGTGCTTGCATCTTCTGTCCTCGTTTATATCTCAAATTCAAGCTCAAAACACCCGAAAATTCAATATTTTGGGGTCCAAGAAGCAATCTGTACATGCCTACTCAGTGCTAGAATATTTTCAAAATATAGGCTAAAAACATGATAAAAATCGATATTTTAGGTGCCAAAAAGTCGATATCTCAAATTCAGGCTCAAAACACCCGAAAATTCGATATTTATGGGTCCCAGAAGCGATCTGTACATGCCTACTCCGTGTTAGAGTATTTTCAAAATACAGGCCCAAAACATGCTGAAAATCGATATTTTAGATGCCCAAAGTAAATAAGTGCATGTATCTTCTGTACCCGTTTATATCTCAAATTCAGGCTCAAAACACCCGAAAATTCAATATTTTGGGGTCCAAGAAGCAATCTGTACATGCCTACTCAGTGCTAGAATATTTTCAAAATATAGGCTAAAAACATGATAAAAATCGATATTTTAGGTGCCAAAAAGTCGATATCTCAAATTAAGGCCCAAAACACCCGAAAATTCGATATTTATGGGTCCCAGAAGCGATCTGTACATGCCTACTCCGTGTTAGAGTATTTTCAAAATACAGGCCAAAAACATACTGAAAATCGATCTTTTAGGTGCCCAAAAGTCGATATGTGCATGCATCTTCTGTACCCGTTTATATCTCAAATTCTGGCCCTAAACACCCGAAAATTCGATATTTTTGGGTCCCAGAAGCGATCTGTACATGCCTACTCAGTGCTAGAATGTTTTAAAAATATAGGCTCAAAACATGTTCAAAATCGATATTTTAGGTGCCCAAAAGTCGATATGTGCATGCATCGTCTGTACCCGTTTATATCTCAAATTCTGGCCCTAAACACCCGAAAATTCGATATTTTTGGGTCCCAGAAGCGATCTGTACATGCCTACTCAGTGCTAGAATGTTTTCAAAATATAGGCTCAAAACATGCTCAAAATCGATATTTTAGGTGCCCAAAAGTTGGCATGTGCATGCATCTTCTGTACTCGTTTATATCTCAAGTTCAAGCTCAAAACACCCGAAAATTCGATATTTTGGGTTCCCAGAAGCGATCTGTACATGCCTACTCAGTGCTAGAAGATTTTCAAAATAAAAGCTCAAAACATGCTAAAATCGATATTTTAGGTGCGTAAAGGCGATATCTCAAATTCAGGCCCAAAACACCCGAAAATTCGAAATTTGGGGTCCCAGAAGCGATCTGTACATGCCAACTCCGTGTTAGAGTATTTTCAAAATACAGGCCCAAAACATGCTCAAAATCGATGTTTTAGGTGCCCAAAAGTCGATATGTGCATGCATCTTCAGTACCCGTTTATATCTCAAATTCAGGCTCAAAACACCCGAAAAATCGATATTTTGGGGTCCCAGAAGCGATCTGTACATGCCTACTCCGTATTAGAGTATTTTCAAAATACATATCCAAAAACATACTGAAAATCGATATTTTAGGTGCCCAAAAGTCGATATGTGCTTGCATCTTCTGTCCTCGTTTATATCTCAAATTCAAGCTCAAAACACCCGAAAATTCGATATTTTGGGGTCCCAGAAGCGATCTGTACATGCCTACTCAGTGCTAGAAGATTTTCAAAATATGAGCTCAAAACATGCTAAAAATCGATATTTTAGGTGCGTAAAGGCGATATCTCAAATTCAGGCCCAAAACACCCGAAAATTCGATATTTTGGGGTCCCAGAAGCGATCTGTACATGCCTACTCCGTGTTAGAGTATTTTCAAAATACAGGCCCAAAACATGCTCAAAATCGATGTTTTAGGTGCCCAAAAGTCGATATGTGCATGCATCTTCAGTACCCGTTTATATCTCAAATTCAGGCTCAAAACACCCGAAAATTCGATATTTTTGGGTTCCAGAAGCGATCTGTACATGCCTACTCCGTTTTAGAGTATTTTCAAAATACATATCCAAAAACATACTGAAAATCGATCTTTTAGATGCCGAAAGTCAATATGTGTATGTATCTTCTGTACCCGTTTATATCTCAAATTCAGGCTCAAAACACCCGAAAATTCGATATTTTGGGGTCCCAGAAGCGATCTGTACATGCCTACTCCGTGGTAGAGTATTTTCAAAATACAGGCCAAAAACATACTGAAAATCGATCTTTTAGGTGCCCAAAAGTCGATATGTGCATGTATCTTCTGTACTCGTTTATATCTCAAATTCAAGCTCAAAACACCCAAAAATTCGATATTTTTGGGTCCCAGAAGCGATCTGTACATGCCTACTCCGTATTAGAGTATTTTCAAAATGAATATCCAAAAACATACTGAAAATCGATATTTTAGGTGCCCAAAAGTCGATATGTGCATGCAACTTCTGTCCTCGTTTATATCTCAAATTCAAGCTCAAAACACCCGAAAATTCGATATTTTGGGGTCCCAGAAGCGATCTGTACATGCCTACTCAGTGCTAGAATATTTTCAAAATATGAGCTCAAAACATGCTAAAAATCGATATTTTAGGTGCGTAAAGGCGATATCTCAAATTCAGGCCCAAAACACCCGAAAATTCGATATTTTGGGGTCCCAGAAGCGATCTGTACATGCCTACTCCGTGTTAGAGTATTTTAAATATACAGGCCCAAAACATGCTCAAAATCAATGTTTTATGTGCCCAAAAGTCGATATGTGCATGCATCTTCAGTACACGTTTATATCTCAAATTCAGGCTCAAAACACCCGAAAATTCGATATTTTGGGGTCCCAGAATCGATCTGTACATGCCTACTCAGTGCTAGAATGTTTTCAAAATATAGGCTCAAAACATGCTAAAAATCGATATTTTAGGTGCCCAAAAGTCGATATGTGCATGCATCTACTGTACTCGTTTATATCTCAAATTCAGGCTCAAAACAACCGAAAATTCGATATTTTGGGGTCCCAAAAGCGATCTGTACATGCCTACTCCGTGTTAGAGTATTTTCAAAATACAGGCCCAAAAAATGCTGAAAATCGATATTTTAGATGCCCAAAGTCAATAAGTGCATGTATCTTCTGTACCCGTTTATATCTCAAATTCAGGCTCAAAACACCCGAAAATTCAATATTTTGGGGTCCCAGAAGCAATCTGTACATGCCTACTCAGTGCTAGAATATTTTCAAAATATAGGCTAAAAACATGATAAAAATCGATATTTTAGGTGCCAAAAAGTCGATATCTCAAATTAAGGCCCAAAACACCCGAAAATTCGATATTTAGGGGTCCTAGAAGCGATCTGTACATGCCTACTCCGTGTTAGAATATTTTCAAAATACAGGCCAAAAACATACTGAAAATCGATCTTTTAGGTGCCCAAAAGTCGATATGTGCATGCATCTTCTGTACCCGTTTATATCTCAAATTCTGGCCCTAAACACCCGAAAATTCGATATTTTTGGGTCCCAGAAGCGATCTGTACATGCCTACTCAGTGCTAGAATGTTTTAAAAATATAGGCTCAAAACATGCTCAAAATCGATATTTTAGGTGCCCAAAAGTCGATATGTGCATGCATCGTCTGTACCCGTTTATATCTCAAATTCTGGCCCTAAACACCCGAAAATTCGATATTTTTGGGTCCCAGAAGCGATCTGTACATGCCTACTCAGTGCTAGAATGTTTTCAAAATATAGGCTCAAAACATGCTCAAAATCGATATTTTAGGTGCCCAAAAGTTGGTATGTGCATGCATCTTCTGTACTCGTTTATATCTCAAGTTCAAGCTCAAAACACCCGAAAATTCGATATTTTGGGTTCCCAGAAGCGATCTGTACATGCCTACTCAGTGCTAGAAGATTTTCAAAATAAAAGCTCAAAACATGCTAAAATCGATATTTTAGGTGCGTAAAGGCGATATCTCAAATTCAGGCCCAAAACACCCGAAAATTCGAAATTTGGGGTCCCAGAAGCGATCTGTACATGCCAACTCCGTGTTAGAGTATTATCAAAATACAGGCCCAAAACATGCTCAAAATCGATGTTTTAGGTGCCCAAAAGTCGATATGTGCATGCATCTTCAATACCCGTTTATATCTCAAATTCAGGCTCAAAACACCCGAAAATTCGATATTTTGGGGTCCCAGAAGCGATCTGTACATGCCTACTCCGTATTAGAGTATTTTCAAAATACATATCAATAAACATACTGAAAATCGATATTTTAGGTGCCCAAAAGTCGATATGTGCATGCATCTTCTGTCCACGTTTATATCTCAAATTCAAGCTCAAAACACCCGAAAATTCGATATTTTGGGGTCCCAGAAGCGATCTGTACATGCCTACTCAGTGCTAGAATATTTTCAAAATATGAGCTCAAAACATGCTAAAAATCGATATTTTAGGTGCGTAAAGGCGATATCTCAAATTCAGGCCCAAAACACCCGAAAATTCGATATTTTGGGGTCCCAGAAGTGATCTGTACATGCCTACTCCGTGTTAGAGTATTTTCAAAATACAGGCCCAAAACATGCTCAAAATCAATGTTTTAGGTGCCCAAAAGTCGATATGTGCATGCATCTTCAGTACCCGTTTATATCTCAAATATAGGCTCAAAACACCCGAAAATTCGATATTTTGGGGTCCCAGAAACAATCTGTACATGCCTACTCAGTGCTAGAATGTTTTCAAAATATAGGCTCAAAACATGCTAAAAATCGATATTTTAGGTGCCCAAAAGTCGATATGTGCATGCATCTACTGTACTCGTTTATATCTCAAATTCAGGATCAAAACACCCGAAAATTCGATATTTTGGGGTCCCAGAAGCGATCTGTACATGCCTACTCCGTTTTAGAGTATTTTCAAAATACATATCCAAAAACATACTGAAAATCGATCTTTTAGATGCCCAAAGTCAATATGTGTATGTATCTTCTGTACCCGTTTATATCTCAAATTCAGGCTCAAAACACCCGAAAATTCGATATTTTGGGGTCCCAGAAGCGATCTGTACATGCCTACTCCGTGGTAGAGTATTTTCAAAATACAGGCCAAAAACATACTGAAAATCGATCTTTTAGGTGCCCAAAAGTCGATATGTGCATGTATCTTCTGTACTCGTTTATATCTCAAATTCAAGCTCAAAACACCCGAAAATTCGATATTTTTGGGTCCCAGAAGCGATCTGTACATGCCTACTCCGTATTAGAGTATTTTCAAAATGAATATCCAAAAACATACTGAAAATCGATATTTTAGGTGCCCAAAAGTCGATATGTGCATGCAACTTCTGTCCTCGTTTATATCTCAAATTCAAGCTCAAAACACCCGAAAATTCGATATTTTGGGGTCCCAGAAGCGATCTGTACATGCCTACTCAGTGCTAGAATATTTTCAAAATATGAGCTCAAAACATGCTAAAAATCGATATTTTAGGTGCGTAAAGGCGATATCTCAAATTCAGGCCCAAAACACCCGAAAATTCGATATTTTGGGGTCCCAGAAGCGATCTGTACATGCCTACTCCGTGTTAGAGTATTTTCAATATACAGGCCCAAAACATGCTCAAAATCAATGTTTTATGTGCCCAAATGTCGATATGTGCATGCATCTTCAGTACACGTTTATATCTCAAATTCAGGCTCAAAACACCCGAAAATTCGATATTTTGGGGTCCCAGAATCGATCTGTACATGCCTACTCCGTGTTAGAGTATTTTCAAAATACAGGCCCAAAACATGCTGAAAATCGATATTTTAGATGCCCAAAGTCAATAAGTGCATGTATCTTCTGTACCCGTTTATATCTCAAATTCAGGCTCAAAACACCTGAAAATTCAATATTTTGGGGTCCCAGAAGCAATCTGTACATGCCTACTCAGTGCTAGAATATTTTCAAAATATAGGCTAAAAACATGATAAAAATCGATATATTAGGTGCCAAAAAGTCGATATCTCAAATTAAGGCCCAAAACACCCGAAAATTCGATATTTAGGGGTCCTAGAAGCGATCTGTACATGCCTACTCCGTGTTAGAATATTTTCAAAATACAGGCCAAAAACATACTGAAAATCGATCTTTTAGGTGCCCAAAAGTCGATATGTGCATGCATCTTCTGTACCCGTTTATATCTCAAATTCTGGCCCTAAACACCCGAAAATTCGATATTTTGGGGTCCCAGAAGCGATCTGTACATGCCTACTCAGTGCTAGAATGTTTTAAAAATATAGGCTCAAAACATGCTCAAAATCGATATTTTAGGTGCCCAAAAGTCGA
The DNA here is from genome assembly GCA_033782935.1 of Petrolisthes cinctipes. NCBI lineage: Eukaryota > Metazoa > Arthropoda > Malacostraca > Decapoda > Porcellanidae > Petrolisthes > Petrolisthes cinctipes. Next base: position 421,905 of record JAWQEG010000433.1, on the reverse strand, counting down.
TATGTGCATGCATCGTCTGTACCCGTTTATATCTCAAATTCTGGCCCTAAACACCCGAAAATTCGATATTTTTGGGTCCCAGAAGCGATCTGTACATGCCTACTCAGTGCTAGAATGTTTTCAAAATATAGGCTCAAAACATGCTCAAAATCGATATTTTAGGTGCCCAAAAGTTGGTATGTGCATGCATCTTCTGTACTCGTTTATATCTCAAGTTCAAGCTCAAAACACCCGAAAATTCGATATTTTGGGTTCTCAGAAGCGATCTGTACATGCCTACTCAGTGCTAGAAGATTTTCAAAATAAAAGCTCAAAACATGCTAAAATCGATATTTTAGGTGCGTAAAGGCGATATCTCAAATTCAGGCCCAAAACACCCGAAAATTCGAAATTTGGGGTCCCAGAAGCGATCTGTACATGCCAACTCCGTGTTAGAGTATTATCAAAATACAGGCCCAAAACATGCTCAAAATCGATGTTTTAGGTGCCCAAAAGTCGATATGTGCATGCATCTTCAATACCCGTTTATATCTCAATTTCAGGCTCAAAACACCCGAAAATTCGATATTTTGGGGTCCCAGAAGCGATCTGTACATGCCTACTCCGTATTAGAGTATTTTCAAAATACATATCCAAAAACATACTGAAAATCGATATTTTAGGTGCCCAAAAGTCGATATGTGCATGCATCTTCTGTCCTCGTTTATATCTCAAATTCAAGCTCAAAACACCCTAAAATTCGATATTTTGGGGTCCCAGAAGCGATCTGTACATGCCTACTCAGTGCTAGAATATTTTCAAAATATGAGCTCAAAACATGCTAAAAATCGATATTTTAGGTGCGTAAAGGCGATATCTCAAATTCAGGCCCAAAACACCCGAAAATTCGATATTTTGGGGTCCCAGAAGTGATCTGTACATGCCTACTCCGTGATAGAGTATTTTCAAAATACAGGCCCAAAACATGCTCAAAATCAATGTTTTAGGTGCCCAAAAGTCGATATGTGCATGCATCTTCAGTACCCGTTTATATCTCAAATTTAGGCTCAAAACACCCGAAAATTCGATATTTTGGGGTCCCAGAAACAATCTGTACATGCCTACTCAGTGCTAGAATGTTTTCAAAATATAGGCTCAAAACATGCTAAAAATCGATATTTTAGGTGCCCAAAAGTCGATATGTGCATGCATCTACTGTACTCGTTTATATCTCAAATTCAGGATCAAAACACCCGAAAATTCGATATTTTGGGGTCCCAGAAGCGATCTGTACATGCCTACTCCGTGTTAGAGTATTTTCAAAATACAGGCCCAAAACATGCTGAAAATCGATATTTTTGATGCCCAAAGTCAGTATGTGCATGTATCTTCAGTACCCGTTTATATCTCAAATTCAGGCTCAAAACACCCGAAAATTCTATATTTTTGGGTCCCAGAAGCGATCTGTACATGCCTACTCCGTTTTAGAGTATTTTCAAAATACATATCCAAAAACATACTGAAAATTGATCTTTTAGATGCCGAAAGTCAATATGTGTATGTATCTTCTGTACCCGTTTATATCTCAAATTCAGGCTCAAAACACCCGAAAATTCGATATTTTGGGGTCCCAGAAGCGATCTGTACATGCCTACTCCGTGGTAGAGTATTTTCAAAATACAGGCCAAAAACATACTGAAAATCGATCTTTTAGGTGCCCAAAAGTCGATATGTGCATGTATCTTCTGTACTCGTTTATATCTCAAATTCAAGCTCAAAACACCCGAAAATTCGATATTTTTGGGTCCCAGAAGCGATCTGTACATCCCTACTCAGTGCTAGAATGTTTTCAAAATATAGGCTCAAAACAAGCTCAAAATCGATATTTTAGGTGCCCAAAAGTCGATATGTGCATGCATCTTCTGTACTCGTTTATATCTCAAATTCAAGCTCAAAACACCCGAAAATTCGATATTTTGGGGTCCCAGAAGCGATCTGTACATGCTTAGTCAGTGCTAGAATATTTTCAAAATATGAGCTCAAAACATGCTAAAAATCGATATTTTAGGTGCGTAAAGGCGATATCTCAAATTCAGGCCCAAAACACCCGAAAATTCGATATTTTGGTGTCCCAGAAGCGATTTGTACATGCCTACTCCGTGTTAGAGTATTTTCAAAATACAGGCCCAAAATATGCTCAAAATCAATGTTTTAGGTGCCCAAAAGTAGATATGTGCATGCATCTTCAGTACACGTTTATATCTCAAATTCAGGCTCAAAACATCCGAAAATTCGATATTTTGGGGTCCCAGAAGCGATCTGTACATGCCTACTCAGTGCTAGAATGTTTTCAAAATATAGGCTCAAAACATGCTAAAAATAGATATTTTCGGTGCCCAAAAGTCGATATGTGCATGCATCTACTGTACTCGCTTATATCTCAAATTCAGGCTCAAAACAACCGAAAATTCGATATTTTGGGGTCTCAGAAGCGATCTGTACATGCCTACTCAGTGCTAGAATGTTTTCAGAATACAGGCTCAAAACATGCTAAAAATCGATATTTTAGGTGCCCAAAAGTCGATATGTGCATGCATCTACTGTACTCGTTTATATCTCAAATTCAGGCTCAAAACAACCGAAAATTCGATATTTTGGGGTCTCAGAAGCGATCTATACATGTCTACTCAGTGCTAGAATATTTTCAAAATATAGGCTCAAAACATGGTAAAAATCGATATTTTAGGTGCGTAAAGGCGATATCTCAAATTCATGCCCGAAACACCCGAAAATTCGATATTTTGGGGTCCCAGAAGCGATTTGTACATGCCTACTCCGTGTTAGAGTATTTACAAAATACAGACCAAAAACATACTGAAAATCGATCTTTTAGGTGCCGAATAGTCGATATGTGAATGCATCTTCTGTACCCGTTTATATCTCAAATTCAGGCTCAAAATACCCAAACATTCGATATTTTGGGGTCCCAGAAGCGATCTGTACATGCCTACTCCGTGTTAGAGTATTTTCAAAATACATTCCCAAAACATGCTGAAAATCGATATTTTTGATGCCCAAAGTCAGTATGTGCATGTATCTTCTGTACCCGTTTATATCTCAAATTCAGGCTCAAAACACTCGAAAATTCAATATTTTGGGGTCCCAGAAGCAATCTGTCCATGCCTACTCAGTGCTAGAATATTTTCAAAATATTGGCTAAAAACATGCTAAAAATCGATATTTTAGATGCCAAAATGTCGATATCTCAAATTAAGGCCCAAAACACCCTAAAATTCGATATTTAGGGGTCCCAGAAGCGATCTGTACATGCCTACTCCGTGTTAGAGTATTTTCAAAATACAGGCCAAAAACATACTGAAAATCGATCTTTTAGGTGCCCAAAAGTCGATATGTGCATGCATCTTCTGTACTCGTTTATATCTCAAATTCAAGCTCAAAACACCCGAAAATTCGATATTTTGGGGTCCCAGAAGCGATCTGTACATGCCTACTCAGTGCTAGAATGTTTTCAAAATATAGGCTCAAAACATATTCAAAATCGATATTTTAGGTGCCCAAAAGTCGATATGTGCATGCATCTTCTGTACTCGTTTATATCTCAAATTCAAGCTCAAAACACCCGAAAATTCAATATTTTGGGGTCCCAGAAGCAATCTGTACATGCCTACTCAGTGCTAGAATATTTTCAAAATATAGGCTAAAAACATGCTAAAAATCGATATTTTAGGTGCCAAAAAGCAGATATCGCAAATTCAGTCCCAAAACACCCGAAAATTCGATATTTAGGGGTCCCAGAAGGGATCTGTACATGCCTACTCCGTGTTAGAGTATTTTTAAAATACAGGCCAAAAACATACTGAAAATCGATCTTTTAGGTGCCCAACAGTCGATATGTGCTTGCATCTTCTGTACCCGTTTATATCTCAAATTCTGGCCCTAAACACCCGAAAATTCGATATTTTGGGGTCCCAGAAGCGATCTGTACATGCCTACTCCGTGTTAGAGTATTTTCAAAATTCAGGCCCAAAACTTGCTGAAAATCGATATTTTTGGTGCCCAAAATCAATATGTGTATGCATCTTCTATACTCGTTTATATCTCAAATTCAGGCTCAAAAAACCCGAAAATTCGATATTTTGGGGTCCCAGAAGCGATCTGTAGATGCCTACTCAGTGCTAGAATGTTTTCAAAATATAGGCTAAAAACATGCTCAAAATCGATCTTTTAGGTGCCAAAAAGTCGATATCTTAAATTCAGTTCCAAAACACCCGAAAATTCGATATTTAGGGGTCCCAGAAGCGATCTGTACATGCCTACTCCGTGTTAGAGTATTTTCAAAATACAGGCCAAAAACATACTGAAAATCGATCTTTTAGGTGCCCAAAAGTCGATATGTGCATGCATCTTCTGTAACTGTTTATATCTCAAATTTTGGCCCTAAACACCCGAAAATTCTATATTTTGGGGTCCCAGAAGCAATCTGTACATGCCTACTCAGTGCTAGAATATTTTCAAAATATAGGCTAAAAACATGCTAAAAATCGATATTTTAGGTGCCAAAAAGGCGATATCTCAAATTAAGGCCCAAAACACCCGAAAACTCGATATTTAGGGGTCCCAGAAGCGATCTGTACATGCCTACTCCGTGTTAGAGTATTTTCAAAATACAGGCCAAAAACATACTGAAAATCGATCTTTTAGGTGCCCAAAAGTCGATATGTGCATGCATCTTCTGTACCCGATTATATCTCAAATTCTGGCCCTAAACACCCGAAAATTCGATATTTTTGGGTCCCAGAAGCAATCTGTAAATGCCTACTCAGTGCTAGAATGTTTTCAAAATATAGGCTCAAAACATGCTCAAAATCGATATTTTAGGTGACCAAAAGTCGATATGTGCATGCATCGGCTGTACCCGTTTATATCTCAAATTCAGGCCCTAAACACCTGAAAATTCGATATTTTGGGGTCCCAGAAGCGATCTGTACATGCCTACTCAGTGCTAGAATGTTTTCAAAATATAGGCTCAAAACATGATCAAAATCGATATTTTAGGAGCCCAAAAGTCGATATGTGCATGCATGTTCTGTACTCGTTTATATCTCAAATTCAAGCTCAAAACACCCGAAAATTCGATATTTTGGGGTCCCAGAAGCGATCTGTACATGCCTACTCAGTGCTAGAATATTTTCAAAATACAGGCCCAAAACATGCTAAAAATTGATATTTTAGGTGCGTAAAGGCGATATCTCAAATTCAGGCCCAAAACACCCGAAAATTCGATATTTTGGGGTCCCAGAAGCGATCTGTACATGCCTACTCCGTATTAGAGTATTTTCAAAATACAGGCCCAAAACATACTGAAAATCGATCTTTTAGATGATGAAAGTCAATATGTGCATGTATCTTCTGTACCCGTTTATATCTCAAATTCAGGCTCAAAACAACCGAAAATTCGATATTTTGGGGTCCCAGAAGCGATCTGTACATGCCTACTCCGTGTTAGAGTATTTCCAAAATTCAGGCCCAAAACATGCTAAAAATCGATATTTTTGGTGCCCAAAGTCAATATGTGTATGCATCTTCTATACTCGTTTATATCTCAAATTCAGGCTCAAAAAACCCGAAAATTCGATATTTTGGGGTCCCAGAAGCGATCTGTATATGCCTACTCAGTGCTAGAATGTTTTCAAAATATAGGCTCAAAACATGCTAAAAATCGATATTTTAGGTGCCCAAAAGTCGATTTATGCATGCATCTACTGTACTCGTTTATATCTCAAATTCAGGCTCAAAACAACCGAAAATTCGATATTTTGGGGTCCCAGAAGCGATCTGTACATGCCTACTCAGTGCTAGAATATTTTCAAAATATAGGCTCAAAACATGGTAAAAATCGATATTTTAGGTGCGTAAAGGCGATATCTCAAATTCAGGCCCGAAACACCCGAAAATTCGATATTTTGGGGTCCCAGAAGCGATCTGTACATGCCTACTCCGTGTTAGAGTATTTACAAAATACAGGCCCAAAACATGCTCAAAATCGATGTTTTAGGTGCCCAAAAGTCGATATGTGCATGCATCTTCAGTATCCGTTTATATCTCAAATTCAGGCTCAAAACACCCGAAAATTCGATATTTTTGGGTTCCAGAAGCGATCGGTACATGCCTACTCAATGCTAGAATATTTTCAAAATATAGGCTAAAAACATGCTAAAAATCGATCTTTTAGGTGCCAAAAAGTCGATATCTTAAATTCAGTCTGAAAACACCCGAAACTTCGATATTTAGGGGTCCCAGAAGCGATCTGTACATGCCTACTCCGTGTTAGAGTATTTTCAAAATACAGGCCCAAAACATGCTCAAAATCGATGTTTTAGGTGCCAAAAAGTCGATATGTGCATTCATCTTCTGTACCCGTTTATATCTCAAATTCAGGCTCAAAACACCCGAAAATTCAATATTTTGGGGTCCCAGAAGCAATCTGTACATGCCTACTCCATGTTAGAGTATTTTCAAAATACATTCCCAAAACATGCTGAAAATCGATATTTTTGATGCCCAAAGTCAATATGTGCATGTATCTTCTGTACCCGTTTATATCTCAAATTCAGGCTCAAAACACCCGAAAATTCAATATTTTGGGGTCCCAGAAGCAATCTGTACATGCCTACTCAGTGCTAGAATATTTTCAAAATATTGGCTAAAAACATGCTAAAAATCGATATTTTAGATGCCAAAATGTCGATATCTCAAATTAAGGCCCAAAACACCCTAAAATTCGATATTTAGGGGTCCCAGAAGCGATCTGTACATGCCTACTCCGTGTTAGAGTATTTTCAAAATACAGGCCAAAAACATACTGAAAATCAATCTTTTAGGTGCCCAAAAGTCGATATGTGCATGCATCTTCTGTACTCGTTTATATCTCAAATTCAAGCTCAAAACACCCGAAAATTCGATATTTTGGGGTCCCAGAAGTGATCTGTACATGCCTACTCAGTGCTAGAATGTTTTCAAAATATAGGCTCAAAACATGCTCAAAATCGATATTTTAGGTGCCCAAAAGTCGATATGTGCATGCATCTTCTGTACTCGTTTATATCTCAAATTCAAGCTCAAAACACCCGAAAATTCAATATTTTAGGGGCCCAGAAGCAATCTGTACATGCCTACTCAGTGCTAGAATATTTTCAAAATATAGGCTAAAAACATGCTAAAAATCGATATTTTAGGTGCCAAAAAGCAGATATCTCAAATTTAGTCCCAAAACACCCGAAAATTCGATATTTAGGGGTCCCAGAAGGGATCTGTACATGCCTACTCCGTGTTTGAGTATTTTTAAAATACAGGCCAAAAACATACTGAAAATCGATCTTTTAGGTGCCCAACAGTCGATATGTGCTTGCATCTTCTGTACCCGTTTATATCTCAAATTCTGGCCCTAAACACCCGAAAATTCGATATTTTGGGGTCCCAGAAGCGATCTGTACATGCCTACTCCGTGTTAGAGTATTTTCAAAATTCAGGCCCAAAACATGCTTAAAATCGATATTTTTGGTGCCCAAAGTCAATATGTGTATGCATCTTCTATACTCGTTTATATCTCAAATTCAGGCTCAAAAAACCCGAAAATTCGATATTTTGGGGTCCCAGAAGCGATCTGTACATGCCTACTCAGTGCTAGAATGTTTTCAAAATATAGGCTAAAAACATGCTAAAAATCGATCTTTTAGGTGCCAAAAAGTCGATATCTTAAATTCAGTTCCAAAACACCCGAAAATTCGATATTTAGGGGTCCCAGAAGCGATCTGTACATGCCTACTCCGTGTTAGAGTATTTTCAAAATACAGGCCAAAAACATACTGAAAATCGATCTTTTAGGTGCCCAAAAGTCGATATGTGCATGCATCTTCTGTAACTGTTTATATCTCAAATTTTGGCCCTAAACACCCGAAAATTCTATATTTTGGGGTCCCAGAAGCAATCTGTACATGCCTACTCAGTGCTAGAATATTTTCAAAATATAGCCTAAAAACATGCTAAAAATCGATATTTTAGCTGCCAAAAAGTCGATATCTCAAATTAAGGCCCAAAACACCCGAAAATTCGATATTTAAGGGTCCCAGAAGCGATCTGTACATGCCTACTCCGTGTTAGAGTATTTTCAAATTACAGGCCCAAAACATGCTCAAAATCGATGTTTTAGGTGTCAAAAAGTCGATATGTGCATGCATCTTCAGTACCCGTTTATATCTCAAATTCAAGCTCAAAACACCCGAAAATTCGATATTTTGGGGTCCCAGAAGCGATCTGTACATGCCTACTCCGTGTTAGAGTATTTTCAAAATACATGCCAAAAACATGCTGAAAATCGATATTTTAGATGCCCAAAGTCAATATGTGCATGTATCTTCTGTACCCGTTTATATCTCAAATTCAGGCTCAAAACACCCGAAAATTCAATATTTTGGGGTCCCAGAAGCAATTTGTACATGCCTACTCATTGCTAGAATATTTTCAAAATATAGGCTAAAAACATGCTAAAAATCGATATTTTAGGTGCCAAAAAGTAGATATCTCAAATTAAGGCCCAAAACACCCGAAAATTCGATATTTAGGGGTCCCAGAAGCGATCTGTACATGCCTACTCCGTATTAGAGTATTTTCAAAATACAGGCCCATAACATACTGAAAATCGATCGTTTAGATGCCGAAAGTCAATATGTGCATGTATCTTCTGTAACCGTTTATATCTCAAATTCAGGCTCAAAACAACCGAAAATTCGATATTTTGGGGTCCCAGAAGCGATCTGTACATGCCTACTCCGTGTTAGAGTATTTCCAAAATTCAGGCCCAAAACATGCTAAAAATCGATATTTTTGGTGCCCAAAGTCAATCTGTGTATGCATCTTCTATACTCGTTTATATCTCAAATTCAGTCTCAAAAAACCCGAAAATTCGATATTTTGGGGTCCCAGAAGCGATCTGTATATGCCTACTCAGTGCTAGAATGTTTTCAAAATATAGGCTCAAAACATGCTCAAAATCGATATTTTAGGTGCCCAAAAGTCGATTTGTGCATGCATCTACTGTACTAGTTTATATCTCAAATTCAGGCTCAAAACCACCGAAAATTCGATATTTTGGGGTCCCAGAAGCGATCTGTACATGCCTACTCAGTGCTAGAATATTTTCAAAATATAGGCTCAAAACATGGTAAAAATCGATATTTTAGGTGCGTAAAGGCGATATCTCAAATTCAGGCCCGAAACACCCGAAAATCCGATATTTTGGGGTCCCAGAAGCGATCTGTACATGCCTACTCCGTGTTAGAGTATTTACAAAATACAGGCCCAAAACATGCTCAAAATCGATGTTTTAGGTGCCAAAAAGTCGATATGTGCATGCATCTTCTGTACCCGTTTATATCTCAAATTCAGGCTCAAAACACCCGAAAATTCAATATTTTGGGGTCCCAGAAGCAATCTGTACATGCCTACTCAGTGCTAGAATATTTTCAAAATATAGGCTAAAAACATGCTAAAAATCGATATTTTAGATGCCAAAAAGTCGATATCTCAAATTAAGGCCCAAAACACCATAAAATTCTATATTTAGGGGTCCCAGAAGCAATCTGTACATGCCTACTCCGTGTTAGAGTATTTTTAAAATACAAGCCAAGAACATACTGAAAATCGATCTTTTAGGTGCCCAACAGTCGATATGTGCTTGCATCTTCTGTACCCGTTTATATCTCAAATTCTGGCCCTAAACACCCGAAAATTCGATATTTTGGGGTCCCAGAAGCGATCTGTACAGTCGGCGGCATAAGTCCTGTCGCCCCACTTGCTTCACCGAGGCACGCGATGTTTATAGAGTCGAGATTATTAGGTGTATAAAAAGTGCGTATTTCTCGAGTCCATGAACACGAGTGTTTTAGTGAAGCAGATGAGGCGACAGGACTTCTGCCGCCGACTGTACACTCGTGATACATAATTTCTGACCAGAGTGTGAGGAACAGAAAGCTTCGAATCGCCTGGTATTGTTCATTTCACCACCTAGTATACCTATAGAAGCCGAGTTCGAATGTGCAGGGTATGTGTGGTGCCTGCCGTTCGTCTCTGGTCAGAGATTACGTATCACGAGTGTACTGTATGTACAGTCGGCAGCAAAAGTCCTGTCGCCTTACTTGCTTCACCGAGGTACACGATGTTCAGACTCGAGATTATTAGGCGTAGAAAACGTGCATACTTCTCGAGTCCACGAACACTGCATGTCTCGGTGAAGCAGGTAAGGCGACACCACTTCTGAGGCCGACTGTACATGCCTACTCCGTGTTAGAGTATTTTCAAAATTCAGGCCCAAAACATGCTGAAAATCGATATTTTTGGTGCCCAAAGTCAATATGTGTATGCATATTCTTTACTCGTTTATATCTCAAATTCAGGCTCAAAAAACCCGAAAATTCGATATTTTGGGGTCCCAGAAGCGATCTGTACATGCCTACTCAGTGCTAGAATGTTTTCAAAATATAGGCTAAAAACATGCTAAAAATCGATCTTTTAGGTGCCAAAAAGTCGATATCTTAAATTCAGTTCCAAACCACCCGAAAATTCGATATTTAGGGGTCCCAGTAGCGATCTGTACATGCCTACTCCGTGTTAGAGTATTTTCAAAATACAGGCCAAAAACATACTGAAAATCGATCTTTTAGGTGCCCAAAAGTCGATATGTGCATGCATCTTCTGTAACCGTTTATATCTCAAATTTTGGCCCTAAACACCCGAAAATTCTATATTTTGGGGTCCCAGAAGCAATCTGTACATGCCTACTCAGTGCTAGAATATTTTTAAAATATAGCCTAAAAACATGCTAAAAATCGATATTCTAGGTGCCAAAAAGTCGATATCTCAAATTAAGGCCCAAAACACCCAAAAAATCGATATTTAAGGGTCCCAGAAGCGATCTGTACATGCCTACTCCGTGTTAGAGTATTTTCAAAATACAGGCCCAAAACATGCTCAAAATCGATGTTTTAGGTGCCAAAAAGTCGATATGTGCATGCATCTTCAGTACCCGTTTATATCTCAAATTCAGGCTCAAAACATCCGAAAATTCGATATTTAGGGGTCCCAGAAGAGATCTGTACATGCCTACTCCTGTTAGAGTATTTTTAAAATACATGCCCAAAACATGCTGAAAATCAAATATTTTAGATGCCCAAAGTCAATATGTGCATGTATCTTCTGTACCCGTTTATATCTCAAATTCAGGCTCAAAACACCCGTAAATTCAATATTTTGGGGTCCCAGAAGCAATCTGTACATGCCTACTCAGTGCTAGAATATTTTCAAAATATAGGCTAAAAACATGCTAAAAATCAATATTTTATGTGCCAAAAAATAGATATTTCAAATTAAGTCCCAAAACACCCGAAAATTTGATATTTAGGGGTCCCAGAAGCGATCTGTACATGCCTACTCCGTGTTAGAGTATTTTCAAAATACAGGCCAAAAACATACTGAAAATCGATCTTTTAGGTGCCCAAAAGTCGATATGTGCATGCATCTTCTGTACCCGTTTATATCTCAAATTCTCGCCCAAAACACCCGAAAATTCGATTTTTTGGGTCCCAGAAGCGATCTGTACATGCCTACTCAGTGCTAGAATGTTTTCAAAATATAGGCTCAAAACATGCTCAAAATCGATATTTTATGTGCCCAAAAGTCGATATGTGAATGTATCTTCTGTACTCGTTTATATCTCAAATTCAAGCTCAAAACACCCGAAAATTCGATATTTTGGGTTCCCAGAAGCGATCTGTACCTGCCTACTCAGTGCTAGAATATTTTCAAAATAAAAGCTCAAAACATGCTAAAAATCGATATTTTAGGTGCGTAGAAGCGATATCTCAAATTCAGGCCCAAAACACCCGAAAACTCGATATTTTGGGGTCCCAGAAGCGATCTGTACATGCCTACTCCGTGTTAGAGTATTTACAAAATACAGGCCCAAAACATGCTCAAAATCGATGTTTTAGGTGACCAAAAGTCGATATATGCATGCATCTTCTATACTCGTTTATATCTCAAATTCAGGCTCCAAACACCCGAAAATTCGACATTTTGGGGTCCCAGAAGCGATCTGTACATGCCTACTCAGTGCTAGAATGTTTTCAAAATATAGGCTCAAAACATGCTCAAAATCGATATTTTAGGTGCCCAAAAGTCGATATGTGCATGCATATTCTGTACTCGTTTATATCTCAAATTCAGGCTCAAAACACCCGAAAATTCGATATTTTGGGGTCTCAGAAGCGATCTGTACATGCCTACTCAGTGCTAGAATATTTTCAAAATATAGGCTAAAAACATGCTAAAAATCGATATTTTAGGTGCCAAAAAGTCGATATCTCAAATTAAGGCCCAAAACACCCGAAAATTCGATTATTAGGGGTCCCAGAAGCGATCTGTAAATGCCTACTCCGTGTTAGAGTATTTTCAAAATACAGGCCAAAAACATACTGAAAATCGATCTTTTAGGTGAACAAAAGTCGATATGTGCATGCATCTTCTGTACTCGTTTATATCTCAAATTCAAACTCAAAACACCCGAAAATTCGATATTTTGGGGTCCCAGAAGCGATCTGTACATGCCTACTCCGTGTTAGAGTATTTTCAAAATTCAGTCCCAAAACATGCTGAAAATCGATATTTTTTGTGCCCAAAGTCAATATGTGTATGCATCTTCTATACTAGTTTATATCTCAAATTCAGGCTCAAAAAACCAAAAAATTCGATATTTTGGGGTCCCAGTGCTAGAATATTTTCAAAATATAGGCTCAAAACATGCTCAAAATCGATATTTTAGGTGCCCAAAAGTCGATATGTGCATGCATCTACTGTACTCGTTTATATCTCAAATTCAGGCTCAAAAAACCCGAAAATTCGATATTTTGGGGTCCCAGAAGCGATCTGTACTTGCCTACTCAGTGCTAGAATGTTTTCAAAATATAGGCTAAAAACATGCTAAAATCGATTTTTTAGGTGCCAAAAAGACGATATCTTAAATTCAGTTCCAAAACACCCGAAAATTCGATATTTAGGGGTCCCAGTAGCGATCTGTACATGCCTACTCCGTGTTAGAGTATTTTCAAAATACAGGCCAAAAACATACTGAAAATCGATCTTTTAGGTGCCCAAAAGTCGATATGTGCATGCATCTTCTGTAACCGTTTATATCTCAAATTTTGACCCTAAACACCCGAAAATTCTATATTTTGGGGGTCCCAGAAGCAATCTGTACATGCCTACTCAGTGTTAGAATATTTTCAAAATATAGCCTAAAAACATGCTAAAAATCGATATTTTAGGTGCCAAAAAGTCGATATCTCAAATTAAGGCCCAAAACACCCGAAAATTCGATATTTAAGGGTCCCAGAAGCGATCTGTACATGCCTACTCCGTGTTAGAGTATTTTCAAAATACAGGCCCAAAACACGCTCAAAATAGATGTTTTAGGTGCCAAAAAGTCGATATGTGCATGCATCTTCAGTACCCGTTTATATCTCAAATTCAGGCTCAAAACATCCGAAAATTCGATATTTTGGGGTCCCAGAAGCGATCTGTACATGCCTACTCCGTGTTAGAGTTTTTTCAAAATACATGCCCAAAACATGCTGAAAATCAAATATTTTTGATGCCCAAAGTCAATATGTGCATGTATCTTCTGTACCCGTTTATATATCAAATTCAGGCTCAAAACACCCGAAAATTCAATATTTTGGGGTCCCAGAAGCAATCTGTACATGCCTACTCAGTGCTAGAATATTTTCAAAATATAGGCTAAAAACATGCTAAAAATCGATATTTTAGGTGCCAAAAAGTAGATATTTCAAATTAAGTCCCAAAACACCCGAAAATTCGATATTTAGGGGTCCCAGAAGCGATCTGTACATGCCTACTCAGTGTTAGAGTATTTTCAAAATACAGGCCAAAAACATACTGAAAACCGATCTTTTAGGTGCCCAAAAGTCGATATGTGCATGCATCTTCTGTACCCGTTTATATCTCAAATTCTCGCCCTAAACACCCGAAAATTCGATATTTTTGTGTCCCAGAAGCGATCTGTACATGCCTACTCAGTGCTAGAATGTTTTCAAAATATAGGCTCAAAACATGCTCAAAATCGATATTTTAGGAGCCCAAAAGTCGATATGTGCATGCATGTTCTGTACTCGTTTATATCTCAAATTCAAGCTCAAAACACCCGAAAATTCGATATTTTGGAGTCCCAGAAGCGATCTGTACATGCCTACTCAGTGCTAGAATATTTTCAAAATAAAAGCTCAAAACATGCTAAAAATCGATATTTTAGGTGCGTAAAGGCGATATCTCAAATTCAGGCCCAAAACACCCGAAAATTCGATATTTTGGGGTCCCAGAAGCGATCTGTACATGCCTACTCCGTGTTAGAGTATTTACAAAATACAGGCCCAAAACATGCTCAAAATCGATGTTTTAGGTGCGCAAAAGTCGATATATGCATGCATCTTCTATACTCGTTTATATCTCAAATTCAGGCTCAAAAAACCCGAAAATTCGATATTTTGGGGTCCCAGTGCTAGAATATTTTCAAAATATAGGCTCAAAACATGCTCAAAATCGATATTTTAGGTGCCCAAAAGTCGATATGTGCATGCATCTACTGTACTCGTTTATATCTCAAATTCAGGCTCAAAAAACCCGAAAATTCGATATTTTGGGGTCCCAGAAGCGATCTGTACATGCCTACTCAGTGCTAGAATGTTTTCAAAATATAGGCTAAAAACATGCTAAAAATCGATCTTTTAGGTGCCAAAAAGACGATACCTTAAATTCAGTTCCAAAACACCCGAAAATTCGATATTTAGGGGTCCCAGTAGCGATCTGTACATGCCTACTCCGTGTTAGAGTATTTTCAAAATACAGGCCAAAAACATACTGAAAATCGATCTTTTAGCTGCCCAAAAGTCGATATATGCATGAATCTTCTGTAACCGTTTATATCTCAAATTTTGACCCTAAACACCCGAAAATTCTATATTTTGGGGTCCCAGAAGCAATCTGTACATGCCTACTCAGTGCTAGAATATTTTCAAAATATAGCCTAAAAACATGCTAAAAATCGATATTTTAGGTGCAAAAAAGTCGATATTTCAAATTAAGGCCCAAAACACCCGAAAATTCGATATTTAAGGGTCCCAGAAGCGATATGTATATGCCTACTCCGTGTTAGAGTATTTTCAAAATACATGCCCAAAACATGCTCAAAATCGATGTTTTAGGTGCCAAAAAGTCGATATGTGCATGCATCTTCAGTACCCGTTTATATCTCAAATTCAGGCCCAAAACACCCGAAAATTCGATATTTTGGGGTCCCAGAAGCGATCTGTACATGCCTACTCCGTGTTTGAGTATTTACAAAATACAGGCTCAAAACATGCTCAAAATCGATGTTTTAGGTGCCCAAAAGTCGATATGTGCATGCATCTTCTGTACCCGTTTATATCTCAAATTCAGGCTCAAAACACCCGAAAATTCGATATTTTGGGGTCTCAGAAGCGATCTGTACATGTCTACTCAGTGCTAGAATATTTTCAAAATATAGGCTAAAAACATGCTAAAAATCGATATTTTAGGTGCCAAAAAGTCGATATCTCAAATTAAGGCCCAAAACACCCGAAAATTCAATTATTAGGGGTCCCAGAAGCAATCTGTAAATGCCTACTCCGTGTTAGAGTATTTTCAAAATACAGGCCAAAAACATACTGAAAATCGATCTTTTAGGTGCCCATATGTCGATATGTGCATGCATCTTCTGTACTCGTTTATATCTCAAATTCAAACTCAAAACACCCGAAAATTCAATATTTTGGGGTCCCAGAAGCGATCTGTACATGCCTACTCCGTGTTAGAGTATTTTCAAAATTCAGGCCCAAAACATGCTGAAATCGATATTTTTGGTGCCCAAAGTCAATATGTGTATGCATCTTCTATACTCGTTTATATCTCAAATTCAGGCTCAAAAAACCCGAAAATTCGATATATTTTGGGGTCCCAGTGCTAGAATATTTTCAAAATATAGGCTCAAAACATGCTCAAAATCGATATTTTACGTGCCCAAAAGTCGATATGTGCATGCATCTACTGTACTCGTTTATATCTCAAATTCAGGCTCAAAAAACCCGAAAATTCGATATTTTGGGGTCCCAGAAGCGATCTGTACATGCCTACTCAGTGCTAGAATGTTTTCAAAATATAGGCTAAAAACATGCTAAAAATCGATCTTTTAGGTGCCCAAAAGTCGATTTGTGCATGCATCTTCCGTAACCGTTTATATCTCAAATTTTGGCCCTAAACACCCGAAAATTCTATATTTTGGGGTCCCAGAAGCAATCTGTACATGCCTATTCAGTGCTAGAATATTTTCAAAATATTGCCTAAAAATATGCTAAAAATCGATATTTTAGGTGCCAAAAAGTCGATATCTCAAATTAAGGCCCAAAGCACCCTAAAATTTGATATTTAAGGGTCCCAGAAGCGATCTGTACATGCCTACTCCGTGTTAGAGTATTCTCAAAGTACAGGCCCAAAACATGCTCAAAATCGATGTTTTAGGTGCCCAAAAGTCGATATGTGCATGCATTTTCTGTACCCGTTTATATCTCAAATTCTCGCCCTAAACACCCGAAAATTCGATATTTTTGGGTCCCAGAAGCGATCTGTACATGCCTACTCAGTGCTAGAATGTTTTCAAAATATAGGCTCAAAACATGCTCAAAATCGATATTTTAGGTGACCAAAAGTCGATATGTGCATGCATCGGCTGTACCCGTTTATATCTCAAATTCTGGCCCTAAACACCAGAAAAATTCGATATTTTTGGGTCCCAGAAGCGATCTGTACATGCCTACTCAGTGCTAGAATGTTTTCAAAATATAGGCTCAAAACATGCTCAAAATCGATATTTTAGGAGCCCAAAAGTTGATATGTGCATGCATGTTCTGTACTCGTTTATATCTCAAATTCAAGCTCAAAATACCCGAAAATTCGATATTTTGGGGTCCCAGAAGCGATCTGTACATGCCTACTCAGTGCTAGAATATTTTAAAAATACAGGCCAAAAACATACTGAAAATCGATCTTTTAGGTGCCCAAAACTCTATATGTGCATGCATCTTCTGTACTTGTTTATATCTCAAATTCAAGCTCAAAATACCCATAAATTCGATATTTTGGGGTCCCAGAAGCGATCTGTACATGCCTACTCCGTGTTAGAGTATTTTCAAAATTCAGGCCCAAAACATGCTGAAAATCGATATTTTTGGTGCCCAAAGTCAATATGTGTATGCATCTTCTATACTCGTTTATATCTCATATTCAGGCTCAAAAAACCCGAAAATTCGATATTTTGGGGTCCCAGTGCTAGAATATTTTCAAAATATAGGCTCAAAACATGCTCAAAATCGATATTTTAGTTGCCCAAAAGTCGATATGTGCATGCATCTACTGTACTCGTTTATATCTCAAATTCAGGCTCAAAAAACCCGAAAATTCGATATTTTGGGGTCCCAGAAGCGATCTGTACATGCCTACTCAGTGCTAGAATATTTTCAAAATATAGGCTCAAAACATGGTAAAAATCGATATTTTAGGTGCGTAAAGGCGATATCTCAAATTCAGGCCCGAAACACCCGAAAATTCGATATTTTGGGGTCCCAGAAGCGATTTGTACATGCCTACTCCGTGTTAGAGTATTTACAAAATACAGGCCCAAAACATGCTCAAAATCGATGTTTTAGGTGCCCAAAAGTCGATATATGCATGCATCTTCTATACTCGTTTATATCTCAAATTCAGGCTCAAAACACCCGAAAATTCGATATTTTGGGGTCCCAGAAGCGATCTGTACATGCCTACTCAGTGCTAGAATGTTTTCAAAATATAGGCTCAAAACATGCTCAAAATCGATATTTTAGGTGCCCAAAAGTCGATATGTGCATGCATCTTCTATACTCGTTTATATCTCAAATTCAAGCTCAAAAAACCCGAAATTCGATATTTTGGGGTCCCAGAAGCGATCTGTATATGCCTACTCAGTGCTAGAATATTTTCAAAATATTGGCTCAAAACATGGTAAAAATCGATATTTTAGGTGCGTAAAGGCGATATCTCAAATTCAGGCCCGAAACACCTGAAAATTCGATATTTTGGGGTCCCAGAAGCGATCTGTACATGCCTACTCCGTGTTAGAGTATTTACAAAACACAGGCCCGAAACATGCTCAAAATCGATGTTTTAGGTGCCCAAAAGTTGATATGTGCATGCATCTTCAGTACCCGTTTATATCTCAAATTCTGGCTCAAAACACCCGAAAATTCGATATTTTGGGGTCCCAGAAGCGATCTGTACATGCCTACTCAGTGCTAGAATATTTTCAAAATATAGGCTAAAAACATGCTAAAAATCGATCTTTTACGTGCCAAAAAGTCGATATCTCAAATTCAGTCCCAAAACACCCGAAACTTCGATATTTAGGGGTCCCAGAAGCGATCTGTACATGCCTACTCCGTGTTAGAGTATTTTCAGAATACAGGCCAAAAACATACTGAAAATCGATCTTTTAGGTGCCCAAAAGTCGATATGTGTATGCATTTTCTGTACCCGTTTATATCTCAAATTCAGGATCTAAACACCCGAAAATTCGATATTTTGGGGTCCCAGAAGCGATCTGTACATGCCTACTCCGTGTTAGAGTATTTTCAAAATTCAGGCCCAAAACATACTGAAAATCGATCTTTTAGGTGCCCAAAGTCAATATGTGTATGCATCTTCTATACTCGTTTATTTTTTAAATTCAGGCTCAAAAAACCCGAAAATTCGATATTTTGGGGTCCCAGAAGCGATCTGTACATGCCTACTCAGTGTTAGAATATTTTCAAAATATTGGCTCAAAACATGGTAAAAATCGATATTTTAGGTGCATAAAGGCGATATCTCAAATTCAGGCCCGAAACACCTGAAAATTCGATATTTTGGGGTCCCAGAAGCGATCTGTACATGCCTACTCCGTGTTAGAGTATTTACAAAATACAAGCCCGAAACATGCTCACAATCGATGTTTTAGGAGCCCAAAAGTCGATATGTGCATGCATGTTCTGTACTCGTTTATATCTCAAATTCAAGCTCAAAACACCCGAAAATTCGATGTTTTGGGGTCCCAGAAGCGATCTGTACATGTCTACTCAGTGCTAGAATATTTTCAAAATATAGGCTCAAAACATGGTAAAAATCGATATTTTAGGTGCGTAAAGGCGATATCTCAAATTCAGGCCCGAAACACCCGAAAATTCGATATTTTGGGGTCCCAGAAGCGATCTGTACATGTCTACTCCGTGTTAGAGTATTTTCAAAATACAGGCCAAAAACATACTGAAAATCGATCTTTTAGGTGCCCAAAACTCTATATGTGCATGCATCTTCTGTACTTGTTTATATCTCAAATTCTAGCTCAAAACACCCATAAATTCGATATTTTGGGGTCCCAGAAGCGATCTGTACATGCCTACTCCGTGTTAGAGTATTTTCAAAATTCAGGCCCAAAACATGCTGAAAATTGATATTTTTGGTGCCCAAAGTCAATATGTGTATGCATCTTCTATACTCGTTTATATCTCATATTCAGGCTAAAAAAACCCGAAAATTCGATATTTTGGGGTCCCAGTGCTAGAATATTTTCAAAATATAGGCTCAAAACATGCTCAAAATCGATATTTTAGGTGCCCAAAAGTCGATATGTGCATGCATCTACTGTACTCGTTTATATCTAAAATTCAGGCTCAAATCACCAGAAAATTCGATATTTTGGGGTCCCAGAAGCGATCTGTACATGCCTACTCAGTGCTAGAATATTTTCAAAATATAGGCTCAAAACATGGTAAAAATCGATATTTTAGGTGCGTAAAGGCGATATCTCAAATTCAGGCCCGAAACACCCGAAAATTCGATGTTTTGGGGTCCCAGAAGCGATCTGTACATGCCTACTCCGTGTTAGAGTATTTTCAAAATACATGCCCAAAACATGCTGAAAATCGATATTTTAGATGCCCAAAGTCAATAAGTGCATGTATCTTCTGTACCCGTTTATATCTCAAATTCAGGCTCAAAACACCAGAAAATTCAATATTTTGGGGTCCCAGAAGCAATCTGTACATGCCTACTCAGTGCTAGAATATTTTCAAAAATATAGGCTAAAAACATGCTAAAAATCGATATTTTAGGTGCCAAAAAGTCGATATCTCAAATTAAGGCCCAAAACACCCGAAAATTCGATATATAGGGGTCCCAGAAGTGATCTGTACATGCCTACTCCGTGTTAGAGTATTTTCAAAATACATTCCAAAAACATACTGAAAATCGATCTTTTAGGTGCCCAAAAGTCGATATGTGCATGCATCTTCAGTACTCGTTTATATCTCAAATTCAGGCTCAAAACACCCGAAAATTCGATATTTTGGGGTCCCAGAAGCGATCTGTACATGCCTACTCCGTGTTAGAGTATTTTCAAAATACATATCCAAAAACATACTGAAAATCGATCTTTTAGATGCCGAAAGTCAATATGTGCATGTATCTTCTGTACCCGTTTATATCTCAAATTCAGGCTCAAAACACCCGAAATTTCGATATTTTGGGGTCCCAGAAACGATATGTACATGCCTACTCAGTGCTAGAATATTTTCAAAATATAGGCTCAAAACATGCTAAAAATCGATATTTTAGGTGCGTAAAGGCGATATCTCAAATTCAGGCCCAAAACACCCGAAAATTCGATATTTTTGGGTCCCAGAAGCGATCTGTACATGCCTACTCCGTGTTAGAGTATTTACAAAATACAGGCCCAAAACATGCTCAAAATCGATGTTTTAGGTGCCCAAAAGTCGATATATTCATGTATCTTCTATACTCGTTTATATCTCAAATTCAGGCTCAAAACACCCGAAAATTCGATATTTTGGGGTCCCAGAAGCGATCTGTACATGCCTACTCAGTGCTAGAATGTTTTCAAAATATAGGCTCAAAACATGCTCAAAATCGATATTTTAGGTGCCCAAAAGTCGATATGTGCATGCATCTTCTGTACTCGTTTATATCTCAAATTCAGGCTCAAAACCCCCGAAAATTCGTTATTTTGGGGTCCCAGAAGCGATCTGTACATGCCTACTCAGTGCTAGAATATTTTCAAAATATAGGCTCAAAACATGCTAAAAATCGATATTTTAGGTGTGTAAAGTCGATATCTCAAATTCAGGCCCAAAACACCAGCAAATTCGATATTTTGGGGTCCCAGAAGCGATCTGTACATGCCTACTCCGTGTTAGAGTATTTTCAAAATACATGCCCAAAACATGCTGAAAATCGATGTTTTAGATGCCCAAAGTCAATATGTGCATGTATCTTCTGTACCCGTTTATACCTCAAATTCAGGCTCAAAACACCCGAAAATTCAATATTTTGGGGACCCAGAAGCAATCTGTACATGCCTACTCAGTGCTAGAATATTTTCAAAATATGAGATCAAAACATGCTAAAAATCGATATTTTAGGTGCGTAAAGGCGATATCTCAAATTCAGGCCCAAAACACCCGAAAATTCGATATTTTGGGGTCTCAGAAGCGATCTGTACATGCCTACTCCGTGTTAGAGTATTTTCAAAATTCAGGCCCAAAACATGCTGAAAATCGATATTTTTGGTGCCCAAAGTCAATATGTGTATGCATCTTCTATACTCGTTTATATCTCAAATTCAGGCTCAAAAAACCCGAAATTCGATATTTTGGGGTCCCAGAAGCGATCTGTATATGCCTACTCAGTGCTAGAATATTTTCAAAATATTGGCTCAAAACATGGTAAAAATCGATATTTTAGGTGCGTAAAGGCGATATTTCAAATTCAGGATCGAAACACCTGAAAATTCGATATTTTGGGGTCCCAGAAGCGATCTGTACATGCCTACTCCGTGTTATAGTATTTACAAAACACAGGCCCGAAACATGCTCAAAATCGATGTTTTAGGTGCCCAAAAGTCGATATGTGCATGCATCTTCAGTACCCGTTTATATCTCAAATTCAGGCTCAAAACACCCGAAAATTCGATATTTTGGGGTCCCAGAAGCGATCTGTACATGCCTACTCAGTGCTAGAATATTTTCAAAATATAGGCCAAAAACATACTGAAAATCGATCTTTTAGGTGCCCAAAATTCAATATGTGTATGCATCTTCTATACTCGTTTATATCTCAAATTCAGGCTCAAAAAACCCGAAATTCAATATTTTGAAGTCCCAGAAGCAATCTGTACATGCCTACTCAGTGTCAGAGTATTTTGAAAATACAGGCCAAAAACATACTGAAAATCGATCTTTTAGGTGCCCAAAAGTCGATATGTGCATGCATCTTCTGTACCCGTTTATATCTCAAATTCAGGCTCCAAACACCCAAAAATTCGATATTTTTAGGTCCCAGAAGCGATCTGTACATGCCTACTCAGATGCAGGTCCAAAACATGCTAAAAATCAATATTTTAGGTGCCCAAAGTCAACATGTGTATGCATCTTCTGCAATCGTTTATATCTCAAATTAATCCTCAAAACACCCGAAAATTCGATAATTTTGGGTCCCAGAAGCAATCTGTACATGTCTAGTCAGTGCTAGAATGTTTTCAAAATATAGGCTCAAAACATACTAAAAATCGATATTTTAAGTGTCCAAAGTCGATATGTGCATGCCTCATCTGTACCCGTTTATATCTCAAAATCAGGCTCAAAACTCCCGAAAATTCGATATTTTGGGGTCCCAGAAGCGATTTGTACATGCCTACTCAGTGCTAGAATTTTTTTCAATAAATAGGCTCAAAAACATGCTAAAAATCGATATTTTAAGTGTCCATAGTCGATATGTGCATGCATCATCTGTACCCGTTTATATCTCAAATTCAGGCTCAAAACACCCGAAAATTCGATATTTTGGGGTCCCAGAAGTGATCTGTACATGCCTACTTAGTGTTAGAATATTTTATAAAATATAGGCCCAAAACATGCTAAAAATCGATATTTTAGGTGCCCAAAGTCGATATCTCAAATTCAGGCCCAAAACACCCGAAAATTCGATATTTTGGGGTCCCAGAAGCGAACTGTACATGCCTACTCCGTGTTAGAGTATTTTCAAAATACAGGCCAAAACATACTGAAAATCGATCTTTTAGGTGCCCAAAAGTCGATATGTGCATGCATCTTCTGTTCTTGTTTATATCCCAAATTCAACCTCAAAACACCCGAAAATTCGATATTTTTGGGTCCCAGAAGCGATCTGTACATGCCTACTCAGTGCTAGAATTTTTTCAAAATATAGGCTCAAAACATGTAAAAATCGATATTTTAAGTGTCAAAAGTCGATATGTGCATGCATCATCTGTACCCGTTTATATCTCAAATTCAGGCTCAAAACACCCGAAAATTCGATATTTTGGGGTCCCAGAAGTGATCTGTACATGCCTAGTTAGTGCTAGAATATTTTCAAAATATAGGCTCAAAACATGCTAAAAATCGATATTTTAGTTGCCCAAATTCGATATCTCAAATTCAGGTACAAAACACCCGGAAATTCGATATTTTTGGGTCCCAGAAGCGAACTGTACATGCCTACTCCGTGTTAGAGTATTTTAAAAATACAGGCCCAAAACATACTGAAAATTGATCTTTTAGGAGCCCAAAAGTCGATATGTACATGCATCTTCTGTACCCGTTTATATCTCAAATTCAGGCTCCAAACACCCGAAAATTCGATATTTTGGGGTCCCAGAAGCGATCTGTACATGCCTACTTAGATGCAGGCCCAAAACATGCTAAAAATCGATATTTTAGGTGCCCAAAGTCAACATGTGTATGCATCTTCTGCAATCGTTTATATCTCAAATTCAACCTCAAAACACCCGAAAATTCGATAATTTTGGGTCCCAGAAGCGATCTGTACATGTCTAGTCAGTGCTAGAATTTTTTCAAAATATAGGCTCAAAACATGCTAAAAATCGATATTTTAAGTGTCCAAAGTCGATATGTGCATGCATCATCTGTACCCGTTTATATCTCAAATTCAGGCTCAAAACACCCGAAAATTCGATATTTTGGGGTCCCAGAAGTGATCTGTACATGCCTACTTAGTGCTAGAATATTTTCAAAATATAGGCCCAAAACATGCTAACAATCGATATTTTAGGTGCCCAAAGTCGATATCTCAAGTTCAGGCCCAAAAAACCCGCAAATTCGATATTTTGGGGTCCCAAAAGCGAACTGTACATGCCTACTCCGTGTTAGAGTATTTTCAATATACAGGCCCAAAACATACTGAAAATCGATCTTTTAGGTGCCCAAAAGTCGACATGTGCATGCATCTTCTGTACCCGTTTATATCTCAAATTCAGGCTCTAAACACTCGAAAATTTGATATTTTGGGGTCCCAGAAGCGATCTGTACATGCCTACTTAGATGCAGGCCCAAAACATGCTGAAAATCGATATTTTAGTTGCCCAAAGTCAACATGTGTATGCATTTTCTGCACTCGTTTATATCTCAAATTCAACCTCAAAACACCCGAAAATTCGATAATTTTGGGTCCCAAAAGCGATCTGTACATGTCTAGTCATTGCTAGAATTTTGTCAAAATATAGGCTCAAAACATGCTAAAAATCGATATTTTAAGTGTCCAAAGTCGATATGTGCATGCATCATCTGTACCTGTTTATATCTCAAATTCAGGCTCAAAACACCCGAAAATTCGATATTTTGGGGTCCCAGAAGTGATCTGTACATGCCTACTTAGTGCTAGAATATTTTCAAAATATAGGCCCAAAACATGCTAAAAATCGATATTTTAGGTGCCCAAAGTCGAAATCTCAAGTTCATGCCCAAAACACCCGAAAATTCGATATTTTGGGGTCCCAGAAGCTAACTGTACATGCCTACTCCGTGTTAGAGTATTTTCAAAATACAGGCCCAAAACATAGTGAAAATCGATCTTTTAGGTGCCCAAAAGTCGACATGTGCATGCATCTTCTGTACCCGTTTATATCTCAAATTCAGGCTCTAAACACTCGAAAATTCGATATTTAGGGGTCCCAGAAGCGATCTGTACATGCCTACTTTGATGCAGGCCCAAAACATGCTGAAAATCGATCTTTTAGGTGCCCAAAGTCAACATGTGTATGCATCTTCTGCACTCGTTTATATATCAAATTCAGGCTCAAAACACCCTAAAATTCGATATTTTTGGGTCCCAGAAGCGATCTGTACATGCCTACTCCTAGTTAGAGTATTTTCAAAATACAGGCCCAAAACATGCTGAAAATCGATATTTTAGGTGCTCAAAGTCAATATGTACATGTTTCCTCTGTACCCGATTATATCTCAATTTCCGGCTCAAAACACCCGAAAATTTGGTATTTTTGGGTCCTAGAAGTGATCTGTACATCCCTACTCCTAGTTAGAATGTTTTCAAGATACAGACCCAAAACATGCTCAAAATCGATATTTTAGGTGCCCAAAAGTCGATATGTGCATGCATCATCTGTACCCGTTTATATCTCAAATTCAGGCTCAAAACACCCGAAAATTCGATATTTTGGGTGTCCCAGAAGTGATCTGTACATGCCTACTTAGTGCTAGAATATTTTCAAAATATAGGCTCAAAACATGCTAAAAATCGATATTTTAGGTGCCCAAAGTCGATATCTCAAATTCAGGCCCAAAACACCCGAAAATTCGATATTTTGGGGTTCCAGAAGCGAACTGTACATGCCTACTCCGTGTTAGAGTATTTTCAAAATACAGGCCCAAAACATAGTGAAAATCGATCTTTTAGGTGCCCAAAAGTCGACATGTGCATGCATCTTCTTTACCCGTTTATATCTCAAATTCAGGCTCCAAACACTCGAAAATTCGGTATTTTGGGGTCCCAGAAGCGATCTGTACATGCCTACTTAGATGCTGGCCCAAAACATGCTGAAAACCGATATTTTAGGTGCACAAAGTCAACATGTGTATTCATTTTCTGCATTCGTTTATATCTCAAATTCAACCTTAAAACACCCGAAAATTCGATTATTTTGGGTCGCAGAAGCGATCTGTACATGTCTAGTCAGTACTAGAATGTTTTCAAAATATAGGCTCAAAACATGCTAAAAATCGATATTTTAAGTGTCCAAAGTCGATATGTGGATGCATCTTCTGTACCCGTTTATATATCAAATTCAGGCTCAAAACACCGAAAATTCGATATTTTTGGGTCCCAGAAGCGATCTGTACATCCCTACTCCTAATTAGAATGTTTTCAAGATACAGACCCAAAACATGCTCAAAATCGATATTTTAGGTGCCCAGAAGTCGATATGTGCATGCATCTTCTGTACCCGTTTATATATCAAATTCAGGCTCAAAACACCCGAAAATTCGATATTTTGAGGTGCCAGAAGCGATCTGTACATACCTACTCAGTGCTAGAATATTTTCAAAATATAGGCCTAAAACATGTTAAAAATCGATATTTTAGGTGCCCAAAGTCGATATCTAAAATTCAGGCCCAAAACACTCAAAAATTCGATATTTTCAATATACAGGCCCAAAACATACTGAAAATCAATCTTTTAGGTGCCCAAAAGTCGATTAGTGGATGCATCTTCTGTACCCGTTTATATCTCAAATTCAGGCTCAAAACACCCGAAAATTCGATATTTTCGGGTCCCAGAAGCGATCTCTACTTGCCTACTCCGTGTTAGAGTATTTTTAAAATACAGGCCCAAAACAAGCTGAAAATCGATATTTTAGGTGCCCAAAGTCAATATGTGTATGCATCTTCTGCACCCGTTTATATCCCAAATTCAACCTCAAAACACCCGAAAATTCGATATTTTTGGGTCTCAGAAGCGATCTGTACATGCCTACTCAGTACTAGAATGTTTTCAAAATATAGGCTCAAAACATGCTAAAAATCGATATTTTAAGTGTCCAAAGTCGATATGTGCATGCATCATCTGTACCCGTTTATATCTCAAATTCAGGCTCAAAACACCCGAAAATTCGATATTTTGGGGTCCCAGAAGTGATCTGTACATGCCTACTTAGTGCTAGAATATTTTCAAAATATAGGCCCAAAACATGCTAAAATTCGATATTTTAGGTGCTCAAAGTCGATATCTCAAATTAAGGTCCAAAACACCCGAAAATTCGATATTTTGGGGTCGCAGAAGCGAACTGTACATGCCTACTCCTAGTTAGAGTATTTTCAAAATACAGGCCCAAAACATGCTGAAAAGCGATATTTTAGGAGCCCAAAGTCAATATGTGCATGCATCTTCTGTAACCGTTTATATCTCAAATTCAGGCTCAAAACACCCAAAAAATCGGTATTATTGGGTCCTAGAAGCGATCTGTTCATCCCTACTCCTAGTTAGAATGTTTTCAAGATACAGGCCCAAAACATGCTCAAAATCGATATTTTAGGTGCCCAAAAGTCGATATGTGCATGCATCTTCTGTTTCCGTTTATATCTCACATTCAGGCTCAAAACACACGAAAATTCGATATTTTGGGGTCCCAGAAGCGATCTGTACTTGAATACTCCGTGTTAGAGTATTTTCAAAATACAAGCCCACAACAAGCTGAAAATCGATATTTTAGGTGTCCAAAGTCAATATGTGTATGCATCTTCTGCACCCGTTTATATCCCAAATTCAACCTCAAAATACCCGAAAATTCGAAATTTTTGGGTCCCAGAAGCGATCTGTACATGCCTACTCAGTCTGGAATTTTTTCAAAATATAGGCTCAAAACATGCTAAAAATCGATATTTTAAGTGTCCAAAGTCGATATGTGCATGCATCATCTGTACCCGTTTATATCTCAAATTCAGGCTCAAAACACCGGAAAATTCGATATTTTGGGGTCCCAGAAGTGATCTGTACATGCCTACTTAGTGCTAGAATATTTTTAAAATATAGGCCCAAAACATGCTAAAAATTGATATTTTAGGTGCCCAAACTCGATATCTCAAATTCAGGCCCAAAACACCCGAAAATTCGATATTTTTTTTGGTCCCTGAAGCGAACTGTACATGCCTACTCCGTGTTAGAGTATTTTCAAAATACAGGCCCAAAACATGCTGAAAATCGATATTTTAGGTGCCCAAAGTCAATATGTGCATGCATCTTCTATAACCGTTTATATCTCAAATTCAGGCTCAAAACACCCGAAAATTCGATATTTTGGGGTCCCAGAAGTGATCTGTACATGCCTACTTAGTGCTAGAATATTTTTAAAATATAGGCCCAAAACATGCTAAAAATCGAGATTTTAGGTGCCCAAAGTTGATATCTCAAATTCAGACCCAAAACACCCGAAAATTCGATATTTTGGGGTCCCAGAAGCGAACTGTACATGCCTACTCCGTGTTAGAGTATTTTCAAAATACAGCCCCAAAACATACTGAAAATCGATCTTTTAGGTGCCCAAAAGTCGATATGTGCATGCATCTTCTGTACCTGTTTATATCCCAAATTCAACCTTAAAACACCCGAAAATTCGATATTTTTGGGTTCCAGAAGCGATCTGTAAATGCCTACTCCTAGTTAGAGTATTCTCAAAATTCAGGCCCAAAACAAGCTGAAAATCGATCTTTTAGGAGCCCAAAGTCAATATGTGCATTCATCTTCTGTACCCGTTTATATCTCAAATTCAGGCTCAAAACACCCGAAAAATCGGTATTATTGGGTCCTAGAAGCGATCTGTTCATCCATACTCCTAGTTAGAATGTTTTCAAGATACAGACCCAAAACATGCTGAAAATCGATAATTTAGGTGCCCAAAAGTCGATATGTGCATGCATCTTCTACACCCGTTTATATCTCAAATTCAGGCGCAAAACACCCGAAAATTCGATATTTTGGGGTCCCAGAAGCGATCTGTACTTGAATACTCCGTGTTAGAGTATTTTCAAAATACAGGCCCACAACAAGCTGAAAATCGATATTTTTGGTGACCAAAGTCAATATGTGTATGCATCATCTGCACCCGTTTATATCCAAAATTCAACCTCAAAACACCCGAAAATTCGGTATTATTGGGTCCTAGAAGCGATCTGTTCATCCCTACTCCTAGATAAAATGTTTTCAAGATACAGACCCAAAACATACTCAAAATCGATATTTTAGGTGCCCAAAAGTCGATATGTGCATGCATCTTCTGTACCCGTTTATATCTCAAATTCAGGCTCAAAACACCCGAAAATTCGATATTTTGGGGTCCCAAAAGCGATCTGTACATGCCTCCTCAGTACTAGAATATTTTCAAAATATAGGCCCAAAACATGCTAAAAATCGATATTTTAGGTGCCCAAAGTCGATATCTCAAATTCAGGCCCAAAACCCCCGAAAATTCGATATTTTGGGGTCCCAGAAGCGAACTGTACATGCCTACTCCGTGTTAGAGTATTTTCAAAATACAGGCCCAAAACATACTGAAAATCGAACTTTTAGGTGCCCAAAAGTCGATATATCCATGCATCTTCTGTACCCGTTTATATCCCAATTTCAACCTCAAAACACCCGATAATTAGATATTTTTGGGCCCCAGAAGCGATCCGTACATGCCTACTCAGTGCTAGATTTTTTTCAAAATATAGGCTCAAAACATGCTAAATATCGATATTTTAAGTGTCCAAAGTCGATATGTGCATGCATCATCTGTACCCGTTTATATCTCAAATTCAGGCTCAAAACACCCGAAAATTCGATATTTTTGGGTCCCAAAAGCGATCTGTACATGCCTACTTAATGCTAGAATTTTTTCAAAATATAGGCTCAAAACATGCTAAAAATCGATATTTTAAGTGTCCAAAGTCGATATGTGAATGCATCATCTGTACCCGTTTATATCTCAAATTCAGGCTCAAAACACCCGAAAATTCGATATTTTGGGGTCCCAGAAGTGATCTGTACATGCCTACTTAGTGCTAGAATATTTTATAAAATATAGGCCCAAAACATGCTAAAAATCGATATTTTAGGTGCCCAAAGTCGATATCTCAAATTCAGGCCCAAAACACCCGAAAATTCGATATTTTTGGGTCCCAGAAGCGATCTGTACATGCCTACTCAGTGCTAGAATTTTTTCAAAATATAGGCTCAAAACATGTAAAAATCGATATTTTAAGTGTCAAAAGTCGATATGTGCATGCATCATCTGTACCCGTTTATATCTCAAATTCAGGCTCAAAACACCCGAAAATTCGATATTTTGGGGTCCCAGAAGTGATCTGTACATGCCTAGTTAGTGCTAGAATATTTTCAAAATATAGGCTCAAAACATGCTAAAAATCGATATTTTAGGTGCCCAAATTCGATATCTCAAATTCAGGCCCAAAACACCCGGAAATTCGATATTTTTGGGTCCCAGAAGCGAACTGTACATGCCTACTCCGTGTTAGAGTATTTTCAAAATACAGGCCCAAAACATACTGAAAATTGATCTTTTAGGAGCCCAAAAGTCGATATGTACATGCATCTTCTGTACCCGTTTATATCTCAAATTCAGGCTCAAAACACCCGAAAATTCGATATTTTGGGGTCCCAAAAGCGATCTGTACATGCCTACTCAGGTGCAGGCCCAAAACATGCTGAAAATCGATATTTTAGGTTCCCAAAGTCAACATGTGTATGCATCTTCTGCACTCGTTTATATCTTAAATTCAACCTCAAAACACCCGAAAATTCGATAATTTTGAGTCCCAGAAACGATCTGTACATGTCTAGTCAGTGCTAGACTGTTTTCAAAATATAGGCTCAAAACATGCTAAAAATCGATATTTTAATTGTCCAAAGTCGATAAATGCATGCATCTTCTGTTCCCGTTTATATCTCAAATTCAGGCTCAAAACACCCGAAAAATCGATATTTTGGGGTCCCAGAAGCGAACTGTACATGCCTACTCCGTGTTAGAGTATTTTCAAAATACAGGCCCAAAACATACTGAAAATCGATCTTTTAGGTGCCCAAAAGTCGATATGTGCATGCATCTTCTGTTCTTGTTTATATCCCAAATTCAACCTCAAAACACCCGAAAATTCGATATTTTTGGGTCCCAGAAGCGATCTGTACATGCCTACTCAGTGCTAGAATTTTTTCAAAATATAGGCTCAAAACATGCTAAAAATCGATATTTTAAGTGTCCAAAGTTGATATGTGCATGCATCATCTGTACCCGTTTATATCTCAAATTCAGGCTCAAAACACCCGAAAATTCGATATTTTGGGGTCCCAGAAGTGATCTGTACATGCCTACTTAGTGCTAGAATATTTTATAAAATATAGGCCCAAAACATGCTAAAAATCGATATTTTAGGTTCCCAAAGTCGATATCTCAAATTCAGGCTCAAAACACCCGAAAATTCGATATTTTGGGGTCCTAGAAGCGATCTGTACATGCCTACTCCGTTTTAGAGTATTTTCAAAATACAGGCCCAAAACATACTGAAAATCGATCTTTTAGGTGCCCTAAAGTCGATATGTGCATGCATCTTCTGTTCTTGTTTATATCCCAAATTCAACCTCAAAACACCCGAAAATTCGATATTTTGGGGTCCCAGAAGCGATCTGTACATGCCTACTCAGTGCTAGAATTTTTTCAAAATATAGGCTCAAAACATACTAAAAATCGATATTTTAAGTGTCCAAAGTCGATATGTGCATGAATCATCTGTACCCGTTTATATCTCAAATTCAGGCTCAAAACACCCGAAAATTCGATATTTTGGGGTCCCAGAAGTGATCTGTACATGCCTACTTAGTGCTAGAATATTTTCAAAATATAGGCCAAAAAACATGCTAAAAATCGATATTTTAGGTGCCCAAAGTCGATATCTCAAATTCAGGCCCAAAACACCCGAAAATTCGATATTTTGGGGTCCCAGAAGCGAACTGTACATGCCTACTCCGTGTTAGAGTATTTTCAAAATACAGGCCCAAAACATACTGAAAATTGATCTTTTAGGTGCCCAAAAGTCGATATGTGCATGCATCTTCTGTTCTTGTTTATATCCCAAATTCAACCTCAAAACACCCGAAAAATCGATAATTTTGGGTCCCAAAAGCGATCTGTACATGTCTAGTCAGTGCTAGAATGTTTTCAAAATATAGGCTCAAAACATGCTAAAAATCGATATTTTAAACGTCCAAAGTCGATATGTGCATGCATCTTCTGTACTCGTTTATATCTCAAATTCAGGCTCAGAACACCCGAAAATTTGATATTTTTGGGTCCCAGGAGCGATCTGTAAATGCCTACTCCTAGTTAGAGTATTTTCAAAATACAGGCCCAAAACATGCTGAAAATCGATATATTAGGTGCCCAAAGTCAATATGTGCATGCATCTTCTGTACCCGTTTATATCTCAAATTCAGGCTCAAAACACCCGAAAATTCGATATTTTGGGGTCCCAGAAGTGATCTGTATATGCCTACTTAGTGCTAGAATATTTTCAAAAATATAGGCCCAAAACATGCTAAAAATCGATATTTTAGGTGCCCAAAGTCGATATCTCTAATTTAGGCCCAAAACACCCGAAAATTCAATATTTTGGGGTCCCAGAAGCGAACTGTACATGCCTACTCCGTGTTAGAGTATTTTCAAAATACTGGCCCAAAACATACTGAAAATCGATCTTTTAGGTGCCCAAAAGTCGATATGTGCATGCATCTTCTGTACCCGTTTATATCTCAAATTCAGCCTCCAAACACCCGAAAATTCGATTTTTTGGGGTCCCAGAAGCGATCTGTACATGCCTACTCAGATGCAGGCCCTAAACGTGCTGAAAATCGATATTTTAGGTGCCCAAAGTCAACATGTGTATGCATCTTCTGCAATCGTTTATATCTCAAATTCAGGCTCAAAACACCCGAAAATTCGATATTTTTGGGCCCCAGAAGCGATCTGTACATGCCTACTCAGTTGCAGGCCCAAAACATGCTGAAAATCGATATTTTAGGTGCCCAAAGTCAACATGTGTATGCATCTTCTGCACTCGTTTATATCTCAAATTCAACCTCAAAACACCCGAAAATTCGATAATTTTGGGTCCCAGAAACGATCTGTACATGTCTAGTCAGTGCTAGACTGTTTTCAAAATATAGGCTCAAAACATGCTAAAAATCGATATTTTAATTGTCCAAAGTTAATAAATAAATGCATCTTCTGTTCCCGTTCATATCTCAAATTCAGGCTCAAAACACCCGAAAATTCGATATTTTGGGGTCCCAGAAGCGAACTGTACATGCCTACTCCGTGTTAGAGTATTTTCAAAATACAGGCCCAAAACATACTGAAAATCGATCTTTTAGGTGCCCAAAAGTCGATATGTGCATGAATCTTCTGTTCTTGTTTATATCCCAAATTCAACCTCAAAACACCCGAAAATTAGATATTTTTGGGTCCCAGAAGCGATCTGTACATGCCTACTCAGTGCTAGAATTTTTTCAAAATATAGGCTCAAAACATGCTAAAAATCGATATTTTAAGTGTCCAAAGTCGATATGTGCATGCATCATCTGTACCCGTTTATATCTCACATTCAGGCTCAAAACACCCGAAAATTCGATATTTTGGGGTCCCAGAAGTGATCTGTGCATGCCTACTTAGTGCTAGAATATTTTATAGAATATAGGCCCAAAACATGCTAAAAATCAATATTTTAGGTGCCCAAAGTCGATATCTCAAATTCAGGCTCCAAACACCCGAAAATTCGATTTTTTGGGGTCCCAGAAGCGATCTGTACATGCCATTTTAGATGCAGGCCCTAAACATGCTGAAAATCGATATTTTAGGTACCCAAAGTCAACATGTGTATGCATCTTCTGCAATCGTTTATATCTCAAATTCAACCTCAAAACACCCGAAAATTCGATATTTTGGGGTCCCAGAAGTGATCTGTACATGCCTACTTAGTGCTAGAATATTTTCAAAATATAGGCCCAAAACATGCTAAAATCGATATTTTAGGTGTCCAAAGTCGATATCTCAAATTCAGGCCCAAAACACCTGAAAATTCGATATTTTGGGGTCCCAGAAGCGAACTGTACATGCCTACTCCGTGTTAGAGTATTTTCAAAATACAGGGTCAAAACATACTGAAAATCGATCTTTTAGGTGCCCAAAAGTAGATATGTGCATGCATCTTCTGTACCCGTTTATATCTCAAATTCAGGCTCAAAACACCCGAAAATTCGGTATTATTGGGTCCTAGAAGCGATCTGTTCATCCCTACTCCTAGTTAGAATGTTTTCAAGATACAGACCCAAAACATGCTCAAAATCGATATTTTAGGTGCCCAAATGTCGATATGTGCATGCATCTTCTGTACCCGTTGGTTTTCAAAAAATATGCTCAAAACATGCTAAAAATCGACATTTTAAGTGTCCAAAGTTGATAAATGCATGCATCTTCTGTACCCGTTTATATCTCAAATTCAGGCTCAAAACACCCGAAAATTCGATATTTTTGGGTCCCAGAAGCGATCTGTACATGCCTACTCTTAGATAGAGTATTTTTAAAATACACTCCCAAAACATGCTAAATATCGATATTTTAGGTGCCCAAAGTCAGTATGTGCATGCATCTTCTGTAACCGTTTATATCTCAAATTAAGCCTCAAAACACCCAAAAATTCGATATTTTGGGGTCCCAGAAGCGATCTGTACATGCCTACTTAGTGCTAGAATATTTTCAAAATATAGGCCCAAAACATGCTAAAAATCGATATTTTAGGTGCCCAAAGTCGATATCTCAAATTCAGGCCCAAAACACCTGAAAATTCGATATTTTGGGGTCCCAGAAGCGAACTGTACATGCCTACTCCGTGTTAGAGTATTTTCAAAATACAGGCCCAAAACATACTGAAAATCGATCTTTTAGGTGCCCAAAGTCAATATGTGCATGAATCTTCTGTATCCGTTTATATCTCAAATTCAGGCTCAAAACACCCGAAAATTCGGTATTATTGGGTCCTAGAAGCGATATGTTCATCCTTACTCCTAGTTAGAATATTTTCAAGATACAGACCCAAAACATGCTCAAAATCGATATTTTAGGTGCCCAAATATCGATATGTGCATGCATCTTCTGTACCCGTTGGTTTTCAAAAAATATGCTCAAAACATGCTAAAAATCGACATTTTAAGTGTCCAAAGTCGATATGTGCATGCATCATCTGTACCCGTTTTTATCTCAAATTCAGGCTCAAAACACCAGAAAATTCGATATTTTGGGGTCCCAGAAGTGATCTGTACATGCCTACTTAGTGCTGGAATATTTTCAAAATATAGGCCCAAAACATGCTAAAAATCGATATTTTAGGTGCCCAAAGTTGATATCTCAAATTCAGGCCCAAAACACCCGAAAATTCGATATTTTGGGGTCCCAGAAGCGAACTGTACATGCCACCTCCGTGTTAGAGTATTTTCAATATACAGGCCCAAAACATACTGAAAATCGATCTTTTAGGTGCCCAAAAGTCGATATGTGCATGCATCTTCTGTCTAGTCAGTGCTAGACTGTTTTCAAAATATAGGCTCAAAACATGCTAAAAATCGATATTTTAAGTGTCCAAATTCGATAAATGCATGCATCTTCTGTAACCGTTTATATCTCAAATTCAGGCTCAAAACACCCGAAAATTCGGTATTATTGGGTCCTAGAAGCGATCTGTTCATCCCTACTCCTAGTTATAATGTTTTCAAGATACAGACCCAAAACATGCTCAAAATCGATATTTTAGGTGCCCAAAAGTCGATATGTGCATGCATCTTCTGTACCCGTTTATATCTCACATTCAGGCTCAAAACAACCGAAAATTCGATACTTTTGGGGTCCCAGAAGCGATCTGTACTTGAATACTCCGTGTTTGAGTATTTTCAAAATACAGGCCCACAACAAGCTGAAAATCGATATTTTAGGTGTCCAAAGTCAATATGTGTATGCATCTTCTGCACCCGTTTATGTCCGAAATTCAACCTCAAAATACCCGAAAATTCGATATTTTTGGGTCCCAGAAGCGACCTGTACATGCCTACTCAGTGCTAGAATTTTTTCAAAATATAGGCTCAAAACATGCTAAAAATCGATATTTTAAGTGTCCAAAGTCGATATGTGCATGCATCATTTGTACCCGTTTATATCTCAAATTCAGGCTCAAAACACCCGAAAATTCGATATTTTGGGGTCCCAGAAGTGATCTGTACATGCCTACTTAGTGCTAGAATATTTTTAAAATATAGGCCCAAAACATGCTAAAAATCGATATTTTAGGTGCCCAAAGTCGATATCTCAAATTCAGGCCCAAAAAACCCGAAAATTCGATATTTTGGGGTCCCAGAAGCGAACTGTACATGCCTACTCCGTGTTAGAGTATTTTCAAAATACAGGCCCAAAACATACTTAAAATCGATCTGTTAGGTGCCCAAAAGTCGATATGTGCATGCATCTTCTGTACCCGTTTATATCTCAAATTCAGGCTCAAAACAACCAAAAATTCGATATGTTTGGGTCCCAGAAGCGATCTGTACATGCCTACTCCTAGTTAGAGTATTTTCAAAATACAGGCCCAAAACATGCTGAAAATCGATATTTTAGGTGCCCAAAAGTCGATATGTGCATGCATCTTCTGTACCCGTTTATATCCCAAATTCAACCTTAAAACACCCGAAATTTCGATATTTTGGGGTCCCAAAAGCGATCTGTACATGCCTCCTCAGTGCTAGAATATTTTCAAAATATAGGCCCAAAACATGCTAAAAATCGATATTTTAGGTGCCCAAAAGTCGATATGTGCATGCATCTTCTGTACCCGTTTATATCCCAATTTCAACCTTAAAACACCCGAAAATTAGATATTTTTGGGCCCCAGAAGCGATCTGTACATGCCTACTCAGTGCAAGAATGTTTTCAAAATATAAGCTTAAAACATGCTAAAAATCGATATTTTAAGTGTCGAAAGTCGATATGTGCATGCATCATCTGTACCCGTTTATATCTCAATTTCCGGCTCAAAACACCCGAAAATTCGGTATTTTTGGGTCCTAGAAGCGATCTGTACATCCCTACTCCTAGTTAGAATGTTTTCAAGATACAGACCCAAAACATGCTCAAAATCGATATTTTAGGTGAACAAAAGTCGATATGTGCATGCATCTTCTGTACCCGTTTATATCTCAAATTCAGGCTCAAAACACCCGAAAATTCGATATTTTGAGGTCCCAGAAGCGATCTGTACATGCCTGCTCAGTGCTAGAATATTTTCAAAATATAGGCCCAAAACATGTTAAAAATCGATATTTTATGTGCCTAAAGTCGATATCTCAAATTCAGGCCCAAAACACCCAAAAATTCGATATTTTGGGGTCCCAGGAGCGATCTGTACATGCATAGTCCGTGTTAGAGTATTTTCAATATACAGGCCCAAAACATACTGAAAATCGATCTTTTAGGTGCCCAAAAGTCGATATGTGGATGCATCTTCTGTCCCCGTTTATATCTGAAATTCAGGCTCAAAACACCCGAAAATTCTATATTTTGGGGTCCAAGAAGCGATCTGTACTTGCCTACTTCGTGTTAGAGTATTTTTTAAATACAGGCCCAAAACAAGCTGAAAATCGATATTTTAGGTGACCAAAGTCAATATGTGTATGCATCTTCTGCACCCGTTTATATCCCAAATTCAACCTCAAAACACCCGAAAATTCGATATTTTTGGGTCCCAGAAGCGTTCTGTACATGTCTAGTCAGTGCTAAAATGTTTTCAAAATATAGGCTCAAAACATGCTAAATCGATATTTTAAGTGTCCAAAGTCGATGTGTGCATGCATCTTCTGTACCCGTTTTTATCTCAAATTGAGGCTCAAAACACCCGAAAATTCGATACTTTGGGGTCCCAGAAGCGATCTGTACATGCCTACTCAGTTGCAGGCCCAAAACATGCTGAAAATCGATATTTTAGGTGCCCAAAGTCAAGATGTGTATGCATCCTCTGCACTCGTTTATATCTCAAATTCAACCTCAAAATACCCGAAAATTCGATAATTTTGGGTCCCAGAAGCGATCTGTACATGTCTAGTCAGTGCTAGAATGTTTTCAAAATATAGGCTCAAAACATGCTAAAAATCGATATTTTAAGTGTCCAAAGTCGATATGTGCAAGCATCTTCTGTACCCGTTTATATCTCAA
This sequence comes from Petrolisthes cinctipes, assembly GCA_033782935.1. Classification (NCBI taxonomy): domain Eukaryota; kingdom Metazoa; phylum Arthropoda; class Malacostraca; order Decapoda; family Porcellanidae; genus Petrolisthes; species Petrolisthes cinctipes. Next base: position 383,545 of record JAWQEG010000433.1, on the reverse strand, counting down.
ATTCAAGCTCAAAACACCCAAAAATTCGATATGTTTGGGTCCCAGAAGCGATCTGTACATGCCTACTCCTAGTTAGAGTATTTTCAAAATACAGGCCCAAAACATGCTGAAAATCGATATTTTAGGTGCCCAAAAGTCGATATGTGCATGCATCTTCTGTACCCGATTATATCCCAAATTCAACCTTAAAACCCCCGAAAATTCGATATTTTGGGGTCCCAAAAGCGATCTGTACATGCCTCCTCAGTGCTAGAATATTTTCAAATTATAGGCCCAAAACATGCTAAAATCTATATTTTAGGTGCCCAAAGTCTATATCTCAAATTTAGGCCCAAAACACACGAAAATTCGATATTTTGGGGTCCCAGAAGCGAACTGTACATGCCTACTCCGTATTTTCAAAATACAGGCCCAAAACATACTGAAAATCGATCTTTTAGGTGCCCAAAAGTCGATATATGCATGCATCTTCTGTACCCGTTTATATCCCAATTTCAACCTCAAAACACCCGAAAATTAGATATTTTTGGGCCTCAGAAGCGATCTGTACATGCCTACTCAGTGCAAGAATGTTTTCAAAATATAAGCTTAAAACATGCTAAAAATCGATATTTTAAGTGTCCAAAGTCGATATGTGCATGCATCATCTGTACCCGTTTATATCTCAATTTCCGGCTCAAAACACCCGAAAATTCGGTATTTTTGAGTCCTAGAAGCGATCTGTACATCCCTACTCCTAGTTAGAATGTTTTCAAGATACAGACCCAAAACATGCTTAAAATCGATATTTTAGGTGCCCAAAGTCTATATCTCAAATCCAGGCTCAAAACACCCGAAAATTAGATATTTTGGGGTCCCAGAAGCGATCTGTACATGCCTACTCTTAGATAGAGTATTTTTAAAATACAGGCCCAAAACATGCTGAAAATCGATATCTTAGGTGCCCAAAGTCAATATCTCAAATTCAGGACCAAAACCCCCTAAAATTCTATATTTTGGGGTCCCAGAAGCGAACTGTACATGCCTACTCCGTGTTAGAGTATTTTCAAAATACAGACCCAAAACATACTGAAAATCGATCTTTTAGGTGCCCAAAAGTCGATATGTGCATGCATCTTCTGTTCCCGTTTATATCTCAAATTCAGGCTCCAAACACCCGAAAATTCGATATTTTGGGGTCCCAGAAGCGATCTGTACATCCCAACTCAGTTGCAGGCCCAAAACATGCTTAAAAACGATATTTTAGGTGCCCAAAGTCAACATGTGTATGCATCTTCTGCACTCGTTTATATCTCAAATTCAACCTCAAAACACCTGAAAATTCGATAATTTTGGGTCCCAGAAGCGATCTGTACATGTCTAGTCAGTGCTAGAATGTTTTCAAAATATAGGCTCAAAACATGCTAAAAATCGATATTTTAAGTGTCCAAAGTCGATATGTGCAAGCATCTTCTGTACCCGTTTATATCTCAAATTCAGGCTCAAAACACCCAAAAATTCGATATGTTTGGGTCCCAGAAGCGATCTGTACATGCCTACTCCTAGTTAGAGTATTTTCAAAATACAGGCCCAAAACATGCTGAAAATCGATATTTTAGGTGCCCAAAGTCAATATGTGCATGCATCTTCTGTACCCGTTTATATCTCAAATTCAGGCTCAAAACACCCGAAAATTCGATATTTTTGGGTCCTAGAAGCGATCTGTACATCCCTACTCCTAATTAGAATGTTTTCAAGATACAGACCCAAAACATGTTCAAAATCGATATTTTAGATGCCCAAAAGTCGATATGGGCATGCATCTTCTGTACCCGTTTATATCTCAAATTCAGGCTCAAAACACCCGAAAATTCGATATTTTGGGGTCTAGAAGCGATCTGTACATGCCTACTCCGAGTTAGAGTCTTTTTAATATACAGGCCCAAAACATACTGAAAATCGATCTTTTAGGTGCACAAAAGTCGATATGTGGATGCATCTTCTGTACCCGTTTATATCTCAAATTCAGGCTCAAAACACCCGAAAATTCGATATTTTGGGTTCCCTGAAGCAATCTGTACTTGCCTACTCCGTGTTAGAGAATTTTCAAAATACAGGCCCAAAACAAGCTTAAAATCGATATTTTAGGTTACCAAAGTCATTATCTGTATGCATATTCTACACACGTTTATATCCCAAATTCAACCTCAAAACACCCGAAAATTCGATATTTTTGGGTCCCAGAAGCGATCTGTACATGTCTAGTCAGTGCTAGAATGTTTTCAAAATATAGGCTCAAAACATGCTAAAAATCGATATTTTAAGTGTCCAAAGTCGATATGTGCAAGCATCTTCTGTACCCGTTTATATCTCAAATTCAGTCTCAAAACACCCAAAAATTCGATATTTTGGGGTCCCAGAAGCGATCTGTACATGCCTCCTCTTAGTTAGAGTATTTTCAAAATACAGGCCCAAAACATGCTGAAAATCGATATTTTAGTTGCCCAAAGTCAATATGTGCATGCATCTTCTGTACCCGTTTATATCTCAAATTCAGGCTCAAAATACCCGAAAATTCGATATTTTTGGGTCCTAGAAGCGATCTGTACATACCTACTCCTAGTTAGAATGTTTTCAAGATACAGACCCACAACATGCTCAAAATCGATATTTTAGGTGCCCAAAAGTCGATATGTGCATACATCTTCTGTAGCCGTTTATATCTCAAATTCAGGCTCAAAACACCCGAAAATTCGATATTTTGGGGTCTAGAAGCGATCTGTACATGCATACTCTGTGCTAGAATATTTTCAAATTATAGGCCCAAAACATGCTAAAAATCGATATTTTAGGTGCCCAAAGCCGATATCTCAAATTCAGGCCCAAAACACCCAAAAATTCGATATTTTGGGGTCCCAAAAGCGATCTGTACATGCCTACTCCGTGTTAGAGTATTTTCAATATACAGGCCCAAAACATACTGAAAATCGATCTTTTAGGTGCCCAAAAGTCGATTTGTGGATGCATCATCTGTACCCGTTTATATCTCAAATTCAGGCTCAAAACACCCGAAAATTCGATAGTTTGGGGTCCCAGAAGCGATCTGTACATGCCTACTCAGTGCTAGAATGTTTTTAAAATATAGGCTCAAAACATGCTAAAAATCGATATTTTAAGTGTCCAAAGTCGATATGTGCATGCATCATCTGTACCCGTTTATATCTCAAATTCAGGCTCAAAACACCCGAAAATTCGATATTTTGGGGTCCCAGAAGTGATCTGTACATGCCTACTCCGTGTTAGAGTATTTTCAAAATACAGGCCCAAAATATACTGATAATCGATATTTTAGGTGCCCAAAGTCGATATCTCAAATTCAGGCCCAAAACACCCAAAAATTCGATATTTTGCGGTCCCAGAAGCGATCTGTACATGCCTACTCCGTGTTAGAGTATTTTCAATATACAGGCCCAAAACATACTGAAAATCGATCTTTTAGGTGCCCAAAAGTCAATATGTGGATGCATCTTCTGTACCCGTTTATATCTCAAATTCAGGCTCAAAACACCCGAAAATTCGATATTTTGGGGTCCTAGAAGCGATCTGTACTTGCCTACTCCGTGTTACAGTATTTTCAAAATACAGGCCCAAAACAAGCTGAAAATCGATATTTTAGGTGACCAAAGTCAATATGTGTATGCATATTCTACACCCGTTTATATCCCAAATTCAACCTCAAAACACCCGAAAATTCGATATTTTGGGGTCCCAGAAGTGATCTGTACATGCCTACTCCGTGTTAGAGTATTTTCAAAATACAGGACCAAAATATACTGAAAATCGATCTTTTAGGTGGCCAAAGTCGATATCTCAAATTCAGGCCCATAACACCCAAAAATTCAATATTTTGGGGACCCAGAAGCGATCTGTACATGCCTACTCCGTGTTAGAGTCTTTTCAATATACAGGCCCAAAACATACTAATAATCGATCTTTTAGGTGCCCAAAAGTCAATATGTGGATGCATCTTCTGTACCCGTTTATATCTCAAATTCAGGCTCAAAACACCCGAAAATTCGATATTTTGGGGTCCCAGAAGCGATCTGTACTTGCCTACTCCGTGTTAGAGTATTTTCAAAATGCAAGCCCAAAACATGCTGAAAATCTATATTTTAGGTGCCCAAAGTCAATATATGAATGCATCTCCTGTACCCGTTTATGTCTCAAATTCAGGCTCAAAACACCCGAAAATTCGATATTTTTGGTTCCCAGAAGCGATCTGTACATCCCTACTCAGTGCTAGAATGTTTTCAAAATATAGGCTCAAAACATGCTAAAAATCGATATTTTAAGTGTCCAAAGTCGATATGTGCATGCATCATCTGTACCCGTTTATATCTCAAATTCAGGCTCAAAACACCCGAAAATTCGATATTTTGGTGTCCCAGAAGTGATCTGTACATGCCTACTCAGTGCTAGAATATTTTCAAAATATAGGCTCAAAACATGCTAAAAATCGATATTTTAGGTGTTCAAAGTCAATATCTCAAATTCAGTCCCAAAACACCCGAAAATTCGATATTTTGGGGTCCCAGAAGCGAACTGTACATGCCTACTCCGTGTTAGAGTATTTTTAAAATACAGGCCCAAAATATACTGAAAATCGATCTTTTAGGTGCCCTAAAGTCGATATGTGCATGCATCTTCTGCACACGTTTATATCTCAAATTCAACCTCAAAACACCAGAAAATTCGATAATTTTGGGTCCCAGAAGCGATCTGTACATGTCTAGTCAGTGCTAGAATGTTTTCAAAATATAGGCTCAAAACATGCTAAAAATCGATATTTTAAGTGCCCAAAGTCGATATGTGCATGCATCATCTGTACCCGTTTATATCTCAAATTTAGGCTCAAAACACCCGAAAATTCGATATTTTGGGGTCCCAGAAGTGATCTGTACATGCCTACTTAGTGCTAGAATATTTTCAAAATATAGACCCAAAACATGCTAAAAATCAATATTTTAGGTGTCCAAAGTCGATATCTCAAATTCAGGCCCAAAACACCCGAAAATTCGATATTTTGGGGTCCCAGAAGCGAACTGTACATGCCTACTCCGTGTTAGAGTATTTTCAAAATACAGGCCCAAAACATACTGAAAATCGATATTTTAGGTGCCCAAAGTCAACATGTGTATGCATCTTCTGTACTCGTTTATATCTCAAATTCAACCTCAAAACACCCGAAAACTCGATTATTTTGGGTCCCACAAGCGATCTGTACATGTCTAGTCAGTGCTAGAATGTTTTCAAAAAATAGGCTCAAAACATGCTAAAAATCGATATTTTAAGTGTCCAAAGTCGATATGTTTATGCATCTTCTGTACCCGTTTATATCTCAAATTCAGGCTCAAAACACCCGAAAATTCGATATTTTTGGGTCCTAGAAGCGATCTGTACATGCTTACTCCTAGTTAAGAGTATTTTCAAAATACAGTCCCAAAACATGCTGAAAATCGATATTTTAGGTTCCCAAAGTCAATATGTGCATGCATCTTCTGTACCCGTTTATATCTCAAATTCAGGCTCAAAACACCCGATAATTGGGTATTTTGGGGTCCTAGAAGCGATCTGTACATCCCTACTCCTAGTTAGAATGTTTTCAAGATACAGACCCAAAACATGCTCAAAATCGATATTTTAGATGCCTAACAGTCGATATGTGAATGCATCTTCTGTACCCGTTTATATCTCAAATTCAGGCTCAAAACAACCGAAAATTCGATATTTTGGGGTCCCAGAAGCGATCTGTACATGCCTACTTAGTTCTAGAATATTTTCAAAATATAGGCCCAAAACATGCTAAAAATCGATATTTTAGGTGCCTAAATTCGATATCTCAAATTCAGGCTCAAAACACCCAAAAATTCGATATTTTGGGGTCCCAGAAGCGATCTGTACATGCCTACTCCGTGTTAAAGCATTGTCAATATATAGGCCCAAAACATAATGAAAATCGATCTTTTAGGTGCCCAAAAGACGATATGTGGATGCATCTTCTGTACCCGTTTATATCTGAAATTCAGGTTCAAAACACCCGAAAATTCGATATTTTGGGGTCCCAGAAGCGATCTGTACTTGACTACTCCGTGTTAGAGTATTTTCAAAATACAGGCCCAAAACAAGCTGAAAATCGATATTTTAGGTGACCAAAGTCAATATGTGTATGCATCTTCTGCACCCGTTTATATCCCAACTTCAACCTCAAAAAACCCGAAAATTCGAGATTTTTGGGTCCCAGAAGCGATCTGTACATGCCTACTCAGTGCTAGAATGTTTTCAAAATATAGGCTCAAAACATGCTAAAAATCGATATTTTAAGTGTCCAAAGTCGATATCTCAAATTCAGGCCCAAAACACCCGAAAATTCGATATTTTGGGGTCCCAGAAGCGAACTGTACATGCCTACTCCGTGTTAGAGTATTTTCAAACTACAGGCCCAAAACATACTTAAAATCGATGTTTTAGGTGCCCAAAAGTCGATATGTTCATGCATCTTCTGTACCCGTTTACATCCCAAATTCAACCTCAAAACACCCGAAAATTCGATATTTTGGGGTCCCAGAAGCGATCTGTACATGCCTACTCCGTGTTAAAGCATTGTCAATATATAGGCCCAAAACATAATGAAAATCGATCTTTTAGGTGCCCAAAAGTCGATATGTGGATGCATCTTCTGTACCCGTTTATATCTCAAATTCAGGCTCAAAACACCCGAAAATTAGATATTTTGGGGTCCCAGAAGCGATCTGTACTTGCCTACTCCGTGTTAGAGTATTTTCAAAATACAGGCCCAAAACAAGCTGAAAATCGATATTTTAAGTGTCCAGAGTCGATATGTGCATGCATCATCTGTACCCGTTTATATCTCAAATTTAGGCTCAAAACAACCGAAAATTCGAAATTTTGGGGTCCCAGAAGTGGTCTGTACATGCCTACTTAGTGCTAGAATATTTTCAAAATATAGACCCAAAACTTGCTAAAAATCGATATTTTAGGTGTCCAAAGTCGATATCTCAAATTCAGGCCCAAAACACCCGAAAATTCGATATTTTGGGGTCCCAGAAGCGAACTGTACATGCCTACTCCGTGTTAGAGTATTTTCAAAATACAGGCCCAAAACATACTGAAAATCGATCTTTTAGGTGCCCAAAAGTCGATATGTGCATGCATCTTCTGTACCCGTTTATATCCCAAATTCAACCTCAAAACACCCGAAAATTCGATATTTTGGTGTCCCAGAAACGATCTGTACATGCCTACTCAGTGCTAGAATTTTTTCAAAATATAGGCTCAAAATATGCTAAAAATCGATATTTTAAGTGTCCAAAGTCGATATGTGCATGCATCATCTGTACCCGTTTATATCTTAAATTCAGGCTCAAAACACCCGAAAATTCGATATTTTGGGGTCCCAAAAGTGATCTGTACATGCCTACTTAGTGCCAGAATATTTTCAAAATATAGGCCCAAAACATGCTAAAAATCGATATTTTAGGTGTCAAAAGTCGATATCTCAAATTCAGGCCCAAAACACCCGAAAATTCGATTTTTTGGAGTCCCAGAAGTGATCTGTACATGCCTACTCCGTGTTAGAGTATTTTCAAAATACAGGCCCAAAACATACTGAAAATCGATATTTTAGGTGCCCAAAGTCAACATGTGTATGCATCTTCTGCACTCGTTTATATCTCAAATTCAACCTCAAAACACCCGAAAATTCGATTATTTTGGGTCACAGAAGCGATCTGTACATGTCTAGTCAGTGCTAGAATGTTTTCAAAATATAGGCTCAAAAGATGCTAAAAATCGATATTTTAAGTGTCCAAAGTCGATATGTGCATGCATCTTCTGTACCCGTTTAGATCTCAAATTCAGGCTCAAAACACCCGAATATTCGGTATTTTTGGGTCCTAGAAGCGATCTGTACATCTCTACTTATCGTTAGAATGTTTTCAAGATACAGACCCAAAACATGCTCAAAATCGATATTTTAGGTGCCCAAAAGTCGATATGTGCATGCATCTTCTGTATCCGTTTATATCTCAAATTCAGGCTCAAAACACCCGAAAATTCGATATTTTGGGGTCCCAGAAGCAATCTGTACATGCCTACTCAGTGCTAGAATATTTTCAAAATACAGGCCCAAAACATGATAAAAATCGATATTTTAGGTGCCCAAAGTCGATATCTCAAATTTAGTCCCAAAACACCCAAGAATTCGATATTTTGGGGTCCCAGAAGCGATCTGTACATGCCTACTCCGTGTTAGAGCATTTTCAATATACAGGCCCAAAACATACTGAAAATCGATCTTTTAGGTGCCCAAATTTGATATGTGGATGCATCTTCTGTACCCGTTTATATCTCAAATTCTGGCTCAAAACACCCAAAAATTCGATATTTTGGGGTCCCAGAAGCGATCTGTACTTGACTACTCCGTGTTAGAGTATTTTCAAAATACAGGCCCAAAACAAGCTGAAAATCGATATTTTAGGTGACCAAAGTCAATATGTGTATGCATCTTCTGCACCCGTTTATATCCCAACTTCAACCTCAAAAAACCCGAAAATTCGAGATTTTTGGGTCCCAGAAGCGATCTGTACATGCCTACTCAGTGCTAGAATGTTTTCAAAATATAGGCTCAAAACATGCTAAAAATCGATATTTTAAGTGTCCAAAGTCGATATCTCAAATTCAGGCCCAAAACACCCGAAAATTCGATATTTTGGGGTCCCAGAAGCGAACTGTACATGCCTACTCCGTGTTAGAGTATTTTCAAACTACAGGCCCAAAACATACTTAAAATCGATGTTTTAGGTGCCCAAAAGTCGATATGTTCATGCATCTTCTGTACCCGTTTACATCCCAAATTCAACCTCAAAACACCCGAAAATTCGATATTTTGGGGTCCCAGAAGCGATCTGTACATGCCTACTCCGTGTTAAAGCATTGTCAATATATAGGCCCAAAACATAATGAAAATCGATCTTTTAGGTGCCCAAAAGTCGATATGTGGATGCATCTTCTGTACCCGTTTATATCTCAAATTCAGGCTCAAAACACCCGAAAATTAGATATTTTGGGGTCCCAGAAGCGATCTGTACTTGCCTACTCCGTGTTAGAGTATTTTCAAAATACAGGCCCAAAACAAGCTGAAAATCGATATTTTAAGTGTCCAGAGTCGATATGTGCATGCATCATCTGTACCCGTTTATATCTCAAATTTAGGCTCAAAACAACCGAAAATTCGAAATTTTGGGGTCCCAGAAGTGGTCTGTACATGCCTACTTAGTGCTAGAATATTTTCAAAATATAGACCCAAAACTTGCTAAAAATCGATATTTTAGGTGTCCAAAGTCGATATCTCAAATTCAGGCCCAAAACACCCGAAAATTCGATATTTTGGGGTCCCAGAAGCGAACTGTACATGCCTACTCCGTGTTAGAGTATTTTCAAAATACAGGCCCAAAACATACTGAAAATCGATCTTTTAGGTGCCCAAAAGTCGATATGTGCATGCATCTTCTGTACCCGTTTATATCCCAAATTCAACCTCAAAACACCCGAAAATTCGATATTTTGGTGTCCCAGAAACGATCTGTACATGCCTACTCAGTGCTAGAATTTTTTCAAAATATAGGCTCAAAATATGCTAAAAATCGATATTTTAAGTGTCCAAAGTCGATATGTGCATGCATCATCTGTACCCGTTTATATCTTAAATTCAGGCTCAAAACACCCGAAAATTCGATATTTTGGGGTCCCAAAAGTGATCTGTACATGCCTACTTAGTGCCAGAATATTTTCAAAATATAGGCCCAAAACATGCTAAAAATCGATATTTTAGGTGTCAAAAGTCGATATCTCAAATTCAGGCCCAAAACACCCGAAAATTCGATTTTTTGGAGTCCCAGAAGTGATCTGTACATGCCTACTCCGTGTTAGAGTATTTTCAAAATACAGGCCCAAAACATACTGAAAATCGATATTTTAGGTGCCCAAAGTCAACATGTGTATGCATCTTCTGCACTCGTTTATATCTCAAATTCAACCTCAAAACACCCGAAAATTCGATTATTTTGGGTCACAGAAGCGATCTGTACATGTCTAGTCAGTGCTAGAATGTTTTCAAAATATAGGCTCAAAAGATGCTAAAAATCGATATTTTAAGTGTCCAAAGTCGATATGTGCATGCATCTTCTGTACCCGTTTAGATCTCAAATTCAGGCTCAAAACACCCGAATATTCGGTATTTTTGGGTCCTAGAAGCGATCTGTACATCTCTACTTATCGTTAGAATGTTTTCAAGATACAGACCCAAAACATGCTCAAAATCGATATTTTAGGTGCCCAAAAGTCGATATGTGCATGCATCTTCTGTATCCGTTTATATCTCAAATTCAGGCTCAAAACACCCGAAAATTCGATATTTTGGGGTCCCAGAAGCAATCTGTACATGCCTACTCAGTGCTAGAATATTTTCAAAATACAGGCCCAAAACATGATAAAAATCGATATTTTAGGTGCCCAAAGTCGATATCTCAAATTTAGTCCCAAAACACCCAAGAATTCGATATTTTGGGGTCCCAGAAGCGATCTGTACATGCCTACTCCGTGTTAGAGCATTTTCAATATACAGGCCCAAAACATACTGAAAATCGATCTTTTAGGTGCCCAAATTTGATATGTGGATGCATCTTCTGTACCCGTTTATATCTCAAATTCTGGCTCAAAACACCCAAAAATTCGATATTTTGGGGTCCCAGAAGCGATCTGTACTTGCCTACTCCTTGTTAGAGTATTTTCAAAAATACAGGCCCAAAACAAGCTGAAAATCGATATTTTAGGTGACCAAAGTCAATATGTGTATGCATCTTCTGCACCCGTTTATATCCAAATTCAACCTCAAAACACCCGAAAATTCGATATTTTTGGGTCCCAGAAGCGATATGTACATGCCTACTCAGTGCTAGAATGTTTTCAAAATATAGGTTCAAACATGCTAAAAATCGATATTTTAAGTGTCCAAAGTCAATATGTGCATGCATCATCTATACCAGTTTATATCTCAAATTCAGGCTCCAAACACCCAAAAATTCGATATTTTGGGGTCTCAGAAGCGATCTGTACATGCCTACTCAGATGCAGGCCCAAAACATGCTGGAAATCGATATTTTAGGTGCCCAAATTCAACATGTGTATGTATCTTCTGCACTCGTTTATATCTCAAATTCAGGCTCAAAACACCCGAAATTCGATATTTTGGGGTCCCAGAAGCGATCTGTACATGCCTACTCAGTGCTAAAATGTTTTCAAAATATAGGCTCAAAATATGCTAAAAATCGATATTTTAAGTGTCCAAAGTCGATATGTGCATGCATCATCTGTACCCGTTTATATCTCAAATTCCGGCTCAAAACACCCGAAAATTCGATATTTTGGGGTCCCAGAAGCGATCTGTACATGCCTACTCAGATGCATGCCCAAAACATGCTGAAAATCGATATTTTAGGTGCCCAAAGTCAACATGTGTATGCATCATCTGCACTCGTTTATATCTCAAATTCAATCTCAAAACTCCAGAAAATTCGATATTTTTGGGTCCCAGAAGGGATTTGTATATGTCTAGTCAGTGCTAGAATGTTTTCAAAATATAGGCTCAAAACATGCTAAAAATCGATATTTTAAGTGTCCAAAGTCGATATGTGCATGCATCTTCTGTACCCGTTTATATCTCAAATTCAGACTCAAAACACCCGAAAATACGATATTTTGGGGTCCCAGAAACGATCTGTACATGCCTACTCAGTATTAAAATATTTTCAAAATACAGGCCCAAAACATGCTAAAAATCGATATTTTAGGTGCCCAAAGTCGACATCTCAAATTTAGTCCCAAAAACACCCAAAAATTCGATATTTTGGGGTCCCAGAAGCGATCTGTACTAGCCTACTCCGTGTTAGAGTATTTTCAAAATATAGGCCCAAAACAAGCTGAAAATCGATATTTTAGGTGACCAAAGTCAATATGTGTATGAATCTTCTGCACCCGTTTATATCCAAATTCAGCCTCAAAACACCCGAAAATTCGATATTTTTGGGTCCCAGAAGTGATCTGTACATGTCTACTCAGTGCTAGAATGTTTTCAAAATATAGGCTCAAACATGCTAAAAATCGATATTTTAAGTGTCCAAAGTCGATATGTGCATGCATCATCTGTACCCGTTTATATCTCAAATTCAGGCTCAAAACATCCGAAAATTCGATATTTTGGGGTCCCAGAAGCGATCTGTACATGCCTACTCAGATGCAGGCCCAAAACATGCTGAAAATCGATATTTTAGGTGCCCAAAGTCAACATGTGTATGCATCTTCTGCACTCGTTTATATCTCAAATTCAGGCTCAAAACACCTGAAAATTCGATATTTTGGGGTCCCAGAAGCGATCTGTACATGTCTACTCAGTACTAAAATGTTTTCAATATATAGGCTCAAAACATGCTAAAAATCGATATTTTAAGTGTCCAAAGTCGATATGTGCATGCATCATCTGTACCCGTTTATATCTCAAATTCAGGCTCAAAACACCCGAAAATTCGATATTTTGGGGTCCCAGAAGCGATCTGTACATGCCTACTCAGATGCATGCCCAAAACATGCTGAAAATCGATATTTTAGGTGCCCAAAGTCAACATGTGTATGCATCATCTGCACTCGTTTATATCTCAAATTCAATCTCAAAACACCCGAAAATTTGATATTTTGGGGTCCCAGAAGCTATCTGTACATGCCTACTCAGTGTTAGAATATTTTCAAAATATAGGCCCAAAACATGCTAAAAATCGATATTTTAGGTGCCCAAAGTCGATATCTCAAATTCAGGCCCAAAACACCCAAAAATTCGATATTTTGGGGTCCCAGAAGCGATCTGTACATGCCTACTCCGTGTTAGAGTATTTTTAATATACAGGCCCAAAACATAATGAAAATCGATCTTTTAGGTGCCCAAAAGTCGAAATGTGGATGCATCTTCTGTACCCGTTTATATCTCAAATTCAGGCTCAAAACTCCCGAAAATTCGATAATTTGGGGTCCCAGAAGCGATCTGTACTTGCGTACTCCGTGTTAGAGTATTTTCAAAATACAGGCACAAAACAAGCTGAAAATCGATATTTTAGGTGACCAAAGTCAATATGTGTATGCATCTTCTGCACACGTTTATATCCCAAATTCAACCTCAAAACAACCGAAAATTCGATATTTTTGGGTCCCAGAAGCAATCTGTACATGCGTACTCAGATACAGGCCCAAAACATGCTGAAAATCGATATTTTAGGTGCCCAAAGTCAACATGTGTATGCATCTTCTGCACTCGTTTATATCTCAAATTCATCCTCAAAACACCCGAAAATTCGATAATTTTGGGTCCCAGAAGCTATCTGTACATGTCTAGTCAGTGCTAGAATGTTTTCAAGATACAGACCCGAAACATGCTCAAAATCGATATATTAGGTGCCCAAAAGTCAATATGTGTACCCGTTTATATCTCAAATTCTGGCTCAAAACACCCGAAAATTCGATATTTTGGGGTCCCAGAAGTGATCTGTACATGCATACTCAGTGCTAGAATATTTTCAAAAATACAGGCCCAAAACAAGCTTAAAATAGATATTTTAGGTGACCAAAGTCAATATGTGTATGCATCTTCTGCACCCGTTTATATCCCAAATTCAACCTCAAAACACCAGAAAATTCGATATTTTTGAGTCCTAGAAGCGATCTGTACATCCCTACTCCTAGTTAGAATGTTTTCAAGATACAGACCCAAAACATCCTCAAAATCGATATTTTAGGTGCCCAAAAGTCGATTTGTGCATGCATCATCTGTACCCGTTTATATCTCAAAATCAGGCTCAAAACAACCAAAAATTCGATATTTTGGGGTCCCAAAAGCGATCTGTACATGCCTACTCAATGCTAGAATATTTTCAAAATATAGGCCCAAAACATGCTAAAAATCGATATTTTAGGTGCCCAAAGTCGATATCTCAAATTCAAGCCCAAAACACCCAAAAATTCGATATTTTGGGGACCCAGAAGCGATCTGTACATGCCTACTCCGTGTTAGAGTATTTTCAATATACAGGCCCAAAACATACTGAAAATCGATCTTTTAGGTGCCCAAAAGTCGATATGTGGATGCATCTTCAGTACCCGTTTATATCTCAAATTCAGGCTCAAAACACCCGAAAATTCGATATTTTGGGGTCCCAGAAGCGATCTGTATTTGCCTACTCCGTGTTAGAGTATTTTTAAAATACAGGCCCACAACAAGCTGAAAATCGATATTTTAAGTGACCAAAGTCAATATGGGTATGCATCTTCTGCACCCGTTTATATCCCAAATTCAACCTCAAAACACCCGAAAATTCGATATTTTGGGTCCCAGAAGCGATCTGTACATGCCTACTCAGTGCTAGAATTTCTTCAAAATATAGGCACAAAACATGCTAAAAATCGATATTTTAAGTGGCCAAAGTCGATATGTGCATGCATCATCTGTACCCGTTTATATCTCAAATTCAGGCTCAAAACACCCGAAAATTCTATATTTTGGGGTCCCAGAAGTGATCTGTACATGCCTACTTAGCTATAGGATATTTTTTAAATATAGGCCCAAAACATGCTAAAAATCGATATTTTAGGTGCCCAAAGTCGATATCTCAAATTCATGCCCAAAACACCCGAAAATTCGATATTTTGGGGTCCCAGAAGCGATCTGTACATGCCTACTCCGAGTTAGAGTATTTTCAAAATACAGGCCCAAAACATACTGAAAATCGATCTTTTAGGAGCCCAAAAGTCGATATGTGCATGTATCTTCTGTACCCGTTTATATCCCAAATTCAACCTCAAAACATCCGAAAATTCGATATTTTGGGGTCCCAGAAGCGATCTGTAAATGCCTACTCAGATACATGCCCAAAACATGCTGAAAATCGATATTTTAGGTGCCCAAAGTCAACATGTGTATGCATCTTCTGCACTCGTTTATATCTCAAATTCATCCTCAAAACACCCGAAAATTCGATAATTTTGGGTCCCAGAAGCGATCTGTTCATGTCTAGTCAGTGCTAGAATGTTTTCAAGATACAGACCCGAAACATGCTCAAAATCGATATATTAGGTGCCCAAAAGTCGATATGTGTACCCGTTTATATCTCAAATTCTGGCTCAAAACACCCGAAAATTCGATATTTTGGGGTCCCAGAAGTGATCTGTACATGCATACTCAGTGCTAGAATATTTTCAAAAATACAGGCCCAAAACAAGCTTAAAATCGATATTTTAGGTGACTAAAGTCAATATGTGTATGCATCTTCAGCACCCGTTTATATCCCAAATTTAACCTCAAAACACCCGAAAATTCGATATTTTTTGGTCCCAGAAGCGATCTGCACATGCTTACTCAGTGCTAGAATTTTTTCAAAATATAGGCTCAAAACATGCTAAAAATCGATATTTTAAGTGTCCAAAGTCGATATATGCATGGATCATCTGTACCCGTTTATATCTCAATTTCAAGCTCAAAACACCCGAAAATTCGGTATTTTTGGGTCCTAGAAGCGATCTGTACATCCCTACTCCTAGTTAGAATGTTTTCAAGATACAGACCCAAAACATGCTCAAAATCGATATTTTAGGTGCCCAAAAGTCGATTTGTGCATGCATCATATGTACCCGTTTATATCTCAAATTCAGGCTCAAAACAACCTAAAATTCGATATTTTGGGGTCCCAAAAGCGATCTGTACATGCCTACTCCGTGTTAGAGTATTTTCAATATACAGGCCCAAAACATACTGAAAATCGATCTTTTAGGTGCCCAAAAGTCGATATGTGGATGCATCTTCTGTACCCGTTTATATCTCAAATTCAGGCTCAAAACACCCGAAAATTCGATATATTTTGGTACCAGAAGCGATCTGTACATGCTTACTCAGTGCTAGAATTTTTTCAAAATATAGGCTCAAAACATGCTCAAAATCGATATTTTAAGTGTCCAAAGTCGATATGTGCATGCATCATATGTACCCGTTTATATCTCAAATTTAGGCTCAAAACACCCGAAAACTCAATATTTTGGGGTCCCATAAGTGATCTGTATATGCCTACTTAGTGCTAGAATTTTTTTAAAATAAAGGCTCAAAACATGCTAAAAATCGATATTTTAAGTGTCCAAAGTCGATATGTGCATGCATCTTCTGTACCCGTTTATATCTCAAATTCAGGCTCAAAACACCCGAAAATTCGATATTTTTGGATTCCAGAAGAAATGTGTACATGCCTACTCCTAGTTAGAGTATTTTCAAACTACAGGCCCAAAATATGCTCAAAATCGATATTTTAGGTGCCCAAAGTCAAAATGTGCATGCATCTTCTGTACCCGTTTATATCTCAAATTCAGGCTCAAAACACCCGAATATTCGGTATTTTTGGGTCCTAGAAGCGATCTGTACATCTCTACTTCTAGTTAGAATGTTTTCAAGATACAGACCCAAAACATGCTCAAAATCGATATTTTAGGTGCCCAAAAGTCGATATGTGCATGCATCTTCTGTACCCGTTTATATCTCAAATTCAGGCTCAAAACACGCGAAAATTCGATATTTTGGGGTAACAGAAGCGATCTGTACATGCCTACTCAGTGCTAGAATATTTTCAAAATATAGGCCCAAAACATGCTAAAAATCGATATTTTAGGTGCCCAAAGTCGATATCTCAAATTCATGCCCAAAACACCCGAAAATTCGATTTTGGAGTCCCAGAAGCGATCTGTACATGCCTACTCCGTGTTAGAGTATTTTCAATATACAGGCCGAAAACATACTGAAAATCGATCCTTTAGGTGCCCAAAAGTCGATATGTGGATGCATCTTCTGTACCCGTTTATATCTCAAATTCATGCTCAAAACACCCGAAAACTCGATATTTTGGGGTCCACGAAGCGATCTGTACTTGCCTACTCCGTGTTAGAGTATTTTCAAAATACAGGCCCAAAACAAGCTGAAAATCGATATTTTAGGTGACCAGAGTCAACATGTGTATGCATCTTCTGCACTCGTTTATATCTCAAATTCAACCTCAAAACACCCGAAAATTCGATAATTTTGGGTCCCAGAAGCGATCTGTACATGTCTAGTCAGTGCTAGAATATTTTCAAAATATTGGCTCAAAACATACTAAAAATCGATATTTTATGTGTCCAAAGTCGATATGTGCATGCATCTTCTGTACCCGTTTATATCTCAAATTCAGGGTCAAAACACCCGAAAATTCGGTATTTTTGTGTCGTAGAAGCGATCTGTACATTCCTACTCCTAGTTAGAATGTTTTCAAGATACAGACCCAAAACATGCTCAAAATCGATATTTTAGATGCCCAAAAGTCGATATGTGCATACATCTTCTGTACCCGTTTATATCTCAAATTCAGGCTCAAAACCTCCGAAAATTCGATATTTTAGGGTCCCAGAAGCGATCTCTACATGCCTACTCAGTGCTAGAATATTTTCAAAATGTAGGCCCAAAACATGCTAAAAATCGATATTTTAGGTGCCCAAAGTCGATATCTCAAATTCAGGCCCAAAACACACGAAAATTCGATATTTTGGGGTCCCAGAAGCAATCTGTACATGCCTACTCCGTGTTAGAGTATTTTCAATATACAGGCCCAAAACATACTGAAAATCGATCTTTTAGGTGCCCAAAAGTCGATATGTGGATGCATCTTCTGTACCCGTTTATATCTCAAATTCAGGCTCAAAACACCCGAAAATTCGATATTTTGGGGTCCCAGAAGCGATCTGTACTTGCCTACTCCGTGTTAGAGTATTATCAAAATACAGGCCCAAAACAAGCTTAAATTGATATTTTAGGTGACCAAAGTTAATATGTGTATGCATCTTCTGCACCCGTTTATATCCCAAATTCAACCTCAAAACACCCGAAAATTCGATATTTTTGGGTCCCAGAAGCGATCTGTACATGTCTAGTCAGTGCTAGAATGTTTTCAAAATATAGGCTCAAAACATGATAAAAATCGATATTTTAAGTGTCCAAAGTCGATATGTGCATGCATTATCTGTACCCGTTTTTATCTCAAATTCAGGCTCAAAACACCCG
This sequence comes from Petrolisthes cinctipes, assembly GCA_033782935.1. Taxonomy (NCBI): domain Eukaryota; kingdom Metazoa; phylum Arthropoda; class Malacostraca; order Decapoda; family Porcellanidae; genus Petrolisthes; species Petrolisthes cinctipes. The sequence continues at coordinate 365,319 of JAWQEG010000433.1, read as the reverse complement.
AAAATTTGATATTTGGGGGTCCCAGAAGTGATCTGTACATGCCTACTAAGTGCTAGAATATTTTCAAGATATAGTCCCAAAAAATGCTAAAAATCGATATTTTAGGTGCCCAAAGTCGATATCTCAAATTCAGTCCCAAAACACCCGAAAATTCGATATTTTGAGGTCCCAGAAGCGAACTGTACATGCCTACTCCGTGTTAGATTATTTTCAAAATACAGGCCCAAAACATACTGAAAATCGATCTTTTAGGTGCCCAAAAGTCGATATGTGCATGCATCTTCTGTACCCGTTTATATCCCAAATTCAACCTCAAAACACCCGAAAATTCGATATTTTGGGGTCCCAGAAGCGAACTGTACATGCCTACTCCGTGTTAGAGTATTTTCAAAATACAGGCCCAAAACATACTGAAAATCGATCTTTTAGGTGCCCAAAAGTCGATATGTGCCTGCATCTTCTGTACCCGTTTATATCTCAAAATCAGGTTCCAAACACCCGAAAATTCGATATTTTGGGGTCCCAGAAGCGATCTGTACATGCCTACTCGGATGCAGGCCAAAAACATGCCGAAAATCGATATTTTAGGTGCCCAAAGTCAACATGTGTATGCATCTTCTGCACTCGTTTATATCTCAAATTCAACCTCAAAACACCCGAAAATTCGATATTTTGGGGTCCCAGAAGCGATCTGTACTTGCCTACTCTGTGTTAGAGTATTTTCAAAATACAGGCCCAAAACAAGCTGAAAATCGATATTTTAGGTGACCAAAGTCAATACGTGTATACATCTTCTGCACCCGTTTATATCCCAAATTCAACCTCAAAACACCGAAAAATTCGATATTTTTGGGTCCCAGAAGCAATCTGTACATGTCTACTCAGTGCTAGAATGTTTTCAAAATATAGGCCCAAAAAATGCTAAAAATCGATATTTTAGGTGCCCAAAGTCGATATCTCAAATTCAGGCCCAAAACACCCGAAAATTCGATATTTTGAGGTCCCAGAAGCGAACTGTACATGCCTACTCCGTGTTAGATTATTTTCAAAATACAGGCCCAAAACATACTGAAAATCGATCTTTTAGGTGCCCAAAAGTCGATATGTGCATGCATCTTCTGTACCCGTTTATATCCCAAATTCAACCTCAAAATACCCGAAAATTCGATATTTTGGGGTCCCAGAAGCGAACTGTACATGCCTACTCCGTGTTAGAGTATTTTCAAAATACAGGCCCAAAACATACTGAAAATCGATCTTTTAGGTGCCCAAAAGTCGATATGTGGATGCATCTTCTGTACCCGTTTATATCTCAAATTCAGGCTCATAACACCCGAAAATTCGATATTTTTTGGTCCCAGAAGCGATCTGTACATGCTTACTCAGTGCTAGAATTTTTTCAAAATATAGGCTCAAAACATGCTCAAAATCGATATTTTAAGTGTCCAAAGTCGATATGTGCATGCATCATATGTACCCGTTTATATCTCAAATTTAGGCTCAAAACACCCGAAAACTCAATATTTTGGGGTCCCATAAGTGATCTGTATATGCCTACTTGGTGCTAGAATTTTTTTTAAATATAGGCTCAAAACATGCTAAAAATCGATATTTTAAGTGTCCAAAGTCGATATGTTTATGCATCTTCTGTACCCGTTTATATCTCAAATTCAGGCTCAAAACACCCGAAAATTCGATATTTTTGGATTCCAGAAGAAATGTGTACATGCCTACTCCTAGTTAGAGTATTTTCAAACTACAGGCCCAAAATATGCTCAAAATCGATATTTTAGGTGCCCAAAGTCAATATGTGCATGCATCTTCTGTACCCGTTTATATCTCAAATTCAGGCTCAAAACACCCGAATATTCGGTATTTTTGGGTCCTAGAAGCGATCTGTACATCTCTACTTCTAGTTAGAATGTTTTCAAGATACAGACCCAAAACATGCTCAAAATCGATATTTTAGGTGCCCAAAAGTCGATATGTGTATGCATCTTCTGTACCCGTTTATATCTCAAATTCAGGCTCAAAACACCCGAAAATTCGATATTTTGGGGTAACAGAAGCGATCTGTACATGCCTACTCAGTGCTAGAATATTTTCAAAATATAGGCCCAAAACATGCTAAAAATCGATATTTTAGGTGCCCAAAGTCGATATCTCAAATTCATGCCCAAAACACCCGAAAATTCGATTTTGGAGTCCCAGAAGCGATCTGTACATGCCTACTCCGTGTTAGAGTATTTTCAATATACAGGCCGAAAACATACTGAAAATCGATCCTTTAGGTGCCCAAAAGTCGATATGTGGATGCATCTTCTGTACCCGTTTATATCTCAAATTCAGGCTCAAAACACCCGAAAACTCGATATTTTGGGGTCCACGAAGCGATCTGTACTTGCCTACTCCGTGTTAGAGTATTTTCAAAATACAGGCCCAAAACAAGCTGAAAATCGATATTTTAGGTGACCAAAGTCAACATGTGTATGCATCTTCTGCACTCGTTTATATCTCAAATTCAACCTCAAAACACCCGAAAATTCGATAATTTTGGGTCCCAGAAGCGATCTGTACATGTCTAGTCAGTGCTAGAATATTTTCAAAATATTGGCTCAAATAATACTAAAAATCGATATTTTATGTGTCCAAAGTCGATATGTGCATGCATCTTCTGTACCCGTTTATATCTCAAATTCAGGTTAAAAACACCCGAAAATTCGATATTTTTGGGTCTCTGAAGCGATCTGTACATGCCTAATCCTAGTTAGAGTATTTTCAAAATACAGGCCCAAAACATGCTGAAAATCGATATTTTAGGTGCCCAAAGTCAATATGTGCATGCATCTTCTGTACCCGTTTATATCTCAAATTCAGGGTCAAAACACCCGAAAATTCGGTATTTTTGGGTTGTAGAAGCGATCTGTACATTCCTACTCCTAGTTAGAATGTTTTCAAGATACAGACCCAAAACATGCTCAAAATCGATATTTTAGATGCCCAAAAGTCGATATGTGCATGCATCTTCTGTACCCGTTTATATCTCAAATTCAGGCTCAAAACCTCCGAAAATTCGATATTTTAGGGTCCCAGAAGCGATCTCTACATGCCTACTCAGTGCTAGAATATTTTCAAAATGTAGGCCCAAAACATGCTAAAAATCGATATTTTAGGTGCCCAAAGTCGATATCTCAAATTCAGGCCCAAAACACACGAAAATTCGATATTTTGGGGTCCCAGAAGCAATCTGTACATGCATACTCCGTGTTAGAGTATTTTCAATATACAGGCCCAAAACATACTGAAAATCGATCTTTTAGGTGCCCAAAAGTCGATATGTGGATGCATCTTCTGTACCCGTTTATATCTCAAATTCAGGCTCAAAACACCCGAAAATTCGATATTTTGGGGTCCCAGAAGCGATCTGTACTTGCCTACTCCGTGTTAGAGTATTATCAAAATACAGGCCCAAAACAAGCTTAAATTGATATTTTAGGTGACCAAAGTCAATATGTGTATGCATCTTCTGCACCCGTTTATATCCCAAATTCAACCTCAAAACACCCGAAAATTCGATATTTTTTGGTCCCAGAAGCGATCTGTACATGTCTAGTCAGTGCTAGAATATTTTCAAAATATAGGCTCAAAACATGCTAAAAATCGATATTTTAAGTGTCCAAAGTCGATATGTGCATGCATCATCTGAAACCGTTTATATCTCAAATTTAGGCTCAAAAAACCCGAAAATTCGATATTTTGGGGTCCCTGAAGTGATCTGTACATGCCTACTTAGTGCTAGAATAATTTCAAAATATAGGCCCAAAACATGCTAAAAATCGATATTTTAGGAGCCCAAAGTCGATATCTCAAATTCAGGCCCAAAACACCCGAAAATTCGATATTTTGGGGTCCCAGAAGCGAACTGTACATGCCTACTCCGTGTTAGAGTATTTTCAAAATACAGGCCCAAAACATGCTGAAAATCGATATTTTGGGGTCCCAGAAGCGATCTGTACATGCCTACTCAGATGCAGGCCCAAAACATGCTAAAAATTGATATTTTAGGTGCCCAAAGTCAACATGTGTATGCATCTTCCGCACTCGTTTATATCTCAAATTCAACCTCAAAACACCCGAAAATTCGATAATTTTGGGTCCCAGAAGCGATCTGTACATGTCTAGTCAGTGCTAGAATGTTTTCAAAATACAGGCCCAAAACATGCTGAAAATCGATATTTTAAGTGCCCAAAGTCGATATGTGCATGCATCTTCTGTACCCGTTTATATCTCAAATTCAGGCTCAAAACACCCGAAAATTCGGTATTTTTGGGTCCTAGAAGCGATCTGTACATCCCTACTCCTAGTTAGAATGTTTTCAAGATACAGACCCAAAATATGCTCAAAATCGATATTTCAGGTGCCCAAAGTCAATATGTGCATGCATCTTTTGTACCCGTTTATATCTCAAATTCAGGCTCAAAACACCCGCAAATTCGTTATTTTTGGGTCCTAGAAGCGATCTGTACATCCCTACTCCTAGTTAGAATGTTTTCAAGATACAGACCCAAAACATGCTCAAAATCGATATTTTAGGTTCCCAAAAGTCGATATGTGCATGCATCTTCTGTACCCGTTTATATCTCAAATTCAGGCTCAGAACACCTGAAAATTCGATAATTTTGGGTCCCAGAAGCGATCTGTACATGTCTAGTCAGTGCTAGAATGTTTTCAAGATACAGACCCAAAACATGCTCAAAATCGATATTTTTGGTGCCCAAAAGTCGATATGTGCATGCATCTTCTGTACCCGTTTATATCCCAAATTCAACCTCAAAACACCCGAAAATTCGATATTTTTGGGTTCCAGAAGCGATCTGTACATGCCTACTCAGTGCTAGAATTTTTTCAAAATATAGGCTCAAAACATGCTAAAAATCGATATTTTAAGTGTCCAAAGTCTATATGTGCATGCATTATCTGTACCCATTTATATCTCAAATTCAGGCTCCAAACACCCGAAAATTCGATATTTTGGGGTCCCAGAAGCGATCTGTACTTGCCTACTCTGTGTTAGAGTATTTTCAAAATACAGGCCCAAAACAAGCTGAAAATCGATATTTTAGGTGACCAAAGTCAATACGTGTATGCATCTTCTGCACCCGTTTATATCCCAAATTCAACCTCAAAACACCGAAAAATTCCATATTTTTGGGTCCCAGAAGCAATCTGTACATGTCTACTCAGTGCTAGAATGTTTTCAAAATATAGGCTCAAAACATGCTAAAAATCGATATTTTAAGTGTCCAAAGTCGATATGTGCATGCATTATCTGTACCCGTTTTTATCTCAAATTCAGGCTCAAAACACCCGAAAATTTGATATTTGGGGGTCCCAGAAGTGATCTGTACATGCCTACTCAGTGCTAGAATATTTTCAAGATATAGGCCCAAAAAATGCTAAAAATCGATATTTTAGGTGCCCAAAGTCGATATCTCAAATTCAGGCCCAAAACACCCGAAAATTCGATATTTTGAGGTCCCAGAAGCGAACTGTACATGCCTACTCCGTGTTAGATTATTTTCAAAATACAGGCCCAAAACATACTGAAAATCGATCTTTTAGGTGCCCAAAAGTCGATATGTGCATGCATCTTCTGTACCCGTTTATATCCCAAATTCAACCTCAAAACACCCGAAAATTCGATATTTTGGGGTCCCAGAAGCGAACTGTACATGCCTACTCCGTGTTAGAGTATTTTCAAAATACAGGCCCAAAACATACTGAAAATCGATCTTTTAGGTGCCCAAAAGTCGATATGTGCCTGCATCTTCTGTACCCGTTTATATCTCAAAATCAGGCTCCAAACACCCGAAAATTCGATATTTTGGGGTCCCAGAAGCGATCTGTACATGCCTACTCGGATGCAGGCCAAAAACATGCCGAAAATCGATATTTTAGGTGCCCAAAGTCAACATGTGTATGCATCTTCTGCACTCGTTTATATCTCAAATTCAACCTCAAAACACCCGAAAATTCGATATTTTTGGGTCCCAGAAGCGATCTGTACATGCCTACTCCTAGTTAGAGAATTTTTAAAATACAGGCCCAAAACATGCTGAAAATCGATATTTTAGGTGCCCAAAGTCAATATGTGCATGCATCTTCTGTACCCGTTTATATCTCAAATTCAGGCTCAAAACACCCGAAAATTCGGTATTTTTGGGTCCTAGAAGCGATCTGTACATCCCTACTCCTAGTTAGAATGTTTTCAAGATACAGACCCAAAACATGCTCAAAATCGATATTTTAGGTGCCCAAAAGTCGAATTGTGCATGCATTTTCTGTACCCGATTATATCTCAAGTTCAGGCTCAAAACACCCGAAAATTCGATATTTTGGGGTCCCAGAAGCGATCTGTACATGCCTACTCAGTGCTAGAATATTTTCAAAATATAGGCCCAAAAAATGCTAAAAATCGATATTTTAGGTGCACAAAGTCGATATCTCAATTTCAGGCCCAAAACACCCAAAAATTCGATATTTTGGGGTCCAAGAAGCGATCTGTACATGCCTACTCCGTGTTAGAGTATTTTCAATATACAGGACCAAAACATACTGAAAATCGAACTTTTAGGTACCCAAAAGTCGATATGTGGATACATCTTCTGTACCCATTTATATCTCAAATTCAGTCTCAAAACACCCGAAAATTCGGTATTTTTGGTCCTTGAAGCGATCTGCACATCCCTACTCCTAGTTAGAATGTTTTCAAGATACAGACCCAAAACATGCTCAAAATCGATATTTTAGGTGCCCAAAAGTCGATATGTGCATGCATCTTCTGTACCCGTTTATATCTCAAATTCAGGATCAAACACCCGAAAATTCGATATTTTGGGGTCCCAGAAGCGATCTGTACATGCCTACTCAGTGCTAGAATAATTTCAAAATATAGGCCCAAAACATGCTAAAAATCGATATTTTAGGTGCCCAAAGTCGATATCTCAAATTCAGGCCCAAAACACCCAAAAATTCGATATTTTCGGGTCCAAGAAGCGATCTGTACATGCCTACTCCGTGTTAGAGTATTTTCAATATACAGGCCCAAAACATACTGAAAATCGATCTCTTAGGTACCCAAAAGTCGATATGTGGATGCATCTTCTGTACCCGTTTATATCTTAAATTCAGGCTCAAAACACCCGAAAATTTGATATTTTTGGGTCCCAGAAGCGATCTGTTCATCCCTACACAGTGCTAGAATATTTTCAAAATATAGGCCCAAAACATGCTAAAAATCAATATTTTAGGTGCCCAAAGTCGATATCTCAAATTTAGGCCCAAAACTCCCGAAAATTCTATATTTTGGGGTCCAAAAAGCGATCTGTACATGCCTACTACGTGTTAGAAGATTTTCAATATACAGGCCCAAAACATACTGAAAATCGATCTTTTAGGTGCCCAAAAGTCGATATGTGCATGCATTATCTGTACCCGTTTATATCTCAAATTCAGGCTCCAAACACCCGAAAATTCGATATTTTGGGGTCCCAGAAGCGATCTGTACTTGCCTACTCTGTGTTAGAGTATTTTCAAAATACAGGCCCAAAACAAGCTGAAAATCGATATTTTAGGTGACCAAAGTCAATACGTGTATGCATCTTCTGCACCCGTTTATATCCCAAATTCAACCTCAAAACACCGAAAAATTCCATATTTTTGGGTCCCAGAAGCAATCTGTACATGTCTACTCAGTGCTAGAATGTTTTCAAAATATAGGCTCAAAACATGAAAAAAATCGATATTTTAAGTGTCCAAAGTCGAAATGTGCATGCATTATCTGTACCCGTTTTTATCTCAAATTCAGGCTCAAAACACCCGAAAATTTGATATTTGGGGGTCCCAGAAGTGATCTGTACATGCCTACTCAGTGCTAGAATATTTTCAAGATATAGGCCCAAAAAATGCTAAAAATCGATATTTTAGGTGCCCAAAGTCGATATCTCAAATTCAGGCCCAAAACACCCGAAAATTCGATATTTTGAGGTCCCAGAAGCGAACTGTACATGCCTACTCCGTGTTAGATTATTTTCAAAATACAGGCCCAAAACATACTGAAAATCGATCTTTTAGGTGCCCAAAAGTCGATATGTGCATGCATCTTCTGTACCCGTTTATATCCCAAATTCAACCTCAAAACACCCGAAAATTCGATATTTTAGGGTCCCAGAAGCGAACTGTACATGCCTACTCCGTGTTAGAGTATTTTCAAAATACAGGCCCAAAACATACTGAAAATCGATCTTTTAGGTGCCCAAAAGTCGATATGTGCCTGCATCTTCTGTACCCGTTTATATCTCAAAATCAGGCTCCAAACACCCGAAAATTCGATATTTTGGGGTCCCAGAAGCGATCTGTACATGCCTACTCGGATGCAGGCCAAAAACATGCCGAAAATCGATATTTTAGGTGCCCAAAGTCAACATGTGTATGCATCTTCTGCACTCGTTTATATCTCAAATTCAACCTCAAAACACCCGAAAATTCGATATTTTTGGGTCCCAGAAGCGATCTGTACATGCCTACTCCTAGTTAGAGAATTTTTAAAATACAGGCCCAAAACATGCTAAAAATCGATATTTTAGGTGCCCAAAGTCAATATGTGCATGCATCTTCTGTACCCGTTTATATCTCAAATTCAGGCTCAAAACACCCGAAAATTCGGTATTTTTGGGTCCTAGAAGCGATCTGTACATCCCTACTCCTAGTTAGAATGTTTTCAAGATACAGACCCAAAACATGCTCAAAATCGATATTTTAGGTGCCCAAAAGTCGAATTGTGCATGCATTTTCTGTACCCGATTATATCTCAAGTTCAGGCTCAAAACACCAGAAAATTCGATATTTTGGGGTCCCAGAAGCGATCTGTACATGCCTACTCAGTGCTAGAATATTTTCAAAATATAGGCCCAAAAAATGCTAAAAATCGATATTTTAGGTGCACAAAGTCGATATCTCAATTTCAGGCCCAAAACACCCAAAAATTCGATATTTTGGGGTCCAAGAAGCGATCTGTACATGCCTACTCCGTGTTAGAGTATTTTCAATATACAGGCCCAAAACATACTGAAAATCGATCTCTTAGGTACCCAAAAGTCGATATGTGGATGCATCTTCTGTACCCGTTTATATCTTAAATTCAGGCTCAAAACACCCGAAAATTTGATATTTTTGGGTCCCAGAAGCGATCTGTTCATCCCTACACAGTGCTAGAATATTTTCAAAATATAGGCCCAAAACATGCTAAAAATCAATATTTTAGGTGCCCAAAGTCGATATCTCAAATTTAGGCCCAAAACTTCCGAAAATTCTATATTTTGGGGTCCAAAAAGCGATCTGTACATGCCTACTACGTGTTAGAAGATTTTCAATATACAGGCCCAAAACATACTGAAAATCGATCTTTTAGGTGCCCAAAAGTCGATATGTGCATACATCTTCTGTACCCGTTTATAACTCAAATTTAGTCTCCAAACACCCGAAAATTAAATATTTTGGGGTCCCAGAAGCGATCTGTACATGCCTGCTCAGATACAGGCCTAAAACATGCTGAAAATCGATATTTTAGGTGCCCAAATTCAATATGTGTATGCATCTTCTGCACCCGTTTATATCCCAAATTAAATCTCAAAACACCCGAAAATTCGATATTTTTGAGGTCCCAGAAGCGAACTGTACATGCCTACTCAGTGCTAGAATATTTTCAAAATATAGGCTCAAAACATGCTAAAAATCGATATTTTAAGTGTCCAAAGTGTATATGTGCATGCATCTTCTGTACCCGTTTATATTTCAAATTCAGGCTCAAAACACCCGAAAATTCGGTATTTTTGGGTCCTTGATGCGATCTGTACATCCCTACTCCTAGTTAGAATGTTTTCAAGATACAGACAGAAAACATGCTCAAAATCAATATTTTAGGTTCCCAAAAGTCGATATGTGCATGCATCTTCTGTACCCGTTTATATCTCAAATTCAGGCTCAAAACACCCGAAAATTCGATATTTTTAGGTCCCAGAAGCGATCTGTGCATGACTACTCAGTGCTAGAATATTGTCAAAATATAGGCCCAAAACATGCTAAAAATCGATATTTTAGGTGCCTAAAGTCGATATCTCAAATTCAGGCCCAAAACACCCAAAAATTCGATATTTTGGGGTCCCAGAAGCGATCTGTACATGCCCTCTCCATGTTAGAGTATTTTCAATATACAGGCCAAAAACATACTAAAAATCGGTATTTTAAGTGTCGAAAGTCGATATGTGCATGCATCATCTGTACCCGTTTATATCTCAAATTCAGGCTCAAAACACCCGAAAAATCGATATTTTGGGGTCCCAGAAGTGATCTGTACATGCCTACTCCGTGTTAGAGTATTTTCAAAATACAGGCCCAAAACATACTGAAAATCGTTCTTTTAGGTGCCCAAAAGTCGATATGTGCATGCATCTTCTGTACCCGTTTATATCTCAAATTCAGGCTCCAAACACCCGAAAATTCGATATTTTGGGGTCCCAGAAGCGATCTGTACATGTCTACTCAGATGCAGGCCCAAAACATGCTGAAAATCGAAATTTTAGGTGCCCAGAGTCAACATGTGTATGCATCTTCTGCACTCGTTTATATCTCAAATTCAACCTCAAAACACCCGAAAATTCGATATTTTTGGGTCCCAGAAGCGATCTGTACATGCCTACTCAGTGCTAGAATTTTTTCAAAATATAGGCTCAAAACATGCTAAAAATCAATATTTTAAGTGTCCAAAGTCGATATGTGCATGCATCATCTGTACCCGTTTATATCTCAAATTCAGGCTCAAAACACCCGAAAATTCGATATTTTGGGGTCCCAGAAGTGATCTGTACTTGCTTACTCAGTGTTAGAGTATTTTCAAAATACAGGCCCAAAACAAGCTGAAAATCGATATTTTAGGTGACCAAAGTCAATACGTGTATGCATCTTCTGCACCCGTTTATATCCCAAATTCAACCTCAAAACACCGAAAAATTCTATATTTTTGGGTCCCAGAAGCAATCTGTACATGCCTACTCAGTGCTAGAATGTTTTCAAAATATAGGCTCAAAACATGCTAAAAATCGATATTTTAAGTGTCCAAAGTCGATATGTGCATGCATCATCTGTACCCGTTTATATCTCAAATTCAGGCTCAAAACACCCGAAAATTCGATATTTTCGGGTCCCAGAAGTGATCTGTACATGCCTACTTAGTGCTAGAATATTTTCAAGATATAGGCCCAAAAAATGCTAAAAATCGATATTTTAGGTGCCGAAAGTCGATATCTCAAATTCAGGCCCAAAACACCCGAAAATTCGATATTTTGGGGTCCCATAAGCGAACTGTACATGCCTACTCCGTGTTAGAGTATTTTCAAAATACGGGCCCAAAACATACTGAAAATCGATTTTTTAGGTGCCCAAAAGTCGATATGTGCATGCATCTTCTGTACCCGTTTATATCCCAAATTGAACCTCAAAACACCCGAAAATTCGATATTTTGGGGTCCCAGAAGCGATCTGTACATGCCTACTCAGTGCTAGAATTTTTTCAAAATATAGGCTCAAAACATGCTAAAAATCGATATTTTAAATGTCCAAAGTCGATATGTGCATGCATCATCTGTACCCGTTTATATCTCAAATTCAGGCTCAAAACACCAAAAAGTTCGATATTTTGGGTTCCAGAAGTGATCTGTACATGTCTACTTAGTGCTAGAATATTTTCAAAATATAGGCCCAAAACATGCTAAAAATCGATATTTTAGGTGCCCAAAGTCGATATCTCAAATTCAGGCCCAAAACACCCGAAAATTCGATATTTTGGGGTCCCAGAAGCGAACTGTACATGCCTACTCCGTGTTATAGTATTTTCAAAATACAGGCATAAAACATACTGAAAATCGATCTTTTAGGTGCCCAAAAGTCGATATGTGCCTGCATCTTCTGTACCCGTTTATATCTCAAAATCAGGCTCCAAACACCCGAAAATTCGATATTTTGGGGTCCCAGAAGCGATCTGTACATGCCTACTCAGATGCAGGCCCAAAACATGCCGAAAATCGATATTTTAGGTGCCCAAAGTCAACATGTGTATGCATCTTCTGCACTCGTTTATATCTCAAATTCAACCTCAAAACACCAGAAAATTCGACATTTTTGGGTCCCAGAAGCGATCTGTACATGCCTACTCCTAGTTAGAGAATTTTTAAAATACAGGCCCAAAACATGCTGAAAATCGATATTTTAGGTGCCCAAAGTCAATATGTGCATGCATCTTCTGTACCCGTTTATATCTCAAATTCAGGCTCAAAACACCCGAAAATTCGGTATTTTGGGTCCTAGAAACGATCTGTACATCCCTACTCCTAGTTAGAATGTTTTCAAGATATGGACCCAAAACATGCTCAAAATCGATATTTTAGGTGCCCAAAAGTCGATATGTGCATGTATCTTCTGTACCCGTTTATATCTCAAATTCAGGCTCAAAACACCCGAAAATTCGATATTTTAGGGTCCCAGAAGCGATCTGTCCATGCCTACTCAGTGCTAGAATATTTTCAAAATATAGGCTCAAAACATGCTAAAAATCGATATTTTAGGTGCCACAAGTCGATTTCTCAAATTTAGGCCCAAAACACCCAAAAATTCGATATTTTTGGGTCCCAGATCCGATCTGTACATGCCTACTCTTTGTTAGAGTATTTTCAATATACAGGCCCAAAACATACTGAAAATCGATCTTTTAGGTGCCCAAAAGTCGGTATGTGCATGCATCTTCTGTACCCGTTTATATCCCAAATTCAACCTCTAAACACCCGAAAATTCGATATTTTTGGGTCCCAGAAGCGATCTGTACAAGTCTAGTCAGTGCTAGAATTTTTTCAAAATATAGGCTCAAAACATGCTAAAAATCGATATTTTAAGTGTCCAAAGTCTATATGTGCATGTATCATCTGTACCCTTTTATATCTCAAATTCAATCTCAAAACACCCGAAAATTCGATATTTTTGGGTCCCAGAAGTGATCTGTACATGCCTACATAGTGCTAAAATACTTTAAAATATAGGCCCAAAACATGCTAAAAATCGATATTTTAGGTGCTCAAAGTCGATATCTCAAATTCAGGCCCAAAACACCCGAAAATTCGATATTTTGGGGTCCCAGAAGCGAACTGTACATGCCTACTCAAGGTTAGAGTATTTTCAAAATACTGGCCCAAGACATGCTGGAAATCGATATTTTAGGTGCCCAAAGTCAATATGTTCATGCATCTTCTCAACCCTTTTATATCTCAAATTCAGGCTCCAAACACCCGAAAATTCGATATTTTGGGGTCCCAGAAGCGATCTGTACATGCCTACTCAGATGCAGGCCCAAAATATGCTAAAAATCGATATTTTAGGTGCCCAAAGTCAACATGTGTATACATATTTTGCACTCGTTTATATCTCAAATTCAACCTCAAAACACCCGAAAATTCGATAATTTTGGGTCCCAGAAGCGATCTGTACATGGCTAGTCAGTGCCAGAATATTTTCAAAATATAGGCTCAAAAAATGCTAAAAATCGATATTTTAAGTGTCCAAAGTCGATATGTGCATGCATTATCTGTACCCTTTTATATCTCAAATTCAGGCTCAAAACACCAGAAAATTCCATATTTTTGGGTCCCAGAAGCAATCTGTACATGCCTACTCCTAGTTAGAGTATTTTCAAAATACAGGCCCAAAATATGCTTAAATTGATATTTTAGGTACACAAAAGTCGATATGTGCATGCATCTTCTGTACACGTTTATATCTCAAATTCAGGCTCAAACACCCGAAATATCGATATTTTGGGGTCCCAGAAGCGATCTGTACATGGCTACTCAATACTAGAATATTTTCAAAAAAAAGGCCCAAAACATGCTAAAAATCGATATTTTAGGTGCTCAGAGTCGATATCTCAAATTTAGGTCCAAAACACCCAAAAATTCGATTTTTTGGGGTTCAAGAAGCGATCTGTACATGCTTACTTCGTGTTAAAGTATTTTCAATATACAGGCCCAAAACATACTGAAAATCGATCTTTTAGGTACCCAAAAGTCGATATGTGGATGCATCTTCTGTACCCGTTTATATCTCAAATTCAGGCTCAAAACACCCGAAAATTCGATATTTTGGGGTCCCAGAAGCGACCTGTATATGCCTACACAGTGCTAGAATATTTTCAAAATATAGGCCCAAAACATGTTAAAAATCTATATTTTAAGTGCCCAAAGTCGATATCTCAAATTCCGGCTCAAAACACCCGAAAATTCGATATTTTGGGGTCCCAGAAGCGATCTGTACATGCCTACTCCGTGTTAGAGGATTTTCAATATACAGGCCCAAAACATGCTTAAAATCGATATTTTAGGTGCCCAAAGTCAATATGTGCATGCATCTTCTTTACCCACTTATATCTCAAATTCAGACTCAAAACACCCAAAAATTCGATATTTTGGGGTCATAGAAGCGATCTCTACATGCCTACTCAGTGCTAGAATATTTTCAAAATTTAGGCCCAAAACATGCTAAAAATCAATATTTTAGGTGCCCAAAGTCGATATCTCTAACTTAGGCCCAAAACACCCGAAAATTCTATATTTTGGAGTCCAAGAAGCGATCTGTACATGCCTACTACGTGTTAGAAGATTTTCAAAATACAGGCCCAAAACATACTGAAAATCGATCTTTTAGTGCCCAAAAGTCGATATGTGCATGCATCTTCTGTACCCGTTTATAACTCAAATTTAGTCTCCAAACACCCGAAAATTCGATATTTTGGGGTCCCAGAAGCGATCTGTACATGCCTGCTCAGATACAGGCCCAAAACATGCTGAAAATCGATATTTTAGGTGCCCAAATTCAATATGTGTATGCATCTTCTGCACCCGTTTATATCCCAAATTTAACCTCAAAACACCCGAAAATTCGATATTTTTGAGGTCCCAGAAGCGATCTGTACATGCCTACTCAGTGCTAGAATGTTTTCAAAATATAGGCTCAAAACATGCTAAAAATCGATATTTTCAGAGTCCAAAGTGGATATGTGCATGCATCTTCTGTACCCGTTTATATCTCAAAATCAGGCTCAAAACACCCGAAAATTCGGTATTTTTGGGTCCTAGGAGCGATCTGTACATCCCTACTCCTAGTTAGAATGTTTTCAAGATACAGACCCAAAACATGCTCAAAATCGATATTTTTGATGCCCAAAAGTCGATATGTGCAAGCATCTTTTGTACCCATTTATATCTCAAATTCAGGCTCAAAACACCCGAAAATTCGATATTTTTAGGTCCGAGAAGCGATCTGTATATGCCTACTCATTGTTAGAATATTTTCAAAATATAGGCCCAAAACATGCTAAAAATCGATATTTTAGGTGCCTAAAGTCGATATCTCAAATACAGGCCCAAAACACCCAAAAATTCGATATTTTGGGGTCCCAGAAGCGATCTGTACATGCCCACTCCATGTTAGAGTATTTTCAATATACAGGCCAAAAACATACTAAAAATCGATATTTTAAGTGTCCAAAGTCGATATGTGCATGCATCATCTGTACCGTTTATATCTCAAATTCAGGCTCAAAACACCCGAAAATTCGTCATTTTGGGGTCCCAGAAACGGTCTGTACATGCCTACTCAGATGCAGGCCCAAAACATGCTCAAAATCGATATTTTAGGTGCCCAGAGTCAACATGTGTATGCATCTTCTGCACTCGTTTATATCTCAAATTCAACCTTAAAACACCCGAAAATTCGATATTTTTGGGTCCCAGAAGCGATCTGTACATGCCTAATCAGTGCTAGAATTTTTTCAAAATATAGGCTCAAAACATGCTAAAAATCGATATTTTAAATGTCCAAAGTCGATATGTGCATGCATTATCTGTACCCGTTTATATCTCAAATTCAGGCTCAAAAACACCCGAAAATTCGATATTTTGGGGTCCCAGAAGCGATCTGTACTTGCTTACTCCGTGTTAGAGTATTTTCAAAATACAGGCCCAAAACAAGCTGAAAATCGATATTTTAGGTAACCAAAGTCAATATGTGTATGCATCTTCTGCACCCGTTTATATCCCAAATTCAACCTCAAAACACCCAAAAATTCGAGATTTTTGGGTCCCAGAAGCGATCTGTACATGCCTACTTAGTGCTAGAATGTTTTTAAAATATAGGCTCAAAACATGCTAAAAATCGATATTTTAAGTGTCCAAAGTCGATATGTGCATGCATCATCTGTACCCGTTTATATCTCAAATTCAGGCTCAAAACACCCAAAAATTCGATATTAGGGGGTCCCAGAAGTGATCTGTACATGCCTACTTAGTGCTAGAATATTTTCAAGATATAGGCCCAAAAAATGCTAAAAACCGATATTTTATGTGCCCAAAGTCGATATCTCAAATTCAGGCCCAAAACACCCGAAAATTCGATATTTGGGGGTCCCAGAAGTGATCTGTACATGCCTACTTAGTGCTAGAATATTTTCAAGATATAGGCCCAAAAAATGCTAAAATCCGATATTTTAGGTGCCCAAAGTCGATATCTCAAATTCATGCTCAAAACACCCAAATATTCGGTATTTTTAGGTGTTAGAAGCTATCTGTACATCCCTACTCCTAGTTAGAATGTTTTCAAGATACAGACCCAAAACATGCTCAAAATCGATATTTTAGGTACACAAAAGTCGATATGTGCATGCATCTTCTGTACACGTTTATATCTCAAATTCAGGCTCAAACACCCGAAATATTGATATTTTGGGGTCCCAGAAGCGATCTGTACATGCCTACTCAGTGCTAGAATATTTTCAAAATATAGGCCCAAAACATGCTAAAAATCGATATTTAAAGGTGCTCAGAGTCGATATCTCAAATTCAGGCCCAAAACAGCCAAAAATTCGATTTTTTGGGGTCCAAGAAGCGATCTGTACATGCCTACTCCGTGTTAGAGTATTTTCAATATACAGGCCCAAAAAAGACTGAAAATCGATCTTTTAGGTGCCCAAAAGTCGATATTTGGATGCATCTTCTGTACCCGTTTATATCTCAAATTCAGGCTCAAAACACCCGAAAATTCGATATTTTGGGGTCCCAGAAGCGATCTCTACATGCCTACACAGTGCTAGAATATTTTCAAAATATAGGCCCAAAACATGTTAAAAATCGATATTTTAAGTGCCCAAAGTCGATATCTCAAATTCCGGCTCAAAACACCCGAAAATTCGATATTTTGGGGTAACAGAAGCGATCTGTACATGCCTACTCCGTTTTAGAGTATTTTCAATATACAGGCCCAAAACATGCTTAAAATCGATATTTTAGGTGCCTAAAGTCAATATGTGCATGCATCTTCTTTACCCGCTTATATCTCAAATTCAGACTCAAAACACCCGAAAATTCGATATTTTGGGGTCCCAGAAGCAATCTGTACATGCCTACTCAGTGCTAGAATATTTTCAAAATATAGGCCCAAAACATGCTAAAAATCAATATTTTAGGTGCCCAAAGTCGATATCTCAAATTTAGGCCCAAAACACCCGAAAATTCTATATTTTGGAGTCCAAGAAGCGATCTGTACATGCCTACTACGTGTTAGAAGATTTTCAAAATACAGGCCCAAAACATACTGAAAATCGATCTTTTAGGTGCCCAAAAGTCGATATGTGCATGCACCTTCTGTACCCGTTTATAACTCAAATTTAGTCTCCAAACACCCGAAAATTCGATATTTTGGGGTCCCAGAAGCGATCTGTACATGCCTGCTCAGATACAGGCCCAAAACATGCTGAAAATCGATATTTTAGGTGCCCAAATTCAATATGTGAATGCATCTTCTGCACCCGTTTATATCCCTAATTAAACCTCAAAACACCCGAAAATTCGATATATTTGAGGTCCCAGAAGCGATCTGTACATGCCTACTCAGTGCTAGAATGTTTTCAAAATATAGGCTCAAAACATGCTAAAAATCGATATTTTAAGTGTCCAAAGTGGATATGTGCATGCATCTTCTTTACCCGTTTATATCTCAAAATCAGGCTTAAAACACCCGAAAATTCGGTATTTTTGGGTCCTAGAAGCGATATGTACATCCCTACTCCTAGTTAGAATGTTTTCAAGATACAGACCCAAAACATTCTCAAAATCAATATTTTTGGTGCCCAAAAGTCGATATGTGCAAGCATCTTTTGTACCCGTTTATATCTCAAATTCAGACTCAAAACACCCGAAAATTCGATATTTTTAGGTCCCAGAAGCGATCTGTACATGCTTACTCAGTGTTAGAATATTTTCAAAATATAGGCCCAAAACATGATAAAAATCGATATTTTAGGTGCCTAAAGTCGATATCTCAAATACAGGCCCAAAACACCCAAAAATTCGATATTTTGGGGTCCCAGAAGCGATCTGTACATGCCCACTCCATGTTAGAATATTTTCAATATACAGGCCAAAAACATACTAAAAATCGATATTTTAAGTGTCCAAAGTCGATATGTGCATGCATCATCTGTACCCGTTTATATCTCAAATTCAGGCTCAAAACACCCAAAAATTCGTCATTTTGGGGTCCCAGAAGCGGTCTGTACATGCCTACTCAGATGCAGGCCCAAAACATGCTGAAAATCGATATTTTAGGTGCCCAGAGTCAATATGTGTATGCATCTTCTGCACCCGTTTATATCCCAAATTAAACCTCAAAACACCTGAAAATTCGATTTTTTGCGGGTCCCAGAAGCGATCTGTACATGCCTACTCAGTGCTAGAATATTTTCAAAATATAGGCTCAAAACATGCTAAAAATCGATATTTTAGGTGACTAAAGTCAATATGTGCATGCATCTTCTGTACCCGTTTATATCTCAAATTCAGGCTCAAAACACCCGAAAATTCGATATTTTTGGGTCCCAGAAGCGATCTGTACATCCCTACTCCTAGTTAGAATGTTTTCAAGATACAGACCCAAAACATGCTCAAAATCGATATTTTAGGTGCCCAAACGTCGATATGTGCATGCATTTTCTGTACCCGTTTATATCTCAAATTCAGGCTCAAAACACCCGAAAATTCGATATTTTGGGGTCCCAGAAGCGATTTGTACATGCCTACTCAGTGTTAGAATATTTTCAAAATATAGGCCCAAAACATGCTAAAAATCGATATTTTAGTTGCCCAAAGTCGATATATCAAATTCAGGAACAAAACACCCAAAAATTCGATATTTTGGGGTCCCAGAAGCGATCTGTACATGCCTACTCCGTGTTAGAGTATTTTCAATATACTGGCCCAAAAACATACTGAAAATCGATCTTTTAGGTGCCCAAAATTCGATATGTGGATGCATCTTCTGTACCCGTTTATATCTCAAATTCAGGCTCAAAACACCCGAAAATTAGATATTTTTGGGTCCCAGAAGCGATCTGTACATGCCTACTCGGTGCAAGAATTTTTTCAAAATATAGGCTCAAAACATGCTAAAAATCGATATTTTATGTGTCCAAAGTCGATATGTGCATGCATCATCTGTACCGGTTTATATCTCAAATTCAGGTTAAAAACACCAAAAAATCGATATTTTGGGTTCCAGAAGCGAACTGTCCATGCCTACTCAGTGCTAGAAGATTTTCAAAATATAGGCCCAAAACATGCTAAAAATCGATATTTTAGGTGCCACAAGTCGATTTCTCAAATTTAGGCCCAAAACACCCAAAAATTCGATATTTTTGGGTCCCATAAGCGATCTGTACATGCCTACTCTTTGTTAGAGTATTTTCAATATACAGGCCCAAAACATACTGAAAACCGATCTTTTAGGTGCCCAAAAGTCGATATGTGCATGCATCTTCTGTACCCGTTTATATCCCAAATTCAACCTCAAAACACCCGAAAATTCGATATTTTTGGGTCCCAGAAGCGATCTGTACAAGCCTACTCAGTGCTAGAATTTTTTCAAAATATAGGCTCAAAACATGCTAAAAATCGATATTTTAAGTGTCCAAAGTCGATATGTGCATGTATCATCTGTACCCTTTTATATCTCAAATTCAATCTCAAAACACAAGAAAATTCGATATTTTTGGGTCCCAGAAGTGATCTGTACATGCCTACTTAGTGCTAGAATATTTTAAAATATAGGGCCAAAACATGCTAAAAATCGATATTTTAGGTGCCCAAAGTCGATATCTCAAATTCAGGCCCAAAACACCCGAAAATTCGATATTTTGGGGTCCCAGAAGCGAACTGTACATGCCTACTCCGTGTTAGAGTATTTTCAAAATACAGGCCCAAGACATGCTGGAAATCGATATTTTAGGTGCCCAAAGTCAATATGTGCATGCATCTTCTCAACCCTTTTATATCTCAAATTCAGGCTCAAAACACCCGAAAATTCGATATTTTGGGGTCCCAGAAGCGATCTGTACATGCCTACTCAGATGCAGGCCCAAAACATGCTAAAAATCGATATTTTAGGTGCCCAAAGTCAACATCTTCTGCACTAGTTTATATCTCAAATTCAACCTCAAAACACCCGAAAATTCGATAATTTTGGGTCCCAGAAGCGATCTGTACATGTCTAGTCAGTGCTAGAATGTTTTCAAAATATAGGCTCAAAACATGTTAAAAATCGATATTTTAAGTGTCCAAAGTCGATATGTGCATGCATCATCTGTACCCGTTTATATCTCAAATTCAGGCTCAAAACACCCGAAAATTCGATAATTTTGGGTCCCAGAAGCGATCTGTACATGTCTAGTCAGTGCTAGAATGTTTTCAAAATATAGGCTCAAAAAATGCTAAAAATCGATATTTTAAGTGTCCAAAGTCGATATGTGCATGCATTATCTGTACCCTTTTATATCTCAAATTCAGGCTCAAAACACCAGAAAATTCGATATTTTTGGGTCCCAGAAGCAATCTGTACATGCCTACTCCTAGTTAGAGTATTTTCAAAATACAGGCCCAAAACATGCTTAAATTGATATTTTAGGTACACAAAAGTCGATATGTGCATGCATCTTCTGTACACGTTTATATCTCAAATTCAGGCTCAAACACCCGAAATATCGATATTTTGGGGTCAGAGAGGCGATCTGTACATGGCTACTCAGTACTAGAATATTTTCAAAAAAAAGGCCCAAAACATGCTAAAAATCGATATTTTAGGTGCTCAGAGTCGATATCTCAAATTTAGGCCCAAAACACCCAAAAATTCGATTTTTTGGGGTTCAAGAAGCGATCTGTACATGCTTACTCCGTGCTAAAGTATTTTCAATATACAGGTCCAAAACATACTGAAAATCGATCTTTTAGGTACCCAAAAGTCGATATGTGGATGCATCTTCTGTACCCGTTTATATATCAAATTCAGGCTCAAAACACCCGAAAATTCGATATTTTGGGGTCCCAGAAGCGATCTGTACATGCCTACACAGTGCTAGAATATTTTCAAAATATAGGCCCAAAACATGTTAAAAATCGATATTTTAAGTGCCCAAAGTCGATATCTCAAATTCCGGCTCAAAACACCCGAAAATTCGATATTTTGGGGTCCCAGAAGCGATCTGTACATGCCTACTCCGTGTTAGAGTATTTTCAATATACAGGCCCAAAACATGTTTAAAATCGATATTTTAGGTGCACAAAGTCAATATGTGCATGCATCTTCTTTACCCGCTTATATCTCAAATTCAGACTCAAAACACCCGAAAATTCGATATTTTGGGGTCCCTGAAGCGATCTGTACATGCCTACTCAGTGCTAGAATATTTTCAAAATATAGGCCCAAAACATGCTAAAAATTGATCTTTTAGGTGCCCAAAATTCGATATGTGCATGCATCTTCTGTACCCGTTTATAACTCAAATTTAGTCTCCAAACACCCGAAAATTCGATATTTTGGGGTCCCAGAAGCGATCTGTACATGCCTGCTCAGATGCAGGCCCAAAACATGCTGAAAATCGATATTTTAGGTGCCCAAATTCAATATGTGTATGCATCTTCTGCACCCGTTTATATCCCAAATTAAAGCTCAAAACACACGAAAATTCAATATTTTGAGGTCCCAGAAGCGATCTGTACATGCCTACTCAGTGCTAGAATGTTTTCAAAATATAGGCTCAAAACATGCTAAAAATCGATATTTTAAGAGTCCAAAGTGGATATGTGCATGTATTTTCTGTACCCGTTTATATCTCAAAATCAGGCACAAAACACCCGAAAATTCGGTATTTTTGGGTCCTAGAAACGATCTGTACATCCCTACTCCTAGTTAGAATGTTTTCAAGATACAGATCCAAAACATGCTCAAAATCGATATTTTTGGTGCCCAAAAGTCGATATGTGCAAGCATCTTTTGTACCCGTTTATATCTCAAATTCAGGCTCAAAACACCCGAAAATTCGATATTTTTAGGTCCCAGAAGCGATCTGTACATGCCTACTCAGTGTTAGAATATTTTCAAAATATATGCCCAAAACATGCTAAAAATCGATATTTTAGGTGCATAAAGTCGATATCTCAAATACAGGCCCAAAACACTCGAAAATTCGATATTTTGGGGTCCCAGAAGCAAACTGTACATGCCTACTCCGTGTTAGAGTATTTTCAAAATACAGCCCCAAAACATACTGAAAATCGATCTTTTAGGTGCCCAAAAGTCGATATGTGCATGCATCTTCTGTACCCGTTTATATCCCAAATTCAACCTCAAAAGACCCTAAAATTCGATATTTTTGGGTCCCAGAAGCGATCTGTACATGCCTACTCAGTGCTAGAATTTTTTCAAAAATATAGGCTCAAAACATGCTAAAAATCGATATTTTAAGTGTGCAAAGTCGATATGTGCATGCATTATCTGTACCCGTTTATATCTCAAATTCAGGCTCAAAACACCAGAAAATTCGATATTTTTGGGTCCCAGAAGCGATCTGTACATGCCTACTCCTAGTTAGAATATTTTTAAAATATAGGCCCAAAACATGCTAAAAATCGATATTTTAGGTGCCCAAAGTCCATATCTCAAATTCATGCCCAAATACCCGAAAATTCGATATTTTGGGGTCCCAGAAGCGATCTGTACATGCCTACTCCGTGTTAGAGTATTTTCAAAATTTAGGCCCAAAACATACTGAAAATCGATCTTTTAGGTGCCCAAAAGTCGATATGTGCATGCATCTTCTGTACCCGTTTATATCTCAAATTCAGGCTCAAAACACCCGAAATTTCGATAGTTTGGGGTCCCAGAAGCGATTTGTACTTGCCTACTCCGTGTTAGAGTATTTTCAAAATACACGCCCAAAACAAGCTGAAAATCGATATTTTAGGTGACCAAAGTCAATATGTGTATGAATCTTTTGCACCCGTTTATATCCCAAATTCAACCTCAAAACACCCGAAAATTCGATATTTTTGGGTCCCAGAAGCGATCTATACATGCCTACTCAGTGCTAAAATGTTTTCAAAATATAGGCTCAAAACATGCTAAAAATCGATATTTTAAGTGTTCAAAGTCGATATGTGCATGCATCATCTGTACCCGTTTATATCTCAAATTCAGGCTTAAAACACCCTAATATTCGGTATTTTTGGGTCCTAGAAGCGATCTGTACATGCCTACTCCTAGTTAGAATGTTTTCAAGATACAGACCCAAAACATGCTCAAAATCGATGTATTAGGTACCCAAAAGTCGATATGTGCATGCATCTTCAGTACCCGTTTATATCTCAAATTCAAGCTTAAAACACCCGAAAATTCGATATTTTGGGGTCCCAGAAGCGATCTGTACATGCCTACTCCGTGTTAGAGTATTTTAAAAATACAGGCCCAAAACAAGCTGAAAATCAATATTTTAGGTGACCAAATTCAATATGTGTATGCATCTTCTGCACCCGTTTATATCCCAAATTCAACCTCAAAACACCCGAAAATTCGATTTTTGGGGGGTCCCAGAAGCGATCTGTACATGCCTACTCAGTGCTAGAATATTTTCAAAATATAGGCTCAAAACATGCTAAAAATCGATATTTTAAGTGTTCAAAGTCGATATGTGCATGCATCATCTGTACCCGTTTATATCTCAAATTCAGGCTCAAATACACGAAAATTCGGTATTTTTGGGTCCTAGAAGCGATCTGTACATGCCTACTCCTATTTAGAATGTTTTCAAGATACAGACCCAAAACATGCTCAAAATCGATATTTTAGGTACCCAAAAGTCGATATCTGCATGCATCTTCAATACCCGTTTATATCTCAAATTCAAGCTTAAAACAGCCGAAAATTCGATATTTTAGGGTCTCAGAAGCGATCTGTAAAATGCCTACTCCGTGTAAGAGTATTTTAAAAATACAGGCTCAAAACATGCTGAAAATCAATATTTTAGGAGCCCAGTGTCAATATGTGCATGCATCTTCTGTACCCGTTTATATCTCAAATTCAGGCTCAAAACCCCCGAAAATTCGGAATTTTTGGGTCCGACAAGCGATCTGTACATCCCTACTCCTAGTTAGAATGTTTTCAAGATACAGACCCAAAACATGCTCAAAATCGATATTTTAGGTGCCCAAACGTCGATATGTGCATGCATCTTCTGTTCCCGTTTATATCTCAATTTCAGGCTCAAAACACCCGAAAATTCGATATTTTGGCGTCCCAGAAGCGATCTGTACTTGCTTACTCCGTGTTAGAGTATTTTCAAAATACAGGCCCAAAACAAGCTGAAAATCGATATTTTAGGTGACCAAAGTCAATATGTGTATGCATCTTCTGCACCCGTTTATATCCCAAATTCAACCTCAAAACACCCAAAAATTCGATATTTTTGGGTCACAGAAGCGATCTGTACATGCCTACTCAGTGCTAGAATGTTTTCAAAATATAGGCTCAAAACATGCTAAAAATCGATATTTTAAGTGTCCAAAGTCGATATGTGCATGCATCATCTGTACCCGTTTATATCTCAAATTCAGGCTCAAAACACCCGAAAATTCGATATTTGGGGGTCCCAGAAGTGATCTGTACATGCCTACTTAGTGCTAGAATATTTTCAAGATATAGGCCCAAAAAATGCTAAAAACCGATATTTTAGGTGCCCAAAGTCGATATCTCAAATTCAGGCCCAAAACACCCGAAAATTCGATATTTTGGGGTCCCAGAAGCGAACTGTACATGCCTACTCCGTGTTAGAGTATTTTCAAAATACAGCCCCAAAACATACTGAAAATCGATCTTTTTGGTGCCCAAAAGTCGATATGTGCATTCATCTTCTGTACCCGTTTATATCCCAAATTCAACCTCAAAACACCCGAAAATTCGATATTTTTGGGTCCCAGAAGCGATCTGTACATGCCTACTCAGTGCTAGAATTTTTTCAAAATATAGGCTCAAAACATGCTAAAAATCGATATTTTAAGTGTGCAAAGTCGATAAGTGCATGCATTATCTGTACCCGTTTATATCTCAAATTCAGGCTCAAAACACCAGAAAATTCGATTTTTTTGGGTCCCAAAAGTGATCTGTACATGCCTACTCCTAGTTAGAATATTTTCAAAATATAGGCCCAAAACATGCTAAAAATCGATATTTTTGTTGCCAAAAGTCGATATCTCAAATTCAGGCCCAAATACCCGAAAATTCGATATTTTGGGGTCCCAGAAGCGATCTGTACATGCCTACTCCGTGTTAGAGTATTTTCAAAATATAGGCCCACAACATATTGAAAATCGATCTTTTAGGTGCCCAAAAGTCGATATGTGCATGCATCTTCTGTACCCGTTTATATCTCAAATTCAGGCTCAAAACACCCGAAAATTCGATATTTTTGGGTCCCAGAAGCGATCTGTACTTGCCTACTCCGTGTTAGAGTATTTTCAAAATACAGGCCAAAAACAAGCTGAAAATCGATATTTTAGGTGACCAAAGTCAATATGTGTATGCATCTTCAGCACCCGTTTATATCCCAAATTAAACCTCAAAACACCCGAAAATTCGATATTTTTGAGGTCTCAGAAGCGATCTGTACATGCCTACTCAGTGCTAGAATGTTTTCAAAATATAGGCTCAAAACATGCTAAAAATCGATATTTTAAGTGTCCAAAGTGGATATGTGCATGTGACTTCTGTACCCGTTTATATCTCAAATCTAGCCTCAAAACACCCGAAAAAATTCGGTATTTTTCGGTCCTAGATGCGATCTGTACATCCCTACTCCTAGTTAGAATGTTTTCAAGATACAGACCCAAAACATGCTCAAAATCGATATTTTAGGTGCCCAAAGTCGATATCTCTATTTCAGGCCAAAAACACCCAAAAATTCGATATTTTGGCGTCCCAGAAGCGATCTGTACTTGCTTACTCCGTGTTAGAGTATTTTCAAAATACAGGCCCAAAACAAGCTGAAAATCGATATTTTAGGTGACCAAAGTCAATATGTGTATGCATCTTCTGCACCCGTTTATATCCCAAATTCAACCTCAAAACACCCAAAAATTCGATATTTTTGGGTCACAGAAGCGATCTGTACATGCCTACTCAGTGCTAGAATGTTTTCAAAATATAGGCTCAAAACATGCTAAAAATCGATATTTTAAGTGTCCAAAGTCGATATGTGCATGCATCATCTGTACCCGTTTATATCTCAAATTCAGGCTCAAAACACCCGAAAATTCGATATTAGGGGGTCCCAGAAGTGATCTGTACATGCCTACTTAGTGCTAGAATATTTTCAAGATATAGGCCCAAAAAATGCTAAAAACCGATATTTTAGGTGCCCAAAGTCGATATCTCAAATTCAGGCCCAAAACACCCGAAAATTCGATATTTTGGGGTCCCAGAAGCGAACTGTACATGCCTACTCCGTGTTAGAGTATTTTCAAAATACAGCCCCAAAACATACTGAAAATCGATCTTTTTGGTGCCCAAAAGTCGATATGTGCATTCATCTTCTGTACCCGTTTATATCCCAAATTCAACCTCAAAACACCCGAAAATTCGATATTTTTGGGTCCCAGAAGCGATCTGTACATGCCTACTCAGTGCTAGAATTTTTTCAAAATATAGGCTCAAAACATGCTAAAAATCGATATTTTAAGTGTGCAAAGTCGATAAGTGCATGCATTATCTGTACCCGTTTATATCTCAAATTCAGGCTCAAAACACCAGAAAATTCGATTTTTTTGGGTCCCAAAAGCGATCTGTACATGCCTACTCCTAGTTAGAATATTTTCAAAATATAGGCCCAAAACATGCTAAAAATCGATATTTTTGGTGCCAAAAGTCGATATCTCAAATTCAGGCCCAAATACCCGAAAATTCGATATTTTGGGGTCCCAGAAGCGATCTGTACATGCCTACTCCGTGTTAGAGTATTTTCAAAATATAGGCCCACAACATATTGAAAATCGATCTTTTAGGTGCCCAAAAGTCGATATGTGCATGCATCTTCTGTACCCGTTTATATCTCAAATTCAGGCTCAAAACACCCGAAAATTCGATATTTTTGGGTCCCAGAAGCGATCTGTACTTGCCTACTCCGTGTTAGAGTATTTTCAAAATACAGGCCAAAAACAAGCTGAAAATCGATATTTTAGGTGACCAAAGTCAATATGTGTATGCATCTTCAGCACCCGTTTATATCCCAAATTAAACCTCAAAACACCCGAAAATTCGATATTTTTGAGGTCTCAGAAGCGATCTGTACATGCCTACTCAGTGCTAGAATGTTTTCAAAATATAGGCTCAAAACATGCTAAAAATCGATATTTTAAGTGTCCAAAGTGGATATGTGCATGTGACTTCTGTACCCGTTTATATCTCAAATCTAGCCTCAAAACACCCGAAAAAATTCGGTATTTTTCGGTCCTAGATGCGATCTGTACATCCCTACTCCTAGTTAGAATGTTTTCAAGATACAGACCCAAAACATGCTCAAAATCGATATTTTAGGTGCCCAAAGTCGATATCTCTATTTCAGGCCAAAAACACCCAAAAATTCGATATTTTGGGGTCCCAGAAGCGATCTGTACATGCCTACTCCGTGTTAGAGTATTTTCAATATACAGGCCCAAAACATACTGAAAATAGATCTTTTAGGTGCCCAAAAGTCGATATGTGGATGCATCTTCTGTACCCGTTTATATCTCAAATTCAGGCTGAAAACACCCGAAAATTTGATATTTTTGGGTCCCAGAAGCGATGTGTACTTGCCTAGTCCGTGTTAGAGCATTTTCAAAATACATTCCCAAAACAAGCTGAAAATCGATATTTTAGGTGACCAAAGTCAATATGTGTATGCATCTTCTGCACCCAAATTCAACCTAAAAACACCTGAAAATTCGATTTTTGGGGGGTCCCAGAAGCGATCTGTACATGCCTACTCAGTGCTAGAATATTTTCAAAATATAGGCTCAAAACATGCTAAAAATCGATATTTTAAGTGTTCAAAGTCGATATGTGCATGCATCATCTGTACCCGTTTATATCTCAAATTCAGGCTCAAAACACCCGAAAATTCGGTATATTTGGGTCCTAGAAGCGATCTGTACATGCCTACTCCTATTTAGAATGTTTTGAAGATACAGACCCAAAACATGCTCAAAATCGATATTTTGGGTACCCAAAAGTCGATATGTGCATGCATTTTCAATACCCGTTTATATCTCAAATTCAAGCTTAAAACACCCGAAAATTAGATATTTTAGGGTCTCAGAAGCGATCTGTACATGCCTACTACGTGTTAGAGTATTTTAAAAATACAGGCTCAAAACCTGCTGAAAATCAATATTTTAGAAGCCCAGTGTCAATATGTGCATGCATCTTCTGTACCCGTTTATATCTCCAATTCAGGCTCAAAACACCCGAAAATTCGGTATTTTTGGGTCCCAGAAGCGATATGTACATCCCTACTCCTAGTTAGAATGTTTTCAAGATACAGACCCAAAACATGCTCAAAATCGATATTTTAGGTGCCCAAACGTCGATATGTGCATGCATCCTCTGTACCCGTTTATATCTCAAATTCAGGCTCAAAACACCCGAAAATTCGATATTTTGGAGTCCCAGAAGCTATCTGTACATGCCTACTCAGTGCTTGAATATTTTCAAAATATAGGCCCAAAACATGCTAAAAATCGATATTTTAGTTGCCCAAAGTCGATATATCAAATTCAGGAACAAAACACCCAAAAATTCGATATTTTGGGGTCCCAGAAGCGATCTGTACATGCCTACTCCGTGTTAGAGTATTTTCAATTTACTGGCCAAAAACATACTGAAAATCGATCTTTTAGGTGCCCAAAAGTCGATATGTGCATGCATCTTCTGTACCCGTTTATATCTCAAATTCAGGCTCAAAACACCCGAAAATTCGATATTTTTGGGTCACAGAAGCGATCTGTACATGCCTACTCGGTGCAAGATTTTTTTCAAAATCTAGCCTCAAAACATACTAAGAATCGATATTTTAAGTGTCCAAAGTCGATAGGTGCATGCATCATTTGAACCCGTTTATATCTCAAATTCAGGCTCAAAACACCCGAAAATTCGATATTTTGGGGTCTAAGAAGTGATCTGTACATGCCTACTTAGTGCTAGAATATTTTCAAAATATAGGCCCAAAACATGCTAAAAATCGATATTTTAGGTGCCCAAATTCGATATATCAAATTCAGGCCCAAAACACCCGAAAATTCGATATTTTGGGGTCCCAGAAGCGAAATGTACATGCCTACTCCGTGTTAGAGTATTTTCAAAATACAGGCCCAAAACATACTGAAAATCGATCTTTTAGGTGCCCAAAAGTCGATATGTGCATGCATCTTATGTACTTGTTTATAACTCAAATTCAGTCTCCAAACACCCGAAAATTCGATATTTTGGGGTACCAGAAGCGATCTGTACATGACTGCTCAGATACAGGCCCAAAACATGCTGAAAATCGATATTTTAGGTGCCCAAAGTCAATATGTGTATGCATCTTCTTCACCCGTTTATATCTCAAATTTAAGCTTAAAACACCCGAAAATTTGATATTTTTGGGTCCCAGAAGCGATCTGTACATGCCTACTCCGTGATAGAGTATTTTAAAAATACAGGCCCAAAACCTGCTGAAAATCAATATTTTAGGAGCCAAGTGTCAATATGTGCATGCATCTTCTGTACTCGTTTATATCTCAATTCAGGCTCAAAACACCCGAAAATTCGGTATTTTTGGGTTTTAAAAGCGATCTGTACATCCCTACTCCTAGTTAGAATGTTTTGAAGATACAGACCCAAAACATGCTCGAAATCGATATTTTAGGTGCCCAAACGTCGATATGTGCATGCATCCTCTGTACCCGTTTATATCTCAAATTCAGGCTCAAAACACCCGAAAATTCGATATTTTGGGGTCCCAGAAGCGATCTGTACATGCATACTCAGTGCTAGAATATTTTCAAAATATAGGCTCAAAACATGCTAAAAATCGATATTTTAAGTGTTCAAAGTCGATATGTGCATGCATCATCTGTACCCGTTTATATCTCAAATTCAGGCTCAAAACACCCGAAAATTCGGTATATTTGGGTCCTAGAAGCGATCTGTACATGCCTACTCCTATTTAGAATGTTTTGAAGATACAGACCCAAAACATGCTCAAAATCGATATTTTGGGTACCCAAAAGTCGATATGTGCATGCATTTTCAATACCCGTTTATATCTCAAATTCAAGCTTAAAACACCCGAAAATTAGATATTTTAGGGTCTCAGAAGCGATCTGTACATGCCTACTACGTGTTAGAGTATTTTAAAAATACAGGCCCAAAACCTGCTGAAAATCAATATTTTAGAAGCCCAGTGTCAATATGTGCATGCATCTTCTGTACCCGTTTATATCTCAAATTCAGGCTCAAAACACCCGAAAATTCGGTATTTTTGGGTCCCAGAAGCGATCTGTACATCCCTTCTACTAGTTAGAATGTTTTCAAGATACAGACCCAAAACATGCTCAAAATCGATATTTTAGGTGCTCAAACGTCGATATGTGCATGCATCCTCTGTAACCGTTTATATCTCAAATTCAGGCTCAAAACACCCGAAAATTCGATATTTTGGGGTCCCAGAAGCGATCTGTACATGCCTACTCAGTGCTTGAATATTTTCAAAATATAGGCCCAAAACCGGCTAAAAATCAATATTTTAGGTGCCCAAAGTCGATATCTCAAATTCAGGCCCAAAACACCCAAAAATTCGATATTTTGGGGTCCCAGAAGCGATCTGTACATGCCTACTCCGTGTTAGAGTATTTTAAAAATACAGGCTCAAAACATGCTGAAAATTAATATTTTAGAAGCCCAGTGTCAATATGTGCATGCATCTTCTGTACCCGTTTATATCTCAAATTTAGGCTCAAAACACCCGAAAATTTGATATTTTGGAGTCCCAGAAGCGATCTGTAGATGCCTACTCAGTGCTAGAATATTTTTTAAAATATAGTCCCAAAACATGCTGAAAATCGATATTTTAGGTGACCAAAGTCAATATGTGTATGCATCTTCTGCACCCAAATTCAACCTCAAAACACCTGAAAATTCGATTTTTGGGGGGTCCCAGAAGCGATCTGTACATGCCTACTCAGTGCTAGAATATTTTCAAAATATAGGCTCAAAACATGCTAAAAATCGATATTTTAAGTGTTCAAAGTCGATATGTGCATGCATCATCTGTACCCGTTTATATCTCAAATTCAGGTTCAAAACACCCGAAAATTCGGTATTTTTGGGTCCTAGAAGCGATCTGTACTTGCCTACTCCGTGTTAGAGTATTTTCAAAATACAGGCCAAAAACAAGCTGAAAATCGATATTTTAGGTGACCAAAGTCAATATGTGTATGCATCTTCAGCACCCGTTTATATCCCAAATTAAACCTCAAAACACCCGAAAATTCGATATTTTTGAGGTCTCAGAAGCGATCTGTACATGCCTACTCAGTGCTAGAATGTTTTCAAAATATAGGCTCAAAACATGCTAAAAATCGATATTTTAAGTGTCCAAAGTGGATATGTGCATGTGACTTCTGTACCCGTTTATATCTCAAATCTAGCCTCAAAACACCCGAAAAAATTCGGTATTTTTCGGTCCTAGATGCGATCTGTACATCCCTACTCCTAGTTAGAATGTTTTCAAGATACAGACCCAAAACATGCTCAAAATCGATATTTTAGGTGCCCAAAGTCGATATCTCTATTTCAGGCCAAAAACACCCAAAAATTCGATATTTTGGGGTCCCAGAAGCGATCTGTACATGCCTACTCCGTGTTAGAGTATTTTCAATATACAGGCCCAAAACATACTGAAAATAGATCTTTTAGGTGCCCAAAAGTCGATATGTGGATGCATCTTCTGTACCCGTTTATATCTCAAATTCAGGCTGAAAACACCCGAAAATTTGATATTTTTGGGTCCCAGAAGCGATGTGTACTTGCCTAGTCCGTGTTAGAGCATTTTCAAAATACATTCCCAAAACAAGCTGAAAATCGATATTTTAGGTGACCAAAGTCAATATGTGTATGCATCTTCTGCACCCAAATTCAACCTAAAAACACCTGAAAATTCGATTTTTGGGGGGTCCCAGAAGCGATCTGTACATGCCTACTCAGTGCTAGAATATTTTCAAAATATAGGCTCAAAACATGCTAAAAATCGATATTTTAAGTGTTCAAAGTCGATATGTGCATGCATCATCTGTACCCGTTTATATCTCAAATTCAGGCTCAAAACACCCGAAAATTCGGTATATTTGGGTCCTAGAAGCGATCTGTACATGCCTACTCCTATTTAGAATGTTTTGAAGATACAGACCCAAAACATGCTCAAAATCGATATTTTGGGTACCCAAAAGTCGATATGTGCATGCATTTTCAATACCCGTTTATATCTCAAATTCAAGCTTAAAACACCCGAAAATTAGATATTTTAGGGTCTCAGAAGCGATCTGTACATGCCTACTACGTGTTAGAGTATTTTAAAAATACAGGCTCAAAACCTGCTGAAAATCAATATTTTAGAAGCCCAGTGTCAATATGTGCATGCATCTTCTGTACCCGTTTATATCTCCAATTCAGGCTCAAAACACCCGAAAATTCGGTATTTTTGGGTCCCAGAAGCGATATGTACATCCCTACTCCTAGTTAGAATGTTTTCAAGATACAGACCCAAAACATGCTCAAAATCGATATTTTAGGTGCCCAAACGTCGATATGTGCATGCATCCTCTGTACCCGTTTATATCTCAAATTCAGGCTCAAAACACCCGAAAATTCGATATTTTGGAGTCCCAGAAGCTATCTGTACATGCCTACTCAGTGCTTGAATATTTTCAAAATATAGGCCCAAAACATGCTAAAAATCGATATTTTAGTTGCCCAAAGTCGATATATCAAATTCAGGAACAAAACACCCAAAAATTCGATATTTTGGGGTCCCAGAAGCGATCTGTACATGCCTACTCCGTGTTAGAGTATTTTCAATTTACTGGCCAAAAACATACTGAAAATCGATCTTTTAGGTGCCCAAAAGTCGATATGTGCATGCATCTTCTGTACCCGTTTATATCTCAAATTCAGGCTCAAAACACCCGAAAATTCGATATTTTTGGGTCACAGAAGCGATCTGTACATGCCTACTCGGTGCAAGATTTTTTTCAAAATCTAGCCTCAAAACATACTAAGAATCGATATTTTAAGTGTCCAAAGTCGATAGGTGCATGCATCATTTGAACCCGTTTATATCTCAAATTCAGGCTCAAAACACCCGAAAATTCGATATTTTGGGGTCTAAGAAGTGATCTGTACATGCCTACTTAGTGCTAGAATATTTTCAAAATATAGGCCCAAAACATGCTAAAAATCGATATTTTAGGTGCCCAAATTCGATATATCAAATTCAGGCCCAAAACACCCGAAAATTCGATATTTTGGGGTCCCAGAAGCGAAATGTACATGCCTACTCCGTGTTAGAGTATTTTCAAAATACAGGCCCAAAACATACTGAAAATCGATCTTTTAGGTGCCCAAAAGTCGATATGTGCATGCATCTTATGTACTTGTTTATAACTCAAATTCAGTCTCCAAACACCCGAAAATTCGATATTTTGGGGTACCAGAAGCGATCTGTACATGACTGCTCAGATACAGGCCCAAAACATGCTGAAAATCGATATTTTAGGTGCCCAAAGTCAATATGTGTATGCATCTTCTTCACCCGTTTATATCTCAAATTTAAGCTTAAAACACCCGAAAATTTGATATTTTTGGGTCCCAGAAGCGATCTGTACATGCCTACTCCGTGATAGAGTATTTTAAAAATACAGGCCCAAAACCTGCTGAAAATCAATATTTTAGGAGCCAAGTGTCAATATGTGCATGCATCTTCTGTACTCGTTTATATCTCAATTCAGGCTCAAAACACCCGAAAATTCGGTATTTTTGGGTTTTAAAAGCGATCTGTACATCCCTACTCCTAGTTAGAATGTTTTGAAGATACAGACCCAAAACATGCTCGAAATCGATATTTTAGGTGCCCAAACGTCGATATGTGCATGCATCCTCTGTACCCGTTTATATCTCAAATTCAGGCTCAAAACACCCGAAAATTCGATATTTTGGGGTCCCAGAAGCGATCTGTACATGCATACTCAGTGCTAGAATATTTTCAAAATATAGGCTCAAAACATGCTAAAAATCGATATTTTAAGTGTTCAAAGTCGATATGTGCATGCATCATCTGTACCCGTTTATATCTCAAATTCAGGCTCAAAACACCCGAAAATTCGGTATATTTGGGTCCTAGAAGCGATCTGTACATGCCTACTCCTATTTAGAATGTTTTGAAGATACAGACCCAAAACATGCTCAAAATCGATATTTTGGGTACCCAAAAGTCGATATGTGCATGCATTTTCAATACCCGTTTATATCTCAAATTCAAGCTTAAAACACCCGAAAATTAGATATTTTAGGGTCTCAGAAGCGATCTGTACATGCCTACTACGTGTTAGAGTATTTTAAAAATACAGGCCCAAAACCTGCTGAAAATCAATATTTTAGAAGCCCAGTGTCAATATGTGCATGCATCTTCTGTACCCGTTTATATCTCAAATTCAGGCTCAAAACACCCGAAAATTCGGTATTTTTGGGTCCCAGAAGCGATCTGTACATCCCTTCTACTAGTTAGAATGTTTTCAAGATACAGACCCAAAACATGCTCAAAATCGATATTTTAGGTGCTCAAACGTCGATATGTGCATGCATCCTCTGTAACCGTTTATATCTCAAATTCAGGCTCAAAACACCCGAAAATTCGATATTTTGGGGTCCCAGAAGCGATCTGTACATGCCTACTCAGTGCTTGAATATTTTCAAAATATAGGCCCAAAACCGGCTAAAAATCAATATTTTAGGTGCCCAAAGTCGATATCTCAAATTCAGGCCCAAAACACCCAAAAATTCGATATTTTGGGGTCCCAGAAGCGATCTGTACATGCCTACTCCGTGTTAGAGTATTTTAAAAATACAGGCTCAAAACATGCTGAAAATTAATATTTTAGAAGCCCAGTGTCAATATGTGCATGCATCTTCTGTACCCGTTTATATCTCAAATTTAGGCTCAAAACACCCGAAAATTTGATATTTTGGAGTCCCAGAAGCGATCTGTAGATGCCTACTCAGTGCTAGAATATTTTTTAAAATATAGTCCCAAAACATGCTGAAAATCGATATTTTAGGTGACCAAAGTCAATATGTGTATGCATCTTCTGCACCCAAATTCAACCTCAAAACACCTGAAAATTCGATTTTTGGGGGGTCCCAGAAGCGATCTGTACATGCCTACTCAGTGCTAGAATATTTTCAAAATATAGGCTCAAAACATGCTAAAAATCGATATTTTAAGTGTTCAAAGTCGATATGTGCATGCATCATCTGTACCCGTTTATATCTCAAATTCAGGTTCAAAACACCCGAAAATTCGGTATTTTTGGGTCCTAGAAGCGATCTGTACATTCCTACTCCTATTTAGAATGTTTTGAAGATACAGACCCAAAACATGCTCAAAATCGATATTTTGGGTACCCAAAAATCGATATGTGCATGCATTTTCAATACCCGTTTATATCTCAAATTCAAGCTTAAAACACCCGAAAATTAGATATTTTAGGGTCTCAGAAGCGATCTGTACATGCCTACTACGTGTTAGAGTATTTTTAAAATACAGGCCCAAAACATACTGAAAATCGATCTTCTAGGTGCCCAAAAGTCGATATGTGCATGCATCTTATGTACTTGTTTATAACTCAAATTCAGTCTCCAAACACCCGAAAATTCGATATTTTGGGGTACCAGAAGCGATCTGTACATGCCTGCTCAGATACAGGCCCAAAACATGCTCGAAATCGATATTTTAGGTGCCCAAACGTCGATATGTGCATGCATCTTCTGTACCCGTTTATATCTCAAATTCAGGCTCAAAACACCCGAAAATTTGATATTTTGGAGTCCCAGAAGCGATCTGTAGATGCCTACTCAGTGCTAGAATATTTTTTTAAATATAGTCCCAAAACATGCTGAAAATCGATATTTTAGGTGCCTTAAGTCAATATGTGCATGCATCTTCTGTACCCGTTTATATCTCAAATTCAAGCTTAAAACACCCGAAAATTTGATATTTTGGGGTCCCAGAAGCGATCTGTACATGCCTACTCCGTGATAGAGTATTTTAAAAATACTGGCCCAAAACCTGCTGAAAATCAATATTTTAGGAGCCAAGTGTCAATATGTGCATGCATCTTCTGTACCCGTTTATATCTCAAATTCAGGCTCAAAACACCCGAAAATTCGGTATTTTTGGGTCCTAGAAGCGATCTGTACATCCCTACTCCTAGTTAGAATGTTTTCAAGATACAGACCCAAAACATGCTCAAAATCGATATTTTAGGTGCCCAAAAGTCGATATGTGCATGCATCTTCTGTACTTGTTTATATCTCAAATTCAGGCTCAAAACACCCGAAAATTCGATATTTTTAGGTCCCAGAAGCGATCTGTACATGCCTACTCAGTGCTAGAATATTTTCAAAATATAGGCTCAAAACATGCTAAAAATCGATATTTTAAGTGTTCAAAGTCGATATGTGCATGCATCATCTGTACCCGTTTATATCTCAAATTCAGGCTCAAAACACCCGAAAATTCGGTATATTTGGGTCCTAGAAGCGATCTGTACATGCCTACTCCTATTTAGAATGTTTTGAAGATACAGACCCAAAACATGCTCAAAATCGATATTTTGGGTACCCAAAAGTCGATATGTGCATGCATTTTCAATACCCGTTTATATCTCAAATTCAAGCTTAAAACACCCGAAAATTAGATATTTTAGGGTCTCAGAAGCGATCTGTACATGCCTACTACGTGTTAGAGTATTTTAAAAATACAGGCTCAAAACCTGCTGAAAATCAATATTTTAGAAGCCCAGTGTCAATATGTGCATGCATCTTCTGTACCCGTTTATATCTCAAATTCAGGCTCAAAACACCCGAAAATTCGGTATTTTTGGGTCCCAGAAGCGATCTGTACATCCCTACTACTAGTTAGAATGTTTTCAAGATACAGACCCAAAACATGCTCAAAATCGATATTTTAGGTGCCCAAACGTCGATATGTGCATGCATCCTCTGTACCCGTTTATATCTCAAATTCAGGCTCAAAACACCCGAAAATTCGATATTTTGGGGTCCCAGAAGCGATCTGTACATGCCTACTCAGTGCTTGAATATTCTCAAAATATAGGCCCAAAACAGGCTAAAAATCAATATTTTAGGTGCCCAAAGTCGATATCTCAAATTCAGGCCCAAAACACCCAAAAATTCGATATTTTGGGGTCCCAGAAGCGATCTGTACATGCCTACTCCGTGTTAGAGTATTTTAAAAATACAGGCTCAAAACATGCTGAAAATTAATATTTTAGAAGCCCAGTGTCAATATGTGCATGCATCTTCTGTACCCGTTTATATCTCAAATTCAGGCTCAAAACACCCGAAAATTTGATATTTTGGAGTCCCAGAAGCGATCTGTAGATGCCTACTCAGTGCTAGAATATTTTTTTAAATATAGTCCCAAAACATGCTGAAAATCGATATTTTAGGTGACCAAAGTCAATATGTGTATGCATCTTCTGCACCCAAATTCAACCTCAAAACACCTGAAAATTCGATTTTTGGGGGGTCCCAGAAGCGATCTGTACATGCCTACTCAGTGCTAGAATATTTTCAAAATATAGG
Organism: Petrolisthes cinctipes; assembly: GCA_033782935.1. NCBI lineage: Eukaryota > Metazoa > Arthropoda > Malacostraca > Decapoda > Porcellanidae > Petrolisthes > Petrolisthes cinctipes. The sequence goes on along the minus strand of JAWQEG010000433.1, from coordinate 326,889 downwards.
CTCAAAACATGCTAAAAATCGATATTTTAAGTGTTCAAAGTCGATATGTGCATGCATCATCTGTACCCGTTTATATCTCAAATTCAGGCTCAAAACACCCGAAAATTCGGTATTTTTGGGTCCTAGAAGCGATCTGTACATGCCTACTCCTATTAAGAATGTTTTGAAGATACAGACCCAAAACATGCTCAAAATCGATATTTTGGGTACCCAAAAGTCGATATGTGCATGCATTTTCAATACCCGTTTATATCTCAAATTCAAGCTTAAAACACCCGAAAATTAGATATTTTAGGGTCTCAGAAGCGATCTGTACATGCCTACTACGTGTTAGAGTATTTTTAAAATACAGGCCCAAAACATACTGAAAATCGATCTTCTAGGTGCCCAAAAGTCGATATGTGCATGCATCTTATGTACTTGTTTATAACTCAAATTCAGTCTCCAAACACCTGAAAATTTGATATTTTGGAGTCCCAGAAGCGATCTGTAGATGCCTACTCAGTGCTAGAATATTTTTTTAAATATAGTCCCAAAACATGCTGAAAATCGATATTTTAGGTGCCTTAAGTCAATATGTGCATGCATCTTCTGTACCCGTTTATATCTCAAATTCAAGCTTAAAACACCCGAAAATTTGATATTTTGGGGTCCCAGAAGCGATCTGTACATGCCTACTCCGTGATAGAGTATTTTAAAAATACTGGCCCAAAACCTGCTGAAAATCAATATTTTAGGAGCCAAGTGTCAATATGTGCATGCATCTTCTGTACCCGTTTATATCTCAAATTCAGGCTCAAAACACCCGAAAATTCGGTATTTTTGGGTCCTAGAAGCGATCTGTACATCCCTACTCCTAGTTAGAATGTTTTCAAGATACAGACCCAAAACATGCTCAAAATCGATATTTTAGGTGCCCAAAAGTCGATATGTGCATGCATCTTCTGTACTTGTTTATATCTCAAATTCAGGCTCAAAACACCCGAAAATTCGATATTTTTAGGTCCCAGAAGCGATCTGTACATGCCTACTCCGTGATAGAGTATTTTAAAAATACAGGCTCAAAACATGCTGAAAATTAATATTTTAGAAGCCCAGTGTCAATATGTGCATTCATCTTCTGTACCCGTTTATATCTCAAATTCAAGCTTAAAACACCCGAAAATTCGATATTTTGGGGTCCCAGAAGCGATCTGTACATGCCTACTCCGTGATAGAGTATTTTAAAAATACAGGCCAAAAACCTGCTGAAAATCAATATTTTAGGAGCCCAGTGTCAATATGTGCATGCATCTTCTGTACCCGTTTATATCTCAAATTCAGGCTCAAAACACCCGAAAATTCGGTATTTTTGGGTCCTAGAAGCGATCTGTACATCCCTCCTCCTAGTTAGAATGTTTTCAAGATGCAGACCCAAAACATGCTCAAAATCGATATTTTAGGTGCCCAAAAGTCGATATGTACATGCATCTTCTGTACCCGTTTATATCTCAAATTCAGGCTCAAAACACCCGAAAATTCGATATTTTGGGGTCCCACAAGCGATCTGTACATGCCTACTCAGTGCTAGAATATTTTCAAAATATAGGCCCAAAACATGCTAAAATTCGATATTTTAGGTGCCCAAAGTCGATATCTCAAATTCAGGCCCAAAACACCCGAAAATTCGATATTTTGGGGTCCCAGAAGCGATCTGTACATGCCTACTCCGTGTTAGAGTATTTTCAATATACAGGCCCAAAACATACTGAAAATCGATCTGTTAGGTGCACAAAAGTCGATATGTGCATGCATCTTCTGTACCCGTTTATATCTCAAATTCAGGCTCAAAACACCCGAAAATTCGATATTTTGGGGTCCCAGAAGGGATCTGAACTTGCCTACTCCGTGTTAGAGTATTTTCAAAATACAGGCCCAAAACAAGCTGAAAATCGATATTTTAGGTGACCAAAGTCAATATGTGTATGTATCTTCTGCACCCGTTTATATCCCAAATTAAACCTCAAAGCACACGAAAATTCGATATTTTTGAGGTCCCAGAAGCGATCTGTACATGCCTACTCAGTGCTAGAATGTTTTCAAAACATAGGCTCAAAACATGCTAAAAATCGATATTTTAAGTGTCCAAAGTGGATATGTGCATGCATCTTCTGTACCCGTTTATATCTCAAATTAAGGCTCAAAACACCCGAAAATTCGGTTTTTTGGGGTCCCACAAGCGATCTGTACATGCCTACTCAGTGCTAGAATATTTTCATAATATAGGCCCAAAACATGCTAAAATTCGATATTTTAGGTGCCCAAAGTCGATATCTCAAATTCAGGCCCAAAACACCCGAAAATTCGATATTTTGGGGTCCCAGAAGCGATCTGTACATGCCTACTCCGTGTTAGAGTATTTTCAATATACAGGCACAAAACATACTGAAAATCGATCTGTTAGGTGCACAAAAGTCGATATGTGCATGCATCTTCTGTACCCGTTTATATCTCAAATTCAGGCTCAAAACACCCGAAAATTCGATATTTTGGGGTCCCAGAAGGGATCTGAACTTGCCTACTCCGTGTTAGAGTATTTTCAAAATACAGGCCAAAAACAAGCTGAAAATCGATATTTTAGGTGACCAAAGTCAATGTGTGTATGTATCTTCTGCACCCGTTTATATCCCAAATTAAACCTCAAAGCACACGAAAATTCGATATTTTTGAGGTCCCAGAAGCGATCTGTACATGCCTACTCAGTGCTAGAATGTTTTCAAAACATAGGCTCAAAACATGCTAAAAATCGATATTTTAAGTGTCCAAAGTGGATATGTGCATGCATCTTCTGTACCCGTTTATATCTCAAATTAAGGCTCAAAACACCCGAAAATTCGGTTTTTTTGGGTCCCACAAGCGATCTGTACATGCCTACTCAGTGCTAGAATATTTTCAAAATATAGGCCCAAAACATGCTAAAATTCGATATTTTAGGTGCCCAAAGTCGATATCTCAAATTCAGGCCCAAAACACCCGAAAATTCGATATTTTGGGGTCCCAGAAGCGATCTGTACATGCCTACTCCGTATTAGAGTATTTTCAATATACAGGCCCAAAACATACTGAAAATCGATCTGTTAGGTGCACAAAAGTCGATATGTGCATGCATCTTCTGTACCCGTTTATATCTCAAATTCAGGCTCAAAACACCCGAAAATTCGATATTTTGGGGTCCCAGAAGGGATCTGAACTTGCCTACTCCGTGTTAGAGTATTTTCAAAATACAGGCCCAAAACAAGCTGAAAATCGATATTTTAGGTGACCAAAGTCAATATGTGTATGTATCTTCTGCACCCGTTTATATCCCAAATTAAACCTCAAAGCACACGAAAATTCGATATTTTTGAGGTCCCAGAAGCGATCTGTACATGCCTAATCAGTGCTAGAATGTTTTCAAAACATAGGCTCAAAACATGATAAAAATCGATATTTTAAGTGTCCAAAGTGGATATGTGCATGCATCTTCTGTACCCGTTTATATCTCAAATTAAGGCTCAAAACACCCGAAAATTCGGTTTTTTTGGGTCCCACAAGCGATCTGTACATGCCTACTCAGTGCTAGAATATTTTCAAAATATAGGCCCAAAACATGCTAAAATTCGATATTTTAGGTGCCCAAAGTCGATATCTCAAATTCAGGTCCAAAACACCCGAAAATTCGATATTTTGGGGTCCCAGAAGCGATCTGTACATGCCTACTCCGTGTTAGAGTATTTTCAATATACAGGCCCAAAACATACTGAAAATCGATCTGTTAGGTGCACAAAAGTCGATATGTGCATGCATCTTCTGTACCCGTTTATATCTCAAATTCAGGCTCAAAACACCCGAAAATTCGATATTTTGGGGTCCCAGAAGGGATCTGAACTTGCCTACTCCGTGTTAGAGTATTTTCAAAATACAGGCCCAAAACAAGCTGAAAATCGATATTTTAGGTGACCAAAGTCAATATGTGTATGTATCTTCTGCACCCGTTTATATCCCAAATTAAACCTCAAAGCACACGAAAATTCGATATTTTTGAGGTCCCAGAAGCGATCTGTACATGCCTACTCAGTGCTAGAATGTTTTCAAAACATAGGCTCAAAACATGCTAAAAATCGATATTTTAAGTGTCCAAAGTGGATATGTGCATGCATCTTCTGTACCCGTTTATATCTCAAATTAAGGCTCAAAACACCCGAAAATTCGGTTTTTTTGGGTCCTAGAAGCGATCTGTACATCCCTACTCCTAGTTAGAATGTTTTCAAGATACAGACCCAAAACATGCTCAAAATCGATATTTTAGGTGCCCAAAGTCGATATCTCTATTTCAGGCCTAAACCACCCAAAAATTCGAGATTTTGGGGTCTCAGAAGCGATCTGTGCATGCCTACTCAGTGCTAGAATATTTTCAAAATATAGGCCCAAAACATGCTTAAAATCGATATTTTAGTTGCCCAAAGTCGATATCTCAAATTCAGGCACAAAACACCCAAAAATTCGATATTTTGGGGTCCCAGAAGCGATCTGTAAATGCCTACTCGGTGCAAGAATTTTTTCAAAATCTAGGCTCAAAACATGCTAAGAATCGATATTTTAAGTGTCCAAAGTCGATTAGTGCATGCATCATTTGAACCCGTTTATATCTCAAATTCAGGCTCAAAACTCCCGAAAATTCAATATTTTAGGGTCCAAGAAGTGATCTGTACATGCCTACTTAGTGCTAGAATATTTTCAAAATATAGGCCCAAAACATGCTAAAAATCGATATTTTAGGTGCCCAAAGTCGATATCTCAAATTCATGCCCAAAACACCCGAAAATTCGATATTATGGGGTCCCAGAAGCGAAATGTACATGCCTACTCCGTGTTAGAGTATTTTCAAAATACAGGCCCAAAACATACTGAAAATCGATCTTTTAGGTGCCCAAAAGTCGATATGTGCATGCATCTTATGTACTTGTTTATAACCCAAATTCAGTCTCCAAACACCCGAAAATTCGATATTTTTGGGTACCAGAAGCGATCTGTACATGCCTGCTCAGATACAGGTCCAAAACATGCTGAAAATCGAAATTTTAGGTGCCCAAAGTCAATATGTGTATGAATCTTCTGCACCCGTTTATATCCCAAATTAATCCTCAAAACACCCGAAAATTTGATATTTTTGATGTCCCAGAAGCGATCTGTACATGCCTACTCAGTGTTAGAATGTTTTCAAAATATAGGCTCAAAACATGCTAAAAATCGATATTTTAAGTGTCCAAAGTGGATATGTGCATGCATCTTCTGTACCCGTTTATATCTCAAATTCAGGCTCAAAACACCCGAAAATTCGGTATTTTTGGGTCCTGCAAGCGATCTGTACATGCCTACTCCTAGTTAGAGATTTTTCAAGATACAGACCCAAAACATGCTGAAAATCGATATTTTAGGTACCCAAAAGTCGATATGTGCATGCATCTTCAGTACCCGTTTATATCTCAAATTCAAGCTTAAAACACCCGAAAATTCGATATTTTGGGGTCCCAGAAGCGATCTGTACATGCCTACTCCGTGATAGAGTATTTTAAAGATACAGGCCCAAAACCTGCTGAAAATCAATATTTTAGGAGCCCAGTGTCAATATGTGCATGCATCTTCTGTACCCGTTTATATACCTTAAATTCAAGCTTAAAACACCCGAAAATTCGGTATTTTTGGGTCCTGCAAGCGATCTGTACATGCCTACTCCTAGTTAGAGATTTTTCAAGATACAGACCCAAAACATGCTCAAAATCGATATATTAGGTACCCAAAAGTCGATATGAGCATGCATCTTCTGTACCCGTTTATATCTCAAATTCAAGCTTAAAACACCCGAAAATTCGGTATTTTTGGGTCCTGCAAGCGATCTGTACATGCCTACTCCTAGTTAGAGATTTTTCAAGATACAGACCCAAAACATGCTGAAAATCGATATTTTAGGTACCCAAAAGTCGATATGTGCATGCATCTTCAGTACCCGTTTATATCTCAAATTCAAGCTTAAAACACCCGAAAATTCGATATTTTGGGGTCCCAGAAGCGATCTGTACATGCCTACTCCGTGATAGAGTATTTTAAAGATACAGGCCCAAAACCTGCTGAAAATCAATATTTTAGGAGCCCAGTGTCAATATGTGCATGCATCTTCTGTACCCGTTTATATACCTTAAATTCAAGCTTAAAACACCCGAAAATTCGGTATTTTTGGGTCCTGCAAGCGATCTGTACATGCCTACTCCTAGTTAGAGATTTTTCAAGATACAGACCCAAAACATGCTCAAAATCGATATATTAGGTACCCAAAAGTCGATATGAGCATGCATCTTCTGTACCCGTTTATATCTCAAATTCAAGCTTAAAACACCCGAAAATTCGGTATTTTTGGGTCCTGCAAGCGATCTGTACATGCCTACTCCTAGTTAGAGATTTTTCAAGATACAGGCCCAAAACAAGCTGAAAATCAAAATTTTTGGTGACCAAAGTCAATATGTGTATGCATCTTCTGCACCCGTTTATATCCCAAATTCAACCTCAAAACTCCCGAAAATTCGATTTTTTTGGGGTCCCAGAAGCGATCTGTACATGCCTACTCAGTGCTAGAATATTTTCAAAACATAGGCTCAAAACATGCTAAAAATCGATATTTTAAGTGTTCAAAGTCGATATGTGCATGCATCATCTGTACCCGTTTATATCTCAAATTCAGGCTCAAAACACCCGAAAATTCGGTATTTTTGGGTCCTAGAAGCGATCTGTACATGCCTACTCCTATTTAGAATGTTTTCAAGATACAGACCAAAAACATGCTCAAAATCGATATTTTAGGTACCCAAAAGTCGATATGTGCATGCATCTTCAATACCCGTTTATATCTCAAATTCAAGCTTAAAACAGCCAAAAATTCGATATTTTAGGGTCTCAGAAGTGATCTGTACATGCCTACTCCGTGTTAGAGGATTTTAAAAATACAGGCTCAAAACATGCTGAAAATCAATATTTTAGGAGCCCAGTGTCAATATGTGCATGCATCTTCTGTACCCGTTTATATCTCAAATTTAGGCTCAAAACCCCCGAAAATTAGGAATTTTTGGGTCCTAGAAGCGATCTGTACATCCCTACTCCTAGTTAGAATGTTTTCAAGATACAGACCCAAAACATGCTCAAAATCGATATTTTAGGTGCCCAAACGTCGATATGTGCATGCATCTTCTGTACCCGTTTATATCTCAAATTCAGGCTCAAAACACCCGAAAATTCGATATTTTGGGGTCTCAGAAGCGATCTGTACATGCCTACTCAGTGCTAAAATATTTTCAAAATATAGGCCCAAAACATGCTAAAAATCTATATTTTAGTTGCCCAAAGTCGATATCTCAAATTCAGGCCCAAAACACCCAAAAATTCGATATTTTGGGGTCCCAGAAGCGATCTGTACATGCCTACTCGGTGCAAGAATTTTTTCAAAATCTAGGCTCAAAACATGCTCAAAATCGATATTTTAAGTGTCCAAAGTCGATATGTGCATGCATCATTTGAACCCGTTTATATCTCAAATTCAGGCTCAAAACACCCGAAAATTCGATATTTAGGGGTCCAAGAAGTGATCTGTGCATGCCTACTTAGTGCTAGAATATTTTCAAAATATAGGCCCAAAACATGCTAAAAATCGATATTTTAGGTGCCCAAATTCGATATCTCAAATTCATGCCCAAAACTTTTGAAAATTCGATTTTGGGGTCCCAGAAACGAAATGTACATGCCTACTCCGTGTTAGAGTATTTTCAAAATACAGGCCCAAAACATACTGAAAATCGATCTTTTAGGTGCCCAAAAGTCGATATGTGCATGCATCTTATGTACATGTTTATAACTCAAATTCAGTCTCCAAACACCCGAAAATTCGATATTTTGGGGTACCAGAAGCGATCTGTACATGCCTGCTCAGATACAGGCCCAAAACATGCTGAAAATCGATATTTTAGGTGCCCAAAGTCAATATGTGTATGCATCTTCTACACCCGCTTATATCCCAAATTAATCCTCAAAAACACCCGAAAATTTGATATTTTTGATGTCCCAGAAGCGATCTGTACATGCCTACTCAGTGTTAGAATTTTTTCAAAATATAGGCTCAAAACATGCTAAAAATCGATATTTTAAGTGTCGAAAGTGGATATGTGCATGCATCTTCTGTACCCGTTTATATCTCAAATTCAGGCTCAAAACACCCGAAAATTCGGTATTTTTGGGTCCTGCAAGCGATCTGTACATGCCTACTCCTAGTTAGAGATTTTTCAAGATACAGACCCAAAACATGCTCAAAATTGATATTTTAGGTACCCAAAAGTCGATATGTGCATGCATCTTCAGTACCCGTTTATATCTCAAATTCAAGCTTAAAACACCCGAAAATTCGATATTTTGGGGTCCCAGAAGGGATCTGTACATGCCTACTCCGTGTTAGAGTATTTTCAAAATACAGGCCCAAAACAAGCTGAAAATCGATATTTTAGGTGACCAAAGTCAATATGTGTATGTATCTTCTGCACCCGTTTATATCCCAAATAAAACCTCAAAGCGCACGAAAATTCGATATTTTTGAGGTCCCAGAAGCGATCTGTACATGCCTACTCAGTGCTAGAATGTTTTCAAAACATACTAAAAATCGATATTTTAAGTGTCCAAAGTGGATATGTGCATGCATCTTCTGTACCCGTTTATATCTCAAATTAAGGCTCAAAACACCCGAAAATTCGGTATTTTTGGGTCCTAGAAGCGATCTGTACATCCCTACTCCTAGTTAGAATGTTTTCAAGATACAAACCCAAAACATACTCAAAATCGATATTTTAGGTGCCAAAAGTCGATATCTCTATTTCAGGCCTAAACCACCCAAAAATTCGAGATTTTGGGGTCCCAGAAGCGATCTGTACAAGCCTACTCCGTGTTAGAGTATTTTCAATATACAGGCCCAAAACATATTGAAATTCGATCTTTTAGGTGCCCAAAAGTCGATATGTGGATGCATCTTCTGTACCCGTTTATATCTCAAATTCAGGCTCAAAACACCCGAAAATTCGATATTTTTGTTGTCCCAGAAGCGATCTGTATTTGCCTACTCCGTGTTAGTGTATTTTCAAAATACAGGCCCAAAACAAGCTGAAAATCGATATTTTAGGTGACCAAAGTCAATATGTGTATGCATCTTTTGCACCCGTTTATATCCCAAATTCAACCTCAAAACACCCGAAAATTCGATATTTTTGGGTCCCAGAAGCGATCTGTACATGCCTACTCAGTGCTAAAATGTTTTCAAAATATAGGCTCAAAACATGCTAAAAATCGATATTTTAAGTGTTCAAAGTCGATATGTGCATGCATCATCTGTACCAGTTTATATCTCAAATTCAGGCTTAAAACACCCGAATATTCGGTATTTTTGGGTCCTAGAAGCGATCTGTACATGCCTACTCCTAGTTAGAATGTTTTCAAGATACAGACCCAAAACATGCTCAAAATCGATATATTAGGTACCCAAAAGTCGATATGTGCATGCATCTTCAGTACCCGTTTATATCTCAAATTCAAGCTTAAAACACCCGAAAATTCGATATTTTGGGGTTCTAGAAGCGATCTGTACATGCCTACTCCGTGTTAGAGTATTTTAAAAATACAGGCCCAAAACAAGCTGAAAATCAATATTTTAGGTGACCAAAGTCAATATGTGTATGCATCTTCTGCACCCGTTTATTTCCCAAATTCAACCTCAAAACACCCTAAAATTCGATTTTTGGGGGGTCCCAGAAGCGATCTGTACATGCCTACTCAGTGCTAGAATATTTTCAAAATATAGGCTCAAAACATGCTAAAAATCGATATTTTAAGTGTTCAAAGTCGATATGTGCATGCATCATCTGTACCCGTTTATATCTCAAATTCAGGCTCAAATACACGAAAATTCGGTATTTTTGGGTCCTAGAAGCGATCTGTACATGCCTACTCCTGTTTAGAATGTTTTCAAGATACAGACCCAAAACATGCTCAAAATCGATATTTTAGGTACCCAAAAGTCGATATGTGCATGCATCTTCAATACCCGTTTATATCTCAAATTCAAGCTTAAAACAGCCGAAAATTCGATATTTTAGGGTCTCAGAAGCGATCTGTACATGCCTACTCCGTGTTAGAGTATTTTAAAAATACAGGCTCAAAACATGCTGAAAATCAATATTTTAGGAGCCCAGTGTCAATATGTGCATGCATCTTCTGTACCCGTTTATATCTCAAATTCAGGCTCAAAACCCCCGAAAATTCGGAATTTTTGGGTCCTAGAAGCGATCTGTACATCCCTACTCCTAGTTAGAATGTTTTCAAGATACAGACCCAAAACATGCTCAAAATCGTAATTTTAGGTGCCCAAACGTCGATATGTGCATGCATCTTCTGTACCCGTTTATATCTCAAATTCAGGCTCAAAACACCCGAAAAATCGGTATTTTTGGGTCCTAGAAGCGATCTGTACATGCCTACTCCTAGTTAGAGATTTTTCAAGATACAGACCCAAAACATGCTCAAAATCGATATTTTAGGTACCCAAAAGTCGATATGTGCATGCATCTTCAGTACCCGTTTATATCTCAAATTCAAGCTTAAAACACCCGAAAATTCGATATTTTGGTGTCCCAGAAGCGATCTGTACATGCCTACTCCGTGATAGTGTATTTTAAAGATACAGGCCCAAAACCTGCTGAAAATCAATATTTTAGGAGCCCAGTGTCAATATGTGCATGCATCTTCTGTACCCGTTTATATCTCAAATTCAGGCTTAAAACACCCGAAAATTCGGTATTTTTGTGTCCTAGAAGCGATCTTTAAATCCCTACTCCTAGTTAGAATGTTTTCAAGATACAGACCCAAAACATGCTCAAAATCGATATTTTTGGTGACCAAACGTCGATACGTGCATACATCTTCTGTACCCGTTTATATCTCAAATTCAGGCTCAAAACACCCGAAAATTCGATATTTTGGGGTCTCAGAAGCGATCTGTACATGCCTACTCAGTGCTAAAATATTTTCAAAATATAGGCCCAAAACATGCTAAAAATCTATATTTTAGTTGCCCAAAGTCGATATCTCAAATTCAGGCCCAAAACACCCAAAAATTCGATATTTTGGGGTCCCAGAAGCGATCTGTACATGCATACTCGGTGCAAGAATTTTTTCAAAATCTAGGCTCAAAACATGCTCAAAATCGATATTTTAAGTGTCCAAAGTCGATATGTGCATGCATCATTTGAACCCGTTTATATCTCAAATTCAGGCTCAAAACACCCGAAAATTCGATATTTTGGGGTCCAAGAAGTGATCTGTGCATGCCTACTTAGTGCTAGAATATTTTCAAAATATAGGCCCAAAACATGCTAAAAATCGATATTTTAGGTGCCCAAATTCGATATCTCAAACTCATGCCCAAAACTCCCGAAAATTCGATTTTGGGGTCCCAGAAACGAAATGTACATGCCTACTCCGTGTTAGAGTATTTTCAAAATACAGGCCCAAAACATACTGAAAATCGATCTTTTAGGTGCCCAAAAGTCGATATGTGCATGCATCTTCTGTACCCGTTTATATCTCAAATTCAGGCTCCAAACACCCGAAAATTCGGTATTATTGGGTCCTAGAAGCGATCTGTACATGCCTACTCCGTGTTAGAGTATTTTTAAAATACAGGCCCAAAACAAGCTGAAAATCGATATTTTAGGAGCCCAAAGTCAATATGTGCATGCATCTTCTGTACCCGTTTATATCTCAAATTCAGGCTCAAAACACCCGAAAATTCGGTATTATTGGGTCCTAGAAGCGATCTGTTCATCCCTACTCCTAGTTAGAATGTTTTCAAGATACAGACCCAAAACATGCTCAAAATCGATATTTTAGGTGCCCAAAGTCGATATCTCTATTTCAGGCCTAAACCACCCAAAAATTCGAGATTTTGGGGTCCCAGAAGCGATCTGTACAAGCCTACTCCGTGTTAGAGTATTTTCAAAATACAGGCCCAAAACAAGCTGAAAATCGATATTTTAGGTGACCAAAGTCAATATGTGTATGCATCTTTTGCACCCGTTTATATCCCAAATTCAACCTCAAAACACCCGAAAATTCGATATTTCTGGGTCCCAGAAGCGATCTGTACATGCCTACTCAGTGCTAAAATGTTTTCAAAATATAGGCTCAAAACATGCTAAAAATCGATATTTTAAGTGTTCAAAGTCGATATGTGCATGCATCATCTGTACCCGTTTATATCTCAAATTCAGGCTTAAAACACCCAAATATTCGGTATTTTTGGGTTCTAGAAGCGATCTGTACATGCCTACTCCTAGTTAGAATGTTTTCAAGATACAGACCCAAAACATGCTCAAAATCGATATTTTAGGTACCCAAAAGTCGATATGTGCATGCATCTTCAGTACCCGTTTATATCTCAAATTCAAGCTTAAAACACCCGAAAATTCGATATTTTGGTGTCTCAGAAGCGATCTGTACATGCCTACTCCGTGATAGAGTATTTTAAAGATACAGGCCCAAAACCGGCTGAAAATCAATATTTTAAGAGCCCAGTGTCAATATGTGCATGCATCTTCTGTACCCGTTTATATCTCAAATTCAGGCTTAAATCACCCGAAAATTCGGTATTTTTGTGTCCTTGAAGCGATCTTTAAATCCCTACTCCTAGTTAGAATGTTTTCAAGATACAGACCCAAAACATGCTCAAAATCGATATTTTTGGTGCCCAAACGTCGATATGTGCATACATCTTCTGTACCCGTTTATATCTCAAATTCAGGCTCAAAACACCCGAAAATTCGACATTTTGGGGTCCCAGAAGCGATCTGTACATGCCTACTCAGTGCTAAAATATTTTCAAAATATAGGCCCAAAACATGCTAAAAATCGATATTTTAGTTGCCCAAAGTCGATATCTCAAATTCAGGCCCAAATCACCTAAAAATTCGATATTTTGGGGTCCCAGAAGCGACCTGTACATGCCTACTCGGTGCAAGAATTTTTTCAAAATCTAGGCTCAAAACATGCTAAGAATCGATATTTTAAGTGTCCAAAGTCGATATGTGCATGCATCATTTGAACCCGTTTATATCTCAAATTCAGGCTCAAAACACCCGAAAATTCGATATTTTGAGGTCCAAGAAGTGATCTGTGCATGCCTACTTAGTGCTAGAATATTTTCAAAATATAGGCCCAAAACATGCTAAAAATCGATATTTTAGGTGCCCAAAGTCGATATCTCAAATTCATGCCCAAAACACCCGAAAATTCGATATTTTTGGGTCCCAGAAGCGAAATGTACATGCCTACTCCGTGTTAGAGTATTTTCAAAATACAGGCCCAAAACATACTGAAAATCGATCTTTTAGGTGCCCAAAAGTCGATATGTGCATGCATCTTATGTACTTGTTTATAACTCAAATTCAGTCTCCAAACACCCGAAAATTCGATATTTTGGGGTACCAGAAGTGATCTGTACATGCCTACTTAGTGCTAGAATATTTTCAAAATATAGGCCCAAAACATGCTAAAAATCGATATCTTAGGTGCCCAAAGTCGATATCTCAAATTCAGGCCCAAAACACCTGAAAATTCGATATTTTGGGGTCCCAGAAGCGAACTGTACATGCCTACTCCGTGTTAGAGTATTTTCAAAATACAGGGTCAAAACATACTGAAAATCAATCTTTTAGGTGCCCAAAAGTCGATATGTGCATGCATCTTCTGTACCCGTTTATATCTCAAATTCAGGCTCCAAACACCCGAAAATTCGGTATTATTGGGTCCTAGAAGCGATCTGTACATGCCTACTCCGTGTTAGAGTATTTTTAAAATACAGGCCCAAAACAAGCTGAAAATCGATATTTTAGGAGCCCAAAGTCAATATGTGCATGCATCTTCTGTACCCGTTTATATCTCAAATTCAGGCTCAAAACACCCGAAAATTCGGTATTATTGGGTCCTAGAAGCGATCTGTTCATCCCTACTCCTAGTTAGAATGTTTTCAAGATACAGACCCAAAACATGCTCAAAATCGATATTTTAGGTGCCCAAAGTCGATATCTCTATTTCAGGCCTAAACCACCCAAAAATTCGAGATTTTGGGGTCCCAGAAGCGATCTGTACAAGCCTACTCCGTGTTAGAGTATTTTCAATATACAGGCCCAAAACATATTGAAATTCGATCTTTTAGGTGCCCAAAAGTCGATATGTGGATGCATCTTCTGTACCCGTTTATATCTCAAATTCAGGCTCAAAACACCCGAAAATTCGATATTTTGGGGTCCCAGAAGCGATCTGTATTTGCCTACTCCGTGTTAGTGTATTTTCAAAATACAGGCCCAAAACAAGCTGAAAATCGATATTTTAGGTGACCAAAGTCAATATGTGTATGCATCTTTTGCACCCGTTTATATCCCAAATTCAACCTCAAAACACCCGAAAATTCGATATTTTTGGGTCCCAGAAGCGATCTGTACATGCCTACTCAGTGCTAAAATGTTTTCAAAATATAGGCTCAAAACATGCTAAAAATCGATATTTTAAGTGTTCAAAGTCGATATGTGCATGCATCATCTGTACCCGTTTATATCTCAAATTCAGGCTTAAAACACCCAAATATTCGGTATTTTTGGGTTCTAGAAGCGATCTGTACATGCCTACTCCTAGTTAGAATGTTTTCAAGATACAGACCCAAAACATGCTCAAAATCGATATATTAGGTACCCAAAAGTCGATATGTGCATGCATCTTCAGTACCCGTTTATATCTCAAATTCAAGCTTAAAACACCCGAAAATTCGATATTTTGGGGTCCTAGAAGCGATCTGTACATGCCTACTCCGTGTAAGAGTATTTTAAAAATACAGGCCCAAAACAAGCTGAAAATCAATATTTTAGGTGACCAAAGTCAATATGTGTATGCATCTTCTGCACCCGTTTATATCCCAAATTCAACCTCAAAAAACCCTAAAATTCGATTTTTGGGGGGTCCCAGAAGCGATCTGTACATGCCTACTCAGTGCTAGAATATTTTCAAAATATAGGCTCAAACATGCTAAAAATCGATATTTTAAGTGTTCAAAGTCGATATGTGCATGCATCATCTGTACCCGTTTATATCTCAAATTCAGGCTCAAATACACGAAAATTCGGTATTTTTGGGTCCTAGAAGCGATCTGTACATGCCTACTCCTATTTAGAATGTTTTCAAGATACAGACCCAAAACATGCTCAAAATCGATATTTTAGGTACCCAAAAGTCGATATGTGCATGCATCTTCAATACCCGTTTATATCTCAAATTCAAGCTTAAAACACCCGAAAATTCGATATTTTAGGGTCTCAGAAGCGATCTGTACATGCCTACTCCGTGTTAGAGTATTTTAAAAATACAGGCTCAAAACATGCTGAAAATCAATATTTTAGTTGCCCAAAGTCGATATCTCAAATTCAGGCCCAAAACACCCAAAAATTCGATATTTTGGGGGCCCAGAAGCGATCTGTACATGCCTACTCGGTGCAAGAATTTTTTCAAAATCTAGGCTCAAAACATGCTAAGAATCGATATTTTAAGTGTCAAAAGTCGATATGTGCATGCATCATTTGAACCCGTTTATATCTCAAATTCAGGCTCAAAACACCCGAAAATTCGATATTTTGGAGTCCAAGAAGTGATTTGTGCATGCCTACTTAGTGCTAGAATATTTTCAAAATATAGGCCCAAAACATGCTAAAAATCGATATTTTAGGTGCCCAAAGTCGATATCTCAAATTCATGCCCAAAACACCCGAAAATTCGATATTTTGGGGTCCCAGAAGCGAAATGAACATGCCTACTCCGTGTTAGAGTATTTTCAAAATACAGGCCCAAAACATACTGAAAATCGATCTTTTAGGTGTCTAAAAGTCGATATGTGCATGCATCTTATGTACTTGTTTATAAGTCAAATTCAGTCTCCAAACACCCGAAAATTTGATATTTTGGGGTACCAGAAGCGATCTGTACATGCCTTCTCAGATACAGGCCCAAAACATGCTGAAAATCGATATTTTAGGTGCCCAAAGTCAATATGTGCATGCATCTTCTGCACCCGTTTATATCCCAAATTAATCCTCAAAA
Organism: Petrolisthes cinctipes; assembly: GCA_033782935.1. NCBI lineage: Eukaryota > Metazoa > Arthropoda > Malacostraca > Decapoda > Porcellanidae > Petrolisthes > Petrolisthes cinctipes. The sequence goes on along the minus strand of JAWQEG010000433.1, from coordinate 310,650 downwards.
CACCCGAAAATTTGATATTTTTGATGTCCCAGAAGCGATCTGTACATGCCTACTCAGTGTTAGAATGTTTTCAAAATATAGGCTCAAAACATGCTAAAAATCGATATTTTAAGTGTCCAAAGTGGATATGTGCATGCATCTTCTGTACCCGTTTATATCTCAAATTCAGGCTCAAAACACCCGAAAAATCGGTATTTTTGGGTCCTGCAAGCGATCTGTACATGCCTACTCCTAGGAAGAGATTTTTCAAGATACAGACCCAAAACATGCTCAAAATCGATATTTTAGGTACCCAAAAGTCGATATGTGCATGCATCTTCAGTACCCGTTTATATCTCAAATTCAAGCTTAAAACACCCGAAAATTCGATATTTTGGTGTCTCAGAAGCGATCTGTACATGCCTACTCCGTGATAGAGTATTTTAAAGATACAGGCCCAAAACCTGCTGAAAATCAATATTTTAAGAGCCCAGTGTCAATATGTGCATGCATCTTCTGTACCCGTTTATATCTCAAATTCAGGCTTAAAACACCCGAAAATTCGGTATTTTTGTGTCCTTGAAGCGATCTTTAAATCCCTACTCCTAGTTAGAATGTTTTCAAGATACAGACCCAAAACATGCTCAAAATCGATATTTTTGTGCCCAAACGTCGATATGTGCATACATCTTCTGTACCCGTTTATATCTCAAATTCAAGCTCAAAACACCCGAAAATTCGACATTTTGGGGTCCCAGAAGCGATCTGTACATGCCTACTCAGTGCTAAAATATTTTCAAAATATAGGCCCAAAACATGCTAAAAATCGATATTTTAGTTGCCCAAAGTCGATATCTCAAATTCAGGCCCAAAACACCCAAAAATTCGATATTTTGGGGTCCCAGAAGCGATCTGTACATGCCTACTCGGTGCAAGAATTTTTTCAAAATCTAGGCTAAAAACATGCTAAGAATCGATATTTTAAGTGTCCAAAGTCGATATGTGCATGCATCATTTGAACCCGTTTATATCTCAAATTCAGGCTCAAAACACCCGAAAATTCGATATTTTGAGGTCCAAGAAGTGATCTGTGCATGCCTACTTAGTGCTAGAATATTTTCAAAATATAGGCCCAAAACATGCTAAAAATCGATATTTTAGGTGCCCAAAGTCGATATCTCAAATTCATGCCCAAAACACCCGAAAATTCGATATTTTTGGGTCCCAGAAGCGAAATGTACATGCCTACTCCGTGTTAGAGTATTTTCAAAATACAGGCCCAAAACATACTGAAAATCGATCTTTTAGGTGCCCAAAAGTCGATATGTGCATGCATCTTATGTACTTGTTTATAACTCAAATTCAGTCTCCAAACACCCGAAAAGTCGATATTTTGGGGTACCAGAAGCGATCTGTACATGCCTACTCAGATACAGGCCCAAAACATGCTGAAAATCGATATTTTAGGTGCCCAAAGTCAATATGTGTATGCATCTTCTGCACTCGTTTATATCCCAAATTAATCCTCAAAACACCCGAAAATTTGATATTTTTGATGCCCCAGAAGCGATCTGTACATGCCTACTCAGTGTTAGAATGTTTTCAAAATATAGGCTCAAAACATGCTAAAAATCGATATTTTAAGTGTCGAAAGTGGATATGTGCATGCATCTTCTGTACCCGTTTATATCTCAAATTCAGGCTCAAAACACCCGAAAATTCGGTATTTTTGGGTCCTGCAAGCGATCTGTACATGCCTACTCCTAGTTAGAGATTTTTCAAGATACAGACCCAAAACATGCTGAAAATCGATATTTTAGGTACCCAAAAGTCGATATGTGCATGCATCTTCAGTACCCGTTTATATCTCAAATTCAAGCTTAAAACACCCGAAAATTCGATATTTTGGGGTCCCAGAAGCGATCTGTACATGCCTACTCCGTGTTAGAGTATTTTAAAAATACAGGCTCAAAACATGCTGAAAATCAATATTTTAGGAGCACAGTGTCAATATGTGCATGCATCTTCGGTACCCGTTTATATCTCAAATTCAGGCTCAAAACACCCGAAAATTTGATATTTTGGAGTCCCAGAAGCGATCTGTACATGCCTACTTAGTGCTAGAATATTTTCAAAATATAGGCCCAAAACATGCTGAAAATCGATATTTTAGGTGCCTTAAGTCAATATGTGCATGCATCTTCTGTACCCGTTTATATCTCAAATTCAAGCTTAAAACACCCGAAAATTCGATATTTTGGGGTCCCAGAAGCGATCTGTACATGCCTACTCCGTGTTAGAGTATTTTAAAAATACAGGCTCAAAACATGTTGAAAATCAATATTTTAGGAGCCCAGTGTCAATATGTGCATGCATCTTCTGTACCCGTTTATATCTCAAATTCAGGCTCAAAACACCCGAAAATTTGATATTTTGGAGTCCCAGAAGCGATCTGTAGATGCCTACTCAGTGGTAGAATATTTTCAAAATATAGGCCCAAAACATGCTGAAAATCGATATTTTAGGTGCCCAAAAGTCGATATGTGCATGCATCTTCTGTACCCGTTTATATCTCAAATTCAGGCTCAAAACACCCGAAAATTCGATATTTTTGGGTCCCACAAGCGATCTGTACATGCCTACTCAGTGCTAGAATATTTTCAAAATATAGACTCAAAACATGCTAAAAATCGATATTTTAGGTGCCCAAAGTCGATATCTCAAATTCAGGCCCAAAACACCCGAAAATTCGATATTTTGGGGTCCCAGAAGCGATCTGTACATGCCTACTCCGTGTTAGAGTATTTTTAATATACAGGCCCAAAACATACTGAAATTCGATCTTTTAGGTGCCCAAAAGTCGATATGTGCATGCATCTTCTGTACCCGTTTATATCTCAAATTCAGGCTCAAAACACCCGAAAATTCGATATTTTGGGGTCCCAGAAGGGATCTGTACTTGCCTACTCCGTGTTAGAGTATTTTCAAAATACAGGCCAAAAACAAGCTGAAAATCGATATTTTAGGTGACCAAAGTCAATATGTGTATGCATCTTCTGCACCCGTTTATATCCCAAATTAAACCTCAAAGCACCCGAAAATTCGATATTTTTGAGGTCCCAGAAGCGATCTGTACATGCCTACTCAGTGCAAGAATGTTTTCAAAATATAGGCTCAAAACATGCTAAAAATCGATATTTTAAGTGTCCAAAGTGGATATGTGAATGCATCTTCTGTACCCGTTAATATCTCAAATTCAGGCTCAATACACCCGAAAATTCGGTATTTTTGGGAATTAGAAGCGATCTGTACATCCCTACTCCTAGTTAGAATGTTTTCAAGATACAGACCCAAAACATGCTCAAAATCGATATTTTAGGTGCCCAAAGTCGATATCTCTATTTCAGGCCTAAAACACCCAAAAATTCGATTTTTTGGGGTCCCAGAAGCGATCTGTACATGCCTACTTCGTGTTAGAGTATTTTCAATATACAGGCCTAAAACATATTGAAATTCGATCTTTTAGGTGCCCAAAAGTCGATATGTGGATGCATCTTCTGTACTCTTTTATATCTCAAATTCAGGCTCAAAACTCCCGAAAATTCGATATTTTGGGGTCCCAGAAGCGATCTGTATTTGCCTACTCCATGTTAGTGTAGTTTCAAAATACTGGCCCAAAACAAGCTGAAAATCGATATTTTAGGTGACCAAAGTCAATATGTGTATGCATCTTCTGCACCCGTTTATATCCCAAATTCAACCTCAAAACACCCGAAAATTCGATATTTTCGGGTCCCAGAAGCCATCTGTACATGCCTACTCAGTGCTAAAATGTTTTCAAAATATAGGCTCAAAACATGCTAAAAATCGATATTTTAAGTGTTCAAAGTCGATATGTGCATGCATCATCTGTACCCGTTTATATCTCAAATTCAGGCTTAAAACACCCGAATATTCGGTATTTTTGGGTCCTAGAAGCGATCTCTACATGCCTAGTCCTAGTTAGAATGTTTTCAAGATACAGACCCAAAACATGCTCAAAATCGATATTTTAGGTACCCAAAAGTCGATATGTGCATGCATCTTCAGTACCCGTTTATATCTCAAATTCAAGCTTAAAACACCCGAAAATTCGATATTTTGGGATCCCAGAAGCGATCTGTACATGCCTACTCCGTGTTAGAGTATTTTAAAAATACAGGCCCAAAACAAGCTGAAAATCAATATTTTAGGTGACCAAAGTCAATATGTGTATGCATCTTCTGCACCCGTTTATATCTCAAATTCAAGCTTAAAACACCCGAAAATTCGATATTTTGGGGTCCCAGAAGCGATCTGTACATGCCTACTCCGTGTTAGAGTATTTTAAAAATACAGGCTCAAAACATGCTGAAAATCAATATTTTAGTAGCCCAGTGTCAATATGTGCATGCATCTTCTGTACCCGTTTATATTTCAAATTCAGGCTCAAAACACCCGAAAATTTGATATTTTGGAGTCCCAGAAGCAATCTGTAGATGCCTACTCAGTGGTAGAATATTTTCAAAATATAGGCCCAAAACATGCTGAAAATCGATATTTTAGGTGCCTTAAGTCAATATGTGCATGCATCTTCTGTACCCGTTTATATCTCAAATTCAAGCTTAAAACACCCGAAAATTCGATATTTTGGGGTCCCAGAAGCGATCTGTACATGCCTACTCCGTGATAGAGTATTTTAAAAATACAGGCCCAAAACCTGCTGAAAACAAATATTTTAGGAGCCCAGTGTCAATATGTGCATGCATCTTCTGTACCCGTTTATATCTCAAATTAAGGCTCAAAACACCCGAAAATTCGGTATTTTTGGGTCCTAGAAGCGATCTGTACATCCCTTCTCCTAGTTAGAATGTTTTCAAGATACAGACCCAAAACATGCTCAAAATCGATATTTTAGGTGCCCAAAAGTCGATATGTGCATGCATCTTCTGTACCCGTTTATATCTCAAATTCAGGCTCAAAACACCCGAAAATTCGATATTTTTGGGTCCCACAAGCGATCTGTACATGCCTACTCAGTGCTAGAATATTTTCAAAATATTGGCCCAAAACATGCTAAAAATCGATATTTTAGGTGCCCAAAGTCGATATCTCAAATTCAGCCCCAAAACACCCGAAAATTCGATATTTTGGGGTCCCAGAAGCGATCTGTAAATGCCTACTCCGTGTTAGAGTATTTTCAATATACAGGCCCAAAACATACTGAAATTCGATCTTTTAGGTGCCCAAAAGTCGATATGTGCATGCATCTTCTGTACCCGTTTATATCTCAAATTCAGGCTCAAAACACCCGAAAATTCGATATTTTGGGGTCCCAGAAGGGATCTGTACTTGCCTACTCCGTGTTAGAGTATTTTCAAAATACAGGCCAAAAACAAGCTGAAAATCGATATTTTAGGTGACCAAAGTCAATATGTGTATGCATCTTCTGCACCCGTTTATATCCCAAATTAAACCTCAAAGCACCCGAAAATTCGATATTTTTGAGGTCCCAGAAGCGATCTGTACATGCCTACTCAGTGCAAGAATGTTTTCAAAATATAGGCTCAAAACATGCTAAAAATCGATATTTTAAGTGTCCAAAGTGGATATGTGCATGCATCTTCTGTACCCGTTAATATCTCAAATTCAGGCTCAAAACACCCGAAAATTCGGTATTTTTGGGTACTAGAAGCGATCTGTACATCCCTACTCCTAGTTAGAATGTTTTCAAGATACAGACCCAAAACATGCTCAAAATCGATATTTTAGGTGCCCAAAGTCGATATCTCTATTTCAAGCCTAAAACACCCAAAAATTCGATTTTTTGGGGTCCCAGAGGCGATCTGTACATGCCTACTTCGTGTTAGAGTATTTCCAATATACAGGCCCAAAACATATTGAAATTCGATCTTTTAGGTGCCCAAAAGTGGATATGTGCATGCATCTTCTGTACCCGTTTATATCTCAAATTCCGGCTCAAAACACCCGAAAATTCGGTATTTTTGGGTCCTGCAAGCGATCTGTACATGCCTACTCCTAGTTAAAAAAATTTCAAGATACAGACCCAAAACATGCTCAAAATCGATATTTTAGGTACCCAAAAGTCGATATGTGCATGCATCTTCAGTACCCGTTTATATCTCAAATTCAAGCTTAAAACACCCGAAAATTCGATATTTTGGGGTCCCAGAAGCGATCTGTACATGCCTACTCCGTGTTAGAGTATTTTAAAAATACAGGCTCAAAACATGCTGAAAATCAATATTTTAGGAGCACAGTGTCAATATGTGCATGCATCTTCTGTACCCGTTTATATCTCAAATTCAGGCTCAAAACACCCGAAAATTTGATGTTTTGGAGTCCCAGAAGCGATCTGTACATGCCTACTTAGTGCTAGAATATTTTCAAAATATAGGCCCAAAACATGCTGAAAATCGATATTTTAGGTGCCTTAAGTCAATATGTGCATGCATCTTCTGTACCTGTTTATATCTCAAATTCAAGCTTAAAACACCCGAAAATTCGATATTTTGGGGTCCCAGAAGCGATCTGTACATGCCTACTCCGTGAAAGAGTATTTTAAAAATACAGGCCCAAAACCTGCTGAAAATCATTATTTTAGGAGCCCAGTGTCAATATGTGCATGCATCTTCTGTACCAGTTTATATCTCATATTCAGGCTCAAAACACCCTAAAATTCGGAATTTTTGGGTCCTAGAAGCGATCTGTGCATCCCTACTCCTAGTTAGAATGTTTTCAAAATACAGGCCCAAAACAAGCTGAAAATCGATATTTTAGGTGACCAAAGTCAATATGTGTATGCATCTTTTGCACCCGTTTATATCCCAAATTCAACCTCAAAACACCCGAAAATTCGATATTTTTGGGTCCCAGAAGCAATATGTACATGCCTACTCAGTGCTAAAATGTTTTCAAAATATAGGCTCAAAACATGCTAAAAATCGATATTTTAAGTGTTCAAAGTCGATATGTGCATGCATCATCTGTACCCGTTTATATCTCAAATTCAGGCTTAAAACACCCGAATATTCGGTATTTTTGGGTCCTAGAAGCGATCTGTACATGCCTACTCCTAGTTAGAATGTTTTCAAGATACAGACCCATAACATGCTCAAAATCGATATTTTAGGTAACCAAAAGTCGATATGTGCATGCATCTTCAGTACCCGTTTATATCTCAAATTCAAGCTTAAAACACACGAAAATTGATATTTTGGGGTCCCAGAAGCGATCTGTACATGCCTACTCAGTGCTAGAATATTTTCAAAATATAGGCCCAAAACATGCTGAAAATCGATATTTTAGGTGCCCAAAGTCAATATGTGCATGCATCTTCTGTACCCGTTTATATCTCAAATTCAGGCTCAAAACACCCGAAAATTCGGTATTTTTGGGTCCTAGAAGCGATCTGTACATCCCTACTCCTAGTTAGATTGTTTTCAAGATACAGACCCAAAACATGCTCAAAATCGATATTTTAGGTGCCCAAAAGTCTATATGTGCATGCATCTTCTGTACCCGTTTATATCTCAAATTCAGGCTTAAAACACCAGAAAATTCGATATTTTGGGGTCCCAGAAGCGATCTGTACATGCCTACTCAGTGCTAGAATATTTTCATAATATAGCCCCAAAACATGCTAAAAATCGATATTTTAGTTGCCCAAAGTCGATATCTCAAATTCAGGCCAAAACACCCAAAAACTCGTTATTTTGGGATCCACGAAGCGATCTGTACATGCCTACTCCGTGTTAGAGTATTTTCAATATACAGGCCCAAAACATACTGAAAATCGATCTTTTAGGTGCCCAAAAGTCAATATGTGGATGCATCTTCTGTACCCGTTTATATCTCAAGTTCAGGCTCAAAACACCCGAAAATTCGATATTTTTGGGTCCCAGAAGCGATCTGTACATGCCTTCTCAGTGCTAGAGTTTTTTCAAAATATATGCTCCAAACATGCTAAAAATCGATATTTTAAGTGTCCAAAGTCGATATGGGCATGCATCATTTGTACCCGTTTATATCTCAAATTCAGACTCAAAACACCCGAAAATTCGATATTTTGGGGTCCCAGAAGTGATCTGTACATGCCCACTTAGTGTTAGAATATTTTCAAAATATCGGCCCAAAACATGCTAAAAATCGATAATTTAGGTGCCCAAAGTCGATATCTCAAATTCAGGCTCAAAACACCCGAAAATTTGATATTTTGGAGTCCCAGAAGCGAACTGTACATGCCTACTCCGAGTTAGAGTATTTTCAAAATACAGGCCCAAAACATACTGAAAATCGATATTTTAGGTGCCCAAAAGTCGATATGTGCATGCATCATCTGTACCCGTTTATATCCAAAATTCAACCTCAAAACACCCGAAAATTCGATATTTTTAGGTCCCAGAAGCAATCTGTACATGCCTACTCAGTGCTAAAAATTTTTCAAAATATAGGCTCAAAACATGCTAAAAATCGATATTTTAAGTGTCCAAAGTCGATATGTGCATGCATCATCTGTACCCGTTTATATCTCAAATTCAGGCTCAAAACACCCGAAAATTCGATATTTTGGGGTCCCAGAAGTGATCTGTACATGCCTAGTTAGTGCTAGAATATTTTCAAAATATAGGCCCAAAACATGCTAGAAATCGATATTTTAGGTGCCCAAAGTCGATATCTCAAATTCAGGCCCAAAACACCCGAAAATTCGATATTTTGGGGTCCCAGAAGCGATCTGTACATGCCTACTCCGTGATAGAGTATTTTAAAAATACAGGCCCAAAACCTGCTGAAAATCAATATTTTAGGAGCCAAGTGTCAATATGTGCATGCATCTTCTGTACCCGTTTATATCTCAAATTCAGGCTCAAAACACCCGAAAATTCGGTATTTTGGGGTCCTAGAAGCGATCTGTACATCCCTAATCCTAGTTAGAATGTTTTCAAGATACAGACCCAAAACATGCTCAAAATCGATATTTTAGGTGCCCAAAAGTCGATATGTGCATGCATCTTCTGTATCCTTTTATATCTCAAATTCAGGCTTAAAACACCCGAAAATTCGATATTTTGGGGTCCCAGAAGCGATCTGTACATGCCTACTCAGTGCTAGAATATTTTCAAAATATAGGCCCAAAACAGGCTAAAAAATCAATATTTTAGGTACCCAAAGTCGATATCTCAAATTCAGGCCCAAAACACCCAAAAATTCGATATTTTGGGGTCCCAGAAGCGATCTGTACATGCCTAATCCGTGTTAGAGTATTTTAAAAATACAGGCTCAAAACATGCTGAAAATCAATATTTTAGGAGCCCAGTGTCAATATGTGCATGCATCTTCTGTACCCGTTTATATCTCAAATTCAGGCTCAAAACACCCGAAAATTTGATATTTTGGAGTCCCAGAAGCGATCTGTAGATGCCTACTCAGTGCTAGAATATTTTCAAAATATAGGCCCAAAACATGCTGAAAATCGATATTTTAGGTGCCCAAAGTCAATATGTGCATGCATCTTCTGTACCCGTTTATATCTCAAATTCAGGCTCAAAACACCCGAAAATTCGGTATTTTTGGGTCCTAAAAGCGATCTGTACATGCCTACTCGGTGTTAGAGTATTTTAAAAATACAGGCTCAAAACATGCTGAAAATCAATATTTTAGGAGCCCAGTGTCAACATGTTCATGCATCTTCTGTACCCGTTTATATCTCAAATTCAGTCTCAAAACACCCGAAAAATTGATATTTTGGGGTCCCAGAAGAGATCTGTACATGCCTACTCCGTGTTAGAGTATTTTAAAAATACAGGCTCAAAACATGCTGAAAATCAATATTTTAGGAGCCTAGTGTCAATATGTGCATGCATCTTCTGTACCCGTTTATATTTCAAATTCAGGCTCAAAACACCCGAAAATTCGATATTTTGGGGTCCCAGAAGTGATCTGTACATGCCTACTTAGTGCTAGAATATTTTCAAAATATAGGCCCAAAACATGCTAAAAATCGATATTTTAGGTGCCCAAAGTCGATATCTCAAATTCAGGCCCAAAACACCCAAAAATTCGATATTTTGGGGTCCCAGAAGCGAACTGTACATGCCTACTCCGTGTTAGATTATTTTCAAAATACAGGCCTAAAACATATTGAAAATCGATATTTTAGGTGCCCAAAAGTCGATATGTGCATGCATCTTCTGTACCCGTTTATATCCCAAATTCAACCTCAAAACACCCGAAAATTCGATATTTTTAGGTCCCAGAAGGAATCTGTACATGCCTACTCAGTGCTAGAATTTTTTCAAAATGCAGGCCTAAAACAAGCTGAAAATCGATATTTTAGGTGACCAAAGTCAATATGTGTATGTACCTTCTGCAACCGTTTATATCCCAAATTCAACCTCAAAACACCCGAAAATTCGATATTTTTGGGCCCCAGAAGCGACATGTACTTGCCTACTCCGTGTTAGAGTATTTTCAAAATACAGGCCCAAAACAAGCTGAAAATCGATATTTTAGGTGACCAAAGTCAATATGTGCATGCATCTTCTGTACCCGTTTATATCTCAAATTCAGTCTCCAAACACCCGAAAATTCGGTATTTTTGGGTCCTAGAAGCGATCTGTACATCCCTACTCCTAGTTAGAATGTTTTCAAGATACAGACCCAAAACATGCTCAAAATCGATATTTTAGGTGCCCAAAAGTCGATATGTGAATGCATCTTCTGTACCGTTTTTATCTCAAATTCAAGCTCAAAACACCCGAAAATTCGATATTTTGGGGTTCCAGAAGCGAACTGTACATGCTTACTCCGTGTTAGATTATTTTCAAAATACAGGCCCAAAACATACTGAAAATCGATCTTTTAGGTGCCCAAAAGTCGATATGTGCATCCATCTTCTGTACCCGTTTATATCCCAAATTTAACCTCAAAACACCCGAAAATTCGATATTTTTGGGGTCCCAGAAGCATTCTGTACATGCCTACTCAGTGCTAGAATATTTTCAAAATATAGGCTCAAAACATGCTAAAAATCGATATTTTAAGTGTCCAAAGTCGATATGTGCATGCATCATCTGTACTTGTTTATATCTCAAATTCAAGCTCAAAACCCCGAAAATTCGATATTTTGGGGTCCCAGAAGTGATCTGTACATGCCTATTTAGTGCTAGAATATTTTCAAAATATAGGCCAAAAACATGCTAAAAATCGATATTTTAGGTGCCCAAAGTCGATATCTCAAATTCAGACCCAAAACACCCGAAAATTCTATATTTTGGGGTCCCAGAAGCGAACTGTACATGCCTACTCCGTGTTAGAGTATTTTCAAAATACAGTCCCAGAACATACTGAAAATCGATCTTTTAAGTGCCCAAAATTCGATATGTGCATGCTTCTTCTGTACCCGTTTATATCTCAAATTCAGGCTCCAAGCACCCGAAAATTCGATATTTTTGGGTCCCAGAAGCGATATGTACGTGCCTACTCAGTGCAGGAATTTTTTCAAAATATAGGCTCAAAACATGCTAAAAATCGGTATTCTAAGTGTCCAAAGTCGATATGTGCATGCATCATCTGTACCCGTTTATATCTCAAATTCAGGCTCAAAACACCAGAAAATTCGATATTTTTGGGTCCCAGAAGCGATCTGTACATGCCTACTCCTAGTTAAAGTATTTTCAAAATACAGGCCTAAAACATGCTAAAAATCGATATTTTAGGTGCCCAAAGTCAATATGTGCATGCATCTTCTGTACCCGTTTATATCTCAAATTCAGGCTCAAAACACCCGAAAAATCGGTATTTTTGGGTCCTAGATGCGATCTGTACATCCCTACTCCTAGTTAGAGTGTTTTCAAGATATAGACCCAAAACATGCTCTAAATCAATATTTTAAGTGCCCAAAGTCAATATGTGCATGCATCTTCTCTACCCGTCTATATCTCAAATTCAGGCTCAAAACACCCAAAAATTCTATATTTTGGGGTCCAAGACGCGATCTGTACATGCCTACTCAGATGCAGGCCGAAAACATGCTGAAAATCGATATTTTATGTGCCCAAAGTCAACATGTGTATGCATCTTCTGCACTCGTTTATATCTCAAATTCAACCTCAAAACACCCGAAAATTCGATAATTTTGGGTCCCAGAAGCGATCTGTACATGTCTAGTCAGTGCTAGAATGTTTTCAAAATATAGGCTCAAAACATGCTAAAAATCGATATTTTAAGTGTCCAAAGTCGATATGTGCATTCATCTTCTGTACCCGTTTATATCTCAAATTCAACCTCAAAACACCCGAAAAATCGATATTTTTGGGTCCCAGAAGCGATTTGTACATGCCTACTCCGTGTTAGAGTATTTTCAAGATACAGGCCAAAAACATACTGAAAATCGATCTTTTAGGTGCCCAAAAGTTGATATGTTTATGCATCTTCTGTATCCGTTTATATCCCAAATTCAACATCAAAACACCTGAAAATTCTATATTTTTGGGTCCCAGAAGCGATCTGTACATGCCTACTCAGTGCTAGAATTTTTTCAAAATATAGGCTCAAAACATGCTAAAAATCGATATTTTAAGTGTCCAAAGTCGATATGTGCATGCATCATCTGTAACCGTTTATATCTCAAATTCAGGCTCAAAACACCCGAAAATTCGGTATTTTTGGGTCCTAGAAGCGATCTGTACATCCCTACTCCTAGTTAGAATGTTTTCAAGATACAGACCCAAAACATGCTCAAAATCGATATTTTAGGTGCCCAAAAGTCGATATGTGAATGCATCTTCTGTACCCGTTTATATCTCAAATTCAAGCTCAAAACACACGAAAATTCGATATTTTGGGGTTCCAGAAGCGAACTGTACATGCTTAGTCCGTGTTAGATTATTTTCAAAATACAGGCCCAAAACATACTGAAAATCGATCTTTTAGGTGCCCAAAAGTCGATATGTGCATCCATCTTCTGTACCCGTTTATATCCCAAATTTAACCTCAAAACACCCGAAAATTCGATATTTTTGGGGTCCCAGAAGCATTCTGTACATGCCTACTCAGTGCTAGAATATTTTCAAAATATAGGCTCAAAACATGCTAAAAATCGATATTTTAAGTGTCCAAAGTCGATATGTGCATGCATCATCTGTACCCGTTTATATCTCAAATTCAAGCTCAAAACCCCGAAAATTCGATATTTTGGGGTCCCAGAAGTGATCTGTACATGCCTACTTAGTGCTAGAATATTTTCAAAATATAGGCCCAAAACATGCTAAAAATCGATATTTTAGGTGCCCAAAGTCGATATCTCAAATTCAGACCCAAAACACCCGAAAATTCGATATTTTGGGGTCCCAGAAGCGAACTGTACATGCCTACTCCGTGTTAGAGTATTTTAAAAATACAGGCCCAGAACATACTGAAAATCGATCTTTTAGGTGCCCAAAAGTCGATATGTGCATGCTTCTTCTGTACCCGTTTATATCTCAAATTCAGGCTCCAAGCACCCGAAAATTCGATATTTTTGGGTCCCGGAAGCGATATGTACATGCCTACTCAGTGCAAGAATTTTTTCAAAATATAGGCTCAAAACATGCTAGAAATCGGTATTATAAGTGTCCAAAATCGATATGTGCATGCATCATCTGTACCCGTTTATATCTCAAATTCAGGCTCAAAACACCAGAAAATTCGATATTTTTGGGTCCCAGAAGCGATCTGTACATGCCTACTCCTAGTTAAAGTATTTTCAAAATACAGGCCTAAAACATGCTAAAAATCGATATTTTAGGTGCCCAAAGTCAATATGTGCATGCATCTTCTGTACCCGTTTATATCTCAAATTCAGGCTCAAAACACCCGAAAAATCGGTATTTTTGGGTCCTAGATGCGATCTGTACATCCCTACTCCTAGTTAGAGTGTTTTCAAGATATAGACCCAAAACATGCTCTAAATCAATATTTTAAGTGCCCAAAGTCAATATGTGCATGCATCTTCTCTACCCGTCTATATCTCAAATTCAGGCTCAAAACACCCAAAAATTCTATATTTTGGGGTCCCAGACGCGATCTGTACATGCCTACTCAGATGCAGGCCGAAAACATGCTGAAAATCGATATTTTATGTGCCCAAAGTCAACATGTGTATGCATCTTCTGCACTCGTTTATATCTCAAATTCAACCTCAAAACACCCGAAAATTCGATAATTTTGGGTCCCAGAAGCGATCTGTACATGTCTAGTCAGTGCTAGAATGTTTTCAAAATATAGGCTCAAAACATGCTAAAAATCGATATTTTAAGTGTCCAAAGTCGATATGTGCATTCATCTTCTGTACCCGTTTATATCTCAAATTCAACCTCAAAACACCCGAAAAATCGATATTTTTGGGTCCCAGAAGCGATTTGTACATGCCTACTCCGTGTTAGAGTATTTTCAAGATACAGGCCAAAAACATACTGAAAATCGATCTTTTAGGTGCCCAAAAGTTGATATGTTTATGCATCTTCTGTATCCGTTTATATCCCAAATTCAACATCAAAACACCTGAAAATTCTATATTTTTGGGTCCCAGAAGCGATCTGTACATGCCTACTCAGTGCTAGAATTTTTTCAAAATATAGGCTCAAAACATGCTAAAAATCGATATTTTAAGTGTCCAAAGTCGATATGTGCATGCATCATCTGTAACCGTTTATATCTCAAATTCAGGCTCAAAACACCCGAAAATTCGGTATTTTTGGGTCCTAGAAGCGATCTGTACATCCCTACTCCTAGTTAGAATGTTTTCAAGATACAGACCCAAAACATGCTCAAAATCGATATTTTAGGTGCCCAAAAGTCGATATGTGAATGCATCTTCTGTACCCGTTTATATCTCAAATTCAAGCTCAAAACACACGAAAATTCGATATTTTGGGGTTCCAGAAGCGAACTGTACATGCTTAGTCCGTGTTAGATTATTTTCAAAATACAGTCCCAAAACATACTGAAAATCGATCTTTTAGGTGCCCAAAAGTCGATATGTGCATCCATCTTCTGTACCCGTTTATATCCCAAATTTAACCTCAAAACACCCGAAAATTCGATATTTTTGGGGTCCCAGAAGCATTCTGTACATGCCTACTCAGTGCTAGAATATTTTCAAAATATAGGCTCAAAACATGCTAAAAATCGATATTTTAAGTGTCCAAAGTCGATATGTGCATGCATCATCTGTACCCGTTTATATCTCAAATTCAAGCTCAAAACCCCGAAAATTCGATATTTTGGGGTCCCAGAAGTGATCTGTACATGCCTACTTAGTGCTAGAATATTTTCAAAATATAGGCCCAAAACATGCTAAAAATCGATATTTTAGGTGCCCAAAGTCGATATCTCTAATTCAGACCCAAAACACCCGAAAATTCGATATTTTGGGGTCCCAGAAGCGAACTGTACATGCCTACTCCGTGTTAGAGTATTTTAAAAATACAGGCCCAGAACATACTGAAAATCGATCTTTTAGGTGCCCAAAAGTCGATATGTGCATGCTTCTTCTGTACCCGTTTATATCTCAAATTCAGGCTCCAAGCACCCGAAAATTCGATATTTTTGGGTCCCGGAAGCGATATGTACATGCCTACTCAGTGCAAGAATTTTTTCAAAATATAGGCTCAAAACATGCTAGAAATCGGTATTTTAAGTGTCCAAAATCGATATGTGCATGCATCATCTGTACCCGTTTATATCTCAAATTCAGGCTCAAAACACCAGAAAATTCGATATTTTTGGGTCCCAGAAGCGATCTGTACATGCCTACTCCTAGTTAAAGTATTTTCAAAATACAGGCCTAAAACATGCTAAAAATCGATATTTTAGGTGCCCAAAGTCAATATGTGCATGCATCTTCTGTACCCGTTTATATCTCAAATTCAGGCTCAAAACACCCGAAAAATCGGTATTTTTGGGTCCTAGATGCGATCTGTACATCCCTACTCCTAGTTAGAATGTTTTCAAGATATAGACCCAAAACATGCTCTAAATCAATATTTTAGGTGCCCAAAGTCAATATGTGCATGCATCTTCTCTACCCGTCTATATCTCAAATTCAGGCTCAAAACACCCAAAAATTCTATATTTTGGGGTCCCGGACGCGATCTGTACATGCCTACTCAGATGCAGGCCGAAAACATGCTGAAAATCGATATTTTATGTGCCCAAAGTCAACATGTGTATGCATCTTCTGCACTCGTTTATATCTCAAATTCAACCTCAAAACACCCGAAAATTCGATAATTTTGGGTCCCAGAAGCGATCTGTACATGTCTAGTCAGTGCTAGAATGTTTTCAAAATATAGGCTCAAAACATGCTAAAAATCGATATTTTAAGTGTCCAAAGTCGATATGTGCATTCATCTTCTGTACCCGTTTATATCTCAAATTCAGGCTCCAAACACCCGAAAATTCGATATTTTTGGGTCCCAGAAGCGATTTGTACATGCCTACTCCGTGTTAGAGTATTTTCAAGATACAGGCCAAAAACATACTGAAAATCGATCTTTTAGGTGCCCAAAAGTCGATATGTTTATGCATCTTCTGTATCCGTTTATATCCCAATTCAACATCAAAACACCTGAAAATTCTATATTTTTGGGTCCCAGAAGCGATCTGTACATGCCTACTCAGTGCTAGAATTTTTTCAAAATATAGGCTCAAAACATGCTTAAAATCGATATTTTAAGTGTCCAAAGTCGATATGTGCATGCATCATCTGTACCCGTTTATATCTCAAATTCAGGCTCAAAACACCCGAAAATTCGATATTTTGGGGTCCCAGAAGCGATCTGTACATGCCTACTCAGATACAAGCCCAAAACATGCTGAAAATCTATATTTTAAGTGTCCGAAGTCGAAATGTGCATGCATCTTCTGTACCCGTTTATATCTCAAATTCAGGCTCAAAACACCCGAAAATTCGGTATTTTTGGGTCCTAGAAGCGATCTGTACATCCCTACTCCTAGTTAGCAAGTTTACAAGGTACAGAGCCAAAATATGCTTAAAATCGATGTTTTAGGTGTCCAAAGTCAATATTTGCATGCATCTTCTCTACCCGTTTATATCTCAAATTCAGGCTCAAAACACCCGAAAATTCAATATTTTGGGGTCCTAGAAGCGATCTGTACATCCCTACTCCTAGTTAGAATTTTTATTAGATACAGACCCAAAACATGCTTAAAATCGATATTTTAGGTGCCCAAAGTCAATATGTGCATGCATCTTCTCTACCCGTTTATATCTCAAATTCAGGCTCAAAACACCCGAAAATTCGATATTTTGGGGTCCCAGAAGCGATCTGTACATGCCTCCTCAGTGCTAGAATAATGTCAATATATAGGCCCAAAACATGCTAAAAATCGATATTTTATGTTGCTAAAGTCGATATCAAAAATTCAGCCCAAAAACACCCAAAAATTCGATATTTTGGGGTCCCAGAAGCGATCTGTACATGCCTACTCCGTGTTAGAGTATTTTCAATATACAGACCCAAAACATACTGAAAATCGATCTTTTAGGTGCCCAAAAGTCGATATGTTGATCCATCTTCTGCACCCGTTTATATCCCAAATTAAACCTCAAAACACCCGAAAATTCGATATTTTTGGGTCCCAGAAGCGATCTGTACATGCCTATTCAGTGCTAGAATGTTTTCAAAATATAGGCACAAAACATGCTAAAAATCGATATTTTAAGTGTCCAAAGTCGATATGTGCATGCATCATCTGTACCTGTTTATATCTCAAATTCAGGCTCAAAACGCCCGAAAATTCGATATTTTGGGGTCCCAGAAGTGATCTGTACATGCCTACTTAGTACTAGAATATTTTCAAAATATAGGCCCAAAACATGCTAAAAATCGATATTTTAAGTGCCCAAAATCGATATCTCAAGGGGTGCCAGAAGCGATAGGTCCATGCCTACTCAGTGTTAGAGTATTTTCAAAATACAGGCCCAAAACAAGCTGAAAATCGATATTTTAGGTGACTAAAGTCAATATGTGTATGTATCTTCTGCACACGTTTATATCCCAAATTAAACCTCAAAACACCCGAAAATTCGGTATTTTTGGGTCCTAGAAGCGATCTGTACATCACTACTCCTAGTTAGAATGTTTTCAAGATACAGACCCAAAACATGCTCAAAACCGATATTTTAGGTGCCCAAAAGTCGATATGTGCATGCATCTTCTGTACCCGTTTATATCTCAAATTCAGGCTCAAAACACCCGAAAATTCGATATTTTGGGGTCCCAGAAGCGATCTGTACATGCCTACTCAGTGCTAGAATATTTTCAAAATATAGGCCCAAAACATGCTAAAAATCGATATTTTAGTTGCCCAAAGTCGATATATCAAATTCAGGCCCAAAACACCCAAAAATTCGATATTTTGGGTTCCCAGAAGCGAACTGTACATGCTTACTCCGTGTTAGATTATTTTCAAAATACAGGCCCAAAACATACTGAAAATCGATCTTTTAGGTGCCCAAAAGTCGATATGTGCATGCATCATCTGTACCCGTTTATATTTCAAATTCAGGCTCAAAACACCCGAAAATTCGATATTTTGGGGTCCCAGAAGTGATCTGTACATGCCTACTTAGTGCTAGAATATTTTCAAAATATAGGCCCAAAACAACCTAAAAATCGATATTTTAGGTGCCCAAAGTCGATATCTCAAATTCAGGCTCAAAACACCGGAAAATTCGATATTTTGGGGTCCCGGACGCGATCTGTACATGCCTACTCAGATGCAGGCCGAAAACATGCTGAAAATCGATATTTTATGTGCCCAAAGTTAACATGTGTATGCATCTTCTGCATTCGTTTATATCTCAAATTCAACCTCAAAACACCCGAAAATTCGATAATTTTGGGTCCCAGAAGCGATCTGTACATGTTTAGTCAGTGCTAGAATGTTTTCAAAATATAGGCTCAAAACATGCTAAAAATCGATATTTTAAGTGTCCAAAGTCGATATATGCATTAATTTTCTGTACCCGTTTATATCTCAAATTCAGGCTCCAAACACCGGAAAATGCGATATTTTTGGGTCCCAGAAGCGATTTGTACATGCCTACTCCTAGTAAGAGTATTTTCAAAATACAGGCCCAAAACAATGCTGAAAATCGATATTTTAGGTGCCCAAAGTCAATATGTGCATGCATCTTATGTACTAGTTTATATCTCAAATTCAGGCTCAAAACACCCGAAAATTCAGTATTTTTGGGTCCTAAAAGCGATCTGTACATCCCTACTCCTAGTTAGAATGTTTTCAAGATACAGACGCAAAACATGCTCAAAATCGATATTTTAGGTGCCCAAAGTCAATATGTGCATGCATTTTCTGTACCCGTTTATATCTCAAATTCAGGCTCAAAACACCCGAAAATTCGGTATTTTTGGGATCTAGAAGTGACCTCTACATCCCTACTCCTAGTTAGAATGTTTTCAAGATACAGACCCAAAACATGCTCAAAATCGATATTTTAGGTGCCCAAAAGTCGTTATGTGCATGCATCATCTGTACCCGTTTATATCTCAAATTCAGGCTCAAAACACCCGAAAATTCGATATTTTGGGGTCCCAGAAGCGATCTGTACATGCCTACTCAGTGCTAGAATATTTTCAAAATATAAGCCCAAAACATGCTAAAAATCGATATTTTAGGTGCCCAAAGTCCATATCACAAATTCAGGCCCAAAACACCCGTAAATTCGATATTTTTGGGGTCCCAGAAGCAATCTGTACATGCCTACTCAGTGCTAGAATTTTTTCAAAATATAGGCTCAAAACATGCTAAAAATCGATATTTTAAGTGTCCAAAGTCGATATGTGCATGCATCATCTGTACCCGTTTATATCTCAAATTCAGGCTCAAAACACCCGAAAATTCGATATTTTGGGGTCCCAGAAGTGATCTGTACAGGCCTACTTAGTGCTAGAATATTTTCAAAATATAGGCCCAAAACATGCTAAAAATCGATATTTTAGGTGCCCAAAGTCGATATCTCAAATTCAGGCCCAAAACACCCGAAAATTTGATATTTTGGGGTCCCAGAAGCGAACTGTACATGCCTACTCCGTGTTAGAGTATTTTCAAAATACAGGCCCAGAACATACTGAAAATTGATCTTTTAGGTGCCCAAAAGTCGATATGTGCATGCATCTTCTGTACCCGTTTATATCTCAAATTCAGGCTCCAAGCACCCGAAAATTCGATATTTTGGGGTCCCAGAAGCGATCTGTACATGCCTACTCAGTGCTAGAATATTTTCAAAATATAGGCTCAAAACATGCTAAAAATCGATATTTTAAGTGTCCAAAGTCGATATGTGCATGCATCATCTGTACTTGTTTATATCTCAAATTCAAGCTCAAAACACCGAAAATTCGATATTTTGGGGTCCCAGAAGTGATCTGTACATGCCTATTTAGTGCTAGAATATTTTCAAAATATAGGCCCAAAACATGCTAAAAATCGATATTTTAGGTGCCCAAAGTCGATATCTCAAATTCAGACCCAAAATACCCGAAAATTCGATATTTTGGGGTCCCAGAAGCGAACTGTACATGCCTAGTCAGTGCAGGAATTTTTTCAAAATATAGGCTCAAAACATGCTAAAAATCGGTATTTTAAGTGTCCAAAGTCGATATGTGCATGCATCATCTGTACCCGTTTATATCTCAAATTCAGGCTCAAAACACCAGAAAATTCGATATTTTTGGGTCCCAGAAGCGATCTGTACATGCCTACTCCTAGTTAAAGTATTTTCAAAATACAGGCCTAAAACATGCTAAAAATCGATATTTTAGGTGCCCAAAGTCAATATGTGCATGCATCTTCTGTACCCGTTTATATCTCAAATTCAGGCTCAAAACACCCGAAAAATCGGTATTTTTGGGTCCTAGATGCGATCTGTACATCCCTACTCCTAGTTAGAGTGTTTTCAAGATATAGACCCAAAACATGCTCTAAATCAATATTTTAAGTGCCCAAAGTCAATATGTGCATGCATCTTCTCTACCCGTCTATATCTCAAATTCAGGCTCAAAACACCCAAAAATTCTATATTTTGGGGTCCCAGACGCGATCTGTACATGCCTACTAAGATGCAGGCCGAAAACATGCTGAAAATCGATATTTTATGTGCCCAAAGTCAACATGTGTATGCATCTTCTGCACTCGTTTATATCTCAAATTCAACCTCAAAACACCCGAAAATTCGATAATTTTGGGTCCCAGAAGCGATCTGTACATGTCTAGTCAGTGCTAGAATGTTTTCAAAATATAGGCTCAAAACATGCTAAAAATCGATATTTTAAGTGTCCAAAGTCGATATGTGCATTCATCTTCTGTACCCGTTTATATCTCAAATTCAACCTCAAAACACCCGAAAAATCGATATTTTTGGGTCCCAGAAGCGATTTGTACATGCCTACTCCTAGTTAGAGTATTTTCAAGATACAGGCCAAAAACATACTGAAAATCGATCTTTTAGGTGCCCAAAAGTTGATATGTTTATGCATCTTCTGTATCCATTTATATCCCAAATTCAACATCAAAACACCTGAAAATTCTATATTTTTGGGTCCCAGAAGCGATCTGTACATGCCTACTCAGTGCTAGAATTTTTTCAAAATATAGGCTCAAAACATGCTAAAAATCGATATTTTAAGTGTCCAAAGTCGATATGTGCATGCATCATCTGTAACCGTTTATATCTCAAATTCAGGCTCAAATTACCCGAAAATTCGGTATTTTTGGGTCCTAGAAGCGATCTGTACATCCCTACTCCTAGTTAGAATGTTTTCAAGATACAGACCCAAAACATGCTCAAAATCGATATTTTAGGTGCCCAAAAGTCGATATGTGAATGCATCTTCTGTACCCGTTTATATCTCAAATTCAAGCTCAAAACACACGAAAATTCGATATTTTGGGGTTCCAGAAGCGAACTGTACATGCTTACTCCGTGTTAGATTATTTTCAAAATACAGGCCCAAAACATACTGAAAATCGATCTTTTAGGTGCCCAAAAGTCGATATGTGCATCCATCTTCTGTATCCGTTTATATCCCAAATTTAACCTCAAAACACCCGAAAATTCGATATTTTTGGGGTCCCAGAAGCATTCTGTACATGCCTACTCAGTGCTAGAATATTTTCAAAATATAGGCTCAAAACATGCTAAAAATCGATATTTTAAGTGTCCAAAGTCGATATGTGCATGCATCATCTGTACCCGTTTATATCTCAAATTCAAGCTCAAAACCCCGAAAATTCGATATTTTGGGGTCCCAGAAGTGATCTGTACATGCCTACTTAGTGCTAGAATATTTTCAAAATATAGGCCCAAAACATGCTAAAAATCGATATTTTAAGTGCCCAAAGTCGATATCTCAAATTCAGACCCAAAACACCCGAAAATTCGATATTTTGGGGTCCCAGAAGCGAACTGTACATGCCTACTCCGTGTTAGAGTATTTTAAAAATACAGGCCCAGAACATACTGAAAATCGATCTTTTAGGTGCCCAAAAGTCGATATGTGCATGCTTCTTCTGTACCCGTTTATATCTCAAATTCAGGCTCCAAGCACCCGAAAATTCGATATTTTTGGGTCCCGGAAGCGATATGTACATGCCTACTCAGTGCAAGAATTTTTTCAAAATATAGGCTCAAAACATGCTAGAAATCGGTATTTTAAGTGTCCAAAATCGATATGTGCATGCATCATCTGTACCCGTTTATATCTCAAATTCAGGCTCAAAACACCAGAAAATTCGATATTTTTGGGTCCCAGAAGCGATCTGTACATGCCTACTCCTAGTTAAAGTATTTTCAAAATACAGGCCTAAAACATGCTAAAAATCGATATTTTAGGTGCCCAAAGTCAATATGTGCATGCATCTTCTGTACCCGTTTATATCTCAAATTCAGGCTCAAAACACCCGAAAAATCGGTATTTTTGGGTCCTAGATGCGATCTGTACATCCCTACTCCTAGTTAGAATGTTTTCAAGATATAGACCCAAAACATGCTCTAAATCAATATTTTAGGTGCCCAAAGTCAATATGTGCATGCATCTTCTCTACCCGTCTATATCTCAAATTCAGGCTCAAAACACCCAAAAATTCTATATTTTGGGGTCCCGGACGCGATCTGTACATGCCTACTCAGATGCAGGCCGAAAACATGCTGAAAATCGATATTTTATGTGCCCAAAGTCAACATGTGTATGCATCTTCTGCACTCGTTTATATCTCAAATTCAACCTCAAAACACCCGAAAATTCGATAATTTTGGGTCCCAGAAGCGATCTGTACATGTCTAGTCAGTGCTAGAATGTTTTCAAAATATAGGCTCAAAACATGCTAAAAATCGATATTTTAAGTGTCCAAAGTCGATATGTGCATTCATCTTCTGTACCCGTTTATATCTCAAATTCAGGCTCCAAACACCCGAAAATTCGATATTTTTGGGTCCCAGAAGCGATTTGTACATGCCTACTCCGTGTTAGAGTATTTTCAAGATACAGGCCAAAAACATACTGAAAATCGATCTTTTAGGTGCCCAAAAGTCGATATGTTTATGCATCTTCTGTATCCGTTTATATCCCAATTCAACATCAAACCACCTGAAAATTCTATATTTTTGGGTCCCAGAAGCGATCTGTACATGCCTACTCAGTGCTAGAATTTTTTCAAAATATAGGCTCAAAACATGCTAAAAATCGATATTTTAAGTGTCCAAAGTCGATATGTGCATGCATCATCTGTACCCGTTTATATCTCAAATTCAGGCTCAAAACACCCGAAAATTCGATATTTTGGGGTCCCAGAAACGATCTGTACATGCCTACTCAGATACAAGCCCAAAACATGCTGAAAATCTATATTTTAAGTGTCCGAAGTCGAAATGTGCATGCATCTTCTGTACCCGTTTATATCTCAAATTCAGGCTCAAAACACCCGAAAATTCGGTATTTTTGGGTCCTAGAAGCGATCTGTACATCCCTACTCCTAGTTAGCAAGTTTACAAGGTACAGAGCCAAAATATGCTTAAAATCGATGTTTTAGGTGTCTAAAGTCAATATTTGCATGCATCTTCTCTACCCGTTTATATCTCAAATTCAGGCTCAAAACACCCGAAAATTCAATATTTTGGGGTCCTAGAAGCGATCTGTACATCCCTACTCCTAGTTAGAATTTTTATTAGATACAGACCCAAAACATGCTTAAAATCGATATTTTAGGTGCCCAAAGTCAATATGTGCATGCATCTTCTCTACCCGTTTATATCTCAAATTCAGGCTCAAAACACCCGAAAATTCGATATTTTGGGGTCCCAGAAGCGATCTGTACATGCCTCCTCAGTGCTAGAATAATGTCAATATATAGGCCCAAAACATGCTAAAAATCGATATTTTATGTTGCTAAAGTCGATATCAAAAATTCAGCCCAAAAACACCCAAAAATTCGATATTTTGGGGTCCCAGAAGCGATCTGTACATGCCTACTCCGTGTTAGAGTATTTTCAATATACAGACCCAAAACATACTGAAAATCGATCTTTTAGGTGCCCAAAAGTCGATATGTTGATCCATCTTCTGCACCCGTTTATATCCCAAATTAAACCTCAAAACACCCGAAAATTCGATATTTTTGGGTCCCAGAAGCGATCTGTACATGCCTATTCAGTGCTAGAATGTTTTCAAAATATAGGCACAAAACATGCTAAAAATCGATATTTTAAGTGTCCAAAGTCGATATGTGCATGCATCATCTGTACCTGTTTATATCTCAAATTCAGGCTCAAAACGCCCGAAAATTCGATATTTTGGGGTCCCAGAAGTGATCTGTACATGCCTACTTAGTACTAGAATATTTTCAAAATATAGGCCCAAAACATGCTAAAAATCGATATTTTAAGTGCCCAAAATCGATATCTCAAGGGGTGCCAGAAGCGATAGGTCCATGCCTACTCAGTGTTAGAGTATTTTCAAAATACAGGCCCAAAACAAGCTGAAAATCGATATTTTAGGTGACTAAAGTCAATATGTGTATGTATCTTCTGCACACGTTTATATCCCAAATTAAACCTCAAAACACCCGAAAATTCGGTATTTTTGGGTCCTAGAAGCGATCTGTACATCACTACTCCTAGTTAGAATGTTTTCAAGATACAGACCCAAAACATGCTCAAAACCGATATTTTAGTTGCCCAAAAGTCGATATGTGCATGCATCTTCTGTACCCGTTTATATCTCAAATTCAGGCTCAAAACACCCGAAAATTCGATATTTTGGGGTCCCAGAAGCGATCTGTACATGCCTACTCAGTGCTAGAATATTTTCAAAATATAGGCCCAAAACATGCTAAAAATCGATATTTTAGTTGCCCAAAGTCGATATATCAAATTCAGGCCCAAAACACCCAAAAATTCGATATTTTGGGTTCCCAGAAGCGAACTGTACATGCTTACTCCGTGTTAGATTATTTTCAAAATACAGGCCCAAAACATACTGAAAATCGATCTTTTAGGTGCCCAAAAGTCGATATGTGCATGCATCATCTGTACCCGTTTATATTTCAAATTCAGGCTCAAAACACCCGAAAATTCGATATTTTGGGGTCCCAGAAGTGATCTGTACATGCCTACTTAGTGCTAGAATATTTTCAAAATATAGGCCCAAAACAACCTAAAAATCGATATTTTAGGTGCCCAAAGTCGATATCTCAAATTCAGGCTCAAAACACCCGAAAATTCGATATTTTGGGGTCCCGGACGCGATCTGTACATGCCTACTCAGATGCAGGCCGAAAACATGCTGAAAATCGATATTTTATGTGCCCAAAGTTAACATGTGTATGCATCTTCTGCATTCGTTTATATCTCAAATTCAACCTCAAAACACCCGAAAATTCGTTAATTTTGGGTCCCAGAAGCGATCTGTACATGTCTAGTCAGTGCTAGAATGTTTTCAAAATATAGGCTCAAAACATGCTAAAAATCGATATTTTAAGTGTCCAAAGTCGATATATGCATTAATTTTCTGTACCCGTTTATATCTCAAATTCAGGCTCCAAACACCGGAAAATGCGATATTTTTGGGTCCCAGAAGCGATTTGTACATGCCTACTCCTAGTAAGAGTATTTTCAAAATACAGGCCCAAAACAATGCTGAAAATCGATATTTTAGGTGCCCAAAGTCAATATGTGCATGCATCTTATGTACTAGTTTATATCTCAAATTCAGGCTCAAAACACCCGAAAATTCAGTATTTTTGGGTCCTAAAAGCGATCTGTACATCCCTACTCCTAGTTAGAATGTTTTCAAGATACAGACGCAAAACATGCTCAAAATCGATATTTTAGGTGCCCAAAGTCAATATGTGTATGCATTTTCTGTACCCGTTTATATCTCAAATTCAGGCTCAAAACACCCGAAAATTCGGTATTTTTGGGATCTAGAAGTGACCTCTACATCCCTACTCCTAGTTAGAATGTTTTCAAGATACAGACCCAAAACATGCTCAAAATCGATATTTTAGGTGCCCAAAAGTCGTTATGTGCATGCATCATCTGTACCCGTTTATATCTCAAATTCAGGCTCAAAACACCCGAAAATTCGATATTTTGGGGTCCCAGAAGCGATCTGTACATGCCTACTCAGTGCTAGAATATTTTCAAAATATAGGCCCAAAACATGCTAAAAATCGATATTTTAGGTGCCCAAAGTCCATATCACAAATTCAGGCCCAAAACACCCGTAAATTCGATATTTTTGGGGTCCCAGAAGCAATCTGTACATGCCTACTCAGTGCTAGAATTTTTTCAAAATATAGGCTCAAAACATGCTAAAAATCGATATTTTAAGTGTCCAAAGTCGATATGTGCATGCATCATCTGTACCCGTTTATATCTCAAATTCAGGCTCAAAACACCCGAAAATTCGATATTTTGGGGTCCCAGAAGTGATCTGTACAGGCCTACTTAGTGCTAGAATATTTTCAAAATATAGGCCCAAAACATGCTAAAAATCGATATTTTAGGTGCCCAAAGTCGATATCTCAAATTCAGGCCCAAAACACCCGAAAATTTGATATTTTGGGGTCCCAGAAGCGAACTGTACATGCCTACTCCGTGTTAGAGTATTTTCAAAATACAGGCCCAGAACATACTGAAAATTGATCTTTTAGGTGCCCAAAAGTCGATATGTGCATGCATCTTCTGTACCCGTTTATATCTCAAATTCAGGCTCCAATCACCCGAAAATTCGATATTTTGGGGTCCCAGAAGCGATCTGTACATGCCTACTCAGTGCAAGAATTTTTTCAAAATATAGGCTCAAAACATGCTAAAAATCGATATTTTAAGTGTCCAAAGTCGATATGTGCATGCATCATCTGTACCCGTTTATATCTCAAATTCAGGCTCGAAACACCCGAAAATTTCGATATTTTGGGGTCCCAGAAGTGATCTGTACATGCCTACTTAGTGCTAGAATATTTTCAAAATATAGGCCCAAAATGTGCTAAAAGTCGATATTTTAGGTGCCCAAAGTCGATATCACAAATTCAGGCCCAAAACACCCGAAAATTCGATATTTTGGGGTCCCAGAAGTGATCTGTACATGCCTACTCCGTATTAGAGAATTTTCAAAATACAGGCCCAAAACATACTGAAAATCGATCTTTTAGGTGCCCAAAAGTCGATATGTGCATGCATCTTCTGTACCCGTTTATATCCCAAATTCAACCTCAAAACACCCGAAAATTCGATATTTTTGGGTCCCAGAAGCGATCTGTACTTACCTACTCCGTGTTAGAGTATTTTCAAAATACAGGCCCAAAACAAGCTGAAAATCGATATTTTAGGTGACCAAAGTCAATATGTGCATGCATCTTCTGTACCCGTTTATATCTCAAATTCATGCTCAAAACACCCGAAAATTCGGTATTTTTGGGTCCTAGAAGCGATCTGTACATCCCTACTCTTAGTTAGAATGTTTTTAAGATACAGACCCAAAACATGCTCAAAATTGATATTTTAGGTGCCCAAAAGTCGATATGTGAATGCATCTTCTGTACCCGTTTATATCTCAAATTCAGGCTCAAAACACCCGAAAATTCGGTATTTTGGGGTCCCAGAAGCGAACTGTACATGCTTACTCCGTGTTAGATTAATTTCAAAATACAGGCCCAAAACATACTGAAAATCGATCTTTTAGGTGCCCAAAAGTCGATATGTGCATGCATCTTCTGTACCCGTTTATATCCCAAATTCAACCTCAAAACACCCGAAATTTCGATATTTTTGGGGTCCCAGAAGCAATCTGTACATGCCTACTCAGTGCTAGAATATTTTCAAAATATAGGCTCAAAACATGCTAAAAATCGATATTTTAAGTGTCCAAAGTCGATATGTGCATGCATCATCTGTACCCGTTTATATATCAAATTCTGGCTCAAAACACCCGAAAATTCAATATTTTGGGGTCCCAGAAGTGATCTGTACATGCCTACTTAGTGCTAGAATATTTTCAAAATATAGGCCCAAAACATGCTAAAAATCGATATTTTAGGTGCCCAAAGTCGATATCTCAAATTCAGGCCCAAAACACCCGAAAATTCGATATTTTGGGGTCCCAGAAGCGAACTGTACATGCCTACTCCGTGTTAGAGTATTTTTAAAATACAGGCCTAGAACATACTGAAAATCGATCTTTTAGGTGCCCAAAACTCGATATGTGCATGCATCTACTGTACCACTTTATATCTCAAATTCAGGCTCCAAGCACCCGAAAATTCGATATTTTTGGGTCCCAGAAGCGATCTGTACATGCCTACTCAGTGCAAGAATTTTTTCAAAATATAGGCTCAATACATGCTAAAAATCGATATTTTAAGTGTCCAAAGTCGATATGTGCATGCATCATCTGTACCCGTTTATATCTCAAATTCAGGCTCAAAACACCCGAAAATTTCGATATTTTGGGGTCCCAGAAGTGATCTGTACATGCCTACTTAGTGCTAGAATATTTTCAAAATATAGGCCAAAAACATGCTAAAAGTCGATATTTTAGGTGCCCAAAGTCGATATCACAAATTCAGGCCCAAAACACCCGAAAATTCGATATTTTGGGGTCCCAGAAGCGAACTGTACTTGCCTACTCCGTGTTAGAGTATCTTCAAAATACAGGCCCAAAACATACTGAAAATCGATCTTTTAGGTGCCCAAAAGTCGATATGTGCATGCATCTTCTGTACCCGTTTATATCCCAAATTCAACCACAAAACACCCGAAAATTCGATATTTTTGGGTCCCAGAAGGAATCTGTACATGCCTACTCAGTGCTAGAATTTTTTCAAAATACAGGCCTAAAACAAGCTGAAAATCGATATTTTAGGTGACCAAAGTCAATATGTGTATGTATCTTCTGCAACCGTTTATATCCCAAATTCAACCTCAAATAACCCGAAAATTCGATATTTTTGGGCCCCAGAAGCGATCTGTACTTGCCTACACCGTGTTAGAGTATTTTCAAAATACAGGCCCAAAACAAGCTGAAAATCGATATTTTAGGTGACCAAAGTCAATATGTGCATGCATCTTCTGTACCCGTTTATATCTCAAATTCATGCTCAAAACACCCGAAAATTCGATATTTTTGGGTCCTAGAAGCAATCTGTACATCCCTACTCCTAGTTAGAATGTTTTCAAGATACAGACCCAAAACATGCTCAAAATCGATATTTTAGGTGCCCAAAATTCGATATGTGAATGCATCTTCTGTACCCGTTTATATCTCAAATTCAAGCTCAAAACACCCGAAAATTCGATATTTTGGGGTTTCAGAAGCGAACTGTACATGCTTACTCCGTGTTAGATTATTTTCAAAATACAGGCCCAAAACATACTGAAAATCGATCTTTTAGGTGCCCAAAAGTCGATATGTGCATCCATCTTCTGTACCCGTTTATATCCCAAATTTAACCTCAAAACACCCGAAAATTCGATATTTTTGGGGTCCCAGAAGCATTCTGTACATGCCTACTCAGTGCTAGAATATTTTCAAAATATAGGCTCAAAACATGCTAAAAATCGATATTTTAAGTGTCCAAAGTCGATATGTGCATGCATCATCTGTACCCGTTTATATCTCAAATTCTGGCTCAAAACACCGAAAATTCGATATTTTGGGGTTCCATAAGTGATCTGTACATGCCTATTTAGTGCTAGAATATTTTCAAAATATAGGCCCAAAACATGCTAAAAAACAATATTTTAGGTGCCCAAAGTCGATATCTGAAATTCAGACCCAAAACACCCGAATATTCGATATTTTGGGGTCCCAGAAGCGAACTGTACATGCCTACTCCGTGTTAGAGTATTTTCAAAATACAGGCCCAGAACATACTATAAATCTATCTTTTAGGTGCCCAAAAGTCGATATGTGCATGCATCTTCTGTACCCGTTTATATCTCAAATTCAGGCTCCAAGCACCCGAAAATTCGATATTTTTGGGTCCCGGAAGCGATATGTACATGCCTACTCAGTGCAAGAATTTTTTCAAAATATAGGCTCAAAACATGCTAAAAATCGATATTTTAAATGTCCAAAGTCAATATGTGCATGCATCATCTGTACCCGTTTATATCTCAAATTCAGGCTCAAAACACCAGAAAATTCGATATTTTTGGGTCCCAGAAGCGATCTGTACATGCCTACTCCTAGTTAAAGTATTTTCAAAATACAGGCCTAAAACATGCTAAAAATCGATATTTTAGGTCCCCAAAGTCAATATGTGCCTGCATCTTCTGTACCCGTTTATATCTCAAATTCAGGCTCAAAACACCCGAAAAATCGGTATTTTTAAGTCCTAGAAGCGATCTGTACATCCCTACTCCTAGTTAGAGTGTTTTCAAGATATAGACCCAAAACATGCTCTAAATCAATATTTTAGGTGCCCAAAGTCAATATGTGCATGCATCTTCTCTACCCGTCTATATCTCAAATTCAGGCTCAAAACACCCACAAATTCGATATTTTGGGGTCCCGGACGCGATCTGTACATGCCTACTCAGATGCAGGCCGAAAACATACTGAAAATCGATATTTTATGTGCCCAAAGTCAACATGTGTATGCATCTTCTGCACTCGTTTATATCTCAAATTCAACCTCACAATACCCGAAAATTCGATAATTTTGGGTCCCAGAAGCGATCTGTACATGTCTAGTCAGTGCTAGAATGTTTTCAAAATATAGGCTCAAAACATGCTAAAAATCGATATTTTAAGTGTCCAAAGTCGATATGTGCATTCATCTTCTGTACTCGTTTATATCTCAAATTCAGGCTCCAAACACCCGAAAATTCGATATTTTTGTGTCCCAGAAGCGATTTGTACATGCCTACTTCTAGTTAAAGTATTTTCAAAATACAGGCCCAAAACATGCTGAAAATCGATATTTTAGGTGCTCAAAGTCAATATGTGCATGCATCTTCTGTACTAGTTTATATCTCAAATTGAGGCTCAAAACACCCGAAAATTCGATATTTTGGGGTCCCAGAAGCGATCTGTACATGCCTACTCAGTGCTAGAATATTTTCAAAATATAGGCCCAAAACATGCTAAAAATCGATATTTTAGGTGCCCAAAGTCCATATCACAAATTCAGGCCCAAAACACCCGTAAATTCGATATTTTTGGGGTCCCAGAAGCAATCTGTACATGCCTACTCAGTGCTAGAATTTTTTCAAAATATAGGCTCAAAACATGCTAAAAATCGATATTTTAAGTGTCCAAAGTCGATATGTGCATGCATCATCTGTACCCGTTTATATCTCAAATTCAGGCTCAAAACACCCGAAAATTCGATATTTTGGTGTCCCAGAAGTGATCTGTACAGGCCTACTTAGTGCTAGAATATTTTCAAAATATAGGCCCAAAACATGCTAAAAATCGATATTTTAGGTGCCCAAAGTCGATATCTCAAATTCAGGCCCAAAACACCCGAAAATTCGATATTTTGGGGTCCCAGAAGCGAACTGTACATGCCTACTCCGTGTTAGAGTATTTTCAAAATACAGGCCCAGAACATACTGAAAATTGATCTTTTAGGTGCCCAAAAGTCGATATGTGCATGCATCTTCTGTACCCGTTTATATCTCAAATTCAGGCTCCAAGCACCCGAAAATTCGATATTTTGGGGTCCCAGAAGCGATCTGTACATGCCTACTCAGTGCAAGAATTTTTTCAAAATATAGGCTCAAAACATGCTAAAAATCGATATTTTAAGTGTCCAAAGTCGATATGTGCATGCATCATCTGTACCCGTTTATATCTCAAATTCAGGCTCGAAACACCCGAAAATTTCGATATTTTGGGGTCCCAGAAGTGATCTGTACATGCCTACTTAGTGCTAGAATATTTTCAAAATATAGGCCCAAAATATGCTAAAAGTCGATATTTTAGGTGCCCAAAGTCGATATCACAAATTCAGGCCCAAAACACCCGAAAATTCGATATTATGGGGTCCCAGAAGCGAACTGTACATGCCTACTCCGTGTTAGAGAATTTTCAAAATACAGGCCCAAAACATACTGAAAATCGATCTTTTAGGTGCCCAAAAGTCGATATGTGCATGCATCTTCTGTACCCGTTTATATCCCAAATTCAACCTCAAAACACCCGAAAATTCGATATTTTTGGGTCCCAGAAGCGATCTGTACTTACCTACTTCGTGTTAGAGTATTTTCAAAATACAGGCCCAAAACAAGCTGAAAATCGATATTTTAGGTGACCAAAGTCAATATGTGCATGCATCTTCTGTACCCGTTTATATCTCAAATTCATGCTCAAAACACCCAAAAATTCGGTATTTTTGGGTCCTAGAAGCGATCTGTACATCCCTACTCTTAGTTAGAATGTTTTTAAGATACAGACCCAAAACATGCTCAAAATCGATATTTTAGGTGCCCAAAAGTCGATATGTGAATGCATCTTCTGTACCCGTTTATATCTCAAATTCAGGCTCAAAACACCCGAAAATTCGATATTTTGGGGTCCCAGAAGCGAACTGTACATGCTTACTCCGTGTTAGATTAATTTCAAAATACAGGCCCAAAACATACTGAAAATCGATCTTTTAGGTGCCCAAAAGTCGATATGTTCATGCATCTTCTGTACCCGTTTATATCCCAAATTCAACCTCAAAACACCCGAAATTTCGATATTTTTGGGGTCCCAGAAGCAATCTGTACATGCCTACTCAGTGCTAGAATATTTTCAAAATATAGGCTCAAAACATGCTAAAAATCGATATTTTAAGTGTCCAAAGTCGATATGTGCATGCATCATCTGTACCCGTTTATATATCAAATTCTGGCTCAAAACACCCGAAAATTCAATATTTTGGGGTCCCAGAAGTGATCTGTACATGCCTACTTAGTGCTAGAATATTTTCAAAATATAGGCCCAAAACGTGCTAAAAATCGATATTTTAGGTGCCCAAAGTCGATATCTCAAATTCAGACCCAAAACACCCGAAAATTCGATATTTTGGGGTCCCAGAAGCGAACTGTACATGCCTACTCCGTGTTAGAGTATTTTCAAAATACAGGCCCAGAACATACTGAAAATCGATCTTTTAGGTGCCCAAAACTCGATATGTGCATGCATCTTCTGTACCAGTTTATATCTCAAATTCAGGCTCCAAGCACCCGAAAATTCGATATTTTTGGGTCCCAGAAGCGATCTGTACATGCCTACTCAGTGCAAGAATTTTTTCAAAATATAGGCTCAATACATGCTAAAAATCGATATTTTAAGTGTCCAAAGTCGATATGTGCATGCATCATCTGTACCCGTTTATATCTCAAATTCAGGCTCAAAACACCCGAAAATTTCGATATTTTGGGGTCCCAGAAGTGATCTGTACATGCCTACTTAGTGCTAGAATATTTTCAAAATATAGGCCAAAAACATGCTAAAAGTCGATATTTTAGGTGCCCAAAGTCGATATCACAAATTCAGGCCCAAAACACCCGAAAATTCGATATTTTGGGGTTCCAGAAGCGAACTGTACATGCCTACTCCGTGTTAGAGTATCTTCAAAATACAGGCCCAAAACATACTGAAAATCGATCTTTTAGGTGCCCAAAAGTCGATATGTGCATGCATCTTCTGTACCCGTTTATATCCCAAATTCAACCACAAAACACCCGAAAATTCGATATTTTTGGGTCCCAGAAGGAATCTGTACATGCCTACTCAGTGCTAGAATTTTTTCAAAATACAGGCCTAAAACAAGCTGAAAATCGATATTTTAGGTGACCAATGTCAATATGTGTATGTATCTTCTGCAACCGTTTATATCCCAAATTCAACCTCAAAACACCCGAAAATTCGATATTTTTGGGCCCCAGAAGCGATCTGTACTTGCCTACACCGTGTTAGAGTTTTTTCAAAATACAGGCCCAAAACAAGCTGAAAATCGATATTTTAGGTGACCAAAGTCAATATGTGCATGCATCTTCTGTACCCGTTTATATCTCAAATTCATGCTCAAAACACCCGAAAATTCGGTATTTTTGGGTCCTAGAAGCAATCTGTACATCCCTACTCCTAGTTAGAATGTTTTCAAGATACAGACCCAAAACATGCTCAAAATCGATATTTTAGGTGCCCAAAAGTCGATATGTGAATGCATCTTCTGTACCCGTTTATATCTCAAATTCAAGCTCAAAACACCCGAAAATTCGATATTTTGGGGTTCCAGAAGCAAACTGTACATGCTTACTCCGTGTTAGATTATTTTCAAAATACAGGCCCAAAACATACTGAAAATCGATCTTTTAGGTGCCCAAAAGTCGATATGTGCATCCATCTTCTGTACCCGTTTATATCCCAAATTTAACCTCAAAACACCCGAAAATTCGATATTTTTGGGGTCCCAGAAGCATTCTGTACATGCCTACTCAGTGCTAGAATATTTTCAAAATATAGGCTCAAAACATGCTAAAAATCGATATTTTAAGTGTCCAAAGTCGATATGTGCATGCATCATCTGTACCCGTTTATATCTCAAATTCTGGCTCAAAACACCGAAAATTCGATATTTTGGGGTTCCAGAAGTGATCTGTACATGCCTACTTAGTGCTAGAATATTTTCAAAATATAGGCCCAAAACATGCTAAAAAACAATATTTTAGGTGCCCAAAGTCGATATCTCAAATTCAGACCCAAAACACCCGAATATTCGATATTTTGGGGTCCCAGAAGCGAACTGTACATGCCTACTCCGTGTTAGAGTATTTTCAAAATACAGACCCAGAACATACTATAAATCGATCTTTTAGGTGCCCAAAAGTCGATATGTGCATGCATCTTCTGTACCCGTTTATATCTCAAATTCAGGCTCCAAGCACCCGAAAATTCGATATTTTTGGGTCCCGGAAGCGATATGTACATGCCTACTCAGTGCAAGAATTTTTTCAAAATATAGGCTCAAAACATGCTAAAAATCGATATTTTAAATGTCCAAAGTCGATATGTGCATGCATCATCTGTACCCGTTTATATCTCAAATTCAGGCTCAAAACACCAGAAAATTCGATATTTTTGGGTCCCAGAAGCGATCTGTACATGCCTACTCCTAGTTAAAGTAATTTCAAAATACAGGCCTAAAACATGCTGAAAATCGATATTTTAGGTGCCCAAAGTCAATATGTGCATGCATCTTCTGTACCCGTTTATATCTCAAATTCAGGCTCAAAACACCCGAAAAATCGGTATTTTTGGGTCCTAGAAGCGATCTGTACATCCCTACTCCTAGTTAGAGTGTTTTCAAGATATAGACCCAAAACATGCTCTAAATCAATATTTTAGGTGCCCAAAGTCAATATGTGCATGCATCTTCTCTACCCGTCTATATCTCACATTCAGGCTCAAAACACCCACAAATTCGATATTTTGGGGTCCCGGACGCGATCTGTACATGCCTACTCAGATGCAGGCCGAAAACATACTGAAAATCGATATTTTATGTGCCCAAAGTCAACATGTGTATGCATCTTCTGCACTCGTTTATATTTCACATTCAACCTCACAACACCCGAAAATTCGATAATTTTGGGTCCCAGAAGCGATCTGTACATGTCTAGTCAGTGCTAGAATGTTTTCAAAATATAGGCTCAAAACACGCTAAAAATCGATATTTTAAGTGTCCAAAGTCGATATGTGCATTCATCTTCTGTACTCGTTTATATCTCAAATTCAGGCTCCAAACACCCGAAAATTCGATATTTTTGTGTCCCAGAAACGATTTGTACATGCCTACTTCTAGTTGAAGTATTTTCAAAATACAGGCCCAAAACATGCTGAAAATCGATATTTTAGGTGCTCAAAGTCAATATGTGCATGCATCTTCTGTACTAGTTTATATCTCAAATTGAGGCTGAAAACACCCGAAAATTCGGTATTTTTGGGTCCTAGAAGCGATCTGTAAATCCCTACTCCTAGTTAGAATTTTTTCAAGATACAGACTCAAATCATGCTGAAAATCGATATTTTAGGTGCCCAAAGTCAATATGTGCATGCATTTTCAGTACCCGTTTATATCTCAAATTCAGGCTCAAAACACCTGAAAATTCGGTATTTTTGGGACCTAGAAGTGATCTCTACATCCCTACTCCTAGTTAGAATGCTTTCAAGATACAGACCCAAAACATGCTCAAAATCGATCTTTTAGGTGCCCAAAAGTCGATATGTTTATGCATCTTCTGTATCCGTTTATATCACAAATTCAACCTCAAAACACCCGAAAATTCGATATTTTTGGGTCCCAGAAGCGATCTGTACATGCCTACTCAGTGCTAGAATTTTTTCAAAATATACGCTCAAAACATGCTAAAAATCGATATTTTAAGTGTCCAAAGTCGATATGTGCATGCATCATCTGTACTTGTTTATATCTCAAATTCAGGCTCAAAACACCCGAAAATTCGATATTTTGGGTCCTAGAAGCGATCTGTACATCCCTACTCCTAGTTAGAAAGTTTACAAGATACAGACCCAAAATATGCTTAAAATCGTTGTTTTAGGTGCCCAAAGTCAATATTTGCATGCATCTTCTCTACCCGTTTATATCTCAAATTCAGGCTCAAAACACCCGAAAATTCGATATTTTGGGGTCCCAGAAGCGATCTGTACATGCCTACTCAGATACAGGCCCAAAACATGCTGAAAATCGATATTTTATGTGTCCAAAGTCGATGTGTGCATGCATCTTCTGTACCCGTTTATATCTCAAATTCAGGCTCAAAACTCCCGAAAATTCGGTATTTTTGGGTCCTAGAAGCGATTTGTACATCCCTACTCCTAGTTAGAATGTTTATTAGATACAGACCCAAAACATGCTTAAAATCGATATTTTAGGTGCCCATAGTCAATATGTTCATGCATCTTCTCTACCCGTTTATATCTCAAATTCAGGCTCAAAACACCCGAAAATTCGATATTTTGGGGTCCCAGAAGCGATCTGTACATGCCTCCTCAGTGCTAGAATAATGTCAATATATAGGCCCAAAACATGCTAAAAATCGATATTTTATGTTGCTAAAGTCGATATCTAAAATTCAGCCCCAAAACACCAAAAAATTCGATATTTTGGGGTCCCAGAAGCGATCTGTACATGCCTACTCCGTGTTAGAGTATTTTCAATATACAGACCCAAAACATACTGAAAATCGATCTTTTAGGTGCCCAAAAGTCGATATGTTGATCCATCTTCTGCACCCGTTTATATTCCAAATTAAACCTCAAAACACCCGAAAATTCGATATTTTTGGGTCCCAGAAGCGATCTGTACATGCCTACTCAGTGCTAGAATGTTTTCAAAATATAGGCGTAAAACATGCTAAAAATCGATATTTTAAGTGTCCAAAGTCAATATGTGCATGCATCATCTGTACCTGTTTATATCTCAAATTCAGGCTCAAAACGCCCGAAAATTCGATATTTTGGGGTCCCAGAAGTGATCTGTACATGCCTACTTAGTGCTAGAATATTTTCAAAATATAGGCCCAAAACATGCTAAAAATCGATATTTTAAGTGCCCAAAATCGATATCTCAAGGGGTCCCAGAAGCGATAGGTCCATGCCTACTCAGTGTTAGAGTATTTTCAAATTACAGGCCCAAAACAAGCTGAAAATCGATATTTTAGGTGACTAAAGTCAATATGTGTATGTATCTTCTGCACACGTTTATATCCCAAATTAAACCTCAAAACACCCGAAAATTCGGTATTTTTGGGTCCTAGAAGCGATCTGTACATCCCTACTCCTAGTTAGAATGTTTTCAAGATACAGACCCAAAACATGCTCAAAACCGATATTTTAGGTGCCCAAAAGTCGATATGTGCATGCATCTTCTGTACCCGTTTATATCTCAAATTCAGGCTCTAAACACCCGAAAATTCAATATTTTGGGGTCCCAGAATCGATCTGTACATGCCTAATCAGTGCTAGAATATTTTCAAAATATAGGCCTAAAACATGCTAAAAATCGATATTTTAGGTGCCCAAAAGTCGATATGTGCATGCATCTTCTGTACCCGTTTATAACTCAAATTCAGTCTCCAAACATCCGAAAATTCGATATTTTGGGGTCCCAGAAGCGATCTGTACATGCCTTCTCAGATACAGGCCCAAAACATGCTGAAAATCAATATTTTAGGTGCCCAAAATTCAATATGTGTATGCATCTTCTGCACCCGTTTATATCTCAAATTCAACCTCAAAACACCCGAAAATTCGGTATTTTTGGGTCTAAGAAGCGATCTGTACATCCCTACTCCTAGTTAGAATGTTTTCAAGATAGAGACCCAAAAACATGCTCAAAATTGATATTTTAGGTGCCCAGAAGTCGATATGTGCATGCATCTTCTGTACCCGTTTATATCTCAAATTCTGGCTCAAAAAACCCGAAAATTCGATATTTTGGGGTCCCAGAAGTGATCTGTACATGCCTACTTAGTGCTAGAATATTTTCAAAATATAGGCCCAAAACATGCTAAAAATCGATATTTTATGAGCCCAAAGTCGATATCTCAAATTCAGGCCCAAAACACCGGAAAATTCGATATTTTTGGGTCCCATAGCGAACTGTACATGCCTACTCCGTGTTAGAGTATTTTTAAAATACAGGCCCAAAACATACTGAAAATCGATCTTTTAGGTGCCCAAAAGTCAATAGGTGCATGCATCTTCTGTATCCGTTTACATCTCAAATTCAGGCTCCAAACACCCGAAAATTCGATATTTTGGGGTCCCAGATGCGATCTGTACATGCCTACTCCGTGTTAGAGTATTTTCAATATACAGGCCCAAAACATACTGAAAATCGATCTTTTAGGTGCCCAAAAGTCGATATGTGGATGCATCTTCTGTACCCGTTTCTATCTCAAATTCAGGTTCAAAACACCCGAAAATTCGATATTTTGGGGTCCCAGAAGCGATCTGTACTTGCCTACACCGTGTTAGAGTATTTTCAAAATATAGGCCCAAAACAAGCTGAAAATCGATATTTTAGGTGACCAAAGTCAATATTTGTATGCATCTTCTGTACACGTTTATATCCCAAATTCAACTTGAAAACACCCGAAAATTCGATAATTTTGGGTCCCAGAAGCAATCTGTACATGTCTAGTCAGTGCTAGAATGTTTTCAAAATATAGGCTGAAAACATGCTAAAAATCTATATTGTAAGTGTCCAAAGTCGATATGTGCATGCATCTTCTGTACCCTTTTTTATCTAAAATTCAGGCTCAAAACACCTGAAAATTCGATATTTTGGGGTCCCAGAAGCGATCTGAACATGCCTACTCCTGGTTAGATTATTTTCAAAATACAGGCCCAAAACATTCTGAAAATCAATATTTTAGGTGCCCAAGGTCAATATGTGCATGCATCTTCTGTACCCGTTTATATCTCAAATTCAGGCTCAAAACACCCGAAAATTCGGTATTTTTGGGTCCTAGAAGCGATCTGTACATCCCTACTCCTAGTTAGAATGTTTTCAAGATACAGACCCAAAACATGCTCAAAATCGATATTTTAGGTGCCCAAAAGTCGATATGTGCATGCATCTTCTGTAACCGTTTATATCTCAAATTCAGGCTCAAAACACCCGAAAATTCGATATTTTGCGGTCCCAGAAGCGATCTGTACATGCCTACTCAGTGTTAGAATATTTTCAAAATATAGGCCCAAAACATGCTATAAATCGATATTTTAGGTGCCCAAAGTCGATATCTCAAATTCAGGCTCAAAACACCCGAAAATTCGATATTTTGGGGTCCCAGAAGCGATCTGTACATGCCTACTCCGTGTTAGAGTATTTTCAAAATACAGGCCCAAAACATACTGAAAATCGATCTTTTAGGTGCCCAAAAGTCGATATGTGCATGCATCTTCTGCACCCGTTTATAACTCAAATTCAGTCTCCAAACACCCGAAAATTCGATATTTTGGGGTCCCAGAAGCGATCTGTACATGGCTACTCAGATACAGGCCAAAAACATGCTAAATCGATATTTTAGGTGCCCAAAGTCAATATGTGTATGCATCTTCTGCACCCGTTTATATCCCAAATTAAACCTCAAAACACCCGAAATTTTGGTATTTTTGGGTCCTAGAAGCGATCTGTACATCCCTACTCCTGGTTAGAATGTTTTCAAGATACAGACCCAAAACATGCTCAAAATTGGTATTTTAGGTGCCCAAAAGTCGATATGTACATGCATTTTCTGTACCCGTTTATATCTCAAATTCAGGCTCAAAACACCCGAAAATTCGATATTTTGGGGTCCCAGAAGCGATCTGTACATGCCTACACAGTGCTAGAATATTTTCAAAATATAGGCCCAAAACATGCTAAAAATCTATATTTTGGGTGCCCAAAGTCGATATCTCAAATTCAGGCCCAAAACACCCAAAAATTCGATATTTTGGGGTCCCAGAAGCGATCTGTACATGCCTACTCCGAGTTAGAGTATTTTCAATATACAGGCCCAAAACATACTGAAAATAGATCTTTTAGGTGCCCTAAAGTCGATATGTGGATGCATCAACTGTACCCGTTTATATTTCAAATTCAGGCTCAAAACAGCAGAAAGTTCGATATTTTGGTGTCCCAGAAGTGATCTGTACATGCCTACTCAGTGCTAGAATATTTTTAAAATATAGGCCCAAAAGATGCTAAAAATCAATATTTTAGGTGCCCAAAGTCGATATCTCAAATTTAGGCCCAAAACACCTGAAAATTCTAGATTTTGGGGTCCAAGAAGCGATCTGTACATGCCTACTCTGTGTTAGTGTATTTTCAAAATACAGACCCAAAACATACTGAAAATCGATCTTTTACGTGCCAAAAAGTCGATATGTTCATGCATCTTCTGCACCCGTTTATAACTCAAATTCAGTCTCCAAAGAACCAAAAATTCGATATTTTGGGGTCCCAGAAGCGATCTGTACATGCCTACTCAGATACAGGCCCAAAACATGCTGAAATTCGATATTTTAGGTGCCCAAAGTCAATATGTGTATGCATCTTCTGCACCCGTTTATATCCCAAATTAAACCTCAAAACACCCGAAAATTCGGTATTTTTGGGTCCTAGATGCGATCTCTACATCCCTACTCCTAGTTAGAATGTTTTCAAGATACAGACCCAAAACATGCTCAAAATTGATATTTTAGGTGCCCAAAAGTCGATATGTGCATGCATCTTCTGTACCTGTTTATATCTCAAATTCAGGCTCAAAACACCCGAAAATTCGATATTTTTGGGTCCCAGAAGCGATCTGTACATGCCTACACAGTGCTAGAATATTTTCAAAATATAGGCCCAAAACATGCTAAAAATCGATATTTTAGGTGCCCAAAGTCTATATCTCAAATTCAGACCCAAAACACCCAAGAATTCGACATTTTGGGGTCCTAGAAGCGATCTGTACATTCCTACTCCGTGTTAGAGTATTTTCAAAATACAGGCCCAAAACAAGCTGAAAATCGATATTTTAGGTGACCAAAGTCAATATGTGTATGCATCTTCTGTACCCGTTTATATCCCAAATTCAACTTCAAAACAACCGAAAAATCTATATATTTTGGTCCCAGAAGCGATCTGTACATGCCTACTCAGTGCTAGAATGTTTTCAAAATATAGGTTAAAAACATGCTAAAAATCGATATTTCAAGTGTCCAAAGTCGATATGTGCATGCATCATCTGTACCCGTTTATATTTCAAATTCAGGCTCAAAACAACCGAAAATTCGATATTTTGGGGTCCCAGAAGTGATCTGTACATGCCTACTCAGTGCTAGAATATTTTTAAAATATAGGCCCAAAAGATGCTAAAAATCAATATTTTAGGTGCCCAAAGTCGATATCTCAAATTTAGGCCCAAAACACCTGAAAATTCTAGATTTTGGGGTCCAAGAAGCGATCTGTACATGCCTACTTCGTGTTAGTGTATTTTCAAAATACAGGCACAAAACATACTGAAAATCGATCTTTTAGGTGCCCAAAGTCGATATCTCAAATTCAGGCCCAAAATACCCGAAAATTCGATATTTTGGGGTCCCAGAAGCGAACTGTACATGCCTACTCCGTGTTAGAGTATTTTCGAAAATACAGGCCCAAAACATACTGAAAATCGATCTTTTAGGTGCCCAAAAGTCGATATGTGCATGCATCTTCTGTACCCGTTTATATCACAAATTCAGGCTCAAAACACCCGAAAATTCAATATTTTGGGGTCCCAGAAGCGATCTGTACATGCCTACTCAGATGCAGGCCCAAAACATGCTGAAAATCGATATTTTAGGTGCCCAAAGTCAACATGTGTATGCATCTTCTGCACCACTCGTTTATATCTCAAATTCAACCTCAAAACACCTGAAAATTGATATTTTTTGGTCCCAGAAGCGATCTGTACATGCCTACACAGTGCTAGAATATTTTCAAAATATAGGCTCAAAACATGCTAAAAATCGATATTTTAGGTGCCCAAAGTCAATATGTGTATGCATCTTCTGCACCCGTTTATATCCCAAATTAAACCTCAAAACACCCGAAAATTCGGTATTTTTGGGTCCTAGAAGCGATCTGTACATCCCTACTCCTAGTTAGAATGTTTTCAAGATACAGACCCAAAACATGCTCAAAATTGATATTTTAGGTGCCCAAAAGTCGATATGTGCATGCATCTTCTGTACCCGTTTATATCTCAAATTCAGGCTCAAAACACCCAAAAATTCGATATTTTGGGGTCCCAGAAGCGATCTGTACA
The DNA here is from genome assembly GCA_033782935.1 of Petrolisthes cinctipes. Taxonomy (NCBI): domain Eukaryota; kingdom Metazoa; phylum Arthropoda; class Malacostraca; order Decapoda; family Porcellanidae; genus Petrolisthes; species Petrolisthes cinctipes. The sequence continues at coordinate 267,236 of JAWQEG010000433.1, read as the reverse complement.
TGCCTACACAGTGCTAGAATATTTTCAAAATATAGGCCCAAAACATGCTAAAAATCGATATTTTAGGTGCCCAAAGTCGATATCTCAAATTCAGGCCCAAAACACCCAAAAATTCGATATTTTGGGGTCCCAGAAGCTATCTGTACATGCCTACTCCGTGTTAGAGTATTTTCAATATACAGGCCCAAAACATACTGAAAATCGATCTTGTAGGTGCCCAAAAGTCGATATGTGGATGCAACTTCTGTACCCGTTTATATCTCAAATTCAGGCTCAAAACACTCGAAAATTCGATATTTTGGGGTCCCAGAAGCGATCTGTACTTGCCTACTCCGTGTTAGAGTATTTTCAAAATACAGGCCCAAAACAAGCTGAAAATCGATATTTTAGGTGACCAAAGTCAATATGTGTATGCATCTTCTGCACCCGTTTATATCCCAAATTCAACCTCAAACAACCGAAAATTCTATATTTTTAGGTCCCAGAAGCGATCTGTACATGCCTACTCAGTGCTAGAATGTTTTCAAAATATAGGTTAAAAACATGCTAAAAATCGATATTATAAGTGTCGAAAGTCGATATGTGCATGCATCATCTGTACCCGTTTATATCTCAAATTCCGGCTCAAATCACCCGAAAATTCGATATTTTGGGGTCCCAGAAGTGATCTGTACATGCCTACTCAGTGCTAGAATATTTTTAAAATATAGGCCCAAAAGATGCTAAAAATCAATATTTTAGGTGCCCAAAATCGATATCTCAAATTTAGGCCCAAAACACCTGAAAATTCTTGATTTTGGGGTCCAAGAAGCGATCTGTACATGCCTACTCCGTGTTAGTGTTATTTCAAAATACAGGCCCAAAACATACTGAAAATCTATCTTTTAGGTGCCCAAAAGTCGATATGTGCATGAATCTTCTGCACCCGTTTATAACTCAAATTCAGTCTCCAAACAACAGAAAATTCGATATTTTGGGGTCACAGAAACGATCTGTACATGCCTACTCAGATACAGGCCCAAAACATGCTGAAAATCGATATTTTAGGTGCCCAAAGTCGATATCTCAAATTCAGGCCCATAACACCCAAAAATTCGATATTTTGGGGTCCCAGAAGCAATCTGTACATGCCTACTCCGTGTTAGAGTATTTTCAATATACAGGCCCAAAACATACTGAAAATCGATCCTTTAGGTGCCCAAAAGTCGATATGTGGATGCATCTTCTGTACCCGTTTATATCTCAAATTCAGGCTCAAAACCCTCAAAAATTCGATATTTTGGGGTCCCAGAAGCAATCTGTACATGCCTACTCAGTGCTAGAATGTTTTCAAAATATAGGCTCAAAACATGCTAAAAATCGATAATTTAAGAGTCCAAAGTCGATATGTGCATGCATCATCTGTACCCGTTTATATCTCAAATTCAGCCTCAAAACACCCAAAAATTCGATATTTTGGGGTCCAAGAAGTGATCTGTACATGCCTACTTAGTGCTAGAATATTTTCAAAATATAGGCCCAAAACATGCTAAAAATCGATATTTTAGGTGCCCAAAGTCGATATCTCAAATTCAGGCCCAAAATACCCGAAAATTCGATATTTTGTGGTCCAAGAAGCGAACTGTACATGCCTACTCCGTGTTAGAGTATTTTCGAAAATACAGGCCCAAAACATACTGAAAATCGATCTTTTAGGTGCCCAAAAGTCGATATGTGCATGCATCTTCTGTACCCGTTTATATCTCAAATTCAGGCTCAAAACACCCGAAAATTCGATATTTTGGGGTCCCAGAAGCGATCTGTACATGCTTACTCAGATGCAGGCCCAAAACATGCTGAAAATCGATATTTTAGGTGCCCAAAGTCAACATGTGTATGCATCTTCTGCACCACTCGTTTATGTCTCAAATTCAACCTCAAAACACCCGAAAATTGATAATTATGGGTCCCAGAAGCGATCTGTACATGTCTAGTCAGTGCTAGAAGGTTTTCAAAATATATGCTCAAAACATGCTAAAAATCGATATTTTATGTGTCCAAAGTTGATATGTGCATGCATCTTCTGTACCCGTTTATATCTCAAATTCAGGCTCAAAACACCCGAAAATTCGATATTTTAGGGTCCCAGAAGCGATCTGTACATGCCTACTCAGTGCTAGAATGTTTTCAAAATATAGGCTCAAAACATGCTAAAAATCGATATTTAAGTGTCCAAAGTCGATATCTCAAATTCAGGCCCAAAACACCCAAAAATTCAATATTTTGGGGCCCCAGAAGCGATCTGTACATGCCTACTCCGTGTTAGAGAATTTTTAATATACAGGCCCAAAACATACTGAAAATCGATCTTTTATGTGCCCAAAAGTCGATATGTGGATGCATTGTCTGTACCCGTTTATATCTCAAATTCAGGCTCAAAACGCCCGAAAATTCGATATTTTGGGGTCCCAGAAGTGATCTGTACATGCCTACTTAGTGCTAGAATATTTTCAAAATATAGGCCCCAAACATGCTAAAAATCGATATTGTAGGTGCCCAAAGTCGATATCTCAAATTCAGGCCCAAAACACCCAAAAAATTCAATATTTTGGGGTCCCAGAAGCGAACTGTACATGCCTTCTCCGTGTTAGAGTATTTTCAAAATACAGGCCCAAAACAAGCTGAAAATCGATATTTTAGGTGACCAAAGTCGATATGTGTATGCATCTTCTGCACCCGTTTATATCCCAAATTCAACCTCAAAATACCCGAAAATTCGGTATTTTTGGATCCCAGAAATGATCTGTACATGCCTACTCAGTGCTAGAATGTTTTCAAAATATAGTCTCAAAACATGCTAAAAATCGATATTTTAAGTGTCCAAAGTCGATATGTGCATGCATCTTCTGTACTCATTTATATATCAAATTCATGCTCCAAACACTCGAAAATTCGATATTTTGGGGTCCCAGAAGCGATCTGTACATGCCTACTCCGTGTTAGAGTATTATCAATATACAGGCCCAAAACATACTAAAAATCGATCCTTTAGGTGCCCAAAAGTCGATATGTGGATGAATCTTCTGTACCCGTTTATATCTCAAATTCAGGCTCAAAACCCTCGAAAATTCGATATTTTGAGGTCCCAGAAGCGATCTGTACATGCCTACTCCGTGTTAGAGTATTTTCAAGATACAGGCCCAAAACAAGCTGAAAATCGATATTTTAGGTGACCAAAATCAATATGTGTATGCATCTTCTGCACCCGTTTATATCCCAAATTCAACCTCAAAACACCCGAAAATTCGATATTTTTGGGTCCCAGAAGCGATCTGTACATGCCTACTCAGTGCTAGAATGTTTTCAAAATATAGGCTCAAAACATGCTAAAAATCGATATTTTAAGTGTCCAAAGTCGATATGTGCATGCATCATCCGTACACGTTTATATCTCAAACTCAGGCTCAAAACACCCGAAAATTCGATATTTTGGGGTCCCAGAAGTGATCTGTACATGCCTACTTAGTGCTAGAATATTTTCAAAATATAGGCCCAAAACATGCTAAAAATCGATATTTTAGGTGCCCAATTCGATATCTCAAATTCAGGCCCAAAACACCCGAAAATTCGATATTTTGGGGTCCCAGAAGCGAACTGTACATGCCTACTCCGTGTTAGAGTATTTTCGAAAATACAGGCCCAAAACATACTGAAAATCGATCTTTTAGGTGCCCAAAAATCGATATGTGCATGCATCTTCTGTACCCGTTTATATCTCAAATTCAGGCTCAAAACACCCGAAAATTCGACATTTTGGGGTCCCAGAAGCGATCTGTACATGCCTACTCAGATGCAGGCCAAAAACATGCTGATAATCGAAATTTTAGGTGCCCAAAGTCAACATGTGTATGCATCTTCTGCACCACTCGTTTATATCTCAAATTCAACCTCAAAACACCCGAAAATTGATAATTTTGGGTCCCAGAAGCGATCGGTACATGTCTAGTCAATGCTAGAATGTTTTCAAAATATATGCTCAAAACATGCTAAAAATCGATATTTTAAGTGTTCAAAGTCGATATGTGCATGCATCTTCTGTACCCGTTTATATCTCAAATTCAGGCTCAAAACACCCGAAAATTCGATATTTTTGGGTCCCAGAAGCGATCTGTACATGCCTACTTAGTGCTAGAATATTTTCAAAATATAGGCCCAAAACATGCTAAAAATCGATATTTTAGGTGCCCAAAGTCGATATCTCAAATTCAGGCCCAAAACACCCGAAAATTCGATATTTTGGGGTCCCAGAAGCGATCTGTACATCCCTACTCCTAGTTAGAATGTTTTCAAGATACAGACCCAAAACATGCTCAAAACCGATATTTTAGGTGCCCAAAAGTCGATATGTGCATGCATCTTCTGTACCCGTTTATATCTCAAATTCAGGCTCTAAACACCCGAAAATTCAATATTTTGGGGTCCCAGAATCGATCTGTACATGCCTAATCAGTGCTAGAATATTTTCAAAATATAGGCCTAAAACATGCTAAATATCGATATTTTAGGTGCCCAAAAGTCGATATGTGCATGCATCTTCTGTACCCGTTTATAACTCAAATTCAGTCTCCAAACATCCGAAAATTCGATATTTTGGGGTCCCAGAAGCGATCTGTACATGCCTTCTCAGATACAGGCCCAAAACATGCTGAAAATCAATATTTTAGGTGCCCAAAGTCAATATGTGTATGCATCTTCTGCACCCGTTTATATATCAAATTCAACCTCAAAACCCCCGAAAATTCGGTATTTTTGGGTCTAAGAAGCGATCTGTACATCCCTACTCCTAGTTAGAATGTTTTCAAGATAGAGACCCAAAAACATGCTCAAAATCGATATTTTAGGTGCCCAGAAGTCGATATGTGCATGCATCTTCTGTACCCGTTTATATCTCAAATTCTGGCTCAAAACACCCGAAAATTCGATATTTTGGGGTCCCAGAAGTGATCTGTACATGCCTACTTAGTGCTAGAATATTTTCAAAATATAGGCCCAAAACATGCTAAAAATCGATATTTTATGAGCCCAAAGTCGATATCTCAAATTCAGGCCCAAAACACCGGAAAATTCGATATTTTTGGGTCCCATAGCGAACTGTACATGCCTACTCCGTGTTAGAGTATTTTTAAAATACAGGCCCAAAACATACTGAAAATCGATCTTTTAGGTGCCCAAAAGTCGATAGGTGCATGCATCTTCTGTACCCGTTTACATCTCAAATTCAGGCTCCAAACACCCGAAAATTCGATATTTTGGGGTCCCAGATGCGATCTGTACATGCCTACTCCGTGTTAGAGTATTTTCAATATACAGGCCCAAAACATACTGAAAATCGATCTCTTAGGTGCCCAAAAGTCGATATGTGGATGCATCTTCTGTACCCGTTTATATCTCAAATTCAGGCTCAAAACACCCGAAAATTCGATATTTTGGGGTCCCAGAAGCGATCTGTACTTGCCTACACCGTGTTAGAGTATTTTCAATATATAGGCCCAAAACAAGCTGAAAATCGATATTTTAGGTGACCAAAGTCAATATTTGTATGCATCTTCTGTACCCGTTTATATCCCAAATTCAACTTGAAAACACCCGAAAATTCGATAATTTTGGGTCCCAGAAGCAATCTGTACATGTCTAGTCAGTGCTAGAATGTTTTCAAAATATAGGCTGAAAACATGCTAAAAATCTATATTGTAAGTGTCCAAAGTCGATATGTGCATGCATCTTCTGTACCCTTTTTTATCTAAAATTCAGGCTCAAAACACCCGAAAATTCGATATTTTGGGGTCCCAGAAGCGATCTGTACATGCCTACTCCTGGTTAGATTATTTTAAAAATACAGGCCCAAAACATTCTGAAAATCAATATTTTAGGTGCCCAAAGTCAATATGTGCATGCATCTTCTGTACCCGTTTATATCTCAAATTCAGGCTCAAAACACCCGAAAATTCGGTATTTTTGGGTCCTAGAAGCGATCTGTACATCCCTACTCCTAGTTAGAATGTTTTCAAGATACAGACCCAAAACATGCTCAAAATCGATATTTTAGGTGCCCAAAAGTCGATATGTGCATGCATCTTCTGTAACCGTTTATATCTCAAATTCAGGCTCAAAACACCCGAAAATTCGATATTTTGCGGTCCCAGAAGCGATCTGTACATGCCTACTCAGTGTTAGAATATTTTCAAAATATAGGCCCAAAACATGCTATAAATCGATATTTTAGGTGCCCAAAGTCGATATCTCAAATTCAGGCTCAAAACACCCGAAAATTCGATATTTTGGGGTCCCAGAAGCGATCTGTACATGCCTACTCCGTGTTAGAGTATTTTCAAAATACAGGCCCAAAACATACTGAAAATCGATCTTTTAGGTGCCCAAAAGTCGATATGTGCATGCATCTTCTGCACCCGTTTATAACTCAAATTCAGTCTCCAAACACCCGAAAATTCGATATTTTGGGGTCCCAGAAGCGATCTGTACATGGCTACTCAGATACAGGCCAAAAACATGCTAAATCGATATTTTAGGTGCCCAAAGTCAATATGTGTATGCATCTTCTGCACCCGTTTATATCCCAAATTAAACCTCAAAACACCCGAAATTTTGGTATTTTTGGGTCCTAGAAGCGATCTCTACATCCCTACTCCTAGTTAGAATGTTTTCAAGATACAGACCCAAAACATGCTCAAAATTGGTATTTTAGGTGCCCAAAAGTCGATATGTGCATGCATTTTCTGTACCCGTTTATATCTCAAATTCAGGCTCAAAACTCTCGAAAATTCGATATTTTGGGGTCCCAGAAGCGATCTGTACATGCCTACTCAGTGCTAGAATGTTTTCAAAATATAGGTTAAAAACATGCTAAAAATCGATATTTTAAGTGTCCAAAGTCGATATGTGCATGCATCATCTCTACCCGTTTATATTTCAAATTCAGGCTCAAAACAGCAGAAAATTCGATATTTTGGTGTCCCAGAAGTGATCTGTACATGCCTACTCAGTGCTAGAATATTTTTAAAATATAGGCCCAAAAGATGCTAAAAATCAATATTTTAGGTGCCCAAAGTCGATATCTCAAATTTAGGCCCAAAACACCTGAAAATTCTAGATTTTGGGGTCCAAGAAGCGATCTGTACATGCCTACTCTGTGTTAGTGTATTTTCAAAATACAGACCCAAAACATACTGAAAATCGATCTTTTACGTGCCAAAAAGTCGATATGTTCATGCATCTTCTGCACCCGTTTATAACTCAAATTCAGTCTCCAAAGAACCAAAAATTCGATATTTTGGGGTCCCAGAAGCGATCTGTACATGCCTACTCAGATACAGGCCCAAAACATGCTGAAATTCGATATTTTATGTGCCCAAAGTCAATATGTGTATGCATCTTCTGCACCCGTTTATATCCCAAATAAAACCTCAAAACACCCGAAAATTCGGTATTTTTGGGTCCTAGATGCGATCTGTACATCCCTACTCCTAGTTAGAATGTTTTCAAGATACAGACCCAAAACATGCTCAAAATTGATATTTTAGGTGCCCAAAATTCGATATGTGCATGCATCTTCTGTACCTGTTTATATCTCAAATTCAGGCTCAAAACACCCGAAAATTCGATATTTTTGGGTCCCAGAAGCGATCTGTACATGCCTACAAAGTGCTAGAATATTTTCAAAATATAGGCCCAAAACATGCTAAAAATCGATATTTTAGGTGCCCAAAGTCTATATCTCAAATTCAGACCCAAAACACCCAAGAATTCGACATTTTGGGGTCCTAGAAGCGATCTGTACATGCCTACTCCGTGTTAGAGTATTTTCAAAATACAGGCCCAAAACAAGCTGAAAATCGATATTTTAGGTGACGAAAGTCAATATGTGTATGCATCTTCTGCACACGTTTATATCCCAAATTCAACCTCAAAACAACCGAAAAATCTATATATTTTGGTCCCAGAAGCGATCTGTACATGCCTACTCAGTGCTAGAATGTTTTCAAAATATAGGTTAAAAACATGCTAAAAATCGATATTTTAAGTGTCCAAATTCGATATGTGCATGCATCATCTGCACCCGTTTATATTTCAAATTCAGGCTCAAAACAACCGAAAATTCGATATTTTGGGGTCCCAGAAGTGATCTGTACATGCCTACTCAGTGCTAGAATATTTTAAAAATATAGGCCCAAAAGATGCTAAAAATCAATATTTTAGGTGCCCAAAGTCGATATCTCAAATTTAGGCCCAAAACACCTGAAAATTCTAGATTTTGGGGTCCAAGAAGCGATCTGTACATGCCTACTTCGTGTTAGTGTATTTTCAAAATACAGGCCCAAAACATACTGAAAATCGATCTTTTAGGTGCCCAAAGTCGATATCTCAAATTCAGGCCCAAAACACCCAAAAATTCGATATTTTGGGGTCCCAGAAGCAATCTGTACATACCTACTCCGTGTTAGAGTATTTTCAATATACAGGCCCAAAACATACTGAAAATCGATCCTTTAGGTGCCCAAAAGTCGATATGTGGATGCATCTTCTGTATCCGTTTATATCTCAAATTCAGGCTCAAAACCCTCAAAAATTCGATATTTTGGGGTCCCAGAAGCGATCTGTACATGCCTACTCAGTGCTAGAATGTTTTCAAAATATAGGCACAAAACATGCTAAAAATCGATATTTTAAGAGTCCAAAGTCGATATGGGCATGCATCATCTGTACCCGTTTATATCTCAAATTCAGCCTCAAAACACCCGAAAATTCGATATTTTGGGGTCCCAGAAGTGATCTGTACATGCCTACTTAGTGCTAGAATATTTTCAAAATATAGGCCCAAAACATGCTAAAAATCGATATTTTAGGTGCCCAAAGTCGATATCTCAAATTCAGGCCCAAAATACCCGAAAATTCGATATTTTGGGGTCCCAGAAGCGAACTGTACATGCCTACTCCGTGTTAGAGTATTTTCGAAAATACAGGCCCAAAACATACTGAAAATCGATCTTTTAGGTGCCCAAAAGTCGATATGTGCATGCATCTTCTGCACCAATCGTTTATATCTCAAATTCAACCTCAAAACACCCGAAAATTGATATTTTGGGGTCCCAGAAGCGATCTGTACATGCCTACACAGTGCTAGAATATTTTCAAAATATAGGCTCAAAACATGCTAAAAATCGATATTTTAGGTGCCCAAAGTCAATATGTGTATGCATCTTCTGCACCCGTTTATATCCCAAATTAAACCTCAAAACACCCGAAAATTCGGTATTTTTGGGTCCTAGAAGCGATCTGTACATCCCTACTCCTAGTTAGAATGTTTTCAAGATACAGACCCAAAACATGCTCAAAATTGATATTTTAGGTGCCCAAAAGTCGATATGTGCATGCATCTTCTGTACCCGTTTATATCTCAAATTCAGGCTCAAAACACCCAAAAATTCGATATTTTGGGGTCCCAGAAGCGATCTGTACATGCCTACACAGTGCTAGAATATTTTCAAAATATAGGCCCAAAACATGCTAAAAATCGATATTTTAGGTGCCCAAAGTCGATATCTCAAATTCAGGCCCAAAACACCCAAAAAATCGATATTTTGGGGTCCCAGAAGCGATCTGTACATGCCTACTCCGTGTTAGAGTATTTTCAATATACAGGCCCAAAACATACTGAAAATCGATCTTGTAGGTGCCCAAAAGTCGATATGTGGATGCAACTTCTGTACCCGTTTATATCTCAAATTCAGGCTCAAAACACTCGAAAATTCGATATTTTGTGGTCCCAGAAGCGATCTGTACTTGCCTACTCCGTGTTAGAGTATTTTCAAAATACAGGCCCAAAACAAGCTGAAAATCGATATTTTAGGTGACCAAAGTCAATATGTGTATGCATCTTCTGCACCCGTTTATATCCTAAATTCAACCTCAAACAACCGAAAATTCTATATTTTTAGGTCCCAGAAGCGATCTGTACATGCCTACTCAGTGCTAGAATGTTTTCAAAATATAGGTTAAAAACATGCTAAAAATCGATATTTTAAGTGTCCAAAGTCGATATGTGCATGCATCATCTGTACCCGTTTATATCTCAAATTCAGGCTCAAATCACCCGAAAATTCGATATTTTGGGGTCCCAGAAGTGATCTGTACATGCCTACTCAGTGCTAGAATATTTTTAAAATATAGGCCCAAAAGATGCTAAAAATCAATATTTTAGGTGCCCAAAGTCGATATCTCAAATTTAGGCCCAAAACACCTGAAAATTCTTGATTTTGGGGTCCAAGAAGCGATCTGTACATGCCTACTCCGTGTTAGTGTTATTTCAAAATACTTACCCAAAACATACTGAAAATCTATCTTTTAGGTGCCCAAAAGTCGATATGTGCATAAATCTTCTGCACCCGTTTATAACTCAAATTCAGTCTCCAAACAACCGAAAATTCGATATTTTGGTGTCCCAGAAACGATCTGTACATGCCTACTCAGATACAGGCCCAAAACATGCTGAAAATCGATATTTTAGGTGCCCAAAGTCGATAACTCAAATTCAGGCCCAAAACACCCAAAAATTCGATATTTTGGGGTCCCAGAAGCAATCTGTACATGCCTTCTCCGTGTTAGAGTATTTTCAATATACAGGCCCAAAACATACTGAAAATCGATCCTTTAGGTGCCCAAAAGTCGATATGTGGATGCATCTTCTGTACCCGTTTATATCTCAAATTCAGGCTCAAAACCCTCAAAAATTCGATATTTTGGGGTCCCAGAAGCGATCTGTACATGCCTACTCAGTGCTAGAATGTTTTCAAAATATAGGCTCAAAACATGCTAAAAATCGATATTTTAAGAGTCCAAAGTCGATATGTGCATGCATCATCTGTACCCGTTTATATCTCAAATTCAGCCTCAAAACACCCAAAAATTCGATATTTTGGGGTCCCAGAAGTGATCTGTACATGCCTACTTAGTGCTAGAATATTTTCAAAATATAGGCCCAAAACATGCTAAAAATCGATATTTTAGGTGCCCAAAGTCGATATCTCAAATTCAGGCCCAAAATACCGGAAAATTCGATATTTTGGGGTCCCAGAAGCGAACTGTACATGCCTACTCCGTGTTAGAGTATTTTCGAAAATACAGGCCCAAAACATACTGAAAATCGATCTTTTAGGTGCCCAAAAGTCAATATGTGCATGCATCTTCTGTACCCGTTCTTATCTCAAATTCAGACTCAAAACACCCGAAAATTCGATATTTTGGGATCCCAGAAGCGATCTGTACATGCCTACTCAGATGCAGGCCAAAAACATGCTGAAAATCGATATTTTAGGTGCCCAAAAGTCGATATGTGGATGCATCTTCTGTACCCGTTTATATCTCAAATTCAGGCTCAAAACCCTCAAAAATTCGATATTTTGGGGTCCCAGAAGCGATCTGTACATGCCTACTCAGTGCTAGAATGTTTTCAAAATATAGGCTCAAAACATGCTAAAAATCGATATTTTAAGAGTCCAAAGTCGATATGTGCATGCATCATCTGTACCCGTTTATATCTCAAATTCAGCCTCAAAACACCCAAAAATTCGATATTTTGGGGTCCCAGAAGTGATCTGTACATGCCTACTTAGTGCTAGAATATTTTCAAAATATAGGCCCAAAACATGCTAAAAATCGATATTTTAGGTGCCCAAAGTCGATATCTCAAATTCAGGCCCAAAATACCGGAAAATTCGATATTTTGGGGTCCCAGAAGCGAACTGTACATGCCTACTCCGTGTTAGAGTATTTTCGAAAATACAGGCCCAAAACATACTGAAAATCGATCTTTTAGGTGCCCAAAAGTCAATATGTGCATGCATCTTCTGTACCCGTTCTTATCTCAAATTCAGACTCAAAACACCCGAAAATTCGATATTTTGGGATCCCAGAAGCGATCTGTACATGCCTACTCAGATGCAGGCCAAAAACATGCTGAAAATCGATATTTTAGGTGCCCAAAGTCAACATGTGTATGCATCTTCTGCACTCGTTTACATCTCAAATTCAACGTCAAAACACCCGAATATTGATATTTTGGTGTCCCAGAAGCGATCAGTACATGCCTACACAGTGCTAGAATATTTTCAAAATATAGGCTCAAAACATGCTAAAAATCGATATTTTAGGTGCCCAAAGTCGATATCTCAATTTCAGGCCCAAAACACTCATAAATTCGATATTTTGGGGTCCCAGAAGCGATCTGTACATGCCTACTCCGTGTTAGAGTATTTTCAATATACAGGCCCAAAACATACTGAAAATCGATCTTTTAGGTGCCCAAAAGTCGATATGTGGATGCAACTTCTGTACCCGTTTATATCTCAAATTCAGTCTCAAAACCCTCGAAAATTCGATATTTTGGGCTCCCAGAAGCGATCTGTTCTTGCCTACTCCGTGTTAGAGTATTTTCAATATACAGGCCCAAAACAAGCTGAAAATCGATATTTTAGGTGACCAAAGGCAATATGTGTATACATCTTCTGCACCCGTTTATATCCCAAATTCAACCTCAAACAACCGAAAATTCTATATTTTTTGGTCCCAGAAGCGATCTGTACATGCCTACTCAGTGCTAGAATGTTTTCAAAATATAGGTTAAAAACATGCTAAAAATCGATATTTTAAGTGTCCAAAGTCGATATGTGCATGCATCATCTGTACCCGTTTATATTTCAAATTCAGCCTCAAAACACCCGAAAATTCGATATTTTGGGGTCCCAGAAGTGATCTGTACATGCCTACTCAGTGTTAGAATATTTTCAAAATATAGGCCCAAAACATGCTAAAAATCGATATTTTAGGTGCCCAAAGTCGATATCTCAAATTCAGGCCCAAAATACCCGAAAATTCGATATTTTGGGGTCCCAGAAGCGAACTGTACATGCCTACTCCGTGTTAGAATATTTTCGAAAATACAGGCCCAAAACATACTGAAAATCGATCTTTTAGGTGCCCAAAAGTCGATATGTGCATGCATCTTCTGTACACGTTTATATCTCAAATTCAGGCTCAAAACACCCGAAAATTCGATATTTTTGGGTCCCAGAAGCGATCTGTACATGCTTACTCAGATACAGGCCCAAAACATGCTGAAAATCGAAATTTTAGGTGCCCAAAGTCAACATGTGTATGCATCTTCTGCACCACTCGTTTATATCTCAAATTCAACCTCAAAACACCCGAAAATTGATAATTTTGGGTCCCAGAAGCCATCGGTACATGTCTAGTCAATGCTAGAATGTTTTCAAAATATATGCTCAAAACATGCTAAAAATCGATATTTTAAGTGTTCAAAGTCGATATGTGCATGCATCTTCTGTACCCGTTTATATCTCAAATTCAGGCTCAAAACACCCGAAAATTCGATATTTTGGGGTCCCAGAAGCGATCTGTACATGCCTAGTCAGTGCTAGAATGTATTCAAAACATAGGCTCAAAACATGCTAAAAATCGATATTTTAAGTGTCCAAAGTCGATATCTCAAATTCAGGCCCAAAACACCCAAAAATTCAATATTTTAGGGTCCCAGAAGCGATCTGTACATGCCTACTCCGTGTTAGAGAATTTTTAATATACAGGCCCAAAACATACTGAAAATCGATCTTTTAGGTGCCCAAAAGTCGATATGTGGATGCATCTTCTGTACCCGTTTATATCTCAAATTCAGGCTCAAAACACCCGAAAATTCGATATTTTGGGGTCCCAGAAGCGATCTGTACTTGCCTACTCCGTGTTAAAGTATTTTCAAAATACTGACCCAAAACAAACTGAAAATCGATATTTTAGGTGACCTAAGTGAATATGTATGTGTATGCATCTTCTGCACCCGTTTATATCCCAAATTCAACCTCAAAACACCCGAAAATTCTATATTTTTGGGTCCCTGAAGCGATCTGTACATGCCTACTTAGTGCTAGAATGTTTTCAAAATATAGGCTCAAAACATGCTAAAAATCGATATTTTAGGTGCCCAAAAGTCGATATGTGCATGCTTCTTCTGTACCCGTTTATATCTCAAATTCAGTCTCAAAATACCCGAAAATTCGATATTTTGGGGTCCCAGAAGTGATCTGTACATGCCTACTTAGTGCTAGAATATTTTCAAAATATAGGCCCAAAACATGCTAAAAATCGATATTTTAGGTGCCCAAAGTCGATATCTCAAATTCAGGCCCAAAACACCCGAAAATTCGATATTTTGGGGTCCCAGAAGCGATCTGTACATGCCTACTCCGTGTTAGTGTATTTTCAAAATACAGGTCCAAAACATACTGAAAATCGATCTTTTAGGTGCCCAAAAGTCGATATGTGCATGCATCTTCTGCACCCGTTTATAACTCTAATTCAGTCTCCAAACAACCGAAAATTCGATATTTTGGGGACCCAGAAACGATCTGTACATGCCTACTCAGATACAGGCCCAAAACATGCTGAAAATCGATATTTTAGGTGCCCAAAGTCGATATCTCAAATTCAGGCCCAAAACACACAAAAATTCGATATTTTGGGGTCCCAGAAGCAATCTGTACATGCCTACTCCGTGTTAGAGTATTTTCAATATAGAGGCCCAAAACATACTGAAAATCGATCCTTTAGGTGCCCAAAAGTCGATATGTGGATGCATCTTCTGGACCCGTTTATATCTCAAATTCAGGCTCAAAACCCTCAAAAATTCGATATTTTGGGGTCCCAGAAGCAATCTGTACATGCCTACTCAGTGCTAGAATGTTTTCAAAAGATAGGCTCAAAACATGCTAAAAATCGATATTTTAAGAGTCCAAAGTCGATATGTGCATGCATCATCTGTACCCGTTTATATCTCAAATTCAGCCTCAAAACACCCGAAAATTCGATATTTTGGGGTCCCAGAAGTGATCTGTACATGCCTACTTAGTGCTAGAATATTTTCAAAATATAGGCCCAAAACATGCTAAAAATCGATATTTTAGGTGCCCAAAGTCGATATCTCAAATTCAGGCCCAAAATACCCGAAAATTCGATATTTTGGGGTCCCAGAAGCGAACTGTACATGCCTACTCCGTGTTAGAGTATTTTCGAAAATACAGGCCGAAAACATACTGAAAATCGATCTTTTAGGTGCCCAAAAGTCGATATGTGCATGCATCTTCTGTACCCGTTTATATCTCAAATTCAGGCTCAAAACACCCGAAAATTCGATATTTTGGGGTCCCAGAAGCGATCTGTACATGCTTACTCAGATGCAGGCCCAAAACATGCTGAAAATCGATATTTTAGGTGACCAAAGTCAACATGTGCATGCATCTTCTGCACTACTCGTTTATGTCTCAAATTCAACCTCAAAACACCCGAAAATTGATAATTATGGGTCCCAGAAGCGATCTGTACATGTCTAGTCAGTGCTAGAAGGTTTTCAAAATATATGCTCAAAACATGCTAAAAATCGATATTTTAAGTGTCCAAAGTTGATATGTGCATGCATCTTCTGTACCCGTTTATATCTCAAATTCAGGCTCAAAACACCCGAAAATTCGATATTTTAGGGTCCCAGAAGCGAGCTGTACATGCCTACTCAGTGCTAGAATGTTTTCAAAATATAGACTCAAAACATGCTAAAAATCGATATTTAAGTGTCCAAAGTCGATATCTCAAATTCAGGCCCAAAACACCCAAAAATTCAATATTTTGGGGTCCCAGAAGCGATCTGTACATGCCTACTCCGTGTTAGAGAATTTTTAATATACAGGCCCGAAACATACTGAAAATCGATCTTTTATGTGCCCAAAAGTCGATATGTGGATGCATTGTCTGTACCCGTTTATATCTCAAATTCAGGCTCAAAACACCCGAAAATTCGATATTTTGGGGTCCCAAAAGCGATCTGTACTTGCCTACTCAGTGCTAGAATGTTTTCAAAATATAGGCTCAAAACATGCTAAAAATCGATATTTTAGGTGCCCAAAAGTCGATATGTGCATGCTTCTTCTGTACCCGTTTATATCTCAAATTCAGGCTCAAAACACCCGAAAATTCGATATTTTGGGGTCCCAGAAGTGATCTGTACATGCCTACTTAGTGCTAGAATATTTTCAAAATATAGGCCCCAAACATGCTAAAAATCGATATTGTAGGTGCCCAAAGTCGATATCTCAAATTCAGGCCCAAAACACCCAAAAAATTCAATATTTTGGGGTCCCAGAAGCGAACTGTACATGCCTTCTACGTGTTAGAGTATTTTCAAAATACAGGCCCAAAACAAGCTGAAAATCGATATTTTAGGTGACCAAAGTCGATATGTGTATGCATCTTCTGCACCCGTTTATATACCAAATTCAACCTCAAAATACCCGAAAATTCGGTATTTTTGGATCCCAGAAATGATCTGTACATGCCTACTCAGTGCTAGAATGTTTTCAAAATATAGTCTCAAAACATGCTAAAAATCGATATTTTAAGTGTCCAAAGTCGATATGTGCATGCATCTTCTGTACTCGTTTATATCTCAAATTCATGCTCAAAACACTCGAAAATTCGATATTTTGGGGTCCCAGAAGCGATCTGTACATGCCTACTCCGTGTTAGAGTATTATCAATATACAGGCCCAAAACATACTAAAAATCGATCCTTTAGGTGCCCAAAAGTCGATATGTGGATGAATCTTCTGTACCCGTTTATATCTCAAATTCAGGCTCAAAACCCTCGAAAATTCGATATTTTGAGGTCCCAGAAGCGATCTGTACATGCCTACTCCGTGTTAGAGTATTTTCAAGATACAGGCCCAAAACAAGCTGAAAATCGATATTTTAGGTGACCAAAATCAATATGTGTATGCATCTTCTGCACCCGTTTATATCCCGAATTCAACCTCAAAACACCCGAAAATTCGATATTTTTGGGTCCCAGAAGCGATCTGTACATGCCTACTCAGTGCTAGAATGTTTTCAAAATATAGGCTCAAAACATGCTAAAAATCTATATTTTAGGTGCCCAATTCGATATCTCAAATTCAGGCCCAAAACACCCGAAAATTCGATATTTTGGGGTCCCAGAAGCGAACTGTACATGCCTACTCCGTGTTAGAGTATTTTCGAAAATACAGGCCCAAAACATACTGAAAATCGATCTTTTAGGTGCCCAAAAATCGATATGTGCATGCATCTTCTGTACCCGTTTAAATCTCAAATTCAGGCTCAAAACACCCGAAAATTCGACATTTTGGGGTCCCAGAAGCGATCTGTACATGCCTACTCAGATGCAGGCCAAAAACATGCTGAAAATCGAAATTTTAGGTGCCCAAAGTCAACATGTGTATGCATCTTCTGCACCACTCGTTTATATCTCAAATTCAACCTCAAAACACCCGAAAATTGATAATTTTGGGTCCCAGAAGCCATCGGTACATGTCTAGTCAATGCTAGAATGTTTTCAAAATATATGCTCAAAACATGCTAAAAATCGATATTTTAAGTGTTCAAAGTCGATATGTGCATGCATCTTCTGTACCCGTTTATATCTCAAATTCAGGCTCAAAACACCCGAAAATTCGATATTTTGGGGTCCCAGAAGCGATATGTACATGCCTACTCAGTGCTAGAATGTATTCAAAACATAGGCTCAAAACATGCTAAAAATCGATATTTTAAGTGTCCAAAGTCGATATCTCAAATTCAGGCCCAAAACACCCAAAAATTCAATATTTTGGGGTCCCAGAAGCGATCTGTACATGCCTACTCCGTGTTAGAGAATTTTTAATTTACAGGCCCAAAACATACTGAAAATCGATCTTTTAGGTGCCCAAAAGTCGATATGTGGATGCATCTTCTGTACCCGTTTATATCTCAAATTCAGGCTCAAAACACCCGAAAATTCGATATTTTGGGGTCCCAGAAGCGATCTGTACTTGCCTACTCCGTGTTAGAGTATTTTCAAAATACTGACCCAAAACAAGCTGAAAATCGATATTTTAGGTGACCTAAGTGAATATGTGTATGCATCTTCTGCACCCGTTTATATCCCAAATTCAACCTCAAAACACCCTAAAATTCGATATTTTTGGGTCCCTGAAGCGATCTGTACATGCCTACTTAGTGCTAGAATGTTTTCATAATATAGGCTCAAAACATGCTAAAAATCGATATTTTAGGTGCCCAAAAGTCGATATGTGCATGCTTCTTCTGTACCCGTTTATATCTCAAATTCAGTCTCAAAACACCCGAAAATTCAATATTTTGGGGTCCCAGAAGTGATCTGTACATGCCTACTTAGTGCTAGAATATTTTCAAAATATAGGCCCCAAACATGCTAAAAATCGATATTGTAGGTGCCCAAAGTCGATATCTCAAATTCAGGCCCAAAACACCCAAAATTTCGATATTTTGGGGTCCCAGAATCGAACTGTACATGCCTTCTCCGTGTTAGAGTATTTTCAAAATACAGGCCCAAAACAAGCTGAAAATCGATATTTTAGGTGACCAAAGTCGATATGTGTATGCATCTTCTGCACCCGTTTATATCCCAAATTCAACCTGAAAATACCCGAAAATTCGATATTTTTGGATCCCAAAAACGATCTGTATATGCCTACTCAGTGCTAGAATGTTTTCAAAATATAGTCTCAAAACATGCTAAAAATCGATATTTTAAGTGTCCAAAGTCGATATGTGCATGCATCTTCTGTACTCGTTTATATCTCAAATTCATGCTCAAAACACCCGAAAATTCGATATTTTGGGGTCCCAGAAGCGATCTGTACATGCCTACTCCGTGTTAGAGTATTTTCAATATACAGGCCCAAAACATACTAAAAATCGATCTTTTAGGTGCCCAAAAGTCGATATGTGGATGAATCTTCTGTACCCGTTTATATCTCAAATTCAGGCTCAAAACCCTCGAAAATTCGATATTTTGGGGTCCCAGAAGCGATCTGTACATGCCTACTCCGTGTTAGAGTATTTTCAAGATACAGGCCCAAAACAAGCTGAAAATCGATATTTTAGGTGACCAAAATCAATATGTGTATGCATCTTCTGCACCCGGTTATATCCCAAATTCAACCTCAAAACACCCGATAATTCGATATTTTTGGGTCCCAGAAGCGATCTGTACATGCCTACTCAGTGCTAGAATGTTTTCAAAATATAGGCTCAAAACATGCTAAAAATCGATATTTTAAGTGTCCAAAGTCGATATGTGCATTCATCATATGTACCCATTTATATCTCAAATTCAGGCTCAAAACACCCGAAAATTCGATATTTTTGGGTCCCAGAAGTGATCTGTACATGCCTACTTAGTGCTAGAATATTTTCAAAATATAGGCTCAAAACATGCTAAAAATCGATATTTTAGGTGCCCAAAGTCGATATCTCAAATTCAGGCCCAAAACACCCGAAAATTCGATATTTTGGGCTCCCAGAAGCGAACTGTACATGCCTACTCCGTGTTAGAGTATTTTCGAAAATACAGGCCCAGAACATACTGAAAATCGATCATTTAGGTGCCCAAAAATCGATATGTGCATGCATCTTCTGTACCCGTTTATATCTCAAATTCAGGCTCAAAACACCCGAAAATTCGATATTTTGGGGTCCCAGATGCGATCTGTACATGCCTACTCAGATGCAGGCCCAAAACATGCTGAAAATCGAAGTTTTAGGTGCCCAAAGTCAACATGTGTATGCATCTTCTGCACCACTCGTTTATATCTCAAATTCAACCTCAAAACACCCGAAAATTGATAATTTTGTGTCCTAGAAGCGATCTGTACATGTCTAGTCAATGCTAGAATATTTTCAAAATATATGCTCAAAACATGCTAAAAATCGATATTTTAAGTGTTCAAAGTCGATATGTGCATGCATCTTCTGTACCCGTTTATATCTCAAATTCAGGCTCAAAACACCCGAAAATTCGATATTTTGCGGTACCAGAACTGATCTGTACATGCCTACTTAGTGTTAGAGTATTTTCAAAAAACAGGCCCAAAACATACTGAAAATCAATCTTTTAGGTGCCCAAAAGTCGATATGTGCATTCATCTTCTGTACCCGATTATATCTCAAATTCAGGCTCCAAACACCCGAAAATTCGATATTTTGGGATCCCAGAAGCGATCTGTACATGCCTACTCAGATGCAGGCCCAAAACTTGCTGAAAATCGATATTTTAGGTGCCCAAAGTCAACATGTGTATGCATCTTCTGCACTCGTTTATATCTCAAATTCAACCTCGAAACACCCGAAAATTCGATAATTTTGGGTCCCAGAAGCGATCTGTACATGTCTAGTCAGTGCTAGAATGTTTTCAAAATATAGGCTCAAAACATGCTAAAAATCGATGTTTTAAGTGTCCAAAGTCGATATCTCAAATTCAGGCCCCAAACACCCGAAAATTCGATATTTTGGGGTCCCAGAATCAAACTGTACATGCCTACTCCGTGTTAGAGTATTTTCAAAATACAGGCCCAAAACATACTGAAAATAGATCTTTTAGGTGCACAAAAGTCAAAATGTGCATGCATCTTCTGTACCCGTTTATATCTCAAATTCAGGCTCCAAAACACCCGAAAATTCGATATTTTTGGGTCCCAGAAGCGATCTGTACATGCCTACTCAGATGCAGGCCCGAAACATGCTATAAATCGATATTTTAGGTGCCCAAAGTCAACATGTGTATGCATCTTCTGCACTCGTTTATATCTCAAATTCAACCTCAAAACTCCCGAAAATTCGATAATTTTGGGTCCCAGAAGCGTTCTGTACATGTCTAGTCAGTGCTAGAAGGTTTTAAAAATAAAGTCTCAAAACATGCTAAAAATCGATATTTTAAGTGTCCAAAGTCGATATGTGCATGCATCTTCTGTACCCGTTTATATCTCAAATTCAGGCTCAAAACACCCAAAAATTCGATATTTTTGGGTCCCAGAAGCGATCTGTACATGCCTACTCCTAGTTAGAGTATTTTCAAAGTACAGACCCAAAACATGCCGAAAATCGATATTTTAGGTGCCCAAAGTCAATATGTGCATGCATCTTCTGTACCCGTTTATATCTCAAATTCAGGCTCAAAACACCCGAATATTCGGTATTTTTGGGTCCTAGAAGCGATGTGTACATCCCTACTCCTAGTTAGAATGTTTTTTAAAATACAGACCCAAAACATGCTCAAAATCGATATTTTAGGTGCCCAAAAGTCGATATGTGTATGTATCTTCTGCACCCGTTTATATCCCAAATTCAACCTCAAAACACCCGAAAATTCGATATTTTGGGGTCCCAGAAGTGAACTGTACATGCCTACTCCGTGTTAGGGTATTTTCAAAATACAGGCCGAAAACATACTGAAAATCGATCTTTTAGGTGCCCAAAAGTCGATAAGTGCATGCATCTTCTGTACCCATTTATATCCCAAATTCAACCTCAAAACACCCGAAAATTCGATATTTTGGGGTCCCAGAAGCGATCTGTACATGTCTAGTCAGTGCTAGAATGTTTTCAAATTATAGGCTCAAAACATGCTAAAAATCGATATTTTAAGTGTCCAAAGTCGATATGTGCATGCATCTTCTGTACCCGTTTATATCTCAAATTCAGTATCAAAACACCCGAAAATTCGATATTTTGGGGTCCCAGAAGCGATCTGTACATGCCTACTCCTAGTTAGAGTATTTTCAAAATACAGGCCCAAAACATGCTGAAAATCGATATTTTAGGTGCCCAAAGTAAATATGTGCATCCATCTTCTGTACCCGTTTATATCTTAAATTCTGGCTCAAAACACCCAAAAATTAGATATTATGGGGTCCCAGAAGCGGTCTGTACATGCCTACTCAGTGCTAGAATATTTTCAAAATATAGGCCTAAAACATGCTAAAAATCGATATTTTAGGTGCCTAAAGTCGATATCTCAAATTCAGGCCCAAAACACCCAAAAATTCGATATTTTGGGGTCCCAGAAGCAATTTGTACAGGCCTACTCCGTGTTAGAGTATTTTCAATATACAGGCCCAAAACATACTGAAAATCGATCTTTTAGGTGCCCAAAAGTCGATATGTGGATGCATCTTCTGTACCCGTTTATATCTCAAATTCAGGCTCAAAACACTCGAAAATTCGATATTTTGAGATCCCAGAAGCGATCTGTACATGCCTACTCAGATGCAGGCCCAAAACTTGCTGAAAATCGATATTTTAGGTGCCCAAAGTCAACATGTGTATGCATCTTCTGCACCACTCGTTTATATCTCAAATTCAACCTCAAAACACCCGAAAATTGATAATTTTGGGTCCCAGAAGCGATCGGTACATGTCTAGTCAATGCTAGAATATTTTCAAAATATATGCTCAAAACATGCTAAAAATCGATATTTTAAGTGTTCAAAGTCGATATGTGCATGCATCTTCTGTACCCGTTTATATCTCAAATTCAGGCTCAAAACACCCGAAAATTCGATATTTTGCGGTACCAGAAGTGATCTGTACATGCCTACTTAGTGTTAGAGTATTTTCAAAAAACAGGCCCAAAACATACTGAAAATCAATCTTTTAGGTGCCCAAAAGTCGATATGTGCATTCATCTTCTGTATCCGTTTATATCTCAAATTCAGGCTCCAAACACCCGAAAATTCGATATTTTGGGATCCCAGAAGCGATCTGTACATGCCTACTCAGATGCAGGCCCAAAACTTGCTGAAAATCGATATTTTAGGTGCCCAAAGTCAACATGTGTATGCATCTTCTGCACTCGTTTATATCTCAAATTCAACCTCGAAACACCCGAAAATTCGATAATTTTGGGTCCCAGAAGCGATCTGTACATGTCTAGTCAGTGCTAGAATGTTTTCAAAATATAGGCTCAAAACATGCTAAAAATCGATGTTTTAAGTGTCCAAAGTCGATATCTCAAATACAGGCCCCAAACACCCGAAAATTCGATATTTTGGGGTCCCAGAATCAAACTGTACATGCCTACTCCGTGTTAGAGTATTTTCAAAATACAGGCCCAAAACATACTGAAAATCGATCTTTTAGGTGCACAAAAGTCAAAATGTGCATGCATCTTCTGTACCCGTTTATATCTCAAATTCAGGCTCAAAACACCCAAAAATTCGATATTTAGGGGTCCCAGAAGCGATCTGTACTTGCCTACTCCGTGTTAGAGTATTTTCAAAATACAGGCCCAAAACAAGCTGAAAATCGATATTTTAGGTGACCAAAGTCAATATGTGTATGTATCTTCTGCACCCGTTTATATCCCAAATTCAACCTCAAAACACCCGAAAATTCGATATTTTGGGGTCCCAGAAGTGAACTGTACATGCCTACTCCGTGTTAGAGTATTTTCAAAATACAGGCCGAAAACATACTGAAAATCGATCTTTTAGGTGCCCAAAAGTCGATAAGTGAATGCATCTTCTGTACCCATTTATATCCCAAATTCAACCTCAAAACACCCGAAAATTCGATATTTTGGGGTCCCAGAAGCGATCTGTACATGTCTAGTCAGTGCTAGAATGTTTTCAAATTATAGGCTCAAAACATGCTAAAAATCGATATTTTAAGTGTCCAAAGTCGATATGTGCATGCATCTTCTGTACCCGTTTATATCTCAAATTCAGTATCAAAACACCCGAAAATTCGATATTTTGGGGTCCCAGAAGCGATCTGTACATGCCTGCTCCTAGTTAGAGTATTTTCAAAATACAGGCCCAAAACATGCTGAAAATCGATATTTTAGGTGCCCAAAGTCAATATGTGCATGCATCTTCTGTACCCGTTTATATCTTAAATTCTGGCTCAAAACACCCAAAAATTAGATATTATGGGGTCCCAGAAGCGATCTGTACATGCCTACTCAGTGCTAGAATATTTTCAAAATATAGGCCCAAAACATGCTAAAAATCGATATTTTAGGTGCCTAAAGTCGATATCTCAAATTCAGGCCCAAAACACCCAAAAATTCGATATTTTGGGGTCCCAGAAGTAATCTGTACAGGCCTACTCCGTGTTAGAGTATTTTCAATATACAGGCCCAGAACATACTGAAAATCGATCTTTTAGGTGCCCAAAAGTCGATATGTGGATGCATCTTCTGTACCCGTTTATATCTCAAATTCAGGCTTAAAACACCCGAAAATTCGATATTTTGGGATCCCAGAAGCGATCTGTACATGCCTACTCAGATGCAGGCCCAAAACTTGCTGAAAATCGATATTTTAGGTGCCCAAAGTCAACATGTGTATGCATCTTCTGCACTCGTTTATATCTCAAATTCAACCTCGAAACACCCAAAAATTCGATAATTTTGGGTCCCAGAAGCGATCTGTACATGTCTAGTCAGTGCTAGAATGTTTTCAAAATATAGGCTCAAAACATGCTAAAAATCGATGTTTTAAGTGGCCAAAGTCGATATCTCAAATTCAGGCCCAAAACACCCGAAAATTCGATATTTTGGGGTCCCAGAAGCAAACTGTACATGCCTACTCCGTGTTAGAGTATTTTCAAAATACAGGCCCAAAACATACTGAAAATCGATCTTTTAGGTGCACAAAAGTCAAAATGTGCATGCATCTTCTGTACCCGTTTATATCTCAAATTCAGGCTCCAAAACACCCGAAAATTCGATATTTTGGGGTCCCAGAAGCGATCTGTACATGCCTACTCAGATGCAGGCCCGAAACATGCTATAAATCGATATTTTAGGTGCCCAAAGTCAACATGTGTATGCATCTTCTGCACTCGTTTATATCTCAAATTCAACCTCAAAACTCCCGAAAATTCGATAATTTTGGGTCCCAGAAGCGTTCTGTACATGTCTAGTCAGTGCTAGAAGGTTTTCAAAATAAAGTCTCAAAACATGCTAAAAATCTATATTTTAAGTGTCCAAAGTCGATATGTGCATGCATCTTCTGTACCCGTTTATATCTCAAATTCAGGCTCAAAACACCCGAAAATTCGATATTTTTGGGTCCCAGAAGCGATCTGTACATGCCTACTCCTAGTTAGAGTATTTTCAAAGTACAGACCCAAAACATGCCGAAAATCGATATTTTAGGTGCCCAAAGTCAATATGTGCATGCATCTTCTGTACCCGTTTATATCTCAAATTCAGGCTCAAAACACCCGAAAATTCGGTATTTTTGGGTCCTAGAAGCGATGTGTACATCCCTACTCCTAGTTAGAATGTTTTCAAAATACAGACCCAAAACATGCTCAAAATCGATATTTTAGGTGCCCAAAAGTCGATATATGCATGCATCTTCTGTACCCGTTTATATCCCAAATTCAACCTCAAAACACCCGAATATTCGATAATTTTGGGTCCCAGAAGCGATCTGTACATGTCTAATCAGTGCTAGAATGTTTTCAAAATATAGGCTCAAAACATGCTAAAAATCGATATTTTAAGTGTCCAAAGTCGATATGTGCATGCATCATCTGTCCCCGTTTATATCTCAAATTCAGGCTCAAAACACCCGAAAATTCGATATTTTGGGGTCCCAGAAGCGATCTGTACTTGCCTACTCCGTGTTAGAGTATTTTCAAAATACAGGCCCAAAACAAGCTGAAAATCGATATTTTAGGTGACCAAAGTCAATATGTGTATGTATCTTCTGCACCCGTTTATATCCCAAATTCAACCTCAAAACACCCGAAAATTCGATATTTTGGGGTCCCAGAAGTGAACTGTACATGCCTACTCCGTGTTAGGGTATTTTCAAAATACAGGCCGAAAACATACTGAAAATCGATCTTTTAGGTGCCCAAAAGTCGATAAGTGCATGCATCTTCTGTACCCATTTATATCCCAAATTCAACCTCAAAACACCCGAAAATTCGATATTTTGGGGTCCCAGAAGCGATCTGTACATGTCTAGTCAGTGCTAGAATGTTTTCAAATTATAGGCTCAAAACATGCTAAAAATCGATATTTTAAGTGTCCAAAGTCGATATGTGCATGCATCTTCTGTACCCGTTTACATCTCAAATTCAGTATCAAAACACCCGAAAATTCGATATTTTGGGGTCCCAGAAGCGAACTGTACATGCCTACTCCTAGTTAGAGTATTTTCAAAATACAGGCCCAAAACATGCTGAAAATCGATATTTTAGGTGCTCAAAGTCAATATGTGCATCCATCTTCTGTACCCGTTTATATCTTAAATTCTGGCTCAAAACACCCAAAAATTAGATATTATAGGGTCCCAGAAGCGATCTGTACATGCCTACTCAGTGCTAGAATATTTTCAAAATATAGGCCCAAAACATGCTAAAAATCGATATTTTAGGTGCCTAAAGTCGATATCTCAAATTCAGGCCCAAAACACCCATAAATTCGATATTTTGGGGTCCCAGAAGCAATCTGTACAGGCCTACTCCGTGTTAGAGTATTTTCAATATACAGGCCCAAAACATACTGAAAATCGATCTTTTAGGTGCCCAAAAGTCGATATGTGGATGCATCTTCTGTACCCGTTTATATCTCAAATTCAGGCTCAAAACACCCAAAAATTCGATATTTTGCGGTACCAGAAGTGATCTGTACATGCCTACTTAGTGTTAGAGTATTTTCAAAAAACAGGCCCAAAACATACTGAAAATCAATCTTTTAGGTGCCCAAAAGTCGATATGTGCATTCATCTTCTGTACCCGTTTATATCTCAAATTCAGACTCCAAACACCCGAAAATTCGATATTTTGGGATCCCAGAAGCGATCTGTACATGCCTACTCAGATGCAGGCCCAAAACTTGCTGAAAATCGATATTTTAGGTGCCCAAAGTCAACATGTGTATGCATCTTCTGCACTCGTTTATATCTCAAATTCAACCTCGAAACACCCGAAAATTCGATAATTTTGGGTCCCAGAAGCGATCTGTACATGTCTAGTCAGTGCTAGAATGTTTTCAAAATATAGGCTCAAAACATGCTAAAAATCGATGTTTTAAGTGTTCAAAGTCGATATCTCAAATTCAGGCCCAAAACACCCGAAAATTCGATATTTTGGTGTCCCAGAAGCAAACTGTACATGCCTACTCCGTGTTAGAGTATTTTCAAAATACAGGCCCAAAACATACTGAAAATCGATCTTTTAGGTGCACAAAAGTCAAAATGTGCATGCATCTTCTGTACCCGTTTATATCTCAAATTCAGGCTCAAAACACCCGAAAATTCGATATTTTGGGGTCCCAGAAGCGATCTGTACTTGCCTACTCCGTGTTAGAGTATTTTCAAAATACAAGCCCAAAACAAGCTGAAAATCGATATTTTAGGTGACCAAAGTCGATAAGTGAATGCATCTTCTGTACCCATTTATATCCCAAATTTAACCTCAAAACACCCGAAAATTCGATATTTTGGGGTCCCAGAAGCGATCTGTACATGTCTAGTCAGTGCTAGAATGTTTTCAAATTATAGGCTCAAAACATGCTAAAAATCGATATTTTAAGTGTCCAAAGTCGATATGTGCATGCATCTTCTGTACCCGATTATATCTTAAATTCTGGCTCAAAACACCCAAAAATTAGATATTATGGGGTCCCAGAAGCGATCTGTACATGCCTACTCAGTGCTAGAATATTTTCAAAATATAGGCCCAAAATATGCTAAAAATCGATATTTTAGGTGCCTAAAGTCGATATCTCAAATTCAGGCCCAAAACACCCAAAAATTCGATATTTTGGGGTCCCAGAAGTAATCTGTACAGGCCTACTCCGTGTTAGAGTATTTTCAATATACAGGCCCAAAACATACTGAAAATCGATCTTTTAGGTGCCCAAAAGTCGATATGTGGATGCATCTTCTGTACCCGTTTATATCTCAAATTCAGGCTCAAAACACCCGAAAATTCGATATTTTGGGATCCCAGAAGCGATCTGTACATGCCTACTCAGATGCAAGCCCAAAACTTGCTGAAAATCGATATTTTAGGTGCCCAAAGTCAACATGTGTATGCATCTTCTGCACTCGTTTATATCTCAAATTCAACCTCGAAACACCCGAAAATTCGATAATTTTGGGTCCCAGAAGCGATCTGTACATGTCTAGTCAGTGCTAGAATGTTTTCAAAATATAGGCTCAAAACATGCTAAAAATCGATGTTTTAAGTGTCCAAAGTCGATATCTCAAATTCAGGCCCAAAACACCCAAAAATTCGATATTTTGGGGTCCCAGAAGTAATCTGTACAGGCCTACTCCGTGTTAGAGTATTTTCAATATACAGGCCCAAAACATACTGAAAATCGATCTTTTAGGTGCCCAAAAGTCGATATGTGGATGCATCTTCTGTACCCGTTTATATCTCAAATTCAGGCTTAAAACACCCGAAAATTCGATATTTTGGGATCCCAGAAGCGATCTGTACATGCCTACTCAGATGCAGGCCCAAAACTTGCTGAAAATCGATATTTTAGGTGCCCAAAGTCAACATGTGTATGCATCTTCTGCACTCGTTTATATCTCAAATTCAACCTCGAAACACCCGAAAATTCGATAATTTTGGGTCCCAGAAGCGATCTGTACATGTCTAGTCAGTGCTAGAATGTTTTCAAAATATAGGCTCAAAACATGCTAAAAATCGATGTTTTAAGTGTCCAAAGTCGATATCTCAAATTCAGGCCCAAAACACCCGAAAATTCGATATTTTGGGGTCCCAGAAGCAAACTGTACATGCCTACTCCGTGTTAGAGTATTTTCAAAATACAGGCCCAAAACATACTGAAAATCGATCTTTTAGGTGCACAAAAGTCAAAATGTGCATGCATCTTCTGTACCCGTTTATATCTCAAATTCAGGCTCCAAAACACCCGAAAATTCGATATTTTGGGGTCCCAGAAGCGATCTGTACATGCCTACTCAGATGCAGGCCCGAAACATGCTATAAATCGATATTTTAGGTGCCCAAAGTCAACATGTGTATGCATCTTCTGCACTCGTTTATATCTCAAATTCAACCTCAAAACTCCCGAAAATTCGATAATTTTGGGTCCCAGAAGCGTTCTGTACATGTCTAGTCAGTGCTAGAAGGTTTTCAAAATAAAGTCTCAAAACATGCTAAAAATCGATATTTTAAGTGTCCAAAGTCGATATGTGCATGCATCTTCTGTACCCGTTTATATATCAAATTCAGGCTCAAAACACCCGAAAATTCGATATTTTTGGGTCCCAGAAGCGATCTATACATGCCTACTCCTAGTTAGAGTATTTTCAAAATACAGGCCCAAAACATGCTGAAAATCGATATTTTAGGTGCCCAAAGTCAATATGTGCATCCATCTTCTGTACCCGTTTATATCTTAAATTCTGGCTCAAAACACCCAAAAATTAGATATTATGGGGTCCCAGAAGCGATCTGTACATGCCTACTCAGTGCTAGAATATTTTCAAAATATAGGCCTAAAACATGCTAAAAATCGATATTTTAGGTGCCTAAAGTCGATATCTCAAATTCAGGCCCAAAACACCCAAAAATTCGATATTTTGGGGTCCCAGAAGCAATCTGTACAGGCCTACTCCGTGTTAGAGTATTTTCAATATACAGGCCCAAAACATACTGAAAATCGATCTTTTAGGTGCCCAAAAGTCGATATGTGGATGCATCTTCTGTACCCGTTTATATCTCAAATTCAGGCTCAAAACACTCGAAAATTCGATATTTTGGGATCCCAGAAGCGATCTGTACATGCCTACTCAGATGCAGGCCCAAAACTTGCTGAAAATCGATATTTTAGGTGCCCAAAGTCAACATGTGTATGCATCTTCTGCACCACTCGTTTATATCTCAAATTCAACCTCAAAACACCCGAAAATTGATAATTTTGGGTCCCAGAAGCGATCGGTACATGTCTTGTCAATGCTAGAATATTTTCAAAATATATGCTCAAAACATGCTAAAAATAGATATTTTAAGTGTTCAAAGTCGATATGTGCATGCATCTTCTGTACCCGTTTATATCTCAAATTCAGGCTCAAAACACCCGAAAATTCGATATTTTGCGGTACCAGAAGTGATCTGTACATGCCTACTTAGTGTTAGAGTATTTTCAAAAAACAGGCCCAAAACATACTGAAAATCAATCTTTTAGGTGCCCAAAAGTCGATATGTGCATTCATCTTCTGTACCCGTTTATATCTCAAATTCAGGCTACAAACACCCAAAAATTCGATATTTTGGGATCCCAGAAGCGATCTGTACATGCCTACTCAGATGCAGGCCCAAAACTTGCTGAAAATCGATATTTTAGGTGCCCAAAGTCAACATGTGTATGCATCTTCTGCACTCGTTTATATCTCAAATTCAACCTCGAAACACCCGAAAATTCGATAATTTTGGGTCCCAGAAGCGATCTGTACATGTCTAGTCAGTGCTAGAATGTTTTCAAAATATAGGCTCAAAACATGCTAAAAATCGATGCTTTAAGTGTCCAAAGTCGATATCTCAAATACAGGCCCCAAACACCCGAAAATTCGATATTTTGGGGTCCCAGAATCAAACTGTACATGCCTACTCCGTGTTAGAGTATTTTCAAAATACAGGCCCAAAACATACTGAAAATCGATCTTTTAGGTGCACAAAAGTCAAAATGTGCATGCATCTTCTGTACCCGTTTATATCTCAAATTCAGGCTCAAAACACCCGAAAATTCGATATTTTGGGGTCCCAGAAGCGATCTGTACTTGCCTACTCCGTGTTAGAGTATTTTCAAAATACAGGCCCAAAACAAGCTGAAAATAGATATTTTAGGTGACCAAAGTCAATATGTGTATGTATCTTCTGCACCCGTTTATATCCCAAATTCAACCTCAAAACACCCGAAAATTCGATATTTTGGGGTCCCAGAAGTGAACTGTACATGCCTACTCCGTGTTAGGGTATTTTCAAAATACAGGCCGAAAACATACTGAAAATCGATCTTTTAGGTGCCCAAAAGTCGATAAGTGAATGCATCTTCTGTACCCATTTATATCCCAAATTCAACCTCAAAACACCCGAAAATTCGATATTTTGGGGTCCCAGAAGCGATCTGTACATGTCTAGTCAGTGCTAGAATGTTTTCAAGTTATAGGCTCAAAACATGCTAAAAATCGATATTTTAAGTGTCCAAAGTCGATATGTGCATGCATCTTCTGTACCCGTTTATATCTCAAATTCAGTATCAAAACACACGAAAATTCGATATTTTGGGGTCCCAGAAGCGATCTGTACATGCCTACTCCTAGTTAGAGTATTTTCAAAATACAGGCCCAAAACATGCTGAAAATCGATATTTTAGGTGCCCAAAGTCAATATGTGCATGCATCTTCTGTACCCGTTTATATCTTAAATTCTGGCTCAAAACACAAAAAAATTAGATATTATGGGGTCCCAGAAGCGATCTGTACATGCCTACTCAGTGCTAGAATATTTTCAAAATATAGGCCCAAAACATGCTAAAAATCGATATTTTAGGTGCCTAAAGTCGATATCTCAAATTCAGGCCCAAAACACCCAAAAATTCGATATTTTGGGGTCCCAGAAGTAATCTGTACAGGCCTACTCCGTGTTAGAGTATTTTCAATATACAGGCCCAAAACATACTGAAAATCGATCTTTTAGGTGCCCAAAAGTCGATATGTGGATGCATCTTCTGTACCCGTTTATATCTCAAATTCAGGCTTAAAACACCCGAAAATTCGATATTTTGGGATCCCAGAAGCGATCTGTACATGCCTACTCAGATGCAGGCCCAAAACTTGCTGAAAATCGATATTTTAGGTGCCCAAAGTCAACATGTGTATGCATCTTCTGCACTCGTTTATATCTCAAATTCAACCTCGAAACACCCGAAAATTCGATAATTTTGGGTCCCAGAAGCGATCTGTACATGTCTAGTCAGTGCTAGAATGTTTTCAAAATATAGGCTCAAAACATGCTAAAAATCGATGTTTTAAGTGTCCAAAGTCGATATCTCAAATTCAGGCCCAAAACACCCGAAAATTCGATATTTTGGGGTCCCAGAAGCAAACTGTACATGCCTACTCCGTGTTAGAGTATTTTCAAAATATAGGCCCAAAACATGCTAAGAATCGATATTTTAAGTGCCTAGAGTCGATATCTCAAATTCAGGGCCAAAACACCCGAAAATTCGATATTTTGGGGTCCCAGAAGAGAACTTTACCTGCCTACTCCGCGTTAGAGTATTTTCAAAATACAGGCCCAAAACATACTGAAAATCAATCTTTTAGGTGCCTTAAGGTCGATATGTGCATGCATCTTCTGTACCCGTTTATATATCAAATTCAACCTCAAAACACCCGAAAATTCGATAATTTTGGGTCCCAGAAGCGATCTGTACATGTCTAGTCAGTGCTAGAATGTTTTCAAAATATAGGCTCAAAACATGCTAAAAATCGATGTTTTATGTGTCCAAAGTCGATATGTGCATGCATCTTCTGTACCCGTTTATATCTCAAATTCAGGCTCAAAACACCCGAAAATTCGATATTTTTGGGTCCCAGAAGCGATCTGTACATGCCTACTCCTAGTTAGAGAATTTTCAAAATACAGGCCCAAAACATGCTGAAAATCGATATTTTAGGTTCCCAAAGTCAATATGTGCATGCATCTTCTGTACCCGTTAATATCTCAAATTCAGGCTCAAAACACCCTAAAATTCGGTATTTTTAGGTCCTAGAAGCGATCTGTACATCCCTACTCCTAGTTAGAATGTTTTCAAGATACAGACCCAAAACATGCTCAAAATCAATATTTTAGGTGCCCAAAAGTCGATATGTGCATGCATCTTCTGTACCCGTTTATATCTCAAATTCAGGCTCAAAACACCCGAAAATTCGATATTTTGGGGTCTCAGAAGCGATCTGTACATGCCTACTCAGTGCTAGAATATTTTCAAAATATAGGCCCAAAACATGCTAAAAATCGATATTTTAGGTGCCCATAGTCTGTATTTCAAATTCAGGCCCAAAACACCCAAAAATTCGATATTTTCGGGTCCCAGAAGCGATCCGTTCATGCCTACTCCGTGTTAGAGTATTTTCAATATACAGGTTCAAAACATACTGAAAATCGATCTTTTAGGTGCCCAAAAGTCGATATGTGGATGCATCTACTGTACCCGTTTAAATCTCAAATTTAGGCTCAAAAACACCCGAAAATTCGATATTTTGGGGTCCCAGAAACGATCTGTACTTGCCTACTCCGTGTTAGAGTATTTTCAAAAAACAGGCCCAAAACAAGCTGAAAATCAATATTTTAGGTGACCAAATTCAATATGTGTATGCATCTTCTGCATCCGTTTATATCTCAAATTTAACCTCAAAACACCCGAAAATTCGATATTTTGGGGTCCCAGAAGCGATCTGTACATGCCTACTCAGATGCAGGCCCAAAACATGCTATAAATCGATATTTTAGGTGCCCAAAGTCAACATGTGTATGCATCTTCTGCACTCGTTTATATCTCAAATTCAACCTCAAAACTCCCGAAAATTCGATAATTTTGGGTCCCAGAAGCGTTCTGTACATGTCTAGTCAGTGCTAAAAGGTTTTCAAAATAAAGTCTCAAAACATGCTAAAAATCGATATTTTAAGTGTCCAAAGTCGATATGTGCATGCATCTTCTGTACCCGTTTATATCTCAAATTCAGGCTCAAAAAACCCGAAAATTCGATATTTTTGGGTCCCAGAAGCGATCTGTACATGCCTACTCCTAGTTAGAGTATTTTCAAAGTACAGACCCAAAACATGCCGAAAATCGATATTTTATGTGCCCAAAGTCAATATGTGCATGCATCTTCTGTACTCGTTTATATCTCAAATTCAGGCTCAAAACACCCGAAAATTCGGTATTTTTGGGTCCTAGAGGCGATGTGTACATCCCTACTCCTAGTTAGAATGTTTTAAAAATACAGACCCAAAACATGCTCAAAATCGATATTTTAGGTGCCCAAAAGTCGATATGTGCATGCATCTTCTGTACCAGTTTATATCCCAAATTCAACCTCAAAACACCCTAATATTCGATAATTTTGTGTCCCAGAAGCGATCTGTACATGTCTAATTAGTGCTAGAATGTTTTCAAAAAATAGGCTCAAAACATGCTAAAAATCGATATTTTAAGTGTCCAAAGTCGATATGTGCATGCATCATCTGTACCCGTTTATATCTCAAATTCAGGCTCAAAACACCCGAAAATTCGATATTTTGGGGTCCCAGAAGCGATCTGTACTTGCCTACTCCGTGTTAGAGTATTTTCAAAATACAGGCCCAAAACAAGCTGAAAATCGATATTTTAGGTGACCAAAGTCAATATGTGTATGTATCTTCTGCACCCGTTTATATCCCAAATTCAACCTCAAAACACCCGAAAATTCGATATTTTGGGGTCCCAGAAGTGAACTGTACATGCCTACTCCGTGTTAGGGTATTTTCAAAATACAGGCCGAAAACATACTGAAAATCGATCTTTTAGGTGCACAAAAGTCGATAAGTGCATGCATCTTCTGTACCCGTTTATATCCCAAATTCAACCTCAAAACACCCGAAAATTCGATATTTTGGGGTCCCAGAAGCGATCTGTACATGTCTAGTCAGTGCTAGAATGTTTTCAAATTATAGGCTCAAAACATGATAAAAATCGATATTTTAAGTGTCCAATGTCGATATGAGCATGCATCTTCTGTACCCGTTTATATCTCAAATTCAGTATCAAAACACCCGAAAATTCGATATTTTGGGGTCCCAGAAGCGATCTGTACATGCCTACTCCTAGTTAGAGTATTTTCAAAATACAGGCCCAAAACATGCTGAAAATCGATATTTTAGGTGCCCGAAGTCAATATGTGCATGCATCTTCTGTACCCGTTTTTATCTTAAATTCTGGCTCAAAACACCCAAAAATTAGATATTTTTGGGTCCCAGAAGCGATCTGTACATGCCTACTCAGTGCTAGAATATTTTCAAAATATAGGCCTAAAACATGCTAAAAATCGATATTTTAGGTGCCTAAAGTCGATATCTCAAATTCAGGCCCAAAACACCCAAAAATTCAATATTTTGGGGTCCCAGAAGCAATCTGTACAGGCCTACTCCGTGTTAGAGTATTTTCAATATACAGGCCCAAAACATACTCAAAATCGATCTTTTAGGTGCCCAAAAGTCGATATGAGGATGCATCTTCTGTACCCGTTTATATCTCAAATTCAGGCTCAAAACACCCGAAAATTCTATATTTTGGGGTCCCAGAAGCGATCTGTACTTGCCTACTCCGTGCTAGAATGTTTTCAAAATATAGGCTCAAAACATGCTAAAAATCGATATTCTAAGTGTCTAAAGTCGATATGTGCATGCATCATCTGTACCCGTTTATATCTCAAATTCAGGCTCAAAACACCCGAAAATTCGATATTTTGGGGTCCCAGAAGTGATCTGTACATGCCTACTTAGTGCTAGAATATTTTCAAAATATAGGCCCAAAACATGCTAAAAATCGATATTTTAAGTGCCTAGAGTCGATATCTCAAATTCAGGCCCAAAACACCCGAAAATTCGATATTTTGGGGTCCTAGAAGCGAACTTTACCTGCCTACTCCGCGATAGAGTATTTTCAAAATACAGGCCCAAAACATACTGAAAATCAATCTTTTAGGTGCCCAAAGGTCGATATGTGCATGCATCTTCTGTACCCGTTTATATCTCAAATTCAACCTCAAAACACCCGAAAATTCGATAATTTTGGGTCCCAGAAGCGATCTGTACATGTCTAGTCAGTGCTAGAATGTTTTCAAAATATAGGCTCAAAACATGCTAAAAATCGATGTTTTATGTGTCCAAAGTCGATATATGCATGCATCTTCTGTACCCGTTTATATCTCAAATTCAGGCTCAAAACACCCGAAAATTCGATATTTTTGGGTCCCAGAAGCGATCTGTACATGCCTACTCCTAGTTAGAGTATTTTCAAAATACAGGCCCAAAACATGCTGAAAATCGATATTTTAGGTGCCCAAAGTCAATATGTGCATGCATCTTCTGTACCCGTTAATATCTCAAATTCAGGCTCAAAACACCCTAAAATTCGGTATTTTTGGGTCCTAGAAGCGATCTGTACATCCCTACTCCTAGTTAGAATGTTTTCAAGATACAGACCCAAAACATGCTCAAAATCAATATTTTAGGTGCCCAGAAGTCGATATGTGCATGCATCTTCTGTACCCGTTTATATCTCAAATTCAGGCTCAAAACACCCGAAAATTCGATATTTTGGGGTCTCAGAAGCGATCTGTACATGCCTACTCAGTGCTAGAATATTTTCAAAATATAGGCCCAAAACATGCTAAAAATCGATATTTTAGGTTCCCAAAGTCTGTATTTCAAATTCAGGCCCAAAACACCCAAAAATTCGATATTTTCGGGTCCCAGAAGCGATCCGTTCATGTCTACTCCGTGTTAGAGTATTTTCAATATACAGGTTCAAAACATACTGAAAATCGATCTTTTAGGTGCCCATAAGTCGATATGTGGATGCATCTACTGTACCCGTTTAAATCTCAAATTTAGGCTCAAAAACACCCGAAAATTCGATATTTTGGGGTCCCAGAAACGATCTGTACTTGCCTACTCCGTGTTAGAGTATTTCCAAAAAACAGGCCTAAAACAAGCTGAAAATCAATATTTTAGGTGACCAAATTCAATATGTGTATGCATTTTCTGCATCCGTTTATATCTCAAATTTAACCTCAAAACACCCGAAAATTCGATATTTTGGGGTCCCAGAAGCGATCTGTACATGCCTACTCAGTGCTAGAATGTTTTCAAAATATAGGCTCAAAACATGCAAAAAATCAATATTTTAAGTGTCCAAAGTCGATATGTGCATGCATCATCTGTACCCGTTTATATCTCAAATTCAGGCTCAAAACACCCGAAAATTCGATATTTTGGGGTCCCAGAAGCGATCTGTACTTGCCTACTCCGTGTTAGAGTATTTTCAAAATACAGGCCCAAAACAAGCTGAAAATCGATATTTTAAGTGATCAAAGTCAATATGTGTATGTATCATCTGCACCCGTTTATATCCCAAATTCAACCTCAAAACACCCGAAAATTCGATATTTTGGGGTCCCAGAAGTGAACTGTACATTCCTACTCCGTGTTAGGGTATTTTCAAAACACCGGCCGAAAACATACTGAAAATCGATCTTTTAGGTGCCCAAAAGTCGATAAGTGCATGCATCTTCTGTACCCGTTTATATCCCAAATTCAACTTCAAAACACCCGAAAATTCGATATTTTGGGGTCCCTGAAGCGATCTGCACATGTCTAGTCAGTGCTAGAATGTTTTCAAATTATAGGCTCAAAACATGCTAAAAATCGATATTTTAAGTGTCCAAAGTCGATATGAGCATGCATCTTCTGTACCCGTTTATATCTCAAATTCAGTATCAAAACACCCGAAAATTCGATATTTTGGGGTCCCAGAAGCGATCTGTACATGCCTATTCCTAGTTAGAGTATTTTCAAAATACAGGCCCAAAACATGCTGAAAATCGATATTTTAGGTGCCCAAAGTCAATATGTGCATGCATCTTCTGTACCCGTTTATATCTTATATTCTGGCTCAAAACACCCAAAAATTAGATATTTTGGGGTCCCAGAAGCGATTTGTACATGCCTACTCAGTGCTAGAATATTTTCAAAATATAGGCCTAAAACATGCTAAAAATCGATATTTTAGGTGCCTAAAGTCGATATCTCAAATTCAGGCCCAAAACACCCAAAAATTCGATATTTTGGGGTCCCAGAAGCAATCTGTACAGGCCTACTCCGTGTAAGAGTATTTTCAATATACAGGCCCAAACCATACTCAAAATCGATCTTTTAGGTGCCCAAAAGTCGATATGTGGATGCATCTTCTGTACCCGTTTATATCTCAAATTCAGGCTCAAAACACCCGAAAATTCTATATTTTGGGGTCCCAGAAGCGATCTGTACTTGCCTACTCCGTGCTAGAATTTTTTCAAAATATAGGCTCAAAACATGCTAAAAATCGATATTCGAAGTGTCCAAAGTCGATATGTGCATGCATCATCTGTACCCGTTTATATCTCAAATTCAGGCTCAAAACACCCGAAAATTCGATATTTTGGGGTCCCAGAAGTGATCTGTACATGCCTACTTAGTGCTAGAATATTTTCAAAACATAGGCCCAAAACATGCTAAAAATCGATATTTTAAGTGCCTAGAGTCGATATCTTAAATTCAGGCTCAAAACACCCGAAAATTGGATATTTTGGGGTCCCAGAAGCGAACTTTACCTGCCTACTCCACGTTAGAGTATTTTCAAAATACAGGCCCAAAACATACTGAAAATCAATCTTTTAGGTGCCCAAAGGTCGATATGTGCATGCATCTTCTGTACCCGTTTATGTCTCAAATTCAACCTCAAAACACCCAAAAATTCGATAATTTTGGGTCCCAGAAGCGATCTGTACATGTCTAGTCAGTGCTAGAATGTTTTCAAAATATAGGCTCAAAACATGCTAAAAATCGATGTTTTATGTGTCCAAAGTCGATATGTGCATGCATCTTCTGTACCCGTTTATATCTCAAATTCAGGCTCAAAACACCCGAAAATTCGATATTTTTGGGTCCCAAAAGTGATCTGTACATGCCTACTCCTAGTTAGAGTATTTTCAAAATACAGGCCCAAAACATGCTGAAAATCGATATTTTAGGTGCCCAAAGTCAATATGTGCATGCATCTTCTGTACCCGTTAATATCTGAAATTCAGGCTCAAAACACCCTAAAATTCGGTATTTTTGGGTCCTAGAAGCGATCTGTACATCCCTACTCCTAGTTAGAATGTTTTCAAGATACAGACCCAAAACATGTTAAAAATCAATATTTTAGGTGCCCAAAAGTCGATATGTGCATGCATCTTCTGTACCCGTTTATATCTCAAATTCAGGCTCAAAACACCCGAAAATTCGATATTTTGGGGTCTCAGAAGCGATTTGTACATGCCTACTCAGTGCTAGAATATTTTCAAAATATAGGCCAAAACATGCTAAAAATCAATATTTTAGGTGCCCAAAGTCTGTATTTCAAATTCAGGCCCAAAACACCCAAAAATTAGATATTTTCGGGTCCCAGAAGCGATTCGTTCATGCCTACTCTGTGTTAGAGTATTTTCAATATACAGGTTCAAAACATACTGAAAATCGATCTTTTAGGTGCCCAAAAGTCGATATGTGGATGCATCTACTGTACTCGTTTAAATCTCAAATTTAGGCTCAAAAACACCCGAAAATTCGATATTTTGGGGTCCCAGAAACGATCTGTACTTACCTACTCCGTGTTAGAGTATTTTCAAAAAACAGGCCCAAAACAAGCTGAAAATCAATATTTTAGGTGACCAAATTCAATATGTGTATGCATCTTCTGCATCCGTTTATATCTCAAATTTAACCTCAAAACACCCGAAAATTCGATATTTTGGGGTCCCAGAAGCGATCTGTACATGCCTACTCAGTGCTAGAATGTTTTCAAAATATAGGCTCAAAACATGCTAAAAATCGATATTTTAAGTGTCCTAAGTCGATATGTGCAAGCATCGTCTGTACCCGTTTATATCTCAAATTCAGTCTCAAAACACCCGAAAATTCGATACTTTGGGGTCCCAGAAGCGATCTGTACATGCCTACTCAGAGCAGGCCCAAAACATGTTGAAAATCGTTATTTTAGGTGCCCAAAGTCAACATGTGTATGCATCTTCTGCACTCGTTTATATCTCATATTCAACCTCAAAACACCCGAAAATTCGATAATTTTGGGTCCCAGAAGCGATCTATACATCTCTAGTCAGTGCTAGAATGTTTTCAAAACATAGGCTCAAAACATGCTAAAAATCGATATTTTAAGTATCCAAAGTCGATAT
This sequence comes from Petrolisthes cinctipes, assembly GCA_033782935.1. NCBI lineage: Eukaryota > Metazoa > Arthropoda > Malacostraca > Decapoda > Porcellanidae > Petrolisthes > Petrolisthes cinctipes. The sequence goes on along the minus strand of JAWQEG010000433.1, from coordinate 227,247 downwards.
GTGCATGCATCTTCTGTACCCGTTTATATCTCAAATTCAGGCTCAAAACACCGGAAAATTCGATATTTTTGGGTCCCAGAAGCGATCTGTACATGCCTACTCCTAGTTAGAGTATTTTCAAAATACAGGCCCAAAACATGCTGAAAATCGATCTTTTAGGTGTACAAAAGTCGATATGTGCATGCATCTTATGTACCAGTTTATATCTCAAATTCAAGCTCCAAACACCCGAAAATTCGATACTTTGGGGTCCCAGAAGCGATCTGTACATGCCTACTCAGAGCATTCCCAAAACATGTTGAAAATCAATATTTTATGTGCCCAAAGTCAACATGTGTATGCATCTTCTGCACTCGTTTATATCTCTAATTTAACCTCAAAACACCCGAAAATTCGATAATTTTGAGTCCCAGAAGCGATCTGTACATGTCTAGTCAGTGCTAGAATGTTTTCAAAATATAGGCTCAAAACATACTAAAAATCGATATTTTAAGTGTCCAAAGTCGATATGTGCATGCATCATCTGTACCCGTTTATATCTCAAATTCAGGCTCAAAACAACCGAAAATTCGATATTTTGGGGTCCCAGAAGTGATCTGTACATGCCTACTTAGTGCTAGAATATTTTCAAAATATAGGCCCAAAACATGCTAAAAATCGATATTTTAGGTGCCCAAAGTCGATATATCGAATTCAGGCCCAAAACACCCGAAAATTCGATATTTTGGGGTCCCAGAAGCGAACTGTACATGCCTACTCCGTGTTAGAGTATTTTCAAAATACAGGCCCAAAACATACTGAAAATCGATCTTTTAGGTGCCCAAAAGTCGATATTGGCATGCATCATCTGTACCCGTTTATATTTCAAATTCAGGCTCCAAACACCCGAAAGTTCGATATTTTGGGGTCCCAGAAACGATCTGTACATGCCTATTTAGATGCACGCCCAAAACATCCTGAAAATCGATATTTTAGGTGCCCAAAGTCAACATGTGTATGCATCTTCTGCACTCATTTATATCTCAAATTCAATCTCAAAACACCCGAAAATTCGATAATTTTGGGACCCAGAAGCGATCTGTACATGTCTAGTCAGTGCTAGAATGTTTTCAAAATATAGGCTCAAAACATGCTAAAAATCGATATTTTAAGTGTCCAAAGTCGATATGTGCATGCATCTTCTGTACCCGTTTATATCTCAAATTCAGGCCCAAAACACCCGCAAATTCAATATTTTGGGGTCCCAGAAGCGAACTGTACATGCCTACTCCTAGTTAGAATGTTTTCAAGATACAGACCCAAAACATGCTCAAAATCGATATTTTAGGTGACCAAAAGTCGATATGTGCATGCATCTTCTGTAACCTTTTATATCTCAAATTCAGGCTCAAAACACCGAAAAATTCGATATTTTGGGGTCCCAGAAGCGATCTGTACATGCCTACTCAGATGCAGGCCCAAAACATGCTGAAAATCGATATTTTAGGTGCCCAAAGTCAACATGTGTATGTATCTTCTGCACTCGTTTATATCTCAAATTTAACCTCAAAACACCCGAAAATTCGATAATTTTGAGTCCAAGAAGCGATCTGTACATGTCTCGTCAGTGCTAGAATGTTTTCAAAATATAGGCTCAAAACATGCTAAAAATCGATATTTTAAGTGTCTAAAGTCGATATGTGCATGCACCTTCTGTACCCGTTTATATCTCAAATTCAGGCTCAAAACACCCGAAAATTCGATATTTTTTGGTCCCAGAAGCGATCTGTACATGCCTACTCCTAGTTAGAGTATTTTCTAAATACAGGCCCAAAACATGCTGAAAATCGATATTTTAGGTGCCCAAAATCAATATGTGCATGCATCTTCTGTACCCGTTTATATCTCAATTTCAGGCTCAAAACACCCGAAAAATCGGTATTTTTGGGTCCCAGAAGCGATCTGTACATCCCTACTCCTAGTTAGAATGTTTTCAAAATACAAACCCAAAACATGCTCAAAATCGATATTTTAGGTGACCAAAAGTTGATATGTGCATGCATCTTCTGTACCCGTTTATATCTCAAATTCAGGCTAAAAACACCTGAAAATTCGATAATTTTGGGTCCCAGAAGCGATATGTACATGCCTACTCAGTGCTAGAATATTTTCAAAATATAGGCTCAAAACATGCTAAAATTCGATATTTTAGGTGCCCAAAGTCGATATCTTAAATTCAGGCCCAAAACACCAAAAAATTCGATATTTTGGGGTCCCAGAAGCGATCTGTACATGACTACTCCGTGTTAGAGCATTTTCAATATACAGGCCCAAAACATACTGAAAATCGATCTTTTAGGTACACATAAGTCGATATGTGGATGCATCTTCTGTACCCGTTTATATCTCAAATTCAAGCTCAAAACACCCGAAAATTCGATATTTTGGGGTCCCAGAAGCGATCTGTACTTGCCTACTCCGTGTTAGAGTATTTTCAAAATACAGGCCCAAAACATACTGAAAACCGATATTTTAGGTGACCAAAGTCAACATGTGTATGCATCTTCTGCACACGTTTATATCTCAAATTCAACCTCAAAACACCCGAAAATTCGATAATTTTGGGTCCCAGAAGCGATCCGTACATTTCTAGTCAGTGCTAGAATGTTTTCAAGAGATAGACTCAAAACATGCTAAAAATCGATATTTTAAGTGTCCAAACTCGATATGTGCATGCATCTTCTGGACCCGTTTATATCTCAAATTCAGGCTCAAAACGCCCGAAAATTTGATATTTTTGGGTCCCAGAAGCGATTTGTACATGCCTACTCCTAGTTCGAGTATTTTCAAAATACAGGCCCAAAAAATGCTGAAAATCGATATTTTAGGTGTCCAAAGTCAATATGTGCATGCATCTTCTGTACCCGTTTAGATATCAAATTCAACCTCAAAACACCCGAAAATTCGATATTTTGGGGTCCCAGAAGCGATCTGGACATGCCTACTTAGTGCTAGAATATTTTCAAAATATAGGCCCAAAACATGCTAAAATTCGATATTTTAGGTGCCCAAAGTCGATATCTCAAATTCAGGCCCAAAACACCCGCAAATTCAATATTTTGGGGTCCCAGAAGCGAACTGTACATGCCTACTCCGTGTTAGAGTATTTTCAAAATACAGGCCCAAAACATGCTGAAAATCGATATTTTAGGTGCCCAAATTCAACATGTGTATGCATCTTCTGCACTCGTTTATATCTCAAATTTAACCTCAAAACACCCGAATTTTCGATAATTTTGAGTCCCAGAAGCGATCGGTACATGTCTAGTCAGTGCTAGAATGTTTTCAAAATATAGGCTCAAAACATGCTAAAAATCGATATTTTATGTGTCTAAAGTTGATATGTGCATGCACCTTCTGTACCCGTTTATATCCCAAATTCAGGCTCAAAACACCCGAAAATTCGATATTTTTGGGTCCCAGAAGCGATACGTACATGCCTACTCCTAGTTAGAGTAATTTCAAAATACAGAACCAAAACATGCTGAAAATCGATATTTTAGGTGCCCAAAGTCAATATGTGCATGCATCTTCTGTACCCGTTTATATCTCAATTTCAGGCTCAAAACACCCGAAAAATCGGTATTTTTGGGTCCCAGAAGCGATCTGTACATCCCTACTCCTAGTTAGAATGTTTTCAAAATACAAACCCAAAACATGCTCAAAATCGATATTTTAGGTGCCTAAAAGTCGATTTGTGCATGCATCTTCTGTACCCGTTTATATCTCAAATTCAGGCTCAAAATACCCGAAAATTCGATATTTTAACGTCCCAGAAGCGATCTGTACATGCCTACTCCTAGGTAGAGTATTTTCAAAATACAGGCCCAAAACATGCTGAAAATCGATATTTTAGTTGCCCAAAGTCAATATGTGTATGCATCTTCTGTACCCGTTTATATCTCAATTTCAAGCTCAAAACACCCGAAAATTCGGTATTTTTGGGTCCTAGAAGCGATCTGTACATCCCTACTCCTAGTTAGAATGTTTTCAATATACAGACCCAAAACATGCTCAAAATCGATATTTTAGGTGCCCAAAAGTCGATATGTGCATGCATCTTCTGTACCCGTTTATATCTCAAATTCAGGCTCAAAACACCCGAAAATTCGATAATTTTGGGTCCCTGAAGCGATCTGTATATGCCTACTCACTGCTAGAATGTTTTCAAAATATAGGCTCAAAACATGGTAAAAATCGATATTTTAAGTGTCCAAAGTCGATATGTGCATGCATCATCTGTACCCGTTTATATCTCAAATTCAGGCTCCAAACACCCGAAAATTAGATATTTTGAGGTCCCAGAAGTGATCTGTACATGCCTACTTAGTGCTAGAATATTTTCAAAATATAGGCCCAAAACATGCTAAAAATCGATATTTTAGGTGCCCAAAGTCGATATCTCAAATTCAGGCCCAAAACACCTGCAAATTCAATAGTTTGGGGTCCCAGAAGCGAACTGTATATGCCTACTCCGTGTTAGAGTATTTTCAAAATACAGGCCCAAAATATGCTGAAAATCGATATTTTAGGTGCCCAAAGTCAATATGTGCATGCATCTTCTGTACCCGTTTATATCTCAATTTCAGTCTCAAAACACCCGAAAATTTGGTATTTTTGGGTCCCAGAAGCGATCTGTACATCCCTACTCCTAGTTTTAGAATGTTTTCAAGATACAGACCCAAAACATGCTCAAAATCGATATTTTAGGTGACCAAAAGTCGATATGTGCATGCATCTTCTGTACCCGTTTATATCTCAAATTCAGGCTCAAAACACCGAAAAATTCGATATTTTGGGGTCCCAGAAGCGATCTGTACATGCCTACTCAGATGCAGGCCCAAAACATGCTGAAAATCGATATTTTAGGTGCCCAAAGTCAACATGTGTATGTATCTTCTGCACTCGTTTATATCTCAAATTTAACCTCAAAACACCCGAAAATTAGATAATTTTGAGTCCCAGAAGCGATCTGTACATGTCTAGTCAGTGCTAGAATGTTTTCAAAATATAGGCTCAAAACATGCTAAAAATCGATATTTTAAGTGTCTAAAGTCGATATGTGCATGCACCTTCTGTACCCGTTTATATCTCAAATTCAGGCTCAAAACACCCGAAAATTCGATATTTTTGGGTCCCAGAAGCGATCTGTACATGCCTACTCCTAGTTAGAGTATTCTCAAAATACAGGCCCAAAACATGCTGAAAATCGATATTTTAGGTGCCCAAAGTCAATATGTGCATGCATCTTCTGTACCCGTTTATATCTCAAATTCAGGCTCAAAACACCGAAAAATTCGATATTTTGGGGTCCCAGAAGCGATCTGTACATGCCTACTCAGATGCAGGCCCAAAACATGCTGAAAATCGATATTTTAGGTGCCCAAAGTTAACATGTGTATGTATCTTCTGCACTCGTTTATATCTCAAATTTAACCTCAAAACACCCGAAAATTCGATAATTTTGAGTCCCAGAAGCGATCTGTACATGTCTATTCAGTGCTAGAATGTTTTCAAAATATAGGCTCAAAACATGCTAATAATCGATATTTTAAGTGTCCAAAGTCGATTTCTCAAATTCAGGCCTAAAACACCCGAAAATTCGATATTTTGGGGTCCCAGAAGCGATCTGTACATGCCTACTCCAAGTTAGAGTATTTTCAAAATACAGGCTCAAAACATGCTGAAAATCGATATTTTAGGTGCCCAACGTCAATATGTGCATGCATCTTCTGCACCCGTTTATATCTCAAATTCAGGCTCAAAACACCCGAAAATTCGATATTTTGGGGTCCCAGAAGCGATCTCTGTACATGCCTACTCAGTGCTAGAATATTTTCAAAATATAGGCTCAAAACATGCTAAAAATCGATATTTTAGGTGCCCAAAGTCGATATCTTAAATTCAGGCCCAAAACACCAAAAAATTCGATATTTTGGGGTCCCAGAAGCGATCTGAACATGCCTACTCCGTGTTAGAGTATTTTCAATATACAGGTCCAAAACATACTGAAAATCGATCTTTTAGGTACCCATAAGTCGATATGTGGATTCATCTTCTGTACCCGTTTATATCCCAAATTCAACCTCAAAACACCCGAAAATTCGATATTTTGGGGTCCCAAAAGCGATCTGTACATGCCTACTCAGTGCTGGAATTTTTTTAAAATATAGGCTCAAAACATGCTAAAAATCGATATTTTAAGTGTCCAAAGTAGATATGTGCATGCATCATCTGTACCCGTTTATATCTCAAATTCAGGCTCAAAACACCCGAAAATTCGATATTTTGAGGTCCCATAAGTGATCTGTACATGCCTACATAGTGCTAGAATATTTTCAAAATATAGCCCCAAAACATGCTAAAAATCGATATTTTAGGTGCCCAAAGTCGATATCTCAAATTCAGGCCCAAAACACCCGAAAATTCGATATTTTGGGGTCTCAGAAGCGAACTGTACATGCCTACTCCGTGTTAGAGTATTTTCAAAATACAGGCCCAAAACATACTGAAAATCGATCTTTTAGGTGCCCAAAAGTCGATATGTGCATGCATCTTCTGTACCCGTTTATATCTCAAATTCAGGCTCCAAACACCCGAAAATTCGATATTTTGGAGTCCCAGAAGCGATCTGTACATGCCTACTCAGATGCAGGCCCAAAACATGCTGATAATTGATATTTTAGGTGCCCAAAGTCAACATGTGTATGCATCTTCTGCACTCGTTTATATCTCAAATTCAACCTCAAAACACCCGAAAATTCGATAATTTTGGGTCCCAGAAGCGATCTGTACATGTCTAGTCAGTGCTAGAATGTTTTCAAAAGATAGACTCAAAACATGCTAAAAATCGATATTTTAAGTGTCCAAACTCGATATGTGCATGCATCTTCTGGACCCGTTTATATCTGAAATTCAGGCTCAAAACACCCGAAAATTTGATATTTTTGGGTCCCAGAAGTGATTTGTACATGCCTACTCCTAGTTAGAGTATTTTCAAAATACAGGCCCAAAACATGCTGAAAATCGATATTTTAGGTGCCCAAAGTCAATATGTGCATGCATTTTCTGTACCCGTTTAGATCTCAAATTCAGGCTCAAAACACCCGAAAATTCGATATTTTGGGGTCCCAGAAGCGATCTGTACATGCCTACTTAGTGCTAGAATATTTTCTAAATATAGGCCCAAAACATGCTAAAATTCGATATTTTAGGTGCCCAAAGTCGATATCTCAAATTCAGGCCCAAAACACCCGCAAATTCAATATTTTGGGGTCCCAAAAGCGAACTGTACATGCCTACTCCGTGTTAGAGTATTTTCAAAATACAGGCCCAAAACATGCTGAAAATCGATATTTTAGGTGCCCAAAGTCAACATGTGTATGCATCTTCTGCACTCGTATATATCTCAAATTTAACCTCAAAACACCCGAAAATTCGATAATTTTGAGTCCCAGAAGCGATCTGTACATGTCTAGTCAGTGCTAGAATGTTTTCAAAATATAGGCTCAAAACATGCTAAAAATCGATATTTTAAGTGTCTAAAATCGATATGTGCTAGCACCTTCTGTACCCGTTTATATCTCAAATTCAGGCTCAAAAAACCCGAAAATTCGATATTTTTGGGTCCCAGAAGCGATCCGTACATGCCTACTCCTAGTTAGAGTATTTTCAAAATACAGACCCAAAACATGCTGAAAATCGATATTTTAGGTGCCCAAAGTCAATATGTGCATGCATCTTCTGTACCCGTTTATATCTCAAATTCAGGCTCAAAACACCCGAAAATTCGGTATTTTTCGGTCCTAGAAGCGATCTGTACATCCCTACTCCTAGTTAGAATGTTTTCAATATACAGACCCAAAACATGCTCAAAATCGATATTTTAGGTGCCCAAAAGTCGATATGTGCATGCATCTTCAGTACCCGTTTATATCTCAAATTCAGGCTCAAAAAACACGAAAATTCGATAATTTTGGATCCCAGAAGCAATATGTACATGCCTACTCAGTGCTAGAATATTTTCAAAATATAGGCTCAAAATATGCTAAAAATCGATATTTTAAGTGTCCAAAGTCGATATGTGCATGCATCATCTGTACCCGTTTATATCTCAAATTCAGGCTCAAAACACCCGAAAATTCGATATTTTGGGATCCCAGAAGTGATCTGTACATGCCTACATAGTGCTAGAATATTTTCAAAATATAGGCCCAAAACATGCTAAAAATCGATATTTTAGGTGCCCAAAGTCGATATCTCAAATTCAGGCCTAAAACACCGGAAAATTCGTTATTTTAGGGTCCCAAAAGCGAACTGTACATGCCTACTCCGTGTTAGAGTATTTTCAAAATACAGGCCCAAAACATACTGAAAATCGATCTTTTAGGTGCCCAAAAGTCGATATGTGCATGCATCTTCTGCACTCGTTTATATCTCAAATTCAGGCTCCAAACACCCGAAAATTCGATATTTTGGGGTTCCAGAAGCGATCTGTACATGCCTACTTAGATGTAGGTCCAAAACATGCTGAAAATCGATATTTTAGGTGACCAAAGTCAACATGTGTATGCATCTTCTGCACTCGTTTATATCTCAAATTTAACCTCAAAACACCCGAAAATTCGATAATTTTGAGTCCCAGAAGCGATCTGTACATGTCTAGTCAGTGCTAGAATGTTTTCAAAATATAGGCTCAAAACATGCTAAAAATCGATATTTTAAGTGTCTAAAGTCGATATGTGCATGCACCTTCTGTACCCGTTTATATCTCAAATTCAGGCTCAAAACACCCGAAAATTCGATATTTTTGGGTCCCAGAAGCGATCTGTACATGCCTACTCCTAGTTAGAGTATTTTCTAAATACAGGCCCAAAACAGGCTGAAAATCGATATTTTAGGTGCCCAACGTCAATATGTGCATGCATCTTCTGCACCCGTTTATATCTCAAATTCAGGCTCAAAACACCCGAATATTCGATATTTTGGGGTCCCAGAAGCGATCTCTGTACATGCCTACTCAGTGCTAGAATATTTTCAAAATATAGGCTCAAAACAAGCTAAAAATCGATATTTTAGGTGCCCAAAGTCGATATCTTAAATTCAGGCCCAAAACACCAAAAAATTCGATATTTTGGGGTCCCAGAAGCGATCTGAACATGCCTACTCCGTGTTAGAGTATTTTCAATATACAGGTCCAAAACATACTGAAAATCGATCTTTTAGGTACCCATAAGTCGATATGTGGATTCATCTTCTGTACCCGTTTATATCTCAAATTCAAGCTCAAAACACCCGAAAATTCGATATTTTGGGGTCCCAGAAGCGATTTGTACTTGCCTACTCCATGTTAGAGTATTTTCAAAATACAGGCCCAAAACATACTGAAAACCGATATTTTAGGTGACCAAAGTCAATATGTGTATGCATCTTCTGCACCCGTTTATATCCCAAATTCAACCTCAAAACACCCGAAAATTCGATATTTTGGGGTCCCAAAAGCGATCTGTACATGCCTACTCCTAGTTAGAGTATTTTCAAAATACAGGCCCAAAACATGCTGAAAATCGATATTTTAGGTGCCCAAAGTCAATATGTGCATGCATCTTCTGTACCCGTTTAGATCTCAAATTCAGGCTCAAAACACCCGAAAATTCGATATTTTGGGGTCCCAGAAGCGATCTGTACATGCCTACTTAGTGCTAGAATATTTTCTAAATATAGGCCCAAAACATGCTAAAATTCGATATTTTAGGTGCCCAAAGTCGATATCTTAAATTCAGGCCCAAAACACCAAAAAATTCGATATTTTGGGGTCCCAGAAGCGATCTGAACATGCCTACTCCGTGTTAGAGTATTTTCAATATACAGGTCCAAAACATACTGAAAATCGATCTTTTAGGTACCCATAAGTCGATATGTGGATTCATCTTCTGTACCCGTTTATATCCCAAATTCAACCTCAAAACACCCGAAAATTCGATATTTTGGGGTCCCAAAAGCGATCTGTACATGCCTACTCAGTGCTGGAATTTTTTTAAAATATAGGCTCAAAACATGCTAAAAATCGATATTTTAAGTGTCCAAAGTAGATATGTGCATGCATCATCTGTACCCGTTTATATCTCAAATTCAGGCTCAAAACACCCGAAAATTCGATATTTTGAGGTCCCATAAGTGATCTGTACATGCCTACATAGTGCTAGAATATTTTCAAAATATAGCCCCAAAACATGCTAAAAATCGATATTTTAGGTGCCCAAAGTCGATATCTCAAATTCAGGCCCAAAACACCCGAAAATTCGATATTTTGGGGTCTCAGAAGCGAACTGTACATGCCTACTCCGTGTTAGAGTATTTTCAAAATACAGGCCCAAAACATACTGAAAATCGATCTTTTAGGTGCCCAAAAGTCGATATGTGCATGCATCTTCTGTACCCGTTTATATCTCAAATTCAGGCTCCAAACACCCGAAAATTCGATATTTTGGAGTCCCAGAAGCGATCTGTACATGCCTACTCAGATGCAGGCCCAAAACATGCTGATAATTGATATTTTAGGTGCCCAAAGTCAACATGTGTATGCATCTTCTGCACTCGTTTATATCTCAAATTCAACCTCAAAACACCCGAAAATTCGATAATTTTGGGTCCCAGAAGCGATCTGTACATGTCTAGTCAGTGCTAGAATGTTTTCAAAAGATAGACTCAAAACATGCTAAAAATCGATATTTTAAGTGTCCAAACTCGATATGTGCATGCATCTTCTGGACCCGTTTATATCTGAAATTCAGGCTCAAAACACCCGAAAATTTGATATTTTTGGGTCCCAGAAGTGATTTGTACATGCCTACTCCTAGTTAGAGTATTTTCAAAATACAGGCCCAAAACATGCTGAAAATCGATATTTTAGGTGCCCAAAGTCAATATGTGCATGCATTTTCTGTACCCGTTTAGATCTCAAATTCAGGCTCAAAACACCCGAAAATTCGATATTTTGGGGTCCCAGAAGCGATCTGTACATGCCTACTTAGTGCTAGAATATTTTCTAAATATAGGCCCAAAACATGCTAAAATTCGATATTTTAGGTGCCCAAAGTCGATATCTCAAATTCAGGCCCAAAACACCCGCAAATTCAATATTTTGGGGTCCCAAAAGCGAACTGTACATGCCTACTCCGTGTTAGAGTATTTTCAAAATACAGGCCCAAAACATGCTGAAAATCGATATTTTAGGTGCCCAAAGTCAACATGTGTATGCATCTTCTGCACTCGTATATATCTCAAATTTAACCTCAAAACACCCGAAAATTCGATAATTTTGAGTCCCAGAAGCGATCTGTACATGTCTAGTCAGTGCTAGAATGTTTTCAAAATATAGGCTCAAAACATGCTAAAAATCGATATTTTAAGTGTCTAAAATCGATATGTGCTAGCACCTTCTGTACCCGTTTATATCTCAAATTCAGGCTCAAAAAACCCGAAAATTCGATATTTTTGGGTCCCAGAAGCGATCCGTACATGCCTACTCCTAGTTAGAGTATTTTCAAAATACAGACCCAAAACATGCTGAAAATCGATATTTTAGGTGCCCAAAGTCAATATGTGCATGCATCTTCTGTACCCGTTTATATCTCAAATTCAGGCTCAAAACACCCGAAAATTCGGTATTTTTCGGTCCTAGAAGCGATCTGTACATCCCTACTCCTAGTTAGAATGTTTTCAATATACAGACCCAAAACATGCTCAAAATCGATATTTTAGGTGCCCAAAAGTCGATATGTGCATGCATCTTCAGTACCCGTTTATATCTCAAATTCAGGCTCAAAAAACACGAAAATTCGATAATTTTGGATCCCAGAAGCAATATGTACATGCCTACTCAGTGCTAGAATATTTTCAAAATATAGGCTCAAAATATGCTAAAAATCGATATTTTAAGTGTCCAAAGTCGATATGTGCATGCATCATCTGTACCCGTTTATATCTCAAATTCAGGCTCAAAACACCCGAAAATTCGATATTTTGGGATCCCAGAAGTGATCTGTACATGCCTACATAGTGCTAGAATATTTTCAAAATATAGGCCCAAAACATGCTAAAAATCGATATTTTAGGTGCCCAAAGTCGATATCTCAAATTCAGGCCTAAAACACCGGAAAATTCGTTATTTTAGGGTCCCAAAAGCGAACTGTACATGCCTACTCCGTGTTAGAGTATTTTCAAAATACAGGCCCAAAACATACTGAAAATCGATCTTTTAGGTGCCCAAAAGTCGATATGTGCATGCATCTTCTGCACTCGTTTATATCTCAAATTCAGGCTCCAAACACCCGAAAATTCGATATTTTGGGGTTCCAGAAGCGATCTGTACATGCCTACTTAGATGTAGGTCCAAAACATGCTGAAAATCGATATTTTAGGTGACCAAAGTCAACATGTGTATGCATCTTCTGCACTCGTTTATATCTCAAATTTAACCTCAAAACACCCGAAAATTCGATAATTTTGAGTCCCAGAAGCGATCTGTACATGTCTAGTCAGTGCTAGAATGTTTTCAAAATATAGGCTCAAAACATGCTAAAAATCGATATTTTAAGTGTCTAAAGTCGATATGTGCATGCACCTTCTGTACCCGTTTATATCTCAAATTCAGGCTCAAAACACCCGAAAATTCGATATTTTTGGGTCCCAGAAGCGATCTGTACATGCCTACTCCTAGTTAGAGTATTTTCTAAATACAGGCCCAAAACAGGCTGAAAATCGATATTTTAGGTGCCCAACGTCAATATGTGCATGCATCTTCTGCACCCGTTTATATCTCAAATTCAGGCTCAAAACACCCGAATATTCGATATTTTGGGGTCCCAGAAGCGATCTCTGTACATGCCTACTCAGTGCTAGAATATTTTCAAAATATAGGCTCAAAACATGCTAAAAATCGATATTTTAGGTGCCCAAAGTCGATATCTTAAATTCAGGCCCAAAACACCAAAAAATTCGATATTTTGGGGTCCCAGAAGCGATCTGAACATGCCTACTCCGTGTTAGAGTATTTTCAATATACAGGTCCAAAACATACTGAAAATCGATCTTTTAGGTACCCATAAGTCGATATGTGGATTCATCTTCTGTACCCGTTTATATCTCAAATTCAAGCTCAAAACACCCGAAAATTCGATATTTTGGGGTCCCAGAAGCGATTTGTACTTGCCTACTCCATGTTAGAGTATTTTCAAAATACAGGCCCAAAACATACTGAAAACCGATATTTTAGGTGACCAAAGTCAATATGTGTATGCATCTTCTGCACCCGTTTATATCCCAAATTCAACCTCAAAACACCCGAAAATTCGATATTTTGGGGTCCCAAAAGCGATCTGTACATGCCTACTCAGTGCTGGAATTTTTTTAAAATATAGGCTCAAAACATGCTAAAAATCGATATTTTAAGTGTCCAAAGTAGATATGTGCATGCATCATCTGTACCCGTTTATATCTCAAATTCAGGCTCAAAACACCCGAAAATTCGATATTTTGAGGTCCCAGAAGTGATCTGTACATGCCTACATAGTGCTAGAATATTTTCAAAATATAGCCCCAAAACATGCTAAAAATCGATATTTTAGGTGCCCAAAGTCGATATCTCAAATTCAGGCCCAAAACACCCGAAAATTCGATATTTTGGGGTCTCAGAAGCGAACTGTACATGCCTACTCCGTGTTAGAGTATTTTCAAAATACAGGCCCAAAACATACTGAAAATCGATCTTTTAGGTGCCCAAAAGTCGATATGTGCATGCATCTTCTGTACCCGTTTATATCTCAAATTCAGGCTCCAAACACCCGAAAATTCGATATTTTGGAGTCCCAGAAGCGATCTGTACATGCCTACTCAGATGCAGGCCCAAAACATGCTGAAAATTGATATTTTAGGTGCCCAAAGTCAACATGTGTATGCATCTTCTGCACTCGTTTATATCTCAAATTCAACCTCAAAACACCCGAAAATTCGATAATTTTGGGTCCCAGAAGCGATCTGTACATGTCTAGTCAGTGCTAGAATGTTTTCAAAAGATAGACTCAAAACATGCTAAAAATCGATATTTTAAGTGTCCAAACTCGATATGTGCATGCATCTTCTGGACCCGTTTATATCTCAAATTCAGGCTCAAAACACCCGAAAATTTGATATTTTTGGGTCCCAGAAGTGATTTGTACATGCCTACTCCTAGTTAGAGTATTTTCAAAATACAGGCCCAAAACATGCTGAAAATCGATATTTTAGGTGCCCAAAGTCAATATGTGCATGCATCTTCTGTACCCGTTTAGATCTCAAATTCAGGCTCAAAACACCCGAAAATTCGATATTTTGGGGTCCCAGAAGCGATCTGTACATGCCTACTTAGTGCTAGAATATTTTCTAAATATAGGCCCAAAACATGCTAAAATTCGATATTTTAGGTGCCCAAAGTCGATATCTCAAATTCAGGCCCAAAACACCCGCAAATTCAATATTTTGGGGTCCCAAAAGCGAACTGTACATGCCTACTCCGTGTTAGAGTATTTTCAAAATACAGGCCCAAAACATGCTGAAAATCGATATTTTAGGTGCCCAAAGTCAACATGTGTATGCATCTTCTGCACTCGTATATATCTCAAATTTAACCTCAAAACACCCGAAAATTCGATAATTTTGAGGCCCAGAAGCGATCTGTACATGTCTAGTCAGTGCTAGAATGTTTTCAAAATATAGGCTCAAAACATGCTAAAAATCGATATTTTAAGTGTCTAAAGTCGATATGTGCTAGCACCTTCTGTACCCGTTTATATCTCAAATTCAGGCTCAAAAAACCCGAAAATTCGATATTTTTGGGTCCCAGAAGCGATCCGTACATGCCTACTCCTAGTTAGAGTATTTTCAAAATACAGACCCAAAACATGCTGAAAATCGATATTTTAGGTGCCCAAAGTCAATATGTGCATGCATCTTCTGTACCCGTTTATATCTCAAATTCAGGCTCAAAACACCCGAAAATTCGGTATTTTTCGGTCCTAGAAGCGATCTGTACATCCCTACTCCTAGTTAGAATGTTTTCAATATACAGACCCAAAACATGCTCAAAATCGATATTTTAGGTGCCCAAAAGTCGATATGTGCATGCATCTTCAGTACCCGTTTATATCTCAAATTCAGGCTCAAAAAACACGAAAATTCGATAATTTTGGATCCCAGAAGCAATATGTACATGCCTACTCAGTGCTAGAATATTTTCAAAATATAGGCTCAAAATATGCTAAAAATCGATATTTTAAGTGTCCAAAGTCGATATGTGCATGCATCATCTGTACCCGTTTATATCTCAAATTCAGGCTCAAAACACCCGAAAATTCGATATTTTGGGATCCCAGAAGTGATCTGTACATGCCTACATAGTGCTAGAATATTTTCAAAATATAGGCCCAAAACATGCTAAAAATCGATATTTTAGGTGCCCAAAGTCGATATCTCAAATTCAGGCCTAAAACACCGGAAAATTCGTTATTTTAGGGTCCCAAAAGCGAACTGTACATGCCTACTCCGTGTTAGAGTATTTTCAAAATACAGGCACAAAACATACTGAAAATCGATCTTTTAGGTGCCCAAAAGTCGATATGTGCATGCATCTTCTGCACTCGTTTATATCTCAAATTCAGGCTCCAAACACCCGAAAATTCGATATTTTGGGGTTCCAGAAGCGATCTGTACATGCCTACTTAGATGTAGGTCCAAAACATGCTGAAAATCGATATTTTAGGTGACCAAAGTCAACATGTGTATGCATCTTCTGCACTCGTTTATATCTCAAATTTAACCTCAAAACACCCGAAAATTCGATAATTTTGAGTCCCAGAAGCGATCTGTACATGTCTAGTCAGTGCTAGAATGTTTTCAAAATATAGGCTCAAAACATGCTAAAAATCGATATTTTAAGTGTCTAAAGTCGATATGTGCATGCACCTTCTGTACCCGTTTATATCTCAAATTCAGGCTCAAAACACCCGAAAATTCGATATTTTTGGGTCCCAGAAGCGATCTGTACATGCCTACTCCTAGTTAGAGTATTTTCTAAATACAGGCCCAAAACATGCTGAAAATCGATATTTTAGGTGCCCAAAGTCAATATGTGCATGCATCTTCTGTACCCGTTTATATCTCAATTTCAGGCTCAAAACACCGGAAAAATCGGTATTTTTGGGTCCCAGAAGCGATCTGTACATCCCTACTCCTAGTTAGAATGTTTTCAAGATACAAACCCAAAACATGCTCAAAATCGATATTTTAGGTGACCAAAAGTTGATATGTGCATGCATCTTCTGTACCCGTTTATATCTCAAATTCAGGCTAAAAACACCTGAAAATTCGATAATTTTGGGTCCCAGAAGCGATATGTACATGCCTACTCAGTGCTAGAATATTTTCAAAATATAGGCTCAAAACATGCTAAAAATCGATATTTTAAGTGTCCAAAGTCGATTTCTCAAATTCAGGCCTAAAACACCCGAAAATTCGATATTTTGGGGTCCCAGAAGCGATCTGTACATGCCTACTCCAAGTTAGAGTATTTTCAAAATACAGGCTCAAAACATGCTGAAAATCGATATTTTAGGTGCCCAAAGTCAATATGTGCATGCATCTTCTGCACCCGTTTATATCTCAAATTCAGGCTCAAAACACCCGAAAATTCGATATTTTGGGGTCCCAGAAGCGATCTCTGTACATGCCTACTCAGTGCTAGAATATTTTCAAAATATAGGCTCAAAACATGCTAAAAATCGATATTTTAGGTGCCCAAAGTCGATATCTTAAATTCAGGCCCAAAACACCAAAAAATTCGATATTTTGGGGTCCCAGAAGCGATCTGAACATGCCTACTCCGTGTTAGAGTATTTTCAATATACAGGTCCAAAACATACTGAAAATCGATCTTTTAGGTACCCATAAGTCGATATGTGGATTCATCTTCTGTACCCGTTTATATCTCAAATTCAAGCTCAAAACACCCGAAAATTCGATATTTTGGGGTCCCAGAAGCGATCTGTACTTGCCTACTCCGTGTTAGAGTATTTTCAAAATACAGGCCCAAAACATACTGAAAACCGATATTTTAGGTGACCAAAGTCAATATGTGTATGCATCTTCTGCACCCGTTTATATCCCAAATTCAGGCTCCAAACAAACGAAAATTCGATATTTTGGGGTCCCAGAAGTGATCTGTACATGCCTACATAGTGCTAGAATATTTTCAAAATATAGCCCCAAAACATGCTAAAAATCGATATTTTAGGTGCCCAAAGTCGATATCTCAAATTCAGTCCCAAAACACCCGAAAATTCGATATTTTGGGGTCTCAGAAGCGAACTGTACATGCCTACTCCGTGTTAGAGTATTTTCAAAATACAGGCCCAAAACATACTGAAAATCGATCTTTTAGGTGCCCAAAAGTCGATATGTGCATGCATCTTCTGTACCCGTTTATATCTCAAATTCAGGCACCAAACAATCGAAAATTCGATATTTTGGAGTCCCAGAAGCGATCTGTACATGCCTACTCAGATGCAGGCCCAAAACATGCTGAAAATTGATATTTTAGGTGCCCAAAGTCAACATGTGTATGCATCTTCTGCACTCGTTTATATCTCATATTCAACCTCAAAACACCCGAAAATTCGATAATTTTGGGTCCCAGAAGAGATCTGTACATGTCTAGTCAGTGCTAGAATGTTTTCAAAAGATAGACTCAAAACATGCTGAAAATCGATATTTTAAGTGTCCAAACTCGATATGTGCATGCATCTTCTGGACCCGTTTATATCTCAAATTCAGGCTCAAAACACCCGAAAATTTGATATTTTTGGGTCCCAGAAGTGATTTGTACATGCCTACTCCTAGTTAGAGTATTTTCAAAATACAGGCCCAAAACATGCTGAAAATCGATATTTTAGGTGCCCAAAGTCAATATGTGCATGCATCTTCTGTACCCGTTTAGATCTCAAATTCAGGCTCAAAACACCCGAAAATTCGATATTTTGGGGTCCCAGAAGCGATCTGTACATGCCTACTTAGTGCTAGAATATTTTCTAAATATAGGCCCAAAACATGCTAAAATTCGATATTTTAGGTGCCCAAAGTCGATATCTCAAATTAAGGCCCAAAACACCCGCAAATTCAATATTTTGGGGTCCCAAAAGCGAACTGTACATGCCTACTCCGTGTTAGAGTATTTTCAAAATACAGGCCCAAAACATGCTGAAAATCGATATTTTAGGTGCCCAAAGTCAACATGTGTATGCATCTTCTGCACTCGTTTATATCTCAAATTTAACCTCAAAACACCCGAAAATTCGATAATTTTGAGTCCCAGAAGCGATCTGTACATGTCTAGTCAGTGCTAGAATGTTTTCAAAATATAGGCTCAAAACATGCTAAAAATCGATATTTTAAGTGTCTAAAGTCGATATGTGCTAGAACCTTCTGTACCCGTTTATATCTCAAATTCAGGCTCAAAAAACCAGAAAATTCGATATTTTTGGGTCCCAGAAGCGATCCGTACATGCCTACTCCTAGTTAGAGTATTTTCAAAATACAGACCCAAAACATGCTGAAAATCGATATTTTAGGTGCCCAAAGTCAATATGTGCATGCATCTTCTGTACCCGTTTATATCTCAATTTCAGGCTCAAAACACCCGAAAAATCGGTATTTTTGGGTCCCAGAAGCGATGTGTACATCCCTACTCCTAGTTAGAATGTTTTCAAGATACAAACCCAAAACATGCTCAAAATCGTTATTTTAGGTGCCCAAAAGTCGATTTGTGCATGCATCTTCAGTACCCGTTTATATCTCAAATTCAGACTCAAAACACGCGAAAATTCGATATTTTAAGGTCCCAGAAGCGATCTGTACATGCCTACTCCTAGTTAGAGTATTTTCAAAATACAGGCCCAAAACATGCTGAAAATCGATATTTTAGGTGCCCAAAGTCAATATGTGCATGCATCTTCTGTACCCGTTTATATCTCAAATTCAGGCTCAAAACACCCGAAAATTCGGTATTTTTGGGTCCTAGAAGCGATCTGTACATCCCTACTCCTAGTTAGAATGTTTTCAATATACAGACCCAAAACATGCTCAAAATCGATATTTTAGGTGCCCAAAAGTCGATATGTGCATGCATCTTCTGTACCCGTTTATATCTCAAATTCAGGCTCAAAAAGCACGAAAATTCGATAATTTTGGGTCCCAGAAGCAATATGTACATGACTACTCAGTGCTAGAATATTTTCAAAATATAGGCTCAAAATATGATAAAAATCGATATTTTAAGTGTCCAAAGTCGATATGTGCATGCATCATCTGTACCCGTTTATATCTCAAATTCAGGCTCAAAACACCCGAAAATTCGATATTTTGGGGTCCCAGAAGTGATCTGTACATGCCTACTTAGTGCTAGAATATTTTCAAAATATAGGCCCAAAACATGCTAAAAATCGATATTTTAGGTGCCCAAAGTCGATATCTCAAATTCAGGCCTAAAACACCGGAAAATTCGTTATTTTAGGGTCCCAAAAGCGAACTGTACATGCCTACTCCGTGTTAGAGTATTTTCAAAATACAGGCACAAAACATACTGAAAATCGATCTTTTAGGTGCCCAAAAGTCGATATGTGCATGCATCTTCTGCACTCGTTTATATCTCAAATTCAGGCTCCAAACACCCGAAAATTCGATATTTTGGGGTTCCAGAAGCGATCTGTACATGCCTACTTAGATGCAGGTCCAAAACATGCTGAAAATCGATATTTTAGGTGACCAAAGTCAACATGTGTATGCATCTTCTGCACTCGTTTATATCTCAAATTCAGGCTCCAAACACCCGAAAATTCGATAATTTTTGGTCCCAGAAGTGATCTGTACATATCTAGTCAGTGCTAAAATGTTTTCAAAATATAGGCTTAAAACATGCTAAAAATCGATATTTTAAGTGTCCAAAGTCGATATGTGAATGCAAATTCTGTACCCGTTTATATCTCAAATTCAGTCTCAAAACACCGGAAAATTCAATATTTTTGGGTCCCAGAAGCGATCTGTACATGCCTACTCAGATGCAGGCCCAAAACATGCTTAAAATCGATATTTTAGGTGCCCAAAGTCAACATGTGTATGCATCTTCTGCACTCGTTTATATCTCAAATTTAACCTCAAAACACCCGAAAATTCGATAATTTTGAGTCCCAGAAGCGATCTGTACATGTCTAGTCAGTGCTAGAATGTTTTCAAAATATAGGCTCAAAACATGCTAAAAATCGATATTTTAAGTGTCTAAAGTCGATATGTGCATGCACCTTCTGTACCTGTTTATATCTCAAATTCAGGCTCAAAACACCCGAAAATTCGATATTTTTGGGTCCCAGAAGCGATCTGTACATGCCTACTCCTAGTTAGAGTATTTTCAAAATACAGGCCCAAAACATGCTGAAAATCGATATTTTAGGTGCCCAAAGTCAATATGTGCATGCATCTTCTGTACCCTTTTATATCTCAATTTCAGGCTCAAAACACCCGAAAAATCGGTATTTTTGGGTCACAGAAGCGATCTGTACATCCCTACTCCTAGTTAGAATGTTTTCAAGATACAAACCCAAAACATGCTCAAAATCGATATTTTAGGTGCCCAAAAGTCGATATGTGCATGCATCTTCAGTACCCGTTTATATCTCAAATTCAGTCTTAAAACACCCGAAAATTCGATATTTTGGGGTCCCAGAAGCGATCTGTATATGCCTACTTAGTCCTAGAATATTTTCAAAATATAGGCCCAAAACATGCTAAAAATCGATATTTTAGGTGCCCAAAGTCGATATCTCAAATTCAGGCCCAAAACACCCAAAAATTCGATATTTTGGGGTCCCAGAATCGATCTGTACTTGCCTACTCCATGTTAGAGTATTTTCAA
Source organism: Petrolisthes cinctipes (assembly GCA_033782935.1). NCBI lineage: Eukaryota > Metazoa > Arthropoda > Malacostraca > Decapoda > Porcellanidae > Petrolisthes > Petrolisthes cinctipes. The sequence continues at coordinate 206,213 of JAWQEG010000433.1, read as the reverse complement.
AATACAGGCCCAAAACAAGCTGAAAATTGATATTTTAGGTGACCAAAGTCAATATGTGTATGCATCTTCTGCACCCGTTTATATCCCAAATTCAACCTCACAACAACCGAAAATTCGATATTTTTGGGTCCCAGAAGTGATCTGTACATGCCTACTCAGTGCTAGAATGTTTTCAAAATATAGGCTCAAAACATGCTAAAAATCGATATTTTAAGTGTCCAAAGTCGATATGTGCATGCATCATCTGTACCCGTAAATATCTCAAATTCAGGCTCAAAACACCCGAAAATTCGATATTTTGGGGTCCCAGAAGCGATCTGTACATGCCTACTCCTAGTTAGAGTATTTTCAAAATACAGGCCCAAAACATGCTGAAAATCGATATTTTAGGTGCCCAAAGTCAATATGTGCATGTATCTTCTGTACCCGTTTATATCTCAAATTCAGGCTCAAAACACCCGAAAATTCGATATTTTGGGGTCCCAGAAGCGATCTGTACATGCCTACTCAGTGCTAGAATATTTTCAAAATATAGGCTCAAAACATGCTAAAAATCGATATTTTAGGTGCCCAAAGTCGATATCTCAAATTCAGGCCCAAAACACCCAAAAATTCGATATTTTGGGGTCCCAGAAGCGAACTGTACATGCCTACTCCGTGTTAGAGTATTTTCAATATAAGGCCCAAAACATACTGAAAATCGATCTTTTAGGTGCCCAAAAGTCGATATGTGGATGAATCTTCTGTACCCGTTTATATCTCAAATTCAGGCTCAAAACACACTAAAATTCGATAATTTTGGGTCCCAGAAGCGTTATGTACATGCCTACTCAGTGCTAGAATATTTTCAAAATATAGGCTCAAAATATGCTAAAAATCGATATTTTAAGTGTCCAAAGTCGATATGTGCATGCATCATCTGTACCCGTTTATATCTCAAATTCAGGCTCAAAACACCCGAAAATTCTATATTTTGGGGTCCCAGAAGTGATCTGTACATGCCTACTTAGTGCTAGAATATTTTCAAAATATAGGCCCAAAACATGCTAAAAATCGATATTTTAGGTGCCCAAAGTCGATATCTCAAATTCAGGCCTAAAACACCGGAAAATTCGATATTTTAGGGTCCCAGAAGCGAACTGTACATGCCTACTCCGTGTTAGAGTATTTTCAAAATACAGGCACAAAACATACTGAAAATCGATCTTTTAGGTGCCCAAAAGTCGATATGTGAATGCATCTTCTGTACCCGTTTATATCTCAAATTCAGGCTCCAAACACCCGAAAATTCGATATTTTGGGGTTCCAGAAGCGATCTGTACATGCCTACTTAGATGCAGGCCCAAAACATGCTGAAAATCGATATTTTAGGTGACCAAAGTCAACATGTGTATGCATCTTCTGCACTCGTTTATATCTCAAATTCAGGCTCCAAACACCCGAAAATTCGATAATTTTGGGTCCCAGAAGCGATCTGTACATATCTAGTCAGTGCTAAAATGTTTTCAAAATATAGGCATAAAACATGCTAAAAATCGATATTTTAAGTGTCCAAAGTCGATATGTGAATGCACATTCTGTACCCGTTTATATCTCAAATTCAGGCTCAAAACACCGGAAAATACAATATTTTTGGGTCCCAGAAGCGATCTGTACATGCCTACTCCTAGTTAGAATATTTTCAAAATACAGGCCCAAAACATGCTGAAAATCGATATTGTATGTGCCCAAAGTCAATATGTGCATGCATCTTCTGTACCCTTTTATATCTCAATTTCAGACTCAAAACACCCGAAAATTCGGTATTTTTGGGTCTCAGTAGCGATCTGTACATCCCTACTCCTACTTAGAATGTTTTCAAGATACAGACCCAAAACAAGCTCAAAATCGATATTTTAGGTGCCGAAAAGTCGATATGTGCATGCATCTTCTGTACCCGTTTATATCTCAAATTCAGGCTCAAAACACCCAAAAATTCGATATTTTGGGGTTCCAGAAGCAATCTGTACATGCCTACTCAGATGCAGGCCCAAAACATGCTGAAAATCGATATTTTAGGTGCCCAAAGTCAACATGTGTATGCATCTTCTGCACTCGTTTATATCTCAAATTTAACCTCAAAACACCCGAAAATTCGATTATTTTGAGTCCCAGAAGCGATCTGTACATGTCTAGTCAGTGCTAGAATGTTTTCAAAATATAGGCTCAAAACATGCTAAAAATCGATATTTTAAGTGTCTAAAGTCGATATGTGCATGCACCTTCTGTACCTGTTTATATCTCAAATTCAGGCTCAAAACACCCGAAAATTCGATATTTTTGGGTCCCAGAAGCGATCTGTACATGCCTACTCCTAGTTAGAGTATTTTCAAAATACAGGCCCAAAACATGCTGAAAATCGATATTTTAGGTGCCCAAAAGTCGATATGTGCATGCATCTTCAGTACCCGTTTATATCTCAAATTAAGGCTTAAAACACCCGAAAATTCGATATTTTGGGGTCCCAGAAGCGATCTGTACATGCCTACTCCTAGTTAGAGTATTTTCAAAATATAGGCCGAAAACATGCTGAAAATCGATATTTTAGGTGCCCAAAGTCAATATGTGCATGCATCTTCTGTACCCGTTTATATCTCAAATTCAGGCTCAAAACACCCGAAAATTCGATATTTTGGGGTCCCAGAAGCGATCTGTACATGCCTAATCAGTGCTAGAATATTTTCAAAATATAGGCTCAAAACATGCTAAAAATCGATCTTTTAGGTGCCCAAAAGTCGATATGTGGATGCATCTGTACCCGTTTATATCTCAAATTCAAGATCAAAACACCCGAAAATTCGATATTTTGGGGTCCCAGAAGCGATCTGTACTTGCCTACTCCGTGTTAGAGGATTTTCAATATACAGGCCCAAAACATACTGAAAATCGATATTTTAGGTGACCAAAGTCAATATGTGTATGCATCTTCTGAACCCGTTTATATCCCAAATTCAACCTCAAAACACCCGAAAATTCGATATTTTTTGGTCCCAGAAGCGATCTGTACATGCCTACTCAGTGCTAGAATGTTTTCAAAATATAGGCTCAAAACATGCTAGAAATCGATATTTTAAGTGTCCAAAGTCGATATGTGCATGCATCATCTGTACCCGTTTATATTTCAAATTCAGGATCAAAACACCCGAAAATTCGATATTTTGGGGTTCCAGAAGTGATCTGTACATGCCTACTTAGTGCTAGAATATTTTCAAAATATAGGCCCAAAACATGCTAAAAATCGATATTTTAGGTGCCCAAAGTCGATACCTTAAAATAAGGCCCAAAACACCCGAAAATTCGATATTTTGGGGTCCCAAAAGCGATCTGTACTTGCCTACTCCGTGTTAGAGTATTTTCAAAATACAGGTCCAAAACAAGCTGAAAATCGATATTTTAGGTTACCAAATTCAATATGTGTATGCATCTTCTGCACCCGTTTATATCCCAAATTCAGGCTCCAAACACCCGAAAATTCGATATTTTTGGGTCCCAGAAGCAATCTGTACATGCCTACTCAGTGCTAGAATGTTTTCAAAATATAGGCTCAAAACATGCAAAAAATCGATATTTTAAGTGTCCAAAGTCGATATGTGCATGCATCATCTGTACCCGTTTATATCTCAAATTCGGGCTCAAAACACCCGAAAATTCGATATTTTGGGGTCCCATAAGTGATCTGTACATGCCTACTTAGTGCTAGAATATTTACAAAATATAGGCCCAAAACATGCTAAAAATCGATATTGTAGCTGCCCAAATTCGATATCTCAAATTCAGGCCCAAAACACACGAAAATTCGATATTTTGGGGTCCCAGAAGCGAACTGTACATGCCTACTCCGTGTTAGAGTATTTTCAAAATACAGGCCCAAAACATACTGAAAATCGATATTTTAGGTGACCAAAGTCAATATGTGTATGCATCTTCTGAACCCGTTTATATCTCAATTTCAGGCTCAAAACACCCGAAAAATCGGTATTTTTGGGTCACAGAAGCGATCTGTACATCCCTACTCCTAGTTAGAATGTTTTCAAGATACAAACCCAAAACATGCTCAAAATCGATATTTTAGGTGCCCAAAAGTCGATATGTGCATGCATCTTCAGTACCCGTTTATATCTCAAATTCAGTCTTAAAACACCCGAAAATTCGATATTTTGGGGTCCCAGAAGCGATCTGTATATGCCTACTTAGTCCTAGAATATTTTCAAAATATAGGCCCAAAACATGCTAAAAATCGATATTTTAGGTGCCCAAAGTCGATATCTCAAATTCAGGCCCAAAACACCCAAAAATTCGATATTTTGGGGTCCCAGAATCGATCTGTACTTGCCTACTCCATGTTAGAGTATTTTCAAAATACAGGCCCAAAACAAACTGAAAATTGATATTTTAGGTGACCAAAGTCAATATGTGTATGCATCTTCTGCACCCGTTTATATCCCAAATTCAACCTCACAACAACCGAAAATTCGATATTTTTGGGTCCCAGAAGTGATCTGTACATGCCTACTCAGTGCTAGAATGTTTTCAAAATATAGGCTCAAAACATGCTAAAAATCGATATTTTAAGTGTCCAAAGTCGATATGTGCATGCATCATCTGTACCCGTAAATATCTCAAATTCAGGCTCAAAACACCCGAAAATTCGATATTTTGGGGTCCCAGAAGCGATCTGTACATGCCTACTCCTAGTTAGAGTATTTTCAAAATACAGGCCCAAAACATGCTGAAAATCGATATTTTAGGTGCCAAAAGTCAATATGTGCATGTATCTTCTGTACCCGTTTATATCTCAAATTCAGGCTCAAAACACCCGAAAATTCGATATTTTGGGGTCCCAGAAGCGATCTGTACATGCCTACTCAGTGCTAGAATATTTTCAAAATATAGGCTCAAAACATGCTAAAAATCGATATTTTAGGTGCCCAAAGTCGATATCTCAAATTCAGGCCCAAAACACCCAAAAATTCGATATTTTGGGGTCCCAGAAGCGAACTGTACATGCCTACTCCGTGTTAGAGTATTTTCAATATAAGGCCCAAAACATACTGAAAATCGATCTTTTAGGTGCCCAAAAGTCGATATGTGGATGCATCTTCTGTACCCGTTTATATCTCAAATTCAAGCTCAAAATACCCGAAAATTCTATATTTTGGGGTCCCAGAAGCGATCTGTACATCCCTAATCCTAGTTAGAATGTTTTCAATATACAAACCCAAAACATGCTCAAAATCGATATTTAAGGTGCCCAAAAGTCGATTTGTGCATGCATCTTCAGTACCCGTTTATATCTCAAATTCAGACTCAAAACACGCGAAAATTCGATATTTTAGGGTCCCAGAAGCGATCTGTACATGCCTACTCCTAGTTAGAGTATTTTCAAAATACAGGCCCAAAACATGCTGAAAATCGATATTTTAGGTGCCCAAAGTCAATATGTGCATGCATCTTCTGTACCCGTTTATATCTCAAATTCAGGCTCAAAACACCCAAAAATTCGGTATTTTTGGGTCCTAGAAGCGATCTGTACATCCCTACTCCTAGTTAGAATGTTTTCAATATACAGACCCAAAACATGCTCAAAATCGATATTTTAGGTGCCCAAAAGTCGATATGTGCATGCATCTTCTGTACCCGTTTATATCTCAAATTCAGGCTCAAAACACACTAAAATTCGATTATTTTGGGTCCCAGAAGCGTTATGTACATGCCTACTCAGTGCTAGAATATTTTCAAAATATAGGCTCAAAATATGCTAAAAATCGATATTTTAAGTGTCCAAAGTCGATATGTGCATGCATCATCTGTACCCGTTTATATCTCAAATTCAGGCTCAAAACACCCGAAAATTCTATATTTTGGGGTCCCAGAAGTGATCTGTACATGCCTACTTAGTGCTAGAATATTTTCAAAATATAGGCCCAAAACATGCTAAAAATCGATATTTTAGGTGCCCAAAGTCGATATCTCAAATTCAGGCCTAAAACACCGGAAAATTCGATATTTTAGGGTCCCAGAAGCGAACTGTACATGCCTACTCCGTGTTAGAGTATTTTCAAAATACAGGCACAAAACATACTGAAAATCGATCTTTTAGGTGCCCAAAAGTCGATATGTGAATGCATCTTCTGTACCCGTTTATATCTCAAATTCAGGCTCCAAACACCCGAAAATTCGATATTTTGGGGTTCCAGAAGCGATCTGTACATGCCTACTTAGATGCAGGCCCAAAACATGCTGAAAATCGATATTTTAGGTGACCAAAGTCAACATGTGTATGCATCTTCTGCACTCGTTTATATCTCAAATTCAGGCTCCAAACACCCGAAAATTCGATAATTTTGGGTCCCAGAAGCGATCTGTACATATCTAGTCAGTGCTAAAATGTTTTCAAAATATAGGCATAAAACATGCTAAAAATCGATATTTTAAGTGTCCAAAGTCGATATGTGAATGCACATTCTGTACCCGTTTATATCTCAAATTCAGGCTCAAAACACCGGAAAATACAATATTTTTGGGTCCCAGAAGCGATTTGTACATGCCTACTCCTAGTTAGAGTATTTTCAAAATACAGGCCCAAAACATGCTGAAAATCGATATTGTATGTGCCCAAAGTCAATATGTGCATGCATCTTCTGTACCCTTTTATATCTCAATTTCAGACTCAAAACACCCGAAAATTCGGTATTTTTGGGTCTCAGTAGCGATCTGTACATCCCTACTCCTACTTAGAATGTTTTCAAGATACAGACCCAAAACAAGCTCAAAATCGATATTTTAGGTGCCGAAAAGTCGATATGTGCATGCATCTTCTGTACCCGTTTATATCTCAAATTCAGGCTCAAAACACCCAAAAATTCGATATTTTGGGGTTCCAGAAGCAATCTGTACATGCCAACTCAGATGCAGGCCCAAAACATGCTGAAAATCGATATTTTAGGTGCCCAAAGTCAACATGTGTATGCATCTTCTGCACTCGTTTATATCTCAAATTTAATCTCAAAACACCCGAAAATTCGATTATTTTGAGTCCCAGAAGCGATCTGTACATGTCTAGTCAGTGCTAGAATGTTTTCAAAATATAGGCTCAAAACATGCTAAAAATCGATATTTTAAGTGTCTAAAGTCGATATGTGCATGCACCTTCTGTACCTGTTTATATCTCAAATTCAGGCTCAAAACACCCGAAAATTCGATATTTTTGGGTCCCAGAAGCGATCTGTACATGCCTACTCCTAGTTAGAGTATTTTCAAAATACAGGCCCAAAACATGCTGAAAATCGATATTTTAGGTGCCCAAAAGTCGATATGTGCATGCATCTTCAGTACCCGTTTATATCTCAAATTAAGGCTTAAAACACCCGAAAATTCGATATTTTTGGGTCCCAGAAGCGATCTGTACATGCCTACTCCTAGTTAGAGTATTTTCAAAATATAGGCCGAAAACATGCTGAAAATCGATATTTTAGGTGCCCAAAGTCAATATGTGCATGCATCTTCTGTACCCGTTTATATCTCAAATTCAGGCTCAAAACACCCGAAAATTCGATATTTTGGGGTCCCAGAAGCGATCTGTACATGCCTAATCAGTGCTAGAATATTTTCAAAATATAGGCTCAAAACATGCTAAAAATCGATCTTTTAGGTGCCCAAAAGTCGATATGTGGATGCATCTGTACCCGTTTATATCTCAAATTCAAGATCAAAACACCCGAAAATTCGATATTTTGGGGTCCCAGAAGCGATCTGTACTTGCCTACTCCGTGTTAGAGGATTTTCAATATACAGGCCCAAAACATACTGAAAATCGATATTTTAGGTGACCAAAGTCAATATGTGTATGCATCTTCTGAACCCGTTTATATCCCAAATTCAACCTCAAAACACCCGAAAATTCGATATTTTTGGGTCCCAGAAGCGATCTGTACATGCCTACTCAGTGCTAGAATGTTTTCAAAATATAGGCTCAAAACATGCTAGAAATCGATATTTTAAGTGTCCAAAGTCGATATGTGCATGCATCATCTGTACCCGTTTATATTTCAAATTCAGGATCAAAACACCCGAAAATTCGATATTTTGGGGTTCCAGAAGTGATCTGTACATGCCTACTTAGTGCTAGAATATTTTCAAAATATAGGCCCAAAACATGCTAAAAATCGATATTTTAGGTGCCCAAAGTCGATACCTTAAAATAAGGCCCAAAACACCCGAAAATTCGATATTTTGGGGTCCCAAAAGCGATCTGTACTTGCCTACTCCGTGTTAGAGTATTTTCAAAATACAGGCCCAAAACAAGCTGAAAATCGATATTTTAGGTTACCAAATTCAATATGTGTATGCATCTTCTGCACCCGTTTATATACCAAATTCAGGCTCCAAACACCCGAAAATTCGATATTTTTGGGTCCCAGAAGCAATCTGTACATGCCTACTCAGTGCTAGAATGTTTTCAAAATATAGGCTCAAAACATGCAAAAAATCGATATTTTAAGTGTCCAAAGTCGATATGTGCATGCATCATCTGTACCCGTTTATATCTCAAATTCGGGCTCAAAACACCCGAAAATTCGATATTTTGGGGTCCCATAAGTGATCTGTACATGCCTACTTAGTGCTAGAATATTTACAAAATATAGGCCCAAAACATGCTAAAAATCGATATTGTAGCTGCCCAAATTCGATATCTCAAATTCAGGCCCAAAACACACGAAAATTCGATATTTTGGGGTCCCAGAAGCGAACTGTACATGCCTACTCCGTGTTAGAGTATTTTCAAAATACAGGCCCAAAACATACAGAAAATCGATCTTTTAGGTGCCCAAAAGTCGTTATGTGCATGCATCTTCTGTACCCGTTTATATCCCAAATTCAACCTCAAAACACCAGAAAATTCGTTATTTTTGGGTCCCAGAAGCAATCTGTACATGTATAGTCAGTGCTAGAATGTTTTCAAAATATAGGCTGAAAACATGCTAAAAATCGATATTTTAAGTGTCTAAAGTCGATATGTGCATGCACCTTCTGTACCCGTTTATATCTCAATTTCAGGCTCAAAACACTCGAAAAATCGGTATTTTTGGGTCACAGAAGCGATCTGTACGTCCCTACTCCTAGTTAGAATGTTTTCAAGATACAAACCTAAAACATGGTCAAAATCGATATTTTAGGTGCCCAAAAGTCGATATGTGCATGCATCTTCAGTACCCGTTTATATCTCAAATTCAGGCTCAAAACACCCGAAAATTCGATATTTTGGGGTCCCAGAAGCGATTTGTATATGCCTACTCAGTCCTAGAATATTTTCAAAATATAGGCCCAAAACATGCTAAAAATCGATATTTTAGGTGCCCAAAGTCGATATCTCAAAATCAGGCCCAAAACACCCGAAAATTCGATATTTTGGGGTCCCAGAAGCGATCTGTATATGCCTACTCAGTCCTAGAATATTTTCAAAATATAGGCCCAAAACATGCTAAAAATCGATATTTTAGGTTCCCAAAGTCAATATGTGTATGCATCTTCTGCACCCGTTTATATCCCAAATTCAACCTCACAACACCCGAAAATTCGATATTTTTGAGTCCTAGAAGTGATCTCTACATGCCTACTCAGTGCTAGAATGTTTTCAAAATATAGGCTCAAAACATGCTAAAAATCGATATTTTAAGTGTCCAAAGTCGATATGTGCATGCATCATCTGTACCCGTTTATATCTCAAATTCAGGCTCAAAACACTCGAAAATTCGATATTTTGGGGTCCCAGAAGCGATCTGTACATGCCATCTCCTAGTAAGAGTATTTTCAAAATATAGGCCCAAAACATGCTGAAAATCGATATTTTAGGTGCCCAAAGTCAATATGTGTATGCATCTTCTGTACCCGTTTATATCTCAAATTCAGGCTCAAAACACCCGAAAATTTGATATTTTTGGGTCCCAGAAGTGATTTGTACATGCCTACTCCTAGTTAGAGTATTTTCAAAATACAGGCCCAAAACATGCTGAAAATCGATATTTTAGGTGCCCAAAGTCAATATGTGCATGCATCTTCTGTACCCGTTTAGATCTCAAATTCAGGCTCAAAACACCCGAAAATTCGATATTTTGGGGTCCCAGAAGCGATCTGTACATGCCTACTTAGTGCTAGAATATTTTCTAAATATAGGCCCAAAACATGCTAAAATTCGATATTTTAGGTGCCCAAAGTCGATATCTCAAATTCAGGCCCAAAACACCCGCAAATTCAATATTTTGGGGTCCCAAAAGCGAACTGTACATGCCTACTCCGTGTTAGAGTATTTTCAAAATACAGGCCCAAAACATGCTGAAAATCGATATTTTAGGTGCCCAAAGTCAACATGTGTATGCATCTTCAGCACTCGTTTATATCTCAAATTTAACCTCAAAACACCCGAATTTTCGATAATTTTGAGTCCCAGAAGCGATCTGTACATGTCTAGTCAGTGCTAGAATGTTTTCAAAATATAGGCTCAAAACATGCTAAAAATCGATATTTTAAGTGTCTAAAGTCGATATGTGCTAGCACCTTCTGTACCCGTTTATATCTCAAATTCAGGCTCAAAAAACCCGAAAATTCGATATTTTTGGGTCCCAGAAGCGATCCGTACATGCCTACTCCTAGTTAGAGTATTTTCAAAATACAGACCCAAAACATGCTGAAAATCGATATTTTAGGTGCAAAAAGTCAATATGTGCATGCATCTTCTGTACCCGTTTATATCTCAATTTCAGGCTCAAAACACCCGAAAAATCGGTATTTTTGGGTCCCAGAAGCGATGTGTACATCCCTACTCCTAGTTAGAATGTTTTCAAGATACAAACCCAAAACATGCTCAAAATCGATATTTTAGGTGCCCAAAAGTCGATTTGTGCATGCATCTTTAGTACCCGTTTATATCTCAAATTCAGACTCAAAACACGCGAAAATTCGATATTTTAAGGTCCCAGAAGCGATCTGTACATGCCTACTCCTAGTTAGATTATTTTCAAAATACAGGCCCAAAACATGCTGAAAATCGATATTTTAGGTGCCCAAAGTCAATATGTGCATGCATCTTCTGTACCCGTTTATATCTCAAATTCAGGCTCAAAACACCCGAAAATTCGGTATTTTTGGGTCCTAGAAGCGATCTGTACATCCCTACTCCTAGTTAGAATGTTTTCAATATACAGACCCAAAACATGCTCAAAATCGATATTTTAGGTGCCCAAAAGTCGATATGTGCATGCATCTTCTGTACCCGTTTATATCTCAAATTCAGGCTCAAAACACCCGAAAATTCGATATTTTGGGGTCCCAGAAGTGATCTATACATGCCTACTTAGTGCTAGAATATTTTCAAAATATAGGCCCAAAACATGCTAAAAATCGATATTTTAGGTGCCCAAAGTCGATATCTCAAATTCAGGCCTAAAACACCGGAAAATTCGTTATTTTAGGGTCCCAAAAGCGAACTGTACATGCCTACTCCGTGTTAGAGTATTTTCAAAATACAGGCACAAAACATACTGAAAATCGATCATTTAGGTGCCCAAAAGTCGATATGTGAATGCATCTTCTGCACTCGTTTATATCTCAAATTCAGGCTCCAAACACCCGAAAATTCGATATTTTGGGGTTCCAGAAGCGATCTGTACATGCCTACTTAGATGCAGGTCCAAAACATGCTGAAAATCGATATTTTAGGTGACCAAAGTCAACATGTGTATGCATCTTCTGCACTCGTTTATATCTCAAATTCAGGCTCCAAACACCCGAAAATTCGATAATTTTTGGTCCCAGAAGTGATCTGTACATATCTAGTCAGTGCTAAAATGTTTTCAAAATATAGGCTTAAAACATGCTAAAAATCGATATTTTAAGTGTCCAAAGTCGATATGTGAATGCAAATTCTGTACCCGTTTATATCTCAAATTCAGGCTCAAAACACCGGAAAATTCAATATTTTTGGGTCCCAGAAGCGATCTGTACATGCCTACTCCTAGTTTGAGTATTTTCAAAATACAGGCCCAAAACATGCTGAAAATCGATATTGTATGTGCCCAAAGTCAATATGTGCATGCATCTTCTGTACCCGTTTATATCTCAATTTCAGACTCAAAACACCCGAAAATTCGGTATTTTTGGGTCCCAGTAGCGATCTGTACATCCCTACTCCTACTTAGAATGTTTTCAAGATACAGACCCAAAACATGCTCAAAATCGATATTTTAGGTGCCGAAAAGTCGATATGTGAATGCATCTTCTGTACCCGTTTATATCTCAAATTCAGGCTCAAAACACCCCAAAATTCGATATTTTGGGGTCCCAGAAGCAATCTGTACATGCCTACTCAGATGCAGGCCCAAAACATGCTTAAAATCGATATTTTAGGTGCCCAAAGTCAACATGTGTATGCATCTTCTGCACTCGTTTATATCTCAAATTTAACCTCAAAACACCCGAAAATTCGATTATTTTGAGTCCCAGAAGCGATCGGTACATGTCTAGTCAGTGCTAGAATGTTTTCAAAATATAGGCTCAAAACATGCTAAAAATCGATATTTTAAGTGTCTAAAGTCGATATGTGCATGCACCTTCTGTACCTGTTTATATCTCAAATTCAGGCTCAAAACACCCGAAAATTCGATATTTTTGGGTCCCAGAAGCGATCTGTACATGCCTACTCCTAGTTAGAGTATTTTCAAAATACAGGCCCAAAACATGCTGAAAATCGATATTTTAGGTGCCCAAAGTCAATATGTGCATGCATCTTCTGTACCCTTTTATATCTCAATTTCAGGCTCAAAACACCCGAAAAATCGGTATTTTTGGGTCACAGAAGCGATCTGTACATCCCTACTCGTAGTTAGAATGTTTTCAAGATACAAACCCAAAACATGCTCAAAATCGATATTTTAGGTGCCCAAAAGTCGATATGTGCATGCATCTTCAGTACCCGTTTATATCTCAAATTCAGGCTTAAAACACCCGAAAATTCGATATTTTGGGGTCCCAGAAGCGATCTGTATATGCCTACTTAGTCCTAGAATATTTTCAAAATATAGGCCCAAAACATGCTAAAAATCGATATTTTAGGTGCCCAAAGTCGATATCTCAAATTCAGGCCCAAAACACCCAAAAATTCGATATTTTGGGGTCCCAGAATCGATCTGTACTTGCCTACTCCATGTTAGAGTATTTTCAAAATACAGGCCCAAAACAAGCTGAAAATTGATATTTTAGGTGGCCAAAGTCAATATGTGTATGCATCTTCTGCACCCGTTTATATCCCAAATTCAACCTCACAACAACCGAAAATTCGATATTTTTGGGTCCCAGAAGTGATCTGTACATGCCTACTCAGTGCTAGAATGTTTTCAAAATATAGGCTCAAAACATGCTAAAAATCGATATTTTAAGTGTCCAAAGTCGATATGTGCATGCATCATCTGTACCCGTTTATATCTCAAATTCAGGCTCAAAACACCCGAAAATTCGATATTTTGGGGTCCCAGAAGCGATCTGTACATGCCTACTCCTAGTTAGAGTATTTTCAAAATACAGGCCCAAAACATGCTGAAAATCGATATTTTAGGTGCCCAAAGTCAATATGTGCATGTATCTTCTGTACCCGTTTATATCTCAAATTCAGGCTCAAAACACCCGAAAATTCGATATTTTGGGGTCCCAGAAGCGATCTGTACATGCCTACTCAGTGCTAGAATATTTTCAAAATATAGGCTCAAAACATGCTAAAAATCGATATTTTAGGTGCCCAAAGTCGATATCTCAAATTCAGGCCCAAAACACCCAAAAATTCGATATTTTGGGGTCCTAGAAGCGATCTATACATGCCTACTCCGTGTTAGAGTATTTTCAATATAAGGCCCAAAACATACTGAAAATCGATCTTTTAGGTGCCCAAAAGTCGATATGTGGATGCATCTTCTGTACCCGTTTATATCTCAAATTCAAGCTCAAAACACCCGAAAATTCGATATTTTGGGGTCCCAGAAGCGATCTGTACATCCCTACTCCTAGTTAGAATGTTTTCAATATACAGACCCAAAACATGCTCAAAATCGATATTTTAGGTGCCCAAAAGTCGATATGTGCATGCATCTTCTGTACCCGTTTATATCTCAAATTCAGGCTCAAAACACACTAAAATTCGATAATTTTGGGTCCCAGAAGCGTTATGTACATGCCTACTCAGTGCTAGAATATTTTCAAAATATAGGCTCAAAATATGCTAAAAATCGATATTTTAAGTGTCCAAAGTCGATATGTGCATGCATCATCTGTACCCGTTTATATCTCAAATTCAGGCTCAAAACACCCGAAAATTCGATATTTTGGGGTCCCAGAAGTGATCTGTACATGCCTACTTAGTGCTAGAATATTTTCAAAATATAGGCCCAAAACATGCTAAAAATCGATATTTTAGGTGCCCAAAGTCGATATCTCAAATTCAGGCCTAAAACACCGGAAAATTCGATATTTTAGGGTCCCAGAAGCGAACTGTACATGCCTACTCCTTGTTAGAGTATTTTCAAAATACAGGCACAAAACATACTGAAAATCGATCTTTTAGGTGCCCAAAAGTAGATATGTGAATGCATCTTCTGTACCCGTTTATATCTCAAATTCAGGCTCCAAACACCCGAAAATTCGATATTTTGGGGTTCCAGAAGCGATCTGTACATGCCTACTTAGATGCAGGCCCAAAACATGCTGAAAATCGATATTTTAGGTGACCAAAGTCAACATGTGTATGCATCTTCTGCACTCGTTTATATCTCAAATTCAGGCTCCAAACACCCGAAAATTCGATAATTTTGGGTCCCAGAAGCGATCTGTACATATCTAGTCAGTGCTAAAATGTTTTCAAAATATAGGCTTAAAACATGATAAAAATCGATATTTTAGGTGCCCAAAGTCAACATGTGTATGCATCTTCTGCACTCGTTTATATCTCAAATTTAACCTCAAAACACCCGAAAATTCGATTATTTTGAGTCCCAGAAGCGATCTGTACATGTCTAGTCAGTGCTAGAATGTTTTCAAAATATAGGCTCAAAACATGCTAAAAATCGATATTTTAAGTGTCTAAAGTCGATATGTGCATGCACCTTCTGTACCTGTTTATATATCAAATTCAGGCTCAAAACACCCGAAAATTCGATATTTTTGGGTCCCAGAAGCGATCTGTATATGCCTACTCCTAGTTAGAGTATTTTCAAAATACAGGCCCAAAACATGCTGAAAATCGATATTTTAGGTGCCCAAAAGTCGATATGTGCATGCATCTTCAGTACCCGTTTATATCTCAAATTAAGGCTTAAAACACCCGAAAATTCGATATTTTGGGGTCCCAGAAGCGATCTGTACATGCCTACTCCTAGTTAGAGTATTTTCAAAATACAGGCCGAAAACATGCTGAAAATCGATATTTTAGGTGCCCAAAGTCAATATGTGCATGCATCTTCTGTACCCGTTTATATCTCAAATTCAGGCTCAAAACACCCGAAAATTCGATATTTTGGGGTCCCAGAAGCGATCTGTACATGCCTAATCAGTGCTAGAATATTTTCAAAATACAGGCCCAAAACATGCTAAAAATCGATATTTTAGGTGCCCAAAGTCGATATCTTAAATTCAGGCCCAAAACACCCAAAAATTCGATATTTTGGGGTCCCAGAAGCGATCTGTACATGCCTACTCCGTGTTAGAGTATTTTCAATATAAGGCCCAAAACATACTGAAAATCGATCTTTTAGGTGTCCAAAAGTCGATATGTGGATGCATCTGTACCCGTTTATATCTCAAATTCAAGATCAAAACACCCGAAAATTCGATATTTTGGGGTCCCAGAAGCGATCTGTACTTGCCTACTCCGTGTTAGAGGATTTTCAATATACAGGCCCAAAACATACTGAAAATCGATATTTTAGGTGACCAAAGTCAATATGTGTATGCATCTTCTGAACCCGTTTATATCCCAAATTCAACCATAAAACACCCGAAAATTCGATATTTTTGGGTCCCAGAAGCGATCTGTACATGCCTACTCAGTGCTAGAATGTTTTCAAAATATAGGCTCAAAACATGCTAGAAATCGATATTTTAAGTGTCCAAAGTCGATAGGTGCATGCATCATCTGTACCCGTTTATATTTCAAATTCAGGATCAAAACACCCGAAAATTCGATATTTTGGGGTTCCAGAAGTGATCTGTACATGCCTACTTAGTGCTAGAATATTTTCAAAATATAGGCCCAAAACATGCTAAAAATCGATATTTTAGGTGCCCAAAGTCGATACCTTAAAATAAGGCCCAAAACACCCGAAAATTCGATATTTTGGGGTCCCAAAAGCGATCTGTACTTGCCTACTCCGTGTTAGAGTATTTTCAAAATACAGGCCCAAAACAAGCTGAAAATCGATATTTTAGGTTACCAAATTCAATATGTGTATGCATCTTCTGCACCCGTTTATATCCCAAATTCAGGCTCCAAACACCCGAAAATTCGATATTTTGGGGTCCCAGAAGCAATCTGTACATGCCTACTCAGTGCTAGAATGTTTTCAAAATATAGGCTCAAAACATGCTAAAAATCGATATTTTAAGTGTCCAAAGTCGATATGTGCATGCATCATCTGTACCCGTTTATATCTCAAATTCGGGCTCAAAACAACCGAAAATTCGATATTTTGGGGTCCCATAAGTGATCTGTACATGCCTACTTAGTGCTAGAATATTTACAAAATATAGGCCCAAAACATGCTAAAAATCGATATTGTAGCTGCCCAAATTCGATATCTCAAATTCAGGCCCAAAACACACGAAAATTCGATATTTTGGGGTCCCAGAAGCGAACTGTACATGCCTACTCCGTGTTAGAGTATTTTCAAAATACAGGCCCAAAACATACAGAAAATCGATCTTTTAGGTGCCCAAAAGTCGTTATGTGCATGCATCTTCTGTACCCGTTTATATCCCAAATTCAACCTCAAAACACCAGAAAATTCGATATTTTTGGGTCCCATAAGCAATCTGTACATGTCTAGTCAGTGCTAGAATGTTTTCAAAATATAGGCTCAAAACATGCTAAAAATCGATATTTTAAATGTCTAAAGTCGATATGTGCATGCACCTTCTGTACCCGTTTATATCTCAAAATCAGGCTCAAAACACCCGAAAATTCGATATTTTTGGGTCCCAGAAGCGATCTCTACATGCCTACTCCTAGTTAGAGTATTTTCAAAATACAAGCCCAAAACATGCTGAAAATCGATATTTTAGGTGCCCAAAGTCAATATGTGCATGCATCTTCTGTACCCGTTTATATCTCAATTTCAGGCTCAAAACACTCGAAAAATCGGTATTTTTGGGTCACAGAAGCGATCTGTACGTCCCTACTCCTAGTTAGAATGTTTTCAAGATACAAACCTAAAACATGCTCAAAATCGATATTTTAGGTGCCCAAAAGTCGATATGTGCATGCATCTTCAGTACCCGTTTATATCTCAAATTCAGGCTCAAAACACCCGAAAATTCGATATTTTGTGGTCCCAGAAGCGATTTGTATATGCCTACTCAGTCCTAGAATATTTTCTAAATATAGGCCCAAAACATGCTAAAAATCGATATTTTAGGTGCCCAAAGTCGATATCTCAAAATCAGGCCCAAAACACCCGAAAATTCGATATTTTGGGGTCCCAGAAGCGATCTGTATATGCCTACTCAGTCCTAGAATATTTTCAAAATATAGGCCCAAAACATGCTAAAAATCGATATTTTAGGTTCCCAAAGTCAATATGTGTATGCATCTTCTGCACCCGTTTATATCCCAAATTCAACCTCACAACACCCGAAAATTCGATATTTTTGAGTCCCAGAAGTGATCTCTACATGCCTACTCAGTGCTAGAATGTTTTCAAAATATAGGCTCAAAACATGCTAAAAATCGATATTTTAAGTGTCCAAAGTCGATATGTGCATGCATCATCTGTACCCGTTTATATCTCAAATTCAGGCTCAAAACACTCGAAAATTCGATATTTTGGGGTCCCAGAAGCGATCTGTACATGCCTACTCCTAGTAAGAGTATTTTCAAAATACAGGCCCAAAACATGCTGAAAATCGATATTTTAGGTGCCCAAAGTCAATATGTGCATGCATCTTCTGCACCCGTTTATATCCCAAATTCAACCTCACAACACCCGAAAATTCGATATTTTTGAGTCCCAGAAGTGATCTCTACATGCCTACTCAGTGCTAGAATATTTTCAAAATATAGGCTCAAAACATGCTAAAAATCGATATTTTAAGTGTCCAAAGTCGATATGTGCATGCATCATCTGTACCCGTTTATATCTCAAATTCAGGCTCAAAACACTCGAAAATTCGATATTTTGGGTTCCCAGAAGCGATCTGTACATGCCTACTCCTAGTAAGAGTATTTTCAAAATACAGGCCCAAAACATGCTGAAAATCGATATTTTAGGTGCCCAAAGTCAATATGTGCATGCATCTTCTGTACCCGTTTATATCTCAAATTCAGGCTCAAAACACCCGAAAATTCGATATTTTGGGGTCCCAGAAGCGATCTGTACATGCCTACTCAGTGCTAGAATATTTTCAAAATATAGGCTCAAAACATGCTAAAAATCGATATTTTAGGTGCCCAAAGTCGATATCTTAAATTCAGGCCCAAAACACCCAAAAATTCGATATTTTGGGGTCCCAAAAGCGATCTGTACATGCCTACTCCGTGTTAGAGTATTTTCAATATACAGGCCCAAAACATACTAAAAAACGATCTTTTAGGTGCCCAAAAGTCGATATGTGGATGCATCTTCTGTACCCGTTTATATCTCAAATTCAACCTCAAAACACCCGAAAATTAGATATTTTGGGGTCCCAGAAGCGATCTGTACATGCCTACTTAGTGCTAGAATATTTTCAAAATATAGGCCCAAAACATGCTAAAAATCGATATTTTATTTGCCCAAAGTCGATATCTCAAAATCAGGCCCAAAACACCCGATAATTCGATATTTTGGGGTCCCAGAAGCGATCTGTACTTGCCTACTCCGTGTTAGAGTATTTTCAAAATACAGGCCCAAAACAAGCTGAAAATCGATATTTTAGGTTACCAAAGTCAATATGTGTATGCATCTTCTGCACCCGTTTATATCCCAAATTCAGGCTCCAAACACCCGAAAATTCGATATTTTTGGGTCCCAGAAGCAATCTGTACATGCCTACTCAGTGCAAGAATGTTTTCAAAATATAGGCTCAAAACATGCAAAAAATCGATATTTTAAGTGTACAAAGTCGTATTGTGCATGCATCATCTGTACCCGTTTATATCTCAAATTCAGGCTCAAAACACCCAAAAAATCGGTATTTTTGGGTCCCAGAAGCGATCTGTACATCCCTACTCCTAATTAGAATTTTTTTAAGATACAAACCCAAAACATGCTCAAAATCGATATTTTAGATGCCCAAAAGTCGATATGTGCATGCATCTTCAGTACTCGTTTATATCTCAAATTCAGACTCAAAACACCCGAAAATTCGATATTTTAAGGTCCCAGAAGCGATCTGTACATGCCTACTCCTAGTTAGTGTATTTTCAAAATACAGGCCAAAAAACATGCTGAAAATCGATATTTTAGGAGCCCAAAGTCAATATGTGCATGCATCTTCTGTACCCGTTTATATCTCAAATTCAGGCTCAAAACACCCGAAAATTCGGTATTTTTGGGTCCTAGAAGCGATCTGTACATCCCTACTCCGTGTTAGAGTATTTTCAATATACAAGCCCAAAACATACTGAAAATCGATCTTTTATATCTCAAACTCAGGCTCAATACACCCAAAAATTCGATATTTTGGGGTCCCAGAAGCAATCTGTACTTGCCTACACCGTGTTAGAATGTTTTCAAAATATAGGCTCAAAACATGATAAAAATCGATATTTTAAGTGTCCAAAGTCGATATGTGCATGCATCATATGTACCTGTTTATATCTCAAATTCAGGCTCAAAACACCCGAAAATTCGATATTTTGGGGTCCCAGAAGCGAACTGTACATGCCTACTCCGTGTTAGAGTATTTTTAAAATATAGGCTTAAAACATGCTAAAAATCGATATTTTAAGTGTCCAAAGTCGATATGTGCATGCACCTTCTGTACCCGTTTATATCTCAAATTCAGGATCAAAACACCCGAAAATTTGATATTTTTGGGTCCCAGAAGCGATCTGTACATGCCTACTCCGTGTTAGAGTATTTTCAAAATACAGGCCCAAAACATACTGAAAATCGATCATTTAGGTGTCCAAAAGTCGATATGTGCATGCATCTTCTGTACCTGTTTATATCTCAAATTCAGGCTCCAAACACCCGAAAATTCGATATTTTGGGCTCCTGGAAGCGATCTGTACATGCCTACTCAGATGCAGGCCCAAAACATGCTGAAAATCGATATTTTAGGTGCCCTAAGTCGATAACTGAAATTCAGGCCCAAAACACCCAAAAATTCGATATTTTGGGGTCCCAGAAGCAATCTGTACTTGCCTACACCGTGTTAGAATGTTTTCAAAATATAGGCTCAAAACATGCTATAAATCGATATTTTAAGTGTCCAAAGTCGATATGTGCATGCATCTTCTGTACCCGTTTATATCTCAAATTCAGGCTCAAAACACCCGAAAATTCGAATTTTTTGGGTCCCAGAAGCGATCTGTACATGCCTACTCCTAGATAGAGAATTTTCAAAATACAGGGCCAAAACATGCTGAAAATCGATATTTTAGGTGTCCAAAAGTCGATTTGTGCATGCATCTTCTGTACCCGTTTATATCTCAAATTCAGGCTCCAAACACCCGAAAATTCTATATTTTGGGCTCCTGGAAGCGATCTGTACATGCCTACTCAGATGCAGGCCCAAAACATGCTGAAAATCGATATTTTAGGTGCCCAAAGTCAACATGTGTATGCATCTTCTGCATTCGTTTATATCTCAAATTCAACCTCAAAACACCCGAAAATTCAATAATTTTGAGTCCCAGAAGCGATCTGTACATGTCTTGTCAGTGCTAGAATTTTTTCAAAATATAGGCTCAAAACATGCTAAAAATCGATATTTTAAGTGTCCAAAGTCGATATGTGCATGCACCTTCTGTACCCGTTTATATAACAAATTCAGGCTCAAAACACCCGAAAATTCGAAATATTTGGGTCCCAGAAACGATCTGTACATGCCTACTCCTAGTTAGAGTATTTTCAAAATACAGGTCCAAAACATGCTGAAAATCGATATTTTAGGTGCCCAAAGTCAATATGTGCATGCATCTTCTGTAACCGTTTATATCTCAATTTCAGGCTCAAAACATCCGAAAATTCGGTATTTTTGGGTCCCAGAAGCAATCTGTACATCCCTACTCCTAGTTCGAATGTTTTCAAGATACAGACCTAAAACATGCTCAAAATCGATATTTTAGGTGCCCAAAAGTCGATATGTGCATGCATCTTCTGTACCCGTTTATATATCAAATTCAGGCTCAAAACACCCGAAAATTCGATATTTTGTGGTCCCAGAAGTGATCTGTACATGCCTACTTAGTGCTAAAATATTTTCAAAATATAGGCCCAAAAGATGCTAAAAATCGATATTTTAGGTGCCCAAAGTTGATATCTCAAATTCAGGCCCAAAACCCCCAAAAATTCGATATTTTGGGGTCCCAGAAGCGATCTGTACATGCCTACTCCTAGTTAGAGTATTTTCAAAATTCAGGCCCAAAACATGCTGAAAATCGATATTTTAGGTGCCCAAAGTCAATATGTGCATGCATCTTCTGTACCCGTTTATATCTCAAATTCAGGCTCTAAACACCCGAAAATTCGATATTTTTGGGTCCCAGAAGCGATCTGTACATGCCTACTCCTAGTTAGAGTATTTTCAAAATTCAGGCCAAAACATGCTGAAAATCGATATTTTAGGTGCCCAAAGTCAATATGTGCATGCATCTTCTGTACCCGTTTATATCTCAATTTCAGGCTCAAAACACCCGAAAATTCTATATTTTGGGGTTCCAGAAGTGATCTGGACATGCCTACTTAGTGCTAGAATATTTTCAAAATATAGGCCCAAAACATGCTATAAATCGATATTTTAGGTGCCGAAAGTCGATATCTCAAATTCAGGCTCAAAACACCCGAAAATTCGATATTTTGGGGTCCCAGAAGCGAACTGTACATGCCTACTCCGTGTTAGAGTATTTTCAAAATACAGGCCCAAATCATACTGAAAATCGATCCTTTAGGTGCTCAAAAGTCGATATGTGCATGTATCTTATGTACCCGTTTATATCTCAAATTCAGGCTCCAAACACCTGAAAATTCGATATTTTGCGGTCCCAGAAGCGATCTATACATGCCTACACAGATGCAGGCCCAAAACATGCTGAAAATCGATATTTTAGATCCCCAAAGTCAACATGTGTATGCATCTTCTGCACTCGTTTATATCTCAAATTCAACCTCAAAACACCCGAAAATTCGATAATTTTGGGTCCCAGAAGCGATCTGTACATGTCTAGTCAGTGCTAGAATGTTTTCAAAATATAGGATTAAAACATGCTATAAATCGATATTTTAAGTGTCCAAAGTCGATATGTGCATGCATCTTCAGTACCCGTTTATATCTCAAATTCAGGCTCAAAACACGCGAAAATTCGATATTTTTGGGTCCCAGAAGCGATCTGTACATGCCTACTCCTAGTTATAGTATTTACGAAATACAGGCCCAAAACATGCTAACAATCGATATTTTAGGTGCCCAAAGTCAATATGTGGATGCATCTTCTGTACCCGTTTATATCTCAAATTCAGGCTCAAAACACCCGAAAATTCGGTAATTTTGGGTCCTAGAAGCGATCTGTACATCCCTACTCCTATTTAGAATGTTTTCATGATACAGACCCAAAACATGCTCAAAATC
Organism: Petrolisthes cinctipes; assembly: GCA_033782935.1. Lineage (NCBI taxonomy): Eukaryota > Metazoa > Arthropoda > Malacostraca > Decapoda > Porcellanidae > Petrolisthes > Petrolisthes cinctipes. The sequence goes on along the minus strand of JAWQEG010000433.1, from coordinate 183,149 downwards.
AATATTTTAAGTGCCCAAAATTCAATATGTGCATGCATCTTCTGTACCTGTTTATATCTCAAATTCAGGCACAAAACACCCAAAAATTCGATATTTTGGGGTCCCAGAAGCGATCTAGAACGTACATGCCTACTCCGTGTTAAAGTATTTTCAATATACTGGCCCAAAACATACAGAAAATCGATCTTTTAGGTGCCCAAAAGTAGATATGTTAATGCATCTTCTGTACCCGTTTATATCTCAAATTCAGGCTCAATAAACCCGAAAATTCGATATTTTTGGGTCCCAGAATCGATCTGTACTTGTCTACTCCGTGTTAGAATGTTTTAAAAATATAGGCTCAAAACATGCTAAAAATCGATATTTTAAGTGTCCAAAGTCGATATGTACATGCATCATCTGTACCCGTTTATATCTCAAATTCAGGCTCAAAACACCCGAAAATTCGATATTTTGGGGTCCCAGAAGCGAACTGTAAATGCCTTATCCGTTTTAGAGTAATTTCAAATAATAGGCTCAAAACATGATAAAAATCGATATTTTAAGTGTCCAAACTCGATATGTGCATGCATCTTCTGTACCCGTTTATATCTCAAATTAAGGCTCAAAACACCCGAAAATTTGATATTTTTTGGGTCCCAGAAGCGATCTGTACATGCCTACTCCTAGTTAGAGTATTTTCAAAATACCGGCCCAAAACATGCTGAAAATCTATATTTTAGGTGCCCAAAGTCAATATGTGCATGCATCTTCTGTACCCGTTTATATCTCAAATTCAGGCTCAAAACACCCGAAAATTCGATATTTTTTGGTCCCAGAAGCGATCTGTACATGCCTACTCAGTGCTAGAATATTTTCAAAATATAGGCTCAAAACATGCTAAAAATCACTATTTTAGGTGCCCAAAGTCGATATCTCAAATTCAGGCCCAAAACACCCAAAAAGTCGATATTTTCGGGTCCCAGAAGCGATCTGTACATGCCTACTCTGTGTTAGAGTATTTTCAATATACAGGCCCAAAACATACTGAAAATCGAACTTTTAGGTGTCCAAAAGTCGATATGTGGATGCATCTTTTGTACCCGTTTATATCCCAAATTCAACCTCAAAACACCCGAAAATTCGATATTTTGGGGTCCCAGAAGCGATCTGTACATGCCTACTCAGTGCTAGAATTTTTTCAAAATATAGGCTCAAAACATGCTAAAAATCGATATTTTAAGTGTCCAAAGTCGATATGTGGATGCATCATCTGTTCCCGTTTATATCTCAAATTCAGGCTCAAAACACCCGAAAATTCGATATTTTGGGGTCCCAGAAGCGAACTGTACATGCCTACTCCGTGTTAGAGTATTTTCAAAATACAGGCCCAAATCATACTGAAAATCGATCCTTTAGGTGCTCAAAAGTCGATATGTGCATGTATCTTATGTACCCGTTTATATCTCAAATTCAGGCTCCAAACACCCGAAAATTCGATATTTTGCGGTCCCAGAAGCGATCTATACATGCCTACACAGATGCAGGCCCAAAACATGCTGAAAATCGATATTTTAGGTTCCCAAAGTCAACATGTGTATGCATCTACTGCACTCGTTTATATCTCAAATTCAGGCTCAAAACACGCGAAAATTCGATATTTTTGGGTCCCAGAAGCGATTTGTACATGCCTACTCCTAGTTATAGTATTTTCAAAATACAGGCCCAAAACATGCTGAAAATCGATATTTTAGGTGCCCAAAGTCAATATGTGCATGCATCTTCTGTAACCGTTTATATCTCAATTTCAGGCTCAAAACATCCGAAAATTCGGTATTTTTGGGTCCCAGAAGCAATCTGTACATCCCTACTCCTAGTTGGAATGTTTTCAAGATACAGACCTAAAACATGCTCAAAATCGATATTTTAGGTGCCCAAAAGTCGATATGTGCATGCATCTTCTGTACCCGTTTATATATCAAATTTAGGCTCAAAACACCCGAAAATTCGATATTTTGGGGTCCCAGAAGTGATCTGTACATGCCTACTTAGTGCTAAAATATTTTCAAAATATAGGCCCAAAAGATGCTAAAAATCGATATTTTAGGTGCCCAAAGTTGATATCTCAAATTCAGGCCCAAAACACCCAAAAATTCGATATTTTGGGGTCCCAGAAGCGATCTGTACATGCCTACTCCTAGTTAGAGTATTTTCAAAATTCAGGCCCAAAACATGCTGAAAATCGATATTTTAGGTGCCCAAAGTCAATATGTGCATGCATCTTCTGTACCCGTTTATATCTCAAATTCAGGCTCTAAACACCCGAAAATTCGATATTTTTCGGTCCCAGAAGCGAACTGTACATGCCTACTCCGTGTTAGAGTATTTTCAAAATACAGGCCCAAATCATACTGAAAATCGATCCTTTAGGTGCTCAAAAGTCGATATGTGCATGTATCTTATGTACCCGTTTATATCTCAATTTCAGGCTCCAAACACCCGAAAATTCGATATTTTGCGGTCCCAGAAGCGATCTATACATGCCTACACAGATGCAGGCCCAAAACATGCTGAAAATCGATATTTTAGGTTCCCAAAGTCAACATGTGTATGCATCTACTGCACTCGTTTATATCTCAAATTCAGGCTCAAAACACGCGAAAATTCGATATTTTTGGGTCCCAGAAGCGATTTGTACATGCCTACTCCTAGTTATAGTATTTTCAAAATACAGGCCCAAAACATGCTGAAAATCGATATTTTAGGTGCCCAAAGTCAATATGTGCATGCATCTTCTGTAACCGTTTATATCTCAATTTCAGGCTCAAAACATCCGAAAATTCGGTATTTTTGGGTCCCAGAAGCAATCTGTACATCCCTACTCCTAGTTGGAATGTTTTCAAGATACAGACCTAAAACATGCTCAAAATCGATATTTTAGGTGCCCAAAAGTCGATATGTGCATGCATCTTCTGTACCCGTTTATATATCAAATTTAGGCTCAAAACACCCGAAAATTCAATATTTTGGGGTCCCAGAAGTGATCTGTACATGCCTACTTAGTGCTAAAATATTTTCAAAATATAGGCCCAAAAGATGCTAAAAATCGATATTTTAGGTGCCCAAAGTTGATATCTCAAATTCAGGCCCAAAACACCCAAAAATTCGATATTTTGGGGTCCCAGAAGCGATCTGTACATGCCTACTCCTAGTTAGAGTATTTTCAAAATTCAGGCCCAAAACATGCTGAAAATCGATATTTTAGGTGCCCAAAGTCAATATGTGCATGCATCTTCTGTACCCGTTTATATCTCAAATTCATGCTCTAAACACCCGAAAATTCGATATTTTTCGGTCCCAGAAGCGATCTGTACATGCCTACTCCTAGTTAGAGTATTTTCAAAATTCAGGCCAAAACATGCTGAAAATCGATATTTTAGGTGCCCAAAGTCAATATGTGCATGCATCTTCTGTACCCGTTTATATCTCAATTTCAGGCTCAAAACACCCGAAAATTCGATATTTTGGGGTTCCAGAAGTGATCTGTACATGCCTACTTAGTGCTAGAATATTTTCAAAATATAGGCCCAAAACATGCTATAAATCGATATTTTAGGTGCCGAAAGTCGATATCTCAAATTCAGGCTCAAAACACCCGAAAATTCGATATTTTGGGGTCCCAGAAGCGAACTGTACATGCCTACTCCGTGTTAGAGTATTTTCAAATAATAAGCTCAAAACATGCTAAAAATCGATATTTCAAGTGTCCAAACTCGATATGTGCATGCATCTTCTGTACCCGTTTATATCTCAAATTAAGGCTCAAAACACCCGAAAATTTGATATTTTTTGGGTCCCAGAAGCGATCTGTACATGCCTACTCCTAGTTAGAGTATTTTCAAAATACCGGCACAAAACATGCTGAAAATCGATATTTTAGGTGCCCAAAGTCAATATGTGCATGCATCTTCTGTACCCGTTTATATCTCAAATTCAGGCTCTAAACACCCGAAAATTCGATATTTTTGGGTCCCAGAAGCGATCTGTACATGCCTACTCCTAGTTAGAGTATTTTCAAAATTCAGGCCAAAACATGCTGAAAATCGATATTTTAGGTGCCCAAAGTCAATATGTGCATGCATCTTCTGTACCCGTTTATATCTCAATTTCAGGCTCAAAACACCCGAAAATTCGATATTTTGGGGTTCCAGAAGTGATCTGTACATGCCTACTTAGTGCTAGAATATTTTCAAAATATAGGCCCAAAACATGCTATAAATCGATATTTTAGGTGCCGAAAGTCGATATCTCAAATTCAGGCTCAAAACACCCGAAAATTCGATATTTTGGGGTCCCAGAAGCGAACTGTACATGCCTACTCCGTGTTAGAGTATTTTCAAAATACAGGCCCAAATCATACTGAAAATCGATCCTTTAGGTGCTCAAAAGTCGATATGTGCATGTATCTTATGTACCCGTTTATATCTCAAATTCAGGCTCCAAACACCTGAAAATTCGATATTTTGCGGTCCCAGAAGCGATCTATACATGCCTACACAGATGCAGGCCCAAAACATGCTGAAAATCGATATTTTAGATCCCCAAAGTCAACATGTGTATGCATCTTCTGCACTCGTTTATATCTCAAATTCAACCTCAAAACACCCGAAAATTCGATAATTTTGGGTCCCAGAAGCGATCTGTACATGTCTAGTCAGTGCTAGAATGTTTTCAAAATATAGGATTAAAACATGCTATAAATCGATATTTTAAGTGTCCAAAGTCGATATGTGCATGCATCTTCAGTACCCGTTTATATCTCAAATTCAGGCTCAAAACACGCGAAAATTCGATATTTTTGGGTCCCAGAAGCGATCTGTACATGCCTACTCCTAGTTATAGTATTTACGAAATACAGGCCCAAAACATGCTAACAATCGATATTTTAGGTGCCCAAAGTCAATATGTGGATGCATCTTCTGTACCAGTTTATATCTCAAATTCAGGCTCAAAACACCCGAAAATTCGGTAATTTTGGGTCCTAGAAGCGATCTGTACATCCCTACTCCTATTTAGAATGTTTTCATGATACAGACCCAAAACATGCTCAAAATCAATATTTTAAGTGCCCAAAACTCAATATGTGCATGCATCTTCTGTACCTGTTTATATCTCAAATTCAGGCACAAAACACCCAAAAATTCGATATTTTGGGGTCCCAGAAGCGATCTAGATCGTACATGCCTACTCCGTGTTAAAGTATTTTCAATATACTGGCCGAAAACATACAGAAAATCGATCTTTTAGGTGCCCAAAAGTAGATATGTTAATGCATCTTCTGTACCCGTTTATATCTCAAATTCAGGCTCAATACACCCGAAAATTCGATATTTTTGGATCCCAGAATCGATCTGTACTTGTCTACTCCGTGTTAGAATGTTTTAAAAATATAGGCTCAAAACATGCTAAAAATCGATATTTTAAGTGTCCAAAGTCGATATGTACATGCATCATCTGTACCCGTTTATATCTCAAATTCAGGCTCAAAACACCCGAAAATTCGATATTTTGGGGTCCCAGAAGCGAACTGTACATGCCTAATCCGTTTTAGAGTAATTTCAAATAATAGGCTCAAAACATGATAAAAATCGATATTTCAAGTGTCCAAACTCGATATGTGCATGCATCTTCTGTACCCGTTTATATCTCATATTAAGGCTCAAAAAAACCCGAAAATTTGATATTTTTTGGGTCCCAGAAGCGATCTGTACATGCCTACTCAGTGCTAGAATATTTTCAAAATATAGGCTCAAAACATGCTAAAAATCGATATTTTAGGTGCCCAAAGTCGATATCTCAAATTCAGGTCCAAAACACCCAAAAATACGATATTTTCGGGTCCCAGAAGCGATCTGTACATGCCTAGAGTATTTTCAATATACAGGCCCAAAACATACTGAAAATCGAACTTTTAGGTGCCCAAAAGTCGATATGTGGATGCATCTTTTGTACCCGTTTATATCCCAAATACAACCTCAAAACACTCGAAAATTCGATATTTTGGAGTCCCAGAAGCGATCTGTACATGCCTACTCAGTACTAGAATTTTTTCAAAATATAGGCTCAAAACATGCTAAAAATCGATATTTTAAGTGTCCAAAGTCGATATGTGCATGCATCATCTGTTCCCGTTTATATCTCAAATTCAGGCTCAAAACACCCGAAAATTCGATATTTTAGGGTTCCAGAAGTGATCTGTACATGCCTACTTAGTGCTAGAATATTTTCAAAATATAGGCCCAAAACATGCTAAAAATCGATATTTTAGGTGCCCAAAGTCGATAACTGAAATTCAGGCCCAAAATACCCAAAAATTCGATATTTTGGGGTCCCAGAAGCGATCTAGATCGTACATGCCTACTCCGTGTTAGAGTATTTTCAATATACAGGCCAAAAACATGCTGAAAATCGATCTTTTAGGTGCCCAAAAGTCGATATGTGGATGCATCTTCTGTACCCGTTTATATCTCAAATTCAGGCTCAAAACACCCGAAAATTCGATAATTTTGGGTCCCAGAAGCGATCTGTTCATGTCTAGTCAGTGCTAGAATATTTTCAAAATATAGGCTTAAAACATGCTAAAAATCGATAATTTAAGTGTCCAAAGTCAATATGTACATGCATCATCTGTACCAGTTTATATCTCAAATTCAGGCTCAAAACACCCGAAAATTCGATATTTTGGGGTCCCAGAAGCGAACTGTACATGCCTACTCCGTGTTAGAGTATTTTCAAAAAATAAGCTCAAAACATTCTAAAAATCGATATTTCAAGTGTCCAAACTCGATATGTGCATGCATCTTCTGTACCCGTTTATATCTCAAATTAAGGCTCAAAACACCCGAAAATTTGATATTTTTTGGGTCCCAGAAGCGATCTGTACATGCCTACTCCTAGTTAGAGTATTTTCAAAATACCGGCACAAAACATGCTGAAAATCGATATTTTAGATGCCCAAAGTCAATATGTGCATGCATCTTTTGTACCCGTTTAAATCTCTAATTCAGGCTCAAAACACCCGAAAATTCGATATTTTGGGGTCCCAGAAGCGATCTGTACATGCCTACTCAGTACTAGAATATTTTCAAAATATAGGCTCAAAACATGCTAAAAATCACTATTTTAGGTGCCCAAAGTCGATATCTCAAATTCAGGCCTAAAACACCCAAAAAGTCGATATTTTCGGGTCCCAGAAGCGATCTGTACATGCCTACTCTGTGTTAGAGTATTTTCAATATACAGGCCCAAAACATACTGAAAATCGAACTTTTAGGTGCCCAAAAGTCGATATGTGGATGCATCTTTTGTACCCGTTTATATCCCAAATTCAACCTCAAAACACCCGAAAATTCGATATTTTGGGGTCCCAGAAGCGATCTGTACATGCCTACTCAGTGCTAGAATTTTTTCAAAATATAGGCTCAAAACATGCTAAAAATCGATATTTTAAGTGTCCAAAGTCGATATGTGCATGCATCATCTGTTCCCGTTTATATCTCAAATTCAGGCTCAAAACACCCGAAAATTCGATATTTTGGGGTCCCAGAAGCGAACTGTACATGCCTACTCCGTGTTAGAGTATTTTCAAAATACAGGCCCAAATCATACCGAAAATCGATCCTTTAGGTGCTCAAAAGTCGATATGTGCATGTATCTTATGTACCCGTTTATATCTCAAATTCAGGCTCCAAACACCCGAAAATTCGATATTTTGCGGTCCCAGAAGCGATCTATACATGCCTACACAGATGCAGGCCCAAAACATGCTGAAAATCGATATTTTAGGTTCCCAAAGACAACATGTGTATGCATCTTCTGCACTCGTTTATATCTCAAATTCAGGCTCAAAACACGCGAAAATTCGATATTTTTGGGTCCCAGAAGCGATTTGTACATGCCTACTCCTAGTTATAGTATTTTCAAAATACAGGCCCAAAACATGCTAAAAATCGATATTTTAGGTGCCCAAAGTCAATATGTGCATGCATCTTCTGTACCCGTTTATATCTCAAATTCAGGCTCAAAACACTCAAAAATTCGATATTTTGGGGTCCCAGAAGCGATCTAGATCGTACATGCCTACTCCGTGTTAAAGTATTTTCAATATACTGGCCCAAAACATACAGAAAATCGATCTTTTAGGTGCCCAAAAGTCGATATGTGGATGCATCTTCTGTACCAGTTTATATCTCAAATTCAGGCTCAATACACCCGAAAATTCGATATTTTTGGGTCCCAGAATCGATCTGTACTTGTCTACTCCGTGTTAGAATGTTTTAAAAATATAGGCTCAAAACATGCTAAAAATCGATATTTTAAGTGTCCAAAGTCGATATGTACATGCATCATCTGTACCCGTTTATATCTCAAATTCAGGCTCAAAACACCCGAAAATTCGATATTTTGGGGTCCCAGAAGCGAACTGTACATGCCTAATCCGTGTTAGAGTATTTTTAAATAATAGGCTCAAAACATGCTAAAAATCGATATTTTAAGTGTCCAAACTCGATATGTGCATGCATCTTCTGTACCCGTTTATATCTCAAATTAAGGCTCAAAACACCCGAAAATTTGATATTTTTTGGGTCCCAGAAGCGATCTGTACATGCCTACTCCTAGTTAGAGTATTTTCAAAATACCGGCCCAAAACATGCTGAAAATCGATATTTTAGGTGCCCAAAGTCAAGATGTGCATGCATTTTCTGTACCCGTTTATATCTCAAATTCAGGCTCAAAACACCCGAAAATTCGATATTTTTGGGTCCCAGAAGCGATCTCTACATGCCTACTCAGTGCTAGAATATTTTCAAAATATAGGCTCAAAACATGCTAAAAATCGATATTTTAGGTGCCCAAAGTCGATATCTCAAATTCAGGTCCAAAACACCCAAAAATTCGATATTATCGGGTCCCAGAAGCGATCTGTACATGCCTAGAGTATTTTCAATAGACAGGCCCAAAACATACTGAAAATCGAACTTTTAGGTGCCCAAAAGTCGATATGTGGATGCATCTTTTGTACCCGTTTATATCCCAAATACAACCTCAAAACACCCGAAAATTCGATATTTTGGGGTCCCAGAAGCGATCTGTACATGCCTACTCAGTACTAGAATTTTTTCAAAATATAGGCTCAAAACATGCTAAAAATCGATATTTTAAGTGTCCAAAGTCGATATGTGCATGCATCATCTGTTCCCGTTTATATCTTAAATTCAGGCTCAAAACACCCGAAAATTCGATATTTTGGCGTCCCAGAAGTGATCTGTACATGCCTACTTAGTGCTAGAATATTTTCAAAATATAGGCCCAAAACATGCTAAAAATCGATATTTTAGGTGCCCAAAGTCGATAACTGAAATTCAGGCCAAAAATACCCAAAAATTCGATATTTTGGGGTCCCAGAAGCGATCTAGATCGTACATGCCTACTCCGTGTTAGAGTATTTTCAATATACAGTCCCAAAACATACTGAAAATCGATCTTTTAGGTGCCCCAAAGTCGATATGTGGATGCATCTTCTGTACCCGTTTATATCTTAAATTCAGGCTCAAAACACCCGAAAATTCGATAATTTTGGGTCCCAGAAGCGATCTGCACATGTCTAGTCAGTGCTAGAATATTTTCAAAATATAGGCTTAAAACATGCTATAAATCGATATTTTAAGTGTCCAAAGTCGATATGTGCATGCATCTTCAGTACCCGTTTATATCTCAAATTCAGGCTCAAAACACGCGAAAATTCGATGTTTTTGGGTCCCAGAAGCGATCTGTACATGCCTACTCCTAGTTATAGTATTTTCAAAAAAAAGGCCCAAAACATGCTAAAAATCGATATTTTAGGTGCCCAAAGTCAATATGTACCCATTTATATCTCAAATTCAGGCTCAAAACACCCGAAAATTCGGTAATTTTGGGTCCTAGAAGCGATCTGTACATCCCTACTCCTATTTAGAATGTTTTCATGATACAGACCCAAAACATGCTAAAAATCAATATTTTAGGTGCCCAAAATTCGATATGTGCATGCATCTTCTGTACCTGTTTATATCTCAAATTCAGGCTTAAAACACCCGAAAATTCGATATTTTGGGGTCCCAGAAGCGATCTGTACATGCCTACTCAGTGCTAGAATATTTTCAAAATATAGGCCCAAAACATGCTAAAAATCGATATTTTAAGTGTCCAAAGTCGTTTTTACATGCATCATCTGTACCCGTTTATATCTCAAATTCAGGCCCAAAACACCCAAAAATTCGATATTTTGGGGTCCCAGAAGCGATCTAGGTCGTACATGCCTACTCCGTGTTAAAGTATTTTCAATATACAGGCCCAAAACATACAGAAAATCGATCTTTTAGGTGCCCAAAAGTCAATATGTGGATGCATCTTCTGTACCCGTTTATATCTCAAATTCAGGCTCAATACACCCGAAAATTCGATATTTTGGGGTCCCAGAATCGATCTGTACATGTCTACTCCGTGTTAGAATGTTTTAAAAATATAGGCTCAAAACATGCTAAAAATCGATATTTTAAGTGTCCAAAGTCGATATGTACATGCATCATCTGTACCCGTTAATATCTCAAATTCAGGCTCAAAACACCCGAAAATTCGATATTTTGGGGTCCCAGAAGCGAACTGTACATGCCTACTCCGTGTTAGAGTATTTTCAAATAATAAGCTCAAAACATGCTAAAAATCGATATTTCAAGTGTCCAAACTCGATATGTGCATGCATCTTCTGTACCCGTTTATATCTCAAATTAAGGCTCAAAACACCCGAAAATTTGATATTTTTTGGGTCCCAGAAGCGATCTGTACATGCCTACTCCTAGTTAGAGTATTTTCAAAATACCGGCACAAAACATGCTGAAAATCGATATTTTAGGTGCCCAAAGTCAATATGTGCATGCATCTTCTGTACCCGTTTAAATCTCAAATTCAGGCTCAAAACACCCGAAAATTCGATATTTTGGGGTCCCAGAAGCGATCTGTACATGCCTACTCAGTACTAGAATATTTTCAAAATATAGGCTCAAAACATGCTAAAAATCGATATTTTAGGTGCCCAAAGTCGATATCTCAAATTCAGGCCCAAAACACCCAAAAAGTCGATATTTTCGGGTCCCAGAAGCGATCTGTACATGCCTACTCTGTGTTAGAGTATTTTCAATATACAGGCCCAAAACATACTGAAAATCGAACTTTTAGGTGCCCAAAAGTCGATATGTGGATGCATCTTTTGTACCCGTTTATATCCCAAATTCAACCTCAAAACACCCGAAAATTCGATATTTTGGGGTCCTAGCAGCGATCTGTACATGCCTACTCAGTGCTAGAATTTTTTCAAAATATAGGCTCAAAACATGCTAAAAATCGATATTTTAAGTGTCCAAGGTCGATATGTGCATGCATCATCTGCTCCCGTTTATATCTCAAATTCAGGCTCAAAACACCCGAAAATTCGATATTTTGGGGTCCCAGAAGTGATCTGTACATGCCTACTTAGTGCTTGAATATTTTCAAAATATAGGCCCAAAACATGCTAAAAATCGATATTTTAGGTGCCCAAAGTCGATAACTGAAATTCAGGCCCAAAACACTTAAAAATTCGATATTTTGGGGTCCCAGAAGCATTCTAGATCGTACATGCCTACTCCGTGTTAGAGAATTTTCAATATACAGGCCCAAAACATACTAAAAATCGATCTTTTAGGTGCCAAAAAGTCGATATGTGGATGCATCTTCTGTACCCGTTTATATCTCAAATTCAAGCTCAATACACCCGAAAATTAGATATTTTGGGGTCCCAGAATCGATCTGTACTTGTCTACTCTGTGTTAGAATGTTTTAAAAATATAGGCTTAAAACATGCTAAAAGTCGATATTTTAAGTGTCCAAAGTCGATAAGTACATGCATCATCTGTACCCGTTTATATCTCAAATTCAGGCTCAAAACACCCGAAAATTCGATATTTTGGGGTCCCAGAAGCGAACTGTACATGCCTACTCCGTGTTAGAGTATTTTCAAAATACAGGCCCAAATCATACTGAAAATCAATCCTTTAGGTGCTCAAAAGTCGATATGTGCATGTATCTTATGTACCCGTTTATATCTCAAATTCAGGCTCCAAACACCCGAAAATTCGATATTTTGCGGTCCCAGAAGCGATCCATACATGCCTACACAGATGCAGGCCCAAAACATGCTGAAAATGGATATTTTAGGTTCCCAAAGTCAACATGTGTATGCATCTTCTGCACTCGTTTATATCTCAAATTCAACCTCAAAACACCCGAAAATTCGATAATTTTGGGTCCCAGAAGCGATCTGTACATGTCTAGTCAGTGCTAGAATGTTTTCAAAATATAGGCTTAAAACATGCTATAAATCGTTATTTTAAGTGTCCAAAGTCGATATGTGCATGCATCTTCAGTAACCGTTTATATCTCAAATTCAGGCTCAAAACACGCGAAAATTCGATATATTTGGGTCCAAGAAGCGATCTGTACATGCCTACTCCTAGTTATAGTATTTTCAAAATACAGGCCCAAAACATGCTAAAAATCGATATTTTAGGTGCCCAAAGTCAATCAATATGTGCATGCATCTTCTGTACCCGTTTATATCTCAAATTCAGGCTCAAAACACCCGAAAATTCGGTAATTTTGGGTCCTAGAAGCGATCTGTACATCCCTACTCCTATTTAGAATGTTTTCATGATACAGACCCAAAACATGCTCAAAATCAATATTTTAAGTGCCCAAAATTCGATATGTGCATGCATCTTCTGTACCTGTTTATATCTCAAATTCAGGCTCAAAACACCAAAAAATTCGATATTTTGGGGTCCAAGAAGCGATCTAGATCGTACATGCCTACTCCGTGTTAAAGTATTTTCAATATACTGGCCCAAAACATACAGAAAATCGATCTTTTAGGTGCCCAAAAGTCGATATGTGGATGCATCTTCTGTACCCGTTTATATCTCAAATTCAGGCTCAATACACCCGAAAATTCGATATTTTTGGGTCCCAGAATCGATCTGTACTTGTCTACTCCGTGTTAGAATGTTTTAAAAATATAGGCTCAAAACATGCTAAACATCGATATTTTATGTGTCCAAAGTCGATATGTACATGCATCATCTGTACCCATTTATATCTCAAATTCAGGCTCAAAACACCCGAAAATTCGATATTTTGGGGTCCCAGAAGCGAACTGTACATGCCTAATCCGTGTTAGAGTATTTTCAAATAATAGGCTCAAAACATGCTAAAAATCGATATTTTAAGTGTCCAAACTCGATATGTGCATTCATCTTCTGTACCCATTTATATCTCAAATTAAGGCTCAAAACACCCGAAAATTTGATATTTTTTGGGTCCCAGAAGCGATCTGTACATGCCTACTCCTAGTTAGAGTATTTTCAAAATACCGGCCCAAAACATGCTGAAAATCGATATTTTAGGTGCCCAAAGTCAAGATGTGCATGCATCTTCTGTACCCGTTTATATCTCAAATTCAGGCTCAAAACACCCGAAAATTCGATATTTTTGGGTCCCAGAAGCGATCTGTACATGCCTACTCAGTGCTAGAATATTTTCAAAATATAGGCTCAAAACATGCTAAAAATCGATATTTTAGGTGCCCAAAGTCGATATCTCAAATTCAGGTCCAAAACACCCAAAAATTCGATATTTTCGGGTCCCAGAAGCGATCTGTACATGCCTAGAGTATTTTCAATATACAGGCCAAAAACATACTGAAAATCGAACTTTTAGGTGCCCAAAAGTCGATATGTGGATGCATCTTTTGTACCCGTTTATATCCCAAATACAACCTCAAAACACACGAAAATTCGATATTTTGGGGTCCCAGAAGCGATCTGTACATGCCTACTCAGTACTAGAATTTTTTCAAAATATAGGCTCAAAACATGCTAAAAATTGATATTTTAAGTGTCCAAAGTCGATATGTGCATGCATCATCTGTTCCCGTTTATATCTCAAATTCAGGCTCAAAACACCCGAAAATTCGATATTTTGGGGTCCCAGAAGTGATCTGTACATGCCTACTTAGTGCTAGAATATTTTCAAAATATAGGCCCAAAACATGCTAAAAATCGATATTTTAGGTGCCCAAAGTCGATAACTGAAATTCAGGCCCAAAATACCCAAAAATTCGATATTTTGGGGTCCCAGAAGCGATCTAGATCGTACATGCCTACTCCGTGTTATAGTATTTTCAATATACATGCCCAAAACATACTGAAAATCGATCTTTTAGGTGCCCAAAAGTCGATATGTGGATGCATCTTCTGTACCCGTTTATATCTCAAATTCAGGCTCAAAACACCCGAAAATTCGATAATTTTGGGTCCCAAAAGCGATCTGTACATGTCTAGTCAGTGCTAGAATATTTTCAAAATATAGGCTTAAAACATGCTATAAATCGATATTTTAAGTGTCCAAAGTCGATATGTGCATGCATCTTCAGTACCCGTTTATATCTCAAATTCAGGCTCAAAACACGCGAAAATTCGATATTTTTGGGTCCCAGAAGCGATCTGTACATGCCTACTCCTAGTTATAGTATTTTCAAAATACAGGCCCAAAACATGCTAAAAATCGATATTTTAGGTGCCCAAAGTCAATATGTACCCATTTATATCTCAAATTCAGGCTCAAAACACCCGAAAATTCGGTAATTTTGGGTCCTAGAAGCGATCTGTACATCCCTACTCCTATTTAGAATGTTTTCATGATACAGACCCAAAACATGCTCAAAATCAATATTTTAGGTGCCCAAAATTCGATATGTGCATGCATCTTCTGTACCTGTTTATATCTCAAATTCAGGCTCAAAACACCCGAAAATTCGATATTTTGGGGTCCCAGAAGCGATCTGTACATGCCTACTCAGTGCTAGAATATTTTCAAAATAAAGGCCCAAAACATGCTAAAAATAGATATTTTAAGTGTCCAAATTCGTTTTTACATGCATCATCTGTACCCTTTAATATCTTAAATTCAGGCCCAAAACACCCAAAAATTCGATATTTTGGGGTCCCAGAAGCGATCTAGATCGTACATGCCTACTCCGTGTTAAAGTATTTTCAATATACAGGCCCAAAACATACAGAAAATCGATCTTTTAGGTGCCCAAAAGTCAATATGTGGATGCATCTTCTGTACCCGTTTATATCTCAAATTCAGGCTTAATACACCCGAAAATTCGATATTTTGGGGTCCCAGAATCGATCTGTACTTGTCTACTCCGTGTTAGAATGTTTTAAAAATATAGGCTCAAAACATGCTAAAAATCGATATTTTAAGTGTCCAAAGTCGATATGTACATGCATCATCTGTACCCGTTTATATCTCAAATTCAGGCTCAAAACACCCGAAAATTCGATATTTTGGGGTCCCAGAAGCGAACTGTACATGCCTACTCCGTGTTAGAGTATTTTCAAATAATAAGCTCAAAACATGCTAAAAATCGATATTTCAAGTGTCCAAACTCGATATGTGCATGCATCTTCTGTACCCGTTTATATCTCAAATTAAGGCTCAAAACACCCGAAAATTTGATATTTTTTGGGTCCCAGAAGCGATCTGTACATGCCTACTCCTAGTTAGAGTATTTTCAAAATACCGGCACAAAACATGCTGAAAATCGATATTTTAAGTGCCCAAAGTCAATATGTGCATGCATCTTCTGTACCCGTTTAAATCTCAAATTCAGGCTCAAAACACCCGAAAATTCGATATTTTGGGGTCCCAGAAGCGATCTGTACATGCCTACTCAGTACTAGAATATTTTCAAAATATAGGCTCAAAACATGCTAAAAATCGATATTTTAGGTGCCCAAAGTCGATATCTCAAATTCAGGCCCAAAACACCCAAAAATTCGATATTTTCGGGTCCCAGAAGCGATCTGTACATGCCTACTCTGTGTTAGAGTATTTTCAATATACAGGCCCAAAACATACTGAAAATCGATCTTTTAGGTGCCAAAAAGTCGATATGTGGATGCATCTTTTGTACCCGTTTATATCCCAAATTCAACCTCAAAACACCCGAAAATTCGATATTTTGGGGTCCCAGAAGCGATCTGTACATGCCTACTCAGTGCTAGAATTTTTTCAAAATATAGGCTCAAAACATGCTAAAAATCGATATTTTAAGTGTCCAAAGTCGATATGTGCATGCATCATCTGTTCCCGTTTATATCTCAAATTCAGGCTCAAAACTCCTGAAAATTCGATATTTTGGGGTCCCAGAAGTGATCTGTACATGCCTACTTAGTGCTAGAATATTTTCAAAATATAGGCCCAAAACATGCTAAAATTCGATATTTTAGGTGCCCAAAGTCGATAACTGAAATTCAGTCCCAAAACACCCAAAAATTCGATATTTTGGGGTCCCAGAAGCGATCTAGATCGTACATGCCTACTCCGTGTTAGAGTATTTTCAATATACAGGCCCAAAACATACTAAAAATCGATCTTTTAGGTGCCCAAAAGTCGATATGTGGATGCATCTTATGTACACGTTTATATCTCAAATTCAAGCTCAATACACCCGAAAATTCGATATTTTGGGGTCCCAGAATCGATCTGTACTTGTCTACTCTGTGTTAGAATGTTTTAAAAATATAGGCTCAAAACATGCTAAAAGTCGATATTTTAAGTGTCCAAAGTCGATAAGTACATGCATCATCTGTACCCGTTTATATCTCAAATTCAGGCTCAAAATACCCGAAAATTCGATATTTTGGGGTCCCAGAAGCGAATTGTACATGACTACTCCGTGTTAGAGTATTTTCAAATAATAGGCTCCAAACATGCTAAAAATCGATATTTTAAGTGTCCAAAGTCGATATGTGCATGCACCTTCTGTACCCGTTTATATCTCAAATTCAAGCTCAAAACACCCGAAAATTCGATATTTTTGGGTCCTAGAAGCGATCTGTACATCCCTACTCCTAGTTAGAATGTTTTCAAGATACAGTCCCAAAACATGCTCAAATTCGATATTTAAGGTGCCCAAAAGTCGATATGTGCATGCATCTTCTGTACCTGTTTATATATCAAAATCAGGCTCAAAACACCCGAAAATTTGATATTTTGGGGTCCCATAAGCGATCTGTACATGCCTACTCTGTGCTAGAAAATTTTCAAAATATAGGCCCAAAACATGCTAAAACTCGATATCTTAGGTGCCCAAAGTCGATATCTCAAATTCAGGCCCAAAACACCCAAAAATTCGATATTTTGGGGTCCCAGAAACGATCTGTACATGCCTACTCCGTGTTAGAGTATTTTCAATATACAGGCCCATAACATACTGAAAATCGATCTTTTAGGTGCCCAAAAGTCGATATATGGATGCATCTTCTGTACCCGTTTATATCTCAAATTCAGGGTCAATACACCCGAAAATTCGATATTTTGGGGGCCCAGAAGCGATCTGTACTTGCCTACTCCGTGTTAGAATGTTTTTTTAAAATATAGGCTCAAAACATGCTAAAAATCGATATTTTAAGTGTCCAAAGTCGATATTTGCATGCATCATCTGTACTCGTTTATATATCAAATTCAGGCTCAAAACACCCGAAAATTCGATATTTTAGGGTCCCAGAAGCGAACTGTACATGCCTACTCCGTGTTAGAGTATTTTTAAAATATAGGCTCAAAACATGCTAAAAATCGATATTTTAAGTGTCCAAAGTCGATATGTTCATGCACCTTCTGTACCCGTTTATATCTCAAATTCTGGCTCAAAACACCCGAAAATTCGATATTTTTGGGTCCCATAAGCGATCTGTACATGCCTACTCCTAGTTAGAGTATTTTCAAAATACAGGCCCAAAACACGCTGAAAATCGATATTTTAGGTGCACAAAAGCCGATAAGTGCATGCATCTTCTGTACCCGTTTATATCTCAAATTCAGGCTCAAAACACCCAAAAATTCGATATTTTGGGGTCCCAGAAGCGATCTGTACATGCCTACTCCGTGTTAGAGTATTTTCAAAATACAGGCCCAAAACATACTGAAAATCGATCATTTAGGTGTCCAAAAGTCGATATGTGCATGCATCTTCTGTACCTGTTTATATCTCAAATTCAGGCTCCAAACACCCGAAAATTCTATATTTTGGGCTCCTGTAAGCGATCTGTACATGCCTACTCAGATGCAGGCCCAAAACATGCTGAAAATCGATATTTTAGGTGCCCAAATTCAACATGTGTATGCATCTTCTGCACTCGTTTATATCTCAAATTCAACCTCAAAACACCCGAAAATTCAATAATTTTGAGTCCCAGAAGCGATCTGTACATGTCTTGTCAGTGCTAGAATTTTTTTTAAATATAGGCTCAAAACATGCTAAAAATCGATATTTTAAGTGTCCAAAGTCGATATGTGCATTCACCTTCTGTACCCGTTTATATCTCAAATTCAGGCTCAAAACACCCGAAAATTCGATATTTTTGGGTTCCAGAAGTGATCTGTACATGCCTACTCCTAGTTAGAGTATTTTCAAAATTCCGGCCCAAAACATGCTGAAAATCGATATTTTAGATGCCCAAACTCAATATGTGCATGCATCTTCTGTACCCGTTTATATATCAATTTCAGGCTCAAAACACCGGAAAATTCGGTATTATTGGGTCCCAGAAGCGATCTGTACATCCCTACACCTAGTTAGAATGTTTTCAAGATACATGCTCAAAATCGATATTTTAGGTGCCCAAAAGTCGATATGTGCATGCATCTTCTGTACCCGTTTATATCTCGAATTCAGGCTCAAAACACCCAATAATTCGATAGTTTGGGGTCCGAGAAGCGATCTGTACATGCCTACTCCGTGTTAGAGTATTTTCAAAATACAGGCCCAAAACATAATGAAAATCGATCTTTTAGGTGCCCAAAAGTCGATATGTGGATGCATCTTCTGTACCCGTTTATATCTCAAATTCAGGCTCAAAACACCCGAAAATTCGATAATTTTGGGTCCCAGAAGCGATCTGTACATGTCTAGTCAGTGCTAGAATATTTTCAAAATATAGGCTTAAAACATGCTATAAATCGATATTTTAAGTGTCCAAAGTCGATATGTGCATGCATCTTCAGTACCCGTTTATATCTCAAATTCAGGCTCAAAACACCCGAAAATTCGGTAATTTTGGGTCCTAGAAGCGATCTGTACATCCCTACTCCTATTTAGAATGTTTTCATGATACAGACCCAAAACATGCTCAAAATCAATATTTTAGGTGCCCAAAATTCGATATATGCATGCATCTTCTGTACCTGTTTATATCTCAAATTCAGGCTCAAAACACCCGAAAATTCGATATTTTGGGGTCGCAGAAGCGATCTGTACATGCCTACTCAGTGCTAGAATATTTTCAAAATATAGGCCCAAAACATGCTAAAAATCGATATTTTAAGTGTCCAAAGTAGTTTTTACATGCATCATCTGTACCCGTTAATATCTCAAATTCAGGCCCAAAACACCCAAAAATTCGATATTTTGGGGTCCCAGAAACGATCTAGATCGTACATGCCTACTCCGTGTTAAAGTATTTTCAATATACAGGCCCAAAACATACAGAAAATCGATCTTTTAGGTGCCCAAAAGTCAATATGTGGATGCATCTTCTGTACCCGTTTATATCTCAAATTCAGGCTCAATACACCCGAAAATTCGATATTTTGGGGTCCCAGAATCGATCTGTACTTGTCTACTCCGTGTTAGAATGTTTTAAAAATATAGGCTCAAAACATGCTAAAAATCGATATTTTAAGTGTCCAAAGTCGATATGTACATGCATTATCTGTACCCGTTTATATCTCAAATTCAGGCTCAAAACACCCGAAAATTCGATATTTTGGGGTCCCATAAGCGAACTGTACATGCCTACTCCGTGTTAGAGTATTTTCAAATAATAAGCTCAAAACATGCTAAAAATCGATATTTCAAGTGTCCAAACTCGATATGTGCATGCATCTTCTGTACCCGTTTATATCTCAAATTAAGGCTCAAAACACCCGAAAATTTGATATTTTTTGGGTCCCAGAAGCGATCTGTACATGCCTACTCCTAGTTAGAGTATTTTCAAAATACCGGCACAAAACATGCTGAAAATCGATATTTTAGGTGCCCAAAGTCAATATGTGTATGCATCTTCTGTACCCGTTTAAATCTCAAATTCAGGCTCAAAACACCCGAAAATTCGATATTTTGGGGTCCCAGAAGCGATCTGTACATGCCTACTCAGTACTAGAATATTTTCAAAATATAGGCTCAAAACATGCTAAAAATCGATATTTTAAGTGTCCAAAGTCGATATGTGCATGCATCATCTGTTCCCGTTTATATCTCAAATTCAGGCTCAAAACACCTGAAAATTCGATATTTTGGGGTCCCATAAGCGATCTGTACATGCCTACTCTGTGCTAAAATATTTTCAAAATATAGGCCCAAAACATGCTAAAACTCGATATCTTAGGTGCCCAAAGTCGATATCTCAAATTCAGGCCCAAAACACCCAAAAATTCGATATTTTGGGGTCCCAGAAGCGATCTGTACTTGCCTACTCCGTGTTAGAATGTTTTCAAAATATAGGCTCAAAACATGCTAAAAATCGATATTTTAAGTGTCCAAAGTCGATATTTGCATGCATCATCTGTACTCGTTTATATATCAAATTCAGGCTCAAAACACCCGAAAATTCGATATTTTGGGGTACCAGAAGCGATCTGTACATCCCTACTCCTAGTTAGAATGTTTTCAAGATACAGACGCAAAACATGCTCAAAATCGATATTTTAATTGCCCAAAAGTCGATATGTGCATGCATCTTCTGTACCCGTTTATATCTCGAATTCAGGTCCTAAACACCCGAAAATTCGATATTTTGGGGTCCCAGAAGCGATTTGTACATGCCTACTCCGTGTTAGAGTATTTTCAAAATACAGGCCCAAAACATACTGAAAATCGATCATTTAGGTGCCCAATAGTCGATATGTGCATGCATCTTCTGTACCCGTTTATATCTCAAATTCAGGCTCCAAACACCCAAAAATTCGATATTTTGGGGTCCCAGAAGCGATCTGTACATGCCTACTCATATGCAGGCCCAAAACATGCTGAAAATCGATATTTTAGGTGCACAAAGTCAACATGTGTATGCATCTTCTGCACTCGTTTATATCTCAAATTCAACCTCAAAACACCCGAAAATTCGATAATTTTGGGTCCCAGAAGCGATCTGTACATGTCTAGTCAGTGCTAGAATGTTTTCAAAATATAGGCTTAAAACATGCTATAAATCGATATTTTAAGTGTCAAAGTCGATATGTGCATGCACCTTCAGTACCTGTTTATATCTCAAATTCAGGCTCAAAACACGCGAAAATTCGATATTTTTGGGTACCAGAAGCGATCTGTACATGCCTACTCCTAGTTAGAGTATTTTCAAAATACAGTCCCAAAACATGCTAAAAATCGATATTTTAGGTGCCCAAAGTCAATATGTGCATGCATCTTCTGTACCCGTTTATATCTCAAATTCAGGCTCAAAACACCCGAAAATTCGGTATTTTTGGGTCCCAGAAGCGATCTGTACATCCCTTCTCCTAGTTAGAATGTTTTCAAGATACATGCTCAAAATCGATATTTTAGGTGCCCAAAAGTCGATATGTGCATGCATCTTCTGTACCCCTTTATATCTCGAATTCAGGCTCAAAACACCCAATAATTCGATAGTTTGGGGTCCGAGAAGCGATCTGTACATGCCTACTCCGTGTTAGAGTATTTTCAAAATACAGGCCCAAAACATACTGAAAATCGATCTTTTAGGTGCCCAAAGTCAATATGTGCATGCATCTTCTGTTCCCGTTTATATCTCAAATTCAGGCTCAAAACACCCGAAAATTCGGTATTTTTGGGTCCTAGAAGCGATCTGTACATCCCTACTCCTGTTTAGAATGTTTTCAAGATACAGACCCAGAACATGCTCAAAATCGATATTTTAGGTGCCCAAAAGTCGATATGTGCATGCATCTTCTGTACCTGTTTATATCTCAAATTCAGGCTCAAAACACCTGAAAATTCGATATTTTGGGGTCCCAGAAGCGATCTTTACATGCCTACTCCGTGTTAGAGTATTTTCAAAATACAGGCCCAAAACATACTGAAAATCGATCTTTTAGGTGCCCAAAAGTCGATATGTGCATGCATCTTCTGTAACTGTTTATGTCTCAAATTCAGGCTCCAAACACCCGAAAATTCAATATTTTGGGGTCCCAGAAGCGATCTGTACATGACTACTCAGATGCAGGCCCATAACATGCTGAAAATCGATATTTTAGGAGCCCAAAGTCAACATGTGTATGCATCTTCTGTACCCGTTTATATCTCAAATTCAAGCTCAATACACCCGAAAATTCGATATTTTGGGGTCCCAGAATCGATCTGTACTTGTCTACTCTGTGTTAGAATGTTTTAAAAATATAGGCTCAAAACATGCTAAAAGTCGATATTTTAAGTGTCCAAAGTCGATAAGTACATTCATCATCTGTACCCGTTTATATCTCAAATTCAGGCTCAAAACACCCGAAAATTCGATATTTTGGGGTCCCAGAAGCGAATTGTACATGACTACTCCGTGTTAGAGTATTTTCAAAGAATAGGCTCAAAACATGCTAAAAATCGATATTTTAAGTGTCCAAAGTCGATATGTGCATGCACCTTCTGTACCCGTTTATATCTCAAATTCAGGCTCAAAACACCCGAAAATTCGATATTTTTGGGTCCCAGAAGCGATCTGTACATCCCTACTCCTAGTTAGAGAATTTTCATAATACAAGCCCAAAACATGCTGAAAATCGATATTTTAGGTGCCCAAACTCAATTTGTGCATGCATCTTCTGTACCCGTTTATATCTCAAATTCAGGCTCAAAACACCCGAAAATTCGGTATTTTTGGGTCCTAGAAGCGATCTGTACATCCCTACTCCTGTTTAGAATGTTTTCAAGATACAGACCCAAAACATGCTGAAAATCGATATTTTAGGTGCCCAAAAGTCGATATGTGCATGCATCTTCTGTACCTGTTTATATCTCAAATTCAGGCTCAAAACACCTAAAAATTCGATATTTTGGGGTCCCAGAAGCAATCTTTACATGCCTACTCCGTGTTAGAGTATTTTCAAAATACAGGCCCAAAACATACTGAAAATCGATCTTTTAGGTGCCTAAAAGTCGATATGTGCATGCATCTTCTGTAACTGTTTATATCTCAAATTCAGGCTCCAAACACCCGAAAATTCGATATTTGGGGGTCCCAGAAGCGATCTGTACATGACTACTCAGATGCAGGCCCAAAACATGCTGAAAATCGATATTTTAGGAGCCCAAAGTCAACATGTGTATGCATCTTCTGCACTCGTTTATATCTCAAATTCAACCTCAAAACACCCGAAAATTCGATAATTTTGGGTCCCAGAAGCGATCTGTACATGTCTAGTCAGTGCTAGATTCTTTTCAAAATATAGGATTAACACATGCTATAAATCGATATTTTAAGTGTCCAAAATCGATATGTGCATGCATCTTCAGTACCCGTTTATATCTCAAATTCAGGCTCAAAACACGCGAAAATTCGATATTTTTGGGTCCCAGAAGCGATCTGGACATGCCTTCTCCTAGTTAGAGTATTTTCAAATACAGGCCCAAAACATGCTAAAAATCGATATTTTAGGTGCCCAAAGTCAATATGTGCATGCATCTTCTGTTCCCGTTTATATCTCAAATTCAGGCTCAAAACACCCGAAAATTCGGTATTTTGGGGTCCTAGAAGCGATCTGTACATCCCTACTCCTGTTTAGAATGTTTTCAAGATACAGACCCAAAACATGCTCAAAATCGATATTTTAGGTGCCCAAAAGTCGATATGTGCATGCATCTTCTGTACCCGTTTATATCTCAAATTCAGGCTCAAAACACCCAAAAATTCGATATTTTGGGGTCCCAGAAGCGATCTGTACATGCCTACTCCGTGTTAGAGTATTTTCAAAATACAGGCCCAAAACATTCTGAAAATCGATCTTTTAGGTGCCCAAAAGTCGATATGTGCATGCATCTTCTGAACCCTTTTATATCTCAATTTCAGGCTCCAAACACCCGAAAATTCGATATTTTGGGGTCCCAGAAGCGATCTGTACATGCCTACTCCGTGTTAGAGTATTTTCAAAATACAGGCCCAAAACATACTGAAAATCGATCTTTTAGGTGCCTAAAAGTCGATATGTGCATGCATCTTCTGTAACTGTTTATATCTCAAATTCAGGCTCCAAACACCCGTAAATTCGATATTTTGGGGTCCCAGAAGCGATCTGTACATGACTACTCAGATGCAGGCCCAAAATATGGTGAAAATCGATATTTTAGGAGCCCAAAGTCAACATGTGTATGCATCTTCTGCACTCGTTTATATCTCAAATTCAACCTCAAAACACCCGAAAATTCGATAATTTTGGGTCCCAGAAGCGATCTGTACATGTCTAGTCAGTGCTAGATTGTTTTCAAAATATAGGATTAAAACATGCTATAAATCGATATTTTAAGTGTCCAAAATCGATATGTGCATGCATCTTCAGTACCCGTTTATATCTCAAATTCAGGCTCAAAACACGCGAAAATTCGATATTTTTGGGTCCCAGAAGCGATCTGGACATGCCTTCTCCTAGTTAGAGTATTTTCAAATACAGGCCCAAAACATGCTAAAAATCGATATTTTAGGTGCCCAAAGTCAATATGTGCATGCATCTTCTGTTCCCGTTTATATCTCAAATTCAGGCTCAAAACACCCGAAAATTCGGTATTTTGGGGTCCTAGAAGCGATCTGTACATCCCTACTCCTGTTTAGAATGTTTTCAAGATACAGACCCAAAACATGCTCAAAATCGATATTTTAGGTGCCCAAAAGTCGATATGTGCATGCATCTTCTGTACCCGTTTATATCTCAAATTCAGGCTCAAAACACCCAAAAATTCGATATTTTGGGGTCCCAGAAGTGATCTGTACATGCCTACTCCTAGTTAGAGTATTTTCAAAATACCGGCCAAAAACATGCTGAAAATCGATATTTTAGGTGCCCAAAGCCAATATGTGCATGCATCTTCTGAACCCTTTTATATCTCAAATTCAGGCTCCAAACACCCGAAAATTCGATATTTTGGGGTCCCAGAAGCGATCTGTACATGACTACTCAGATGCAGGCCCAAAACATGCTGAAAATCGATATTTTAGGAGCCCAAAGTCAACATGTGTATGCATCTTCTGTACCCGTTTATATCTCAAATTCAAGCTCAATACACCCGAAAATTCGATATTTTGGGGTCCGAGAATCGATCTGTACTTGTCTACTCTGTGTTAGAATGTTTTAAAAATATAGGCTCAAAACATGCTAAAAGTCGATATTTTAAGTGTCCAAAGTCGATAAGTACATGCATCATCTGTACCCGTTTATATCTCAAATTCAGGCTCAAAACACCCGAAAATTCGATATTTTGGGGTCCCAGAAGCGAATTGTACATGACTACTCCGTGTTAGAGTATTTTCAAATAATAGGCTCAAAACATGCTAAAAATCGATATTTTAAGTGTCCAAAGTCGATATGTGCATGCACCTTCTGTACCCGTTTATATCTCAAATTCAGGCTCAAAACACCCGAAAATTCGATATTTTAGGGTCCCAGAAGCGATCTGTACATCCCTACTCCTAGTTAAAGAATTTTCATAATACAAGCCCAAAACATGCTGAAAATCGATATTTTAGGTGCCCAAAGTCAATTTGTGCATGCATCTTCTGTACCCGTTTATATCTCAAATTCCGGCTCAAAACACCCGAAAATTCGGTATTTTTGGGTCCTAGAAGCGATCTGTACATCCCTACTCCTAGTTAGAATGTTTTCAAGATACAGTCCCAAAACATGCTCAAAATCGATATTTTAGGTGCCCAAAAGTCGATATGTGCATGCATCTTCTGTACCTGTTTATATATCAAATTCAGGCTCAAAACACCCGAAAATTTGATATTTTGGGGTCCCATAAGCGATCTGTACATGCCTACTCTGTGCTAGAATATTTTCAAAATATAGGCCCAAAACATGCTAAAACTCGATATCTTAGGTGCCCAAAGTCGATATCTCAAATTCAGGCCCAAAACACCCAAAAATTCGATATTTTGGGGTCCCAGAAGCGATCTGTACATGCCTAATCCGTGTTAGAGTATTTTCAATATACAGGCCCATAACATACTGAAAATCGATCTTTTAGGTGCCCAAAAGTCGATATATGGATGCATCTTCTGTACCCGTTTATATCTCAAATTCAGGCTCAAAACACCCGAAAATTCGATATTTTTGGGTCCCATAAGCGATCTGTACATGCCTACTCCTAGTTAGAGTATTTTCGAAATATAGGCCCAAAACACGCTGAAAATCGATATTTTAGGTGCCCAAAAGCCGATATGTGCATGCATCTTCTGAACCCGTTTATATCTCAAATTCAGGCTCAAAACACCCAAAAATTCGATATTTTGGGGTCCCAGAAGCGATCTGTACATGCCTACTCCGTGTTAGAGTATTTTCAAAATACAGGCACAAAACATACTGAAAATCGATCATTTTGGTGTCCAAAAGTCGATATGTGCATGCATCTTCTGTACCTGTTTATAACTCAAATTCAGGCTCCAAACACCCGAAAATTCGATATTTTGGGCTCCTGGAAGCGATCTGTACATGCCTACTCAGGTGCAGGCCCAAAACATGCTGAAAATCGATATTTTAGGTGCCCAAATTCAACATGTGTATGCATCTTCTGCACTCGTTTATATCTCAAATTCAACCTCAAAACACCCGAAAATTCAATAATTTTGAGTCCCAGAAGCGATCTGTACATGTCTTGTCAGTGCTAGAATTTTTTTTAAATATAGGCTCAAAAAATGCTAAAAATCGATATTTTAAGTGTCCAAAGTCGATATGTGCATGCACCTTCTGTACCCGTTTATATCTCAAATTCAGGCTCAAAACACCCGAAAATTCGATATTTTTGGGTTCCAGAAGTGATCTGTACATGCCTACTCCTAGTTAGAGTATTTTCAAAATTCCGGCCCAAAACATGCTGAAAATCGATATTTTAGATGCCCAAACTCAATATGTGCATGCATCTTCTGTACCCGTTTATATATCAATTTCAGGCTCAAAACACCGGAAAATTCGGTATTATTGGGTCCCAGAAGCGATCTGTACATCCCTACTCCTAGTTAGAATGTTTTCAAGATACAGACCCAAAACATGCTCAAAATCGATATTTTAATTGCCCAAAAGTCGATATGTGCATGCATCTTCTGTACCCGTTTATATCTCGAATTCAGGTCCCAAACACCCGAAAATTCGATATTTTGGGGTCCCAGAAGCGATTTGTACATGCCTACTCCGTGTTAGAGTATTTTCAAAATACAGGCCCAAAACATACTGAAAATCTATCATTTAGGTGCCCAAAAGTCGATATGTTCATGCATCTTCTGTACCCGTTTATATCTCAAATTCAGGCTCCAAACACCCGAAAATTCGATATTTTGGGGTCCCAGAAGCGATCTGTACATGCCTACTCAGATGCAGGCCCAAAACATGCTGGAAATCGATATTTTAGGTGCACAAAGTCAACATGTGTATGCATCTTCTGCACTCGTTTATATCTCAAATTCAACCTCAAAACACCCGAAAATTCGATAATTTTGGGTCCCAGAAGCGATCTGTACATGTCTAGTCAGTGCTAGAATGTTTTCAAAATATAGGCTTAAAACATGCTATAAATCGATATTTTAAGTGTCCAAAGTCGATATGTGCATGCACCTTCAGTACCTGTTTATATCTCAAATTCAGGCTCAAAACACGCGAAAATTCGATATTTTTGGGTACCAGAAGCGATCTGTACATGCCTACTCCTAGTTAGAGTATTTTCAAAATACAGTCCCAAAACATGCTAAAAATCGATATTTTAGGTGCCCAAAGTCAATATGTGCATGCATCTTCTGTACCCGTTTATATCTCAAATTCAGGCTCAAAATACCCGAAAATTCGGTATTTTTGGGTCCCAGAAGCGATCTGTACATCCCTACTCCTAGCTAGAATGTTTTCAAGATACATGCTCAAAATCGATATTTTAGGTGCCCAAAAGTCGATATGTGCATGCATCTTCTGTACCCGTTTATATCTCGAATTCAGGCTCAAAACACCCAATAATTCGATAGTTTGGGGTCCGAGAAGCGATCTGTACATGCCTACTCCGTGTTAGAGTATTTTCAAAATACAGGCCCAAAACATACTGAAAATCGATCTTTTAGGTGCCCAAAAGTCGTTATGTGCATGCATCTTCTGTACCCGTTTATATCTCAAATTCAGGCTCCAAACACCCGAAAATTCGATATTTTTGGATCCTAGAAGAGATCTGTACATGCCTACTCAGATGCAGGCCCAAAGCATGATGAAAATCGATATTTTAAGTGCCCAAAGTCAACATGTGTATGCATCTTCTGCACTCGTTTATATCTCAAATTCAACCTCAAAACACCCGAAAATTCGATAATTTTGGGTACCAGAAGCGATCTGTACATGTCTAGTCAGTGCTAGAATGTTTTCAAAATACAGGCCCAAAACATGCTAAAAATCGATATTTTAGGTGCCCAAAGTCAATATGTGCATGCATCTTCTGTACCCGTTTATATCTCAAATTCAGGCTCAAAACACCGGAAATTCGGTATTTTTGGGTCCTAGAAGCGATCTGTACATCCCTACTCCTATTTAGAATGTTTTCATGATACAGACCCAAAACATGCTCAAAATCGATATTTTAGGTGCCCAAAAGTCGATATGTGCATGCATCTTCTGTACCTGTTTATATCTCAAATTCAGGCTCAAAACACGCGAAAATTCGATATTTTTGGGTCCCAGAAGCGATCTGTACATGCCTAATCCTAGTTAGAGTATTTTCAAAATACAGGCCCAAAACATGCTAAAAATCGATATTTTAGGTGCCCAAAGTCAATATGTGCATGCATCTTCTGTTCCCGTTTATATCTCAAATTCAGGCTCAAAACACCCGAAAATTCGGTATTTTTGGGTCCTAGAAGCGATCTGTACATCCCTACTCCTGTTTAGAATGTTTTCAAGATACAGACCCAAAACATGCTCAAAATCGATATTTTAGGTGCCCAAAAGTCGATATGTGCATGCATCTTCTGTACCTGTTTATATCTCAAATTCAGGCTCAAAACACCTGAAAATTCGAAATTTTGGGGTCCCAGAAGCGATCTTTACATGCCTACTTCGTGTTAGAGTATTTTCAAAATACAGGCCCAAAACATACTGAAAATCAATCTTTTAGGTGCCCAAAAGTCGATATGTGAATGCATCTTCTGTACCCGTTTATATCTCAAATTCAGGCTAAAAACACCCGAAAGATCAATATTTTGGGGTCCCAGAAGCGATCTGTACATGACTACTCAGATGCAGGCCCAAAACATGCTGAAAATCGATATTTTAGGAGCCCAAAGTCAACATGTGTATGCATCTTCTGTTCCCGTTTATATCTCAAATTCAGGCTCAAAACACCC
This sequence comes from Petrolisthes cinctipes, assembly GCA_033782935.1. Taxonomy (NCBI): domain Eukaryota; kingdom Metazoa; phylum Arthropoda; class Malacostraca; order Decapoda; family Porcellanidae; genus Petrolisthes; species Petrolisthes cinctipes. The sequence continues at coordinate 153,408 of JAWQEG010000433.1, read as the reverse complement.
GAAAATTCGGTATTTTTGGGTCCTAGAAGCGATCTGTACATCCCTACTCCTGTTTAGAATGTTTTCAAAATATAGGCTTAAAACATGCTATAAATCGATATTTTAAGTGTCCAAAGTCGATATGTGCATGCATCTTCAGTACCCGTTTATATCTCAAATTTAGGCTCAAAACACGCGAAAATTCGATATTTTTGGGTCCCAGAAGCGATCTGGACATGCCTTCTCCTAGTTAGAGTATTTTCAAATACAGGCCCAAAACATGCTAAAAATCGATATTTTAGGTGCCCAAAGTCAATATGTGCATGCATCTTCTGTTCCCGTTTATATCTCAAATTCAGGCTCAAAACACCCGAAAATTCGGTATTTTTGGGTCCTAGAAGCGATCTGTACATCCCTACTCCTGTTTAGAATGTTTTCAAGATACAGACCCAAAACATGCTCAAAATCGATATTTTAGGTGCCCAAAAGTCGATATGTGCATGCATCTTTTGTACCCGTTTATATCTCAAATTCAGGCTCAAAACACCCAAAAATTCGATATTTTGGGGTCCCAGAAGCGATCTGTACATGCCTTTTTTCAAAATACAGGCCCAAAACATTCTGAAAATCGATCTTTTAGGTGCCCAAAAGTCGATATGTGCATGCATCTTCTGAACCCTTTTATATCTCAAATTCAGGCTCCAAACACCCGAAAATTCGATATTTTGGGGTCCCAGAAGCGATCTGTACATGCCTACTCAGATGCAGGCCCAAAACATGCTGAAAATCGATATTTTAGGTGCCCAAAGTCAACATGTGCATGCATCTTCTACACTCATTTATATCTCAAATTCAACCTCAAAACACCCGAAAATTCGATATTTTTGGGTCCCAGAAGCGATCTGTACATGTCTAGTCAGTGCTAGAATGTTTTCAAAATATAGGCTCAAAACATTCTAAAAATCGATATTTTAGGTGCGCAAAGTCAATATGTGAATGCATATTCTGTACCCGTTTATATCTCAATTTCAGGCTCAAAACACCCGAAAATTCGGTATTTTGGGGTCCCAGAAGCGATCTGTACATCCTTACTCCTAGTTAGAATGTTTTCAAGATACAGACCCAAAATATGCTCAAAATCGATATTTTAGGTGCCCAAAAGTCGATATGTGCATGCATCTTCTGTACCCGTTTATATCTCGAATTCAGGCTCAAAACACCCACAAATTCGATATTTTGGGGTCCCAGAAGCGATCTGTACATGCCTACTCCGTGTTAGAGTATTTTCAAAATATAGGCTAAAAACATGCTAAAAATCGATATTTTAAGTGTCCAAAGTCATTATGTGCATGCACCTTCTGTACCCGTTTATATCTCAAATTCATGCTCAAAACACCCGAAAATTCGATATTTTTGTGTCCCAGAAGCGATCTGTACATGCCTACTCCTAGTTAGAGTATTTTCAAAATACCGGCCAAAAACATGCTGAAAATCGATATTTTAGGTGCCCAAAGTCAATATGTGCATGAATATTCTGTACCCGTTTATATCTCAATTTCAGGCTCAAAACACCCGAAAATTCGGTATTTTTGGGTCCCAGAAGCGATCTGTACATCATTACTCCTAGTTAGAATGTTTTCAAGATACAGACCCAAAACATGCTCAAAATCGATATTTTAGGTGCCCAAAAGTCGATATGTGCATGCATCTTCTGTACCCGTTTATATTTCGAATTCAGGCTCAAAACACCAAAAAATTCGATATTTTGGGGTCCCAGAAGCGATCTGTACATGCCTACTCCGTGTTAGAGTATTTTCAAAATACAGGCCCAAATCATACTGAAAATCGATCTTTTAGATGCCCAAAAGTCGATATGTGCATGCATCTTCTGTACCCGTTTATATCTCAAATTCAGGCTCCAAACACCCGAAAATTCGATATTTTGGGGTCCCAGAAGCGATCTGTACATGCCTACTCAGATGCAGGCCCAAAACATGCTGAAAATCGATATTTTAGGTGCCCAAAGTCAAAATGTGCATGCATCTTCTGCACTCATTTATATCTCAAATTCAACCTCAAAACACCCGAAAATTCGATAATTTTGGGTCCCAGAAGCGATCTGTACATGTCTAGTCAGTGCTAGAATGTTTTCAAAATATAGGCTCAAAACATTCTAAAAATCGATATTTTAGGTGCCCAAAGTCAATACGTGCATGCATATTCTGTGCCCGTTTATATCTCAATTTCAATCTCAAAATACCCGAAAATTCGGTATTTTTTTGTCCCAGAAGCGATCTGTACATCCTTACTCCTAGTTAGAATGTTTTCAAGATACAGACCCAAAACATGCCCAAAATCGATATTTTAGTTGCCCAAAAGTCGATATGTGCATGCATCTTCTGTACCCGTTTATATCTCGAATTCAGGCTCAAAACACCCACAAATTCGATATTTTGGGGTCCCAGAAGCGATCTGTACATGCCTACTCCGTGTAAGAGTATTTTCAAAATACAGGCCCAAATCATACTGAAAATCGATCTTATAGGTGCCCAAAAGTCGATATGTGCATGCATCTTCTGTACCCGTTTATATCTCAAATTCAGGCTCCAAACACCCGAAAATTCGATATTTTTGGGTCCCAGAAGCGATCTGTACATGCCTACTCAGATGCAGACCCAAAACATGCTGAAAATCGATATTTTAGGTGCCCAAAGTCAACATGTGCTTGCCTCTTCTGCACTCGTTTATATCTCAAATTCAATCTCAAAACACCTGAAAATTCGATAATTTTGGGTCCCATAAGCGATCTGTACATGTCTAGTCAGTGCTAGAATGTTTTCAAAATATAGGCTCAAAACATGATAAAAATCGATATTTTCAGTGTCCAAAGTCGATATGTGCATGCATCTTCTGTACCCGTTTATATCTCAAATTCAGGCTCAAAACACCCGAAAATTCGGTATTTTTGGGTCCCAGAAGCGATCTGTACATCCCTACTCCTAGTTAGAATGTTTTCAAGATACAGACCCAAAACATGCTCAAAATCGATATTTTAGGTGCCCAAAAGTCGATATGTGCATGCATCTTCTGTACCCGTTTATATCTCGAATTCAGTCTCAAAACACCCAATAATTCGATATTTTGGGGTCCGAGAAGCGATCTGTACATGCCTACTCCGTGTTAGAGTATTTTCAAAATACAGGCCCAAAACATACTGAAAATCGATCTTTTAGGTGCCCAAAAGTGGTTATGTGCATGCATCTTCTGTACCCGTTTATATCTCAAATTCAGGCTCCAAACACCCGAAAATTCGATATTTTGGGGTCCCAGAAGAGATCTGTACTCAGATGCAGGCCCAAAACATGATGAAAATCGATATTTTAGGTGCCCAAAGTCAACATGTGTATGCATCTTCTGCACTCGTTTATATCTCAAATTCAACCTCAAAACACCCGAAAATTCGAAAATTTTGGGTCCCAGAAGCCATCTGTACATGTCTAGTCAGTGCTAGAATGTTTTCAAATTACAGGCCCAAAACATGCTAAAAATCGATATTTTAGGTGCCCAAAGACAATATGTGCATGCATCTTCTGTACCCGTTTATATCTCAAATTCAGGCTCAAAACACCGGAAAATTCGGTATTTTTGGGTCCTAGAAGCGATCTGTACATCCCTACTCCTATTTAGAATGTTTTCATGATACAGACCCAAAACATGCTCAAAATCGATATTTTAGGTGCCCAAAAGTCGATATGTGCATGCATCTTCTGTACCTGTTTATATCTCAAATTCAGGCTCAAAACACACGAAAATTCGATATTTTTGGGTCCCAGAAGCGATCTGTATATGCCTACTCCTAGTTAGAGTATTTTCAAAATACAGGCCCAAAACATGATAAAAAACAATATTTTAGGTGCCCAAAGTCAATATGTGCATGCATCTTCTGTTCCCGTTTATATCTCAAATTCAGGCTCAAAACACCCGAAAATTCGGTATTTTTGGGTCCTAGAAGCGATCTGTACATCCCTACTCCTGTTTAGAATGTTTTCAAGATACAGACCCAAAACATGCTCAAAATCGATATTTTAGGTGCACAAAAGTCGATATGTGCATGCATTTTCTGTACCTGTTTATATCTCAAATTCAGGCTCAAAACACACGAAAATTTGATATTTTGGGGTCCCAGAAGCGATCTGTACATGCCTACTCCTAGTTAGAGTATTTTCAAAATACAAGCCCAAAACATGCTCAAAATCGATATTTAAGGTGCCCAAAGTCAATATGTGCATGCATCTTCTGTACCCATTTATATCTCAAATTCAGGCTCAAAACACCCGAAAATTCGATATTTTGGGGTCCCAGAAGTGATCTGTACATGCCTACTCCGTGTTAGAGTATTTTCAAAATACAGGCCCAAAACATACTGAAAATCGATATTTTAGGTGCCCAAAAGTCGATATGTGCATGCATCTTCTGTACCTGTTTATATCTCAAATTCAGGCTCCAAACTCCCGAAAATTCGATATTTTGTGGTCTCAGAAGCGATTTGTACATGCCTACTCAGATGCAGGCCCAAAACATGCTGAAAATCGATAATTTAGGTCCCCAAAGTCAACATGTGTATGCATCTTCTACACTCGTTTATATCCCAAATTCAACCTCAAAACACCCAAAAATTCGATAATTTTGGGTCCCAGAAGCGATCTGTACATGTCTAGTCAGTGCTAGAATGTTTTTTTCAAATATAGGCTTAAAATATGCTATAAATCGATATTTTAAGTGTCCAAAGTCGATATGTGCATGCATCTTCAGTACCCGTTTATATCTCAAATTCAGGCTCAAAACACCCGAAAATTCGATATTTTGGGGTCCCAGAAGCGATCTGTACATGCCTACTCAGTGCTAGAATATTTTCAAAATATAGCCCCAAAACATGCTCAAAAATCGATATTTTAGGTGCCCAAATTCGATATCTCAAATTCAGGCCCAAAACACCCAAAAATTCGATATTTTTGGGTCCGCGAAGCGATCTGTACATGCCTACTCCGTGTTAGAGTATTTTCAATATACAGGCCCAAAACATACTGAAAATTGATCTTTTAGGTGCCCAAAAGTCGATATGTGGATGCATCTTCTGTATCCGTTTATATCTCAAATTCAGGCTCAATACACCCGAAAATTTGATATTTTGGGGTCCCAGAATCGATCTGTACTTGTCTACTCCGTGTTAGAATGTTTTAAAAATATAGGGTCAAAACATGCTAAAAATCAATATTTTAAGTGTCCAAGTCGATATGTGCATGCATCATCTGTACCAGTTTATATCTCAAATTCAGGCTCAAAACACCAGAAATATCGATATTTTGGGGTCACAGAGGCGAACTGTACATGCCTACTCCGTGTTAGAGTATTTTCAAATAATAGGCTCAAAACATGCTAAAAAACTATATATTAAGTGTCCAAAGTCGATATGTGCATACACCTTCTGTACCCGTTTATATCTCAAATTCTGGCTCAAAACACCCGAAAATTCGATATTTTTGGGTCCCAGAAGCGATCTGTACATGCCTACTCCTAGTTAGAGTATTTTCAAAATACCGGCCCAAAACATGCTGAAAATCGATATTTTAGGTGCCCAAAGTCAATATGTGCATGCATCTTCTGTACCCGTTTATATCTCAATTTCAGGCTCAAAACACCCGAAAATTCGGTATTTTTGGGTCCCAGAAGCGATCGGTACATCCCTACTCCTAGTTAGAATGTTTTCAAGATACAGACCCAAAAACATGCTCAAAATCGATATTTTAGGTGCCCAAAAGTCGATATGTGCATGCATCTTCTGTACCCGTTTATATCTCGAATTCAGGCTCAAAACACCCAACAATTCGATATTTTGGGGTCCCAGAAGCGATCTGTACATGTCTACTCCGTGTTAGAGTATTTTCAAAATACAGGCCCAAAACATTCTAAAAATCCATCTTTAAGGTGCCCAAAAGTCGATATGTGCATGCATCTTCTGAACCCTTTTATATCTCAAATTCAGGCTCCAAACACCCGAAAATTCGATATTTTGGGGTCCCAGAAGCGATCTGTACATGCCTACTCCGTGTTAGAGTATTTTCAAAATATAGGCTAAAAACATGCTAAAAATCGATATTTTAAGTGTCCAAAGTCATTATGTGCATGCACCTTCTGTACCCGTTTATATCTCAAATTCATGCTCAAAACACCCGAAAATTCGATATTTTTGGGTCCCATAAGCGATCTGTACATGCCTACTAATAGTTAGAGTATTTTCAAAATACCGGCCAAAAACATGCTGAAAATCGATATTTTAGGTGCCCAAAGTCAATATGTGCATGAATATTCTGTACCCGTTTATATCTCAATTTCAGACTGAAAACACCCGAAAATTCGGTATTTTTGGGTCCCAGAAGCGATCTGTACATCATTACTCCTAGTTAGAATGTTTTCAAGATACAGACCCAAAACATGCTCAAAATCGATATTTTAGGCGCCCAAAAGTCGATATGTGCATGCATTTTCTGTACCCGTTTATATTTCGAATTCAGGCTCAAAACACCCAAAAATTCGATATTTTGGGGTCCCAGAAGCGATCTGTACATGCCTACTCCGTGTTAGAGTATTTTCAAAATATAGGCTAAAAACATGCTAAAAATCGATCTTTAAGGTGCCCAAAAGTCGATATGTGCATGCATCTTCTGTACCCGTTTATATCTCAAATTCATGCTCAAAACACCCGAAAATTCGATATTTTGGGGTCCCATAAGCGATCTGTACATGCCTACTAATAGTTAGAGTATTTTCAAAATACCGGCCAAAAACATGCTGAAAATCGATATTTTAGGTGCCCAAAGTCAATATGTGCATGAATATTCTGTACCCGTTTATGTCTCAATTTCAGGCTGAAAACACCCGAAAATTCGGTATTTTTGGGTCCCAGAAGCGATCTGTACATCATTACTCCTAGTTAGAATGTTTTCAAGATACAGACCCAAAACATGCTCAAAATCGATATTTTAGGTGCCCAAAAGTCGATATGTGCATGCATTTTCTGTACCCGTTTATATTTCGAATTCAGGCTCAAAACACCCAAAAATTCGATATTTTGGGGTCCCAGAAGCGATCTGTACATGCCTACTCCGTGTTAGAGTATTTTCAAAATACAGGCCCAAATCATACTGACAATCGATCTTTTAGGTGCCCAAAAGTCGATATGTGCATGCATCTTCTGTACCCGTTTATATCTCAAATTCAGGCATCAAACACCCGAAAATTCGATATATTGGGGTCCCAGAAGCGATCTGTACATGCCTACTCAGATGCAGGCCCAAAACATGCTGAAAATCGATATTTTAGGTGCCCAAAGTCAACATGTGCATGCATCTTCTGCACTCATTTATATCTCAAATTCAACCTCAAAACACCCGAAAATTCGATAATTTTGGGTCCCAGAAGCGATCTGTACATGTCTAGTCAGTGCTAGAATGTTTTCAAAATATAGGCTCAAAACATTCTAAAAATCTATATTTTAGGTGCCCAAAGTCAATATGTGCATGCATATTCTGTAACCGTTTATATCTCAATTTCAGGCTCAAAACACCCGAAAATTCGGTATTTTTGGGTCCCAGAAGCGATCTGTACATCCTTACTCCTAGTTAGAATGTTTTCAAGATACAGACCGAAAACATGCTCAAAATCGATATTTTAGGTGCCCAAAAGTCGATATGTGCATCCATCTTCTGTACCCGTTTATATCTCGAATTCAGGCTCAAAACACCCACAAATTCGATATTTTGGGGTCCCAGAAGCGATCTGTACATGCCTACTCCGTGTAAGAGTATTTTCAAAATACTTTCCCAAATCATACTGAAAATCGATATTTTAGGTGCCCAAAAGTCGATATGTGCATGCATCTTCTGTACCCGTTTATATCTCAAATTCAGGCTACAAACACCCGAAAATTCGATATTTTGGGGTCCCAGAAGCGATCTATACATGCCTACTCAGATGCAGGCCCAAAACATGCTGAAAATCGATATTTTAGGTGCCCAAAGTCAACATGTGCATGCATCTTCTGCACTCGTTTATATCTCAAATTCAACCTCAAAACACCCGAAAATTCGATAATTTTGGGTCCCAGAAGCCATCTGTACATGTCTAGTCAGTGCTAGAATGTTTTCAAAATATGGGCTCAAAACATGCTAAAAATCGATATTTTAAGTGTCCAAAGTCGATATGTGCATGCATCTTCAGTACCCGTTTATATCTCAAATTCAGGCTCAAAACACACGAAAATTCGATATTTTTGGGTCCCAGAAGCGATCTGTACATCCCTACTCCTATTTAGAATGTTTTCATGATACAGACCCAAAACATGCTCAAAATCGATATTTTAGGTGCCCAAAAGTCAATATGTGCATTTATCTTCTGTACCCGTTTATATCTCAAATTCAGGCTCAAAACACCCGAAAATTTGATATTTTGGGGTCCCAGAAGCGATTTGTACATGCCTACTAAGTACTAGAATATTTTCAAAATATAGGCCCAAAACATGCTAAAAATCGATATTTTAGGTGCCCAAAAGTCGATATCTCAAATTCAGGCCCAAAACACCCAAAAATTCGATATTTTGGGGTCCCAGAAGCGATCTGTACATGCCTACTCCGTGTTAAAGTATTTTCAATATACAGACCCAAAACATGCTCAAAATCGATAATTTAGGTGCCCAAAAGTCGATATGTGCATGCATCTTCTGTACCCGTTTATATCTCGAATTCAGGCTCAAAACACCCAACAATTCGATATTTTGGGGTCCCAGAAGCGATCTGTACATGCCTACTCCGTGTTAGAGTATTTTCAAAATACAGGCCCAAAATATTCTAAAAATCGATCTTTTAGGTGCCCAAAAGTCGATATGTGCATGCATCTTCTGAACCCTTTTATATCTCAAATTCAGGCTCCAAACACCCGAAAATTCGATATTTTGGGGTCCCAGAAGCGATCTGTACATGCCTACTCCGTGTTAGAGTATTTTCAAAATATAGGCTAAAAACATGCTAAAAATCGATATTTTAAGTGTCCAAAGTCATTATGTGCATGCACCTTCTGTACCCGTTTATATCTCAAATTCATGCTCAAAACACCAGAAAATTCGATATTTTTTTGTCACAGAAGCGATCTGTACATGCCTACTCCTAGTTAGAGTATTTTTAAAATACCGGCCAAAAACATGCTGAAAATCGATATTTTAGGTGCCCAAAGTCAATATGTGCATGAATATTCTGTACCCGTTTATATCTCAATTTCAGGCTCAAAACACCCGAAAATTCGGTATTTTTGGGTCCCAGAAGCGATCTGTACATCATTACTCCTAGTTAGAATGCTTTCAAGATACAGACCCAAAACATGCTCAAAATCGATATTTTAGGTGCCCAAAAGTCGATATGTGCATGCATTTTCTGTACCCGTTTATATTTCGAATTCAGGCTCAAAACACCCAAAAATTCGATATTTTGGGGTCCCAGAAGCGATCTGTACATGCCTACTCCGTGTTAGAGTATTTTCAAAATACAGGCCCAAATCATACTGACAATCGATCTTCTAGGTGCCCAAAAGTCGATATGTGCATGCATCTTCTGTACCCGTTTATATCTCAAATTCAGGCTTCAAACACCCGAAAATTCGATATATTGGGGTCCCAGAAGCGATCTGTACATGCCTACTCAGATGCAGGCCCAAAACATGCTGAAAATCGATATTTTAGGTGCCCAAAGTCAACATGTGCATGCATCTTCTGCACTCATTTATATCTCAAATTCAACCTCGAAACACCCGAAAATTCGATAATTTTGGGTCCCAGAAGCGATCTGTACATGTCTAGTCAGTGCTAGAATGTTTTCAAAATATAGGCTCAAAACATTCTAAAAATCGATATTTTAGGTGCCCAAAGTCAATATGTGCATGCATATTCTGTACCCGTTTATATCTCAATTTCAGGCTCAAAACACCCGAAAATTCGGTATTTTTGGGTCCCAGAAGCGATCTGTACATCCTTACTCCTAGTTAGAATGTTTTCAAGATACAGACCGAAAACATGCTCAAAATCGATATTTTAGGTGCCCAAAAGTCGATATGTGCATGCATCTTCTGTACCCGTTTATATCTCGAATTCAGGCTCAAAACACCCACAAATTCGATATTTTGGGGTCCCAGAAGCGATCTGTACATGCCTACTCCGTGTAAGAGTATTTTCAAAATACTTTCCCAAATCATACTGAAAATCGATATTTTAGGTGCCAAAAAGTCGATATGTGCATGCATCTTCTGTACCCGTTTATATCTTAAATTCAGGCTCCAAACACCCGAAAATTCGATATTTTGGGGTCCCAGAAGCGATCTGTACATGCCTACTCAGATGCAGGCCCAAAACATGCTGAAAATCGATATTTTAGGTGCCCAAAGTCAACATGTGCATGCATATTCTGCACTCGTTTATATCTCAAATTCAACCTCAAAACACCCGAAAATTCGATAATTTTGGGTCCCAGAAGCCATCTGTACATGTCTAGTCAGTGCTAGAATGTTTTCAAAATATAGGCTCAAAACATGCTAAAAATCGATATTTTAAGTGTCCAAAGTCGATATGTGCATGCATCTTCTGTACCCGTTTATATCTCAAATTCAGGCTCAAAACACACGAAAATTCGATATTTTTGGGTCCCAGAAGCGATCTGTACATCCCTACTCCTATTTAGAATGTTTTCATGATACAGAACCAAAACATGCTCAAAATCGATATTTTAGGTGCCCAAAAGTCAATATGTGCATTTATCTTCTGTTCCCGTTTATATCTCAAATTCAGGCTCAAAACACCCGAAAATTTGATATTTTGGGGTCCCAGAAGCGATCTGTACATGCCTACTCAGTGCTAGAATATTTTCAAAATATAGGCCCAAAACATGCTAAAAATCGATATTTTAGGTGCCCAAAAGTCGATATCTCAAATTCAGGCCCAAAACACCCAAAAATTCGATATTTTGGGGTCCCAGAAGCGATCTGTACATGCCTACTCCGTGTTAAAGTATTTTCAATATACAGACCCAAAACATGCTCAAAATCGATAATTTAGGTGCCCAAAAGTCGATATGTGCATGCATCTTCTGTACCCGTTTATATCTCGAATTCAGGCTCAAAACACCCAAAAATTCGATATTTTTGGGTCCCAGAAGCGATCTGTACATGCCTACTCCGTGTTAGAGTATTTTCAAAATATAGGCTCAAAACATGCTAAAAATCGATATTTTTAGTGCCCAAAGTCAATATGTGCATCCATCTTCTGTACCCGTTTATATCTCAAATTCAGGCTCAAAACACCCGAAAATTCGGTATTTTTGGGTCCTAGAAGCGATCTGTACATCCCTACTCCTATTTAGAATGTTTTCAAGATACAGACCCGAAACATGCTTAAAATCGATATTTTAGGTGCCCAAAAGTCAATATGTGCATTTATCTTCTGTACCCGTTTATATCTCAAATTCAGGCTCAAAACACCCAAAATTTTGATATTTTGGGGTCCCAGAAGCGATCTGTACATGCCTACTCAGTGCTAGAATATTTTCAAAATAAAGGGCCAAAACATGCTAAAAATCGATATTTTAGGTGCCCAAAAGTCGATATCTCAAATTCAGGCCCAAAACACCCAAAAATTCGATATTTTGGGGTCCCAGAAGCGATCTGTACATACCTACTCCGTGTTAAAGTATTTTCAATATACAGACCCAAAACATGCTCAAAATCGATAATTTAGGTGCCCAAAAGTCGATATGTGCATGCATCTTCTGTACCCGTTTATATCTCGAATTCAGGCTCAAAACATCCAAAAATTCGATATTTTTGGGTCCCAGAAGCGATCTGTACATGCCTACTCCTAGTTAGAATGTTTTCAAGATACAGACCCAAAACATGCTCAAAATCGATATTTTAGGTGCCCAAAACTCGATATGTGTATGCATCTTCTGTACCCGTTTATATCTCGAATTCAGGCTCAAAACACCCAAAAATTCGATATTTTGGGGTCCCAGAAGCGATCTGTACATGCCTACTCCGTGTTAGAGTATTTTCAAAATACAGGCCCAAATCATACTGAAAATCGATATTTTAGGTGCCCAAAAGTCGATATGTGCATACAATTCTGTAACCTGTTATATCTCAAAGTCAGGCTCCAAACACCCGAAAATTCGATATTTTGGGGTCCCAGAAGCGATCTGTACATGCCTACTCAGATGCAGGCCCAAAACATGCTGAAAATCGATATTTTAGGTGCCCAAAGTCAACATGTGTATGCATCTTCTGAACTCGTTTATATCTCAAATTCAGGCCCAAAACACACGAAAATTCGATATTTTTGGGACCCAGAAGCGATCTGTACATGCCTACTCAGTGCTAGAATATTTTCAAAATATAGGCCCAAAACATGCTAAAAATCGATATTCTAGGTGCCCCAAGTCGATATCTCAAATTCAGGCCCAAAACACCCAAAAATTCGATATTTTGGGGTCCCAGAGGCGAACTGTACATGCCTACTCCATGTTAGAGTATTTTCAAATAATAGGCTCAAAACATGCTAAAAAACGATATTTCAAGTGTCCACAGTCGATATGTGTATGCACCTTCTGTACCCGTTAAATATCTCAAATTCAGGCTCAAAACACCCGAAAATTCGATATTTTTGGGTCCCAGAAGCGATCTGTACATGCCTACTCCTAGTTAGAGTATTTTCAAAATACCGGCCCAAAACATGCTGAAAATCGATATTTTAGGTGCCCAAAGTCAATATGTGCATACATCTTCTGTACCCGTTTATATCTCAATTTCAGGCTCAAAACACCCGAAAAATCGGTATTTTTGGGTCCCAGAAGCGATCTGTACATCCCTACTCCTAGTTAGAATGTTTTCAAGATACAGACCCAAAACATGCTCAAAATCGATATTTTAGGTGCCCAAAAGTCGATATGTGCATGCATCTTCGGTACCCGTTTATATCTCGAATTCAGGTTCAAAACACCCAAAAATTAGATATTTTGGGGTCCCAGAAGCGATCTGTACATGTCTACTCCGTGTTAGAGTATTTTCAAAATACAGGCCCAAAACATACTGAAAATCGATCTTTTAGGTGCTCAAAAGTCGATATGAGCATGCATCTTCTGTGCCCGTTTATATCTCAAATTCAGGCTCCAAACACCCGAAAATTCGATATTTTGGGGTCCCAGAAGCGATCTGTACATGCCTACTCCGTGTTAGAGTATTTTCAAAATATTGGCTCAAAACATGCTAAAAATCGATATTTTAAGTGTCCAAAGTCAATATGTGCATGCACCTTCTGTACCCGTTTATATCTCAAATTCAGACTCAAAACACCCCAAAATTCTATATTTTTGGGGCCCAGAAGCGATCTGTACATGCCTACTCCTAGTTAGAGTATTTTCAAAATACCGGCCCAAAACATGCTGAAAATCGATATTTTAGGTGCCCAAAGTCAATATGTGCATGCATCTTCTGTACCCGTTTATATCTCAATTTCAGGCTCAAAACACCCAAAAATTCGGTATTTTTGGGTCCCAGAAGCGATCTGTACATCCCTACTCCTAGTTAGAATGTTTTCAAGATACAGACCCAAAACATGCTCAAAATCGATATTTTAGGTGCCCAAAACTCGATATGTGTATGCATCTTCTGTACCCGTTTATATCTCGAATTCAGGCTCAAAACACCCAAAAATTCGATATTTTGGGGTCCCAGAAGCGATCTGTACATGCCTACTCCGTGTTAGAGTATTTTCAAAATACAGGCCCAAATCATACTGAAAATCGATCTTTTAGGTGCCCAAAAGTCGATATGTGCATACAATTCTGTAACCGGTTATATCTCAAAGTCAGGCTCCAAACACCCGAAAATTCGATATTTTGGGGTCCCAGAAGCGATCTGTACATGCCTACTCAGATGCAGGCCCAAAACATGCTGAAAATCGATATTTTAGGTGCCCAAAGTCAACATGTGTATGCATCTTCTGAACTCGTTTATATCTCAAATTCAGGCCCAAAACACACGAAAATTCGATATTTTTGGGTCCCAGAAGCGACTTGTACATGCCTACTCCTAGTTAGAGTATTTTCAAAATACAGGCCCAAAACATGCTGAAAATCGATATTTTAGGTGCCCAAAGTCAATATGTGTATGCATCTTCTGTACCCGTTTATATCTCAAATTCAGGCTCAAAACACCCGAAAATTCGGTATTTTTGGGTCCTAGAAGCAATCTGTACATCCCTACTCCTAGTTAGAATGTTTTCAATATACAGACCGAAAACATGCTCAAAATCGATATTTTAGGTGACCAAAAGTCAATATGTGCATGCATCTTCTGTACCCGTTTATATCTCAAATTCAGGCTCAAAACACCCGAAATTTCGATATTTCGGGGTCCCAGAAGCGATCTGTACTTGCCTACTCCGTGTTAGAGAATTTTCAAAATGCAGGCCCAAAACAAGCTGAAAATCGATATTTTAGGTGACCAAAGTCAATATGTGTATGCATCTTCTGCACCCGTTTATATCTCAAATTCAGGCTCAAAACACCCGAAAATTCGATATTTTGGGGTCCCAGAAGTGATCTGTACATGCCTACTTAGTGCTAGAATATTTTCAAAATATAGGCCCAAAACATGCTAAAAATCGATATTTTAGGTGCCCAAAGTCGATATATCAAATTAAGGTCCAAAACACCCGAAAACTCGATATTTTGGGGTCTCAGAAGCGAACTGTACTTTCCTACTCCGTGTTAGAGTATTTTCAAAATACAGGCCCAAAACAAGCTAAAAATCGATATTTTAGGTGACCAAAGTCAAAATGTGTATTCATCTTCTGCACCCGTTTATATCTCAAATTCAACCTCAAATCACCCGAAAATTCGATAATTTTGGGTCCCAGAAGCGATCTGTACATGTCTAGTCAGTGCTAGAATGTTTTCAAAATATAGGCTCAAAACATGCTAAAATACGATATTTTAAGTGTCCAAAGTCGATATGTTCATGCATCTTCTGTACCCGTTTATATCTCAAATTCAGGTTCAAAACACACAAAAGTTCGATATTTTGGGGTCCCAGAATTGATTTGTACATGGCTACTCCGTGTTAGAGTATTTTCAAAATACAGTCCCAAAACATACTGAAAATCGATCTTTTAGGTTCCCAAAAGTCGATATGTGCATGCATCTTCTGTACCCGTTTATATCTCAAATTCAGGCTCCAAACACCCGAAAATTCGATATTTTGGGGTCCCAGAAGCGATCTGTACATGCTTACTCAGATGGAGGCCCAAAACATGCTGAAAATCGATATTTTAGGTGCCCAAAGTCAACATGTGTATGCTTCTTCTGCACTCGTTTATATCTCAAATTCAACCTCAAAACACCCGAAAATTCGATAATTTTGGGTCCCAGAAGCGATCTGTACATGTCTAGTCAGTGCTAGAATGTTTTCAAAATATAGGCTTAAAACATGCCATAAATCGATATTTTAGGTGTCCAACGTCGATATGTGCATGCCTCTTCAGTACCCGTTTATATCTCAAATTCAGGCTCAAAACACGCGAAATTTCGATATTTCTGTTTCCCAGACGCGATCTGTACATGACTACTCCTAGTTAGAGTATTTTCAAAATACAGGCCCAAAACATGCTAAAAATCGATATTTTAGGTGCCCAAAGTCAATATGTGCATCCATCTTCTGTACCCGTTTATATGTCAAATTCAGGATCGAAACACCCGAAAATTCGGTATTTTTGGGTCCTAGAAGCGATCTGTACATCCCTACTCCTAGTTAGAATGTTTTCAAGATACAGACATAAAACATGCTCAAAATCGATATTTTAGGTGCCCAAAAGTCGATATGTGCATGCATCTTCTGTAACTGTTTATATCTCAAATTCAGGCTCAAAACACCCGAAAATTCGATATTATGGGGTCCCAGAAGCGATCTGTACATGCCTACTCAGTGCTAGAATATTTTCAAAATATAGGCACAAAACATGCTAAAAATCGATATTTTAGGTGCCCAAAGTCGATATCTCAAATTCAGGCTCAAAACCCCCGAAAATTCGATATTTTGGGGTCCCAGAAGCGAACTGTACATGCCTACTCCATGTTAGAGTATTTTCAAAATACAGGCCCAAAACATACTGAAAATCGATATTTTAGGTGCCCAAAGTCAACATGTGTATGCATCTTCTGCACTCGTTTATATCTCAAATTCAACCTCAAATCACCCGAAAATTCGATAATTTTGGGTCCCAGAAGCGATCTGTACAAGTCTAGTCAGTGCTAGAATGTTTTCAAAATATAGGCTCAAAACATGCTAAAAATCGATATTTTAAGTGTCCAAAGTCGATATGTGCATGCATCTTCTGTACCCGTTTATATCTCAAATTCAGGCTCAAAACACCCAAAAATTCGATATTTTGGGGTCCCAGAAGCGATTTGTACATGGCTACTCCGTGTTAGAGTATTTTCAAAATACAGGCCCAAAACATACTGAAAATCGATCTTTTAGGTGCCCAAAAGTCGATATGTGCATGCATCTTCTGTACCCGTTTATATCTCAAATTCAGGCTCCAAACACCCGAAAATTCGATATTTTGGGGTCCCAGAAGCGATCTGTACATGCCTACTCAGATGCAGGCCCAAAACATGCTGAAAATCGATATTTTAGGTGCCCAAAGTCAGTATGTGTATGCATCTTCTGCACTCGTTTATATCTCAAATTCAACCTCAAAACACCCGAAAATTCGATAATTTTGGGTCCCAGAAGCGATCTGTACATGTCTAGTCAGTGCTAGAATGTTTTCAAAATATAGGCCTAAAATATGCCATAAATCGATGTTTTAAGTGTCCAAAGTCGATATGTGCATGCCTCTTCAGTACCCGTTTATATCTCAAATTCAGGCTCAAAACACACGAAAATTCGATATTTTGGGGTCCCAGAAGCGATCTGTACATGACTACTCCTAGTTAGAGTATTTTCAGAATACAGGCCCAAAACATGCTATAAATCGATATTTTAGGTGCCCAAAGACAATATGTGCATCCATCTTCTGTACCCGTTTATATCTCAAATTCCGGCTCAAAACAACCGAAAATTCGGTATTTTTGGGTCCTAGAAGCGATCTGTACATCCCTACTCCTATTTAGAATGTTTTCAAGATACAGACCCAAAACATGCTCAAAATCGATATTTTAGGTGCCCAAAAGTCGATATGTGCATGCATCTTCTGTACCTGTTTATATCTCAAATTCAGGGTCAAAACACCCGAAAATTCGATATTTTGGGGTCCCAGAAGCGATCTGTGCATGCCTACTCAGTGCTAGAATATTTTCAAAAAATAGGCTTAAAACATACTAAAAATCGATATTTTAGGTGCCCAAAGTCGATATCTCAAATTCAGGCCCAAAACACCCAAAAATTCGATATTTTGGGGTCCCAGAAGCGATCTGTACATGCCTACTCCGTGTTAGAGTATTTTCAATATACAGGCCCAAAACATACTGAAAATTGATCTTTTAGGTGCCCAAAAGTTGATATGTGGATGCATCTTCTGTACCTGTTTATGTCTCAAATTCAGGCTCAAAACACCCGAAAATTCGGTATTTTTGCTTCCCAGAAGCGATCCTGTACATGCCTACTCCGTGTTAGAGTACTTTCAAGATACAGACCCAAAACATGCTCAAAATCGATATTTTGGGTGCCCAAAGTCTATATGTGCATGCATCTTCTGTACCCGTCTATATCTCAAATTCAGGCTCAAAACACCCGAAAATTCAATATTTTTGGGTCCCAGAAGCGATCTGTACATGCCTACTCAGTGCTGGAATGTTTTCAAAATATAGGCTCAAAACATGCTAAAAATCGATATTTTAAGTGTCTAAAGTCCATATGTGCATGCATCTTCTGTACCCGTTTATATCTCAAATTCAGGTTCATAACACACAAAAGTTCGATATTTTGGGGTCCCAGAATTGATTTGTACATGGCTACTCCGTGTTAGAGTATTTTCAAAATACAGGCCCAAAACATACTGAAAATCGATCTTTTAGGTTCCCAAAAGTCGATATGTGCATGCATCTTCTGTACCCGTTTATATCTCAAATTCAGGCTCCAAACACCCGAAAATTCGATATTTTGGGGTCCCAGAAGCGATCTGTACATGCTTACTCAGATGGAGGCCCAAAACATGCTGAAAATCGATATTTTAGGTGCCCAAAGTCAACATGTGTATGCTTCTTCTGCACTCGTTTATATCTCAAATTCAACCTCAAAACACCCGAAAATTCGATAATTTTGGGTCCCAGAAGCGATCTGTACATGTCTAGTCAGTGCTAGAATGTTTTCAAAATATAGGCTTAAAACATGCCATAAATCGATATTTTAAGTGTCCAAAGTCGATATGTGCATGCCTCTTCAGTACCCGTTTATATCTCAAATTCAGGCTCAAAACACGCGAAAATTCGATATTTCTGTTTCCCAGACGCGATCTGTACATGACTACTCCTAGTTAGAGTATTTTCAGAATACAGGCCCAAAACATGCTAAAAATCGATATTTTAGGTGCCCAAAGTCAATATGTGCATCCATCTTCTGTACCCGTTTATATGTCAAATTCAGGCTCGAAACACCCGAAAATTCGGTATTTTTGGGTCCTAGAAGCGATCTGTACATCCCTACTCCTAGTTAGAATGTTTTCAAGATACAGACATAAAACATGCTCAAAATCGATATTTTAGGTGCCCAAAAGTCGATATGTGCATGCATCTTCTGTACCTGTTTATATCTCAAATTCAGGCTCAAAACACCCGAAAATTCGATATTTTGGTGTCCCAGAAGCGATCTGTACATGCCTACTCAGTGCTAGAATATTTTCAAAATAAAGGCACAAAACATGCTAAAAATCGATATTTTAGGTGCCCAAAGTCGATATCTCAAATTCAGGCTCAAAACCCCCGAAAATTCGATATTTTGGGGTCCCAGAAGCGAACTGTACATGCCTACTCCATGTTAGAGTATTTTCAAAATACAGGCCCAAAACATACTGAAAATCGATATTTTAGGTGCCTAAAGTCAACATGTGTATGCATCTTCTGCACTCGTTTATATCTCAAATTCAACCTCAAATCACCCGAAAATTCGATAATTTTGGGTCCCAGAAGCGATCTGTACATGTCTAGTCAGTGCTAGAATGTTTTCAAAATATAGGCTCAAAACATGCTAAAAATCGATCTTTTAAGTGTCCAAAGTCGATATGTGCATGCATCTTCTGTACCCGTTTATATCTCAAATTCAGGCTCAAAACACCCAAAAATTCGATATTTTGGGGTCCCAGAAGCGATTTGTACATGGCTACTCCGTGTTAGAGTATTTTCAAAATACAGGCCCAAAACATACTGAAAATCGATCTTTTAGGTGCCCAAAAGTCGATATGTGCATGCATCTTCTGTACCCGTTTATATCTCAAATTCAGGCTCCAAACACCCGAAAATTCGATATTTTGGGGTCCCAGAAGCGATCTGTACATGCCTACTCAGATGCAGGCCCAAAACATGCTGAAAATCGATATTTTAGGTGCCCAAAGTCAACATGTGTATGCATCTTCTGCACTCGTTTATATCTCAAATTCAACCTCAAAACACCCGAAAATTCGATAATTTTGGGTCCCAGAAGCGATCTGTACATGTCTAGTCAGTGCCAGAATGTTTTCAAAATATAGGCTTAAAATATGCCATAAATCGATGTTTTAAGTGTCCAGAGTCGATATGTGCATGCCTCTTCAGTATCCGTTTATATCTCAAATTCAGGCTCAAAACTCACGAAAATTCGATATTTTGGGGTCCCAGAAGCGATCTGTACATGACTACTCCTAGTTAGAGTATTTTCAGAATACAGGCCCAAAACATGCTATAAATCGATATTTTAGGTGCCCAAAGACAATATGTGCATCCATCTTCTGTACCCGTTTATATCTCAAATTCCGGCTCAAAACACCCGAAAATTCGGTATTTTTGGGTCCTAGAAGCGATCTGTACATCCCTACTCCTATTTAGAATGTTTTCAAGATACAGACCCAAAACATGCTCAAAATCGATATTTTAGGTGCCCAAAAGTCGATATGTGCATGCATCTTCTGTACCTGTTTATATCTCAAATTCAGGGTCAAAACACCCGAAAATTCGATATTTTGGGGTCCCAGAAGCGATCTGTGCATGCCTACTCAGTGCTAGAATATTTTCAAAAAATAGGCTTAAAACATACTAAAAATCGATATTTTAGGTGCCCAAAGTCGATATCTCAAATTCAGGCCCAAAACACCCAAAAATTCGATATTTTGGGGTCCCAGAAGCGATCTGTACATGCCTACTCCGTGTTAGAGTATTTTCAATATACAGGCCCAAAACATACTGAAAATTGATCTTTTAGGTGCCCAAAAGTTGATATGTGGATGCATCTTCTATACCTGTTTATATCTCAAATTCAGGCTCAAAACACCCGAAAATTCGGTATTTTTGGGTCCTAGAAGCAATCTGTACATCCCTACTCCTAGTTAGAATGTTTTCAATATACAGACCGAAAACATGCTCAAAATCGATATTTTAGGTGACCAAAAGTCAATATGTGCATGCATCTTCTGTACCCGTTTATATCTCAAATTCAGGCTCAAAACACCCGAAATTTCGATATTTCGGGGTCCCAGAAGCGATCTGTACTTGCCTACTCCGTGTTAGAGAATTTTCAAAATGCAGGCCCAAAACAAGCTGAAAATCGATATTTTAGGTGACCAAAGTCAATATGTGTATGCATCTTCTGCACCCGTTTATATCTCAAATTCAGGCTCAAAACACCCGAAAATTCGATATTTTGGGGTCCCAGAAGTGATCTGTACATGCCTACTTAGTGCTAGAATATTTTCAAAATATAGGCCCAAAACATGCTAAAAATCGATATTTTAGGTGCCCAAAGTCGATATATCAAATTAAGGTCCAAAACACCCGAAAACTCGATATTTTGGGGTCTCAGAAGCGAACTGTACTTGCCTACTCCGTGTTAGAGTATTTTCAAAATACAGGCCCAAAACAAGCTAAAAATCGATATTTTAGGTGACCAAAGTCAATATGTGTATTCATCTTCTGCACCCGTTTATATCTCAAATTCAACCTCAAATCACCCGAAAATTCGATAATTTTGGGTCCCAGAAGCGATCTGTACATGTCTAGTCAGTGCTAGAATGTTTTCAAAATATAGGCTCAAAACATGCTAAAATACGATATTTTAAGTGTCCAAAGTCGATATGTTCATGCATCTTCTGTACCCGTTTATATCTCAAATTCAGGTTCAAAACACACAAAAGTTCGATATTTTGGGGTCCCAGAATTGATTTGTACATGGCTACTCCGTGTTAGAGTATTTTCAAAATACAGGCCCAAAACATACTGAAAATCGATCTTTTAGGTTCCCAAAAGTCGATATGTGCATGCATCTTCTGTACCCGTTTATATCTCAAATTCAGGCTCCAAACACCCGAAAATTCGATATTTTGGGGTCCCAGAAGCGATCTGTACATGCTTACTCAGATGGAGGCCCAAAACATGCTGAAAATCGATATTTTAGGTGCCCAAAGTCAACATGTGTATGCTTCTTCTGCACTCGTTTATATCTCAAATTCAACCTCAAAACACCCGAAAATTCGATAATTTTGGGTCCCAGAAGCGATCTGTACATGTCTAGTCAGTGCTAGAATGTTTTCAAAATATAGGCTTAAAACATGCCATAAATCGATATTTTAGGTGTCCAAAGTCGATATGTGCATGCCTCTTCAGTACCCGTTTATATCTCAAATTCAGGCTCAAAACACACGAAAATTCGATATTTTGGGGTCCCAGAAGCGATCTGTACATGACTACTCCTAGTTAGAGTATTTTCAGAATACAGGCCCAAAACATGCTATAAATCGATATTTTAGGTGCCCAAAGACAATATGTGCATCCATCTTCTGTACCCGTTTATATCTCAAATTCCGGCTCAAAACACCCGAAAATTCGGTATTTTTGGGTCCTAGAAGCGATCTGTACATCCCTACTCCTAGTTAGAATGTTTTCAAGATACAGACATAAAACATGCTCAAAAACGATATTTTAGGTGCCCAAAAGTCGATATGTGCATGCATCTTCTGTACCTGTTTATATCTCAAATTCAGGGTCAAAACACCCGAAAATTCGATATTTTGGGGTCCCAGAAGCGATCTGTACATGCCTACTCAGTGCTAGAATATTTTCAAAATAAAGGCACAAAACATGCTAAAAATCGATATTTTAGGTGCCCAAAGTCGATATCTCAAATTCAGGCTCAAAACCCCCGAAAATTCGATATTTTGGGGTCCCAGAAGCGAACTGTACATGCCTACTCCATGTTAGAGTATTTTCAAAATACAGGCCCAAAACATACTGAAAATCGATATTTTAGGTGCCTAAAGTCAACATGTGTATGCATCTTCTGCACTCGTTTATATCTCAAATTCAACCTCAAATCACCCGAAAATTCGATAATTTTGGGTCCCAGAAGCGATCTGTACATGTCTAGTCAGTGCTAGAATGTTTTCAAAATATAGGCTCAAAACATGCTAAAAATCGATATTTTAAGTGTCCAAAGTCGATATGTGCATGCATCTTCTGTACCCGTTTATATCTCAAATTCAGGCTCAAAACACCCAAAAATTCGATATTTTGGGGTCCCAGAAGCGATTTGTACATGGCTAATCCGTGTTAGAGTATTTTCAAAATACAGGCCCAAAACATACTGAAAATCGATCTTTTAGGTGCCCAAAAGTCGATATGTGCATGCATCTTCTGTACCCGTTTATATCTCAAATTCAGGCTCCAAACACCCGAAAATTCTATATTTTGGGGTCCCAGAAGCGATCTGTACATGCCTACTCAGATGCAGGGCCAAAACATGCTGAAAATCGATATTTTAGGTGCCCAAAGTCAGCATGTGTATGCATCTTCTGCACTCGTTTATATCTCAAATTCAACCTCAAAACACCCGAAAATTCGATAATTTTGGGTCCCAGAAGCGATCTGTACATGTCTAGTCAGTGCTAGAATGTTTTCAAAATATAGGCTTAAAATATGCCATAAATCGATGTTTTAAGTGTCCAAAGTCGATATGTGCATGCCTCTTCAGTACCCGTTTATATCTCAAATTCAGGCTCAAAACACACGAAAATTCGATATTTTGGGGTCCCAGAAGCGATCTGTACATGACTACTCCTAGTTAGAGTATTTTCAGAATACAGGCCCAAAACATGCTATAAATCGATATTTTAGGTGCCCAAAGACAATATGTGCATCCATCTTCTGTACCCGTTTATATCTCAAATTCCGGCTCAAAACACCCGAAAATTCGGTATTTTTGGGTCCTAGAAGCGATCTGTACATCCCTACTCCTATTTAGAATGTTTTCAAGATACAGACCCAAAACATGCTCAAAATCGATATTTTAGGTGCCCAAAAGTCGATATGTGCATGCATCTTCTGTACCTGTTTATATCTCAAATTCAGGGTCAAAACACCCGAAAATTCGATATTTTGGGGTCCCAGAAGCGATCTGTGCATGCCTACTCAGTGCTAGAATATTTTCAAAAAATAGGCTTAAAACATACTAAAAATCGATATTTTAGGTGCCCAAAGTCGATATCTCAAATTCAGGCCCAAAACACCCAAAAATTCGATATTTTGGGGTCCCAGAAGCGATCTGTACATGCCTACTCCGTGTTAGAGTATTTTCAATATACAGGCCCAAAACATACTGAAAATTGATCTTTTAGGTGCCCAAAAGTTGATATGTGGATGCATCTTCTGTACCTGTTTATATCTCAAATTCAGGCTCAAAACACCCGAAAATTCGGTATTTTTGGGTCCCAGAAGCGATCCTGTACATGCCTACTCCGTGTTAGAGTATTTTCAAGATAAAGACCCAAAACATGCTCAAAATCGATATTTTGGGTGACCAAAGTCTATATGTGCATGCATCTTCTGTACCCGTCTATATCTCAAATTCAGGCTCAAAACACCCGAAAATTCAATATTTTTGGGTCCCAAAAGCGATCTGTACATGCCTACTCAGTGCTGGAATGTTTTCAAAATATAGGCTCAAAACATGCTAAAAATCGATATTTTAAGTGTCTAAAGTCCATATGTGCATGCATCTTCTGTACCCGTTTATATCTCAAATTCAGGCTCAAAACACCTGAAAATTCGATGTTTTTGGTCCCAGAAGCGATCTGTACATGCCAACTCAGTGCTAGAATATTTTCTAATTATAGGCCTAAAACATGCTAAAAATCGATATTATAGGTGCAAAAGTCTAAATGTGCATGCATCTTCTGTACCCGTTTATATCTCAAATTCAGGCTCAAAACACCCGAAAATTCGATATTTTTGGGTCCCAGAAGCGATCTGTACATGCCTACTCAGTGCTAGAATGTTTTCAAAATAAAGGCTCAAAACATGCTAAAAATCTATATTATAGGTGCAAAAGTCTAAATGTGCATGCATCTTCTGTACCCGTTTATATCTCAAATTCAGGCTCAAAACACCCGAAACTTCGATATTTTTGGGTCCCAAAAGCGATCTGTACATGCCTACTCCGTGTTTGAGTATTATCTAAATACAGGCCCAAAACATGCTGAAAATCAATATTTTAGGTGCCCAAAGTCGATATGTGCATGCATCTTCTGTACCCGTTTATATCCCAATTTCAGGCTGAAAACACCCGAAAATTCGGTATTTTTGGGTCCCAGAAGCGATCTGTACATGCCTACTCCGTGTTAGAGTATTTTCAAGATACAGACCCAAAACATGCTCAAATTCGATATTTTAAGTGTCAAAAGTCAATATGTGCATGCATCATCAGTACCCGTTTATATCTCAAATTCAGGCTCAAAACACCCGAAAATTCGATATATTTTGGTCCCAGAAGCGATCTGTACATGCCTACTCCGTGTTAGAGCATTTTTTTAGAGTAAAGGCCCAAAACATGCTAAAAATCTATATTTTAGGTGCCCAAAGTCGATATGTGCAAGTATCTTCTGTACCCGTTTATATCTCAAATTCAGGCTCAAAACACCCGAAAATTCGATATTTTTGGGTCCCAGAAGCGATCTGTACATACCTACTCCGTGTTAGAGTATTTTCAAGATACAGACCCAAAACATGCTCAAAATCGATATTTTGGGTGCCCAAAGTCTATATGTGCATGCATCTTCTGTACCCGTTTATAATTTAAATTCAGGCTCAAAACACTCGAAAATTCGATATATTCGTGTCCCAGAAGCAAACTGTACATGCCTACTCCGTGTTAAAGTATTTTCAGAATACAGACCCAAAACATGCCCAAAATCGATATTTTGGGTGCCCAAAGTCAATATGTGTATGAATCTTCAGTACCCGTTTATATCTCAAATTCAGGCTCAAAACACCCGAAAATTCTATATTTTTTAGTCCCAGAAGCGATCTGTACATGCCTACTCAATGCTGGAATGTTTTCAAAATATAGGATCAAACCATGCTAAAAATCGATATTTTAAGTTTCAAAAGTCGAAAAGTGCATGCATCTTCAGTACCCGTTTATATCTCAAATTCAGGCTCAAAATATCCGAAAATTCGATATTTTTGGGTCCCAGAAGCGATATGTACATGCCTACTCCATGTTAGAGTATTTTCAAGATACAGACCCAAAACATGCTCAAAATCGATATTTAGTGTGCCCAAAGTCTATATGTGCATGCATCTTCTGTACCCGTTTATATCTCAAATTCAGGCTCAAAACACCCAAAAATTCAATATTTTTGTGTCCCAGAAGCGATCTGTACATGCCTACTTAGTGCTGGAATATTTTCAAAATATAGGCTTAAAATATGCTAAAAATCGATATTTTAAGTGTCTAAAGTCCATATGTGCATACATCTTCTGTACCCGTTTATATCTCAAATTCAGGCTCAAAACACCCGAAAATTCGATATTTTTGGGTCCCAGAAGCGATCTGTACATGCCTACTCCGTGTTTGAGTATTATCTAAATACAGGCCCAAAACATGCTGAAAATCAATATTTTAGGTGCCCAAAGTCAATATGTGTATGAATCTTCTGTACCCGTTTATATCCCAAATTCAGGCTCAAAACACCCGAAAATTCGATATTTTTTGGTCGCAAAAGCGATCTGTAGATGCCTACTTAGTGCTAGAATATTTTCAAAATATAGGCCCAAAAAATGCTAAAAATCGATATTTTGGGTGCTAAAAGTCGATATGTGCATGCATCTTCTGTACCCGTTTATATCTCAAATTCAGGCTCAAAACACCCGAAAATTCAATATTTTTGGGTCCCAGAAGCGATCTGTACATGCCTACTCAGTGCTAGAATGTTTTCAAAATAAAGGCTCAAAACATGCTAAAAATCGATATTATAGGTGCAAAAGTCTAAATGTGCATGCATCTTCTGTACCCGTTTATATCTCAAATTCAGGCTCAAAACACCCGAAACTTCGATATTTTTGGGTCCCAAAAGCGATCTGTACATGCCTACTCCGTGTTTGAGTATTATCTAAATACAGGCCCAAAACATGCTGAAAATCAATATTTTAGGTGCCCAAAGTCAATATGTGTATGAATCTTCTGTACCCGTTTGTATCCCAAATTCAGGCTCAAAACACCCGAAAATTCGATATTTTTTGGTCGCAGAAGCGATCTGTAGATGCCTACTTAGTGCAAGAATATTTTCAAAATATAGGCCAAAAACATGTTAAAAATCGATATTTTGGGTGCTAAAAGTCGATATGTGCAGGCATCTTCTGTACCCGTTTATATCTCAAATTTAGGCTCAAAACACCTGAAAATAAGGTATTTTTTGGTCCCAGAATCGATCTGTACTTGCCTACTTCTTGCTAGTATGTTTTCAATTTGCAGACTCAAAACATGTTAAAAATCGATATTTTAGGTTCAAAAAGTCAATATGTGCATTCATCTTCAGTACCCGTCTATATCTCAAATTCAGGCTCAAAACACCCGAAAATTCGATATTTTTTGGTCCCAGAAGCGACCTGTACATGCCTACTTAATTCTGGAATGTTGCCAAAATATAGGATCAAACCATGCGAAAAATCGATATTTTAAGTGTCTAAAGTCGATATGTGCGTGCATCTTCTGAACCCATTGATATCTCAAATTCAGGCTCAAAACACCCGAAAATTCGGTATTTTTTGGTCCCAGAAGCGATCTGTACATGCCTACTCCGTGTTAGAGCATTTTCAAGAAACAGGCCCAAAACATGCTAAAAATCGATATTTTAGGTGCCCAAAGTCGATATGTGCAAGAATCTTCTGTACCCGTTTATATCTCAAATTCAGGCTGAAAACACCCGAAAATTCGGTATTTTTGGGTCCCAGAAGCGATCTGTACATGCCTACTCCGTGTTAGAGTATTTTCAAGATACAGACCCAAAACATGCTCAAAATCGATATTTTAAGTTTCAAAAGTCAATATGTGCATGCATCTTCAGTACCCGTTTATATCTCAAATTCAGGCTCAAAACACCCGAAAATTCGATATATTTTGGTCCCAGAAGCGATCTGTACATGCCTACTCCGTGTTAGAGCATTTTCTGAATAAAGGCCCAAAACATGCTAAAAATCTATATTTTAGGTGCCCAAAGTCGATATGTGCAAGTATCTTCTGTACCCGTTTATATCTCAAATTCAGGCTCAAAACACCCGAAAATTCGGTATTTTTGGGTCCCAGAAGCGATCTGTACATGCCTACTCCGTGTTAGAGTATTTTCAAGAGACAGACCCAAAACATGCTCAAAATCGATATTTTAAGTGTCAAAAGTCAATATGTGCATGCATCTTCAGTACCCGTTTATATCTCAAATTCAGGCTCAAAACACCCGAAAATTCGATATATTTTGGTCCCAGAAGCAATCTGTACATGCCTACTCCGTGTTAGAGCATTTTCTGAATAAAGGCCCAAAACATGCTAAAAATCTATATTTTAGGTGCCCAAAGTCGATATGTGCAAGTATCTTCTGTACCCGTTTATATCTCAAATTCAGGCTCAAAACACCCGAAAATTCGATATTTTTGGGTCCCAGAAGCGATCTGTACATACCTACTCCGTGTTAGAGTATTTTCAAGATACAGACCCAAAACATGCTCAAAATCGATATTTTGGGTGCCCAAAGTCTATATGTGCATGCATCTTCTGTACCCGTTTATATCTCAAATTCAGGCTCAAAACACCCGAAAGTTCAATATTTTTGGGTCCCATAAGCGATCTGTACATGCCTACTCAGTGCTGGAATGTTTTAAAAATATAGGCTTAAAACATGCTAAAAATCGATATTTTAAGTGTCTAAAGTCGATATGTGCATGCATCTTCTGTACCCGTTTACATCTCAAATTCAGGCTCAAAACACCCGAAAATTCGATATTTTTGGGTCCCAGAAGCGATCTATACACTCCTACTCCGTGTTAGAGTATTTTCAAAATACAGGCCCAAAACATGCTGAAAATCGATATTTTAGGTGCCCAAAGTCAATATGTGTATGCATCTTCTGTACCCGTTTATATCCCAATTTCAGGCTCAAAACACCCGAAAATTCGATATTTTTTGGTCGCAGAATCAATCTGTACATGCCTAGTCAGTGCTAGAATATTTTCAAAATATAGGCCCAAAACATGCTAAAAATCGATATTTTAAGTGTCCAAAGTCGATATGTGCATGCATCTTCTGTACCCGTTTATAATTTAAATTCAGGCTCAAAACACTCGAAAATTCGATATATTCGTGTCCCAGAAGCAAACTGTACATGCCTACTCCGTGTTAAAGTATTTTCAGAATACAGGCCCAAAACATGCTCAAAATCGATATTTTGGGTGCCCAAAGTCTATATGTGCATGCATCTTCTGTACCCGTTTTCATCTGAAATTTAAGCTCAAAACACCTGAAAATTCGGTATTTTTGGGTCCCAGAATCGATCTGTACATGAATACTTCTTGCTAGTATGTTTTCAGGATGCAGACCCAAAACATGCTTAAAATCGATATTTTAGGTGCAAAAAGTCAATATGTGTATGCATCTTCAGTACCCGTTTATATCTCAAATTCAGGCTCAAAACACCCGAAAATTCTATATTTTCTAGTCCCAGAAGCGATCTGTACATGCCTACTCAATGCTGGAATGTTTTCAAAATATAGGATCAAACCATGCTAAAAATCGATATTTTAAGTTTCAAAAGTCGAAAAGTGCATGCATCTTCAGCACCCGTTTATATCTCAAATTCAGGCTCAAAACATCCGAAAATTCGATATTTTTGGGTCCCAGAAGCGATATGTACATGCCTACTCCGTGTTAGAGTATTTTCAAGATACAGACCCAAAACAAGCTCAAAATCGATATTTAGGGTGCCCAAAGTCTATATGTGCATGCATCTTCTGTACCCGTTTATATCTCAAATTCAGGCTCAAAACACCCAAAAATTCAATATTTTTGTGTCCCAGAAGCGATCTGTACATGCCTACTTAGTGCTGGAATATTTTCAAAATATAGGCTTAAAATATGCTAAAAATCAATATTTTAAGTGTCTAAAGTCCATATGTGCATGCATCTTCTGTACCCGTTTATATCTCATATTCAGGCTCAAAACACCTGAAAATTCGATGTTTTTGGGTCCCAGAAGCGATCTGTACATGCCTACTCAGTGCTAGAATATTTTCAAAATATTATCCCCAAAACATGCCAAAAATCGATATTATAGGTGCAAAAGTCGATCGATATGTGCATTATTCTTCTGTGCCCGTTTATATCTCAAATTCAGGCTCAAAACACCCGAAAATTCGACATTTTTGGGTCCCAGAAGCGATCTGTACATGCCTACTCAGTGCTAGAATATTTTATAATTAAAGGCCCAAAACATGTTAAAAATCGATATTTTAGGTGCAAAAGTCGATAAGTGCATGCATCTTCAGTACCCGTTTATATCTCAAATTTAGGCTCAAAACATCCGAAAATTCGATATTTTTGGGTCCCAGAAGCGATCTGTGTATGCCTACTCCGTGTTAGAGTATTTTCAAAATACAGACCCAAAACATGCTCAAAATCGATATTTAGGGTGCCCAAAGTCTATATGTGCATGCATCTTCTGTTCCTGTTTATATCTCAAAATCAGGCTCAAAACACCCAAAAATTCAATATTTTTGTGTCCCAGAAGCGATCTGTACATGCCTACTTAGTGCTGGAATGTTTTCAAAATATAGGCTTAAAATATGCTAAAAATCGTTATTTTAAGTGTCTAAAGTCGATATGTGCATGATTCTTCTGTGCCCGTTTATATCTCAAATTCAGGCTCAAAACACCCGAAAATTCGACATTCTTGGGTCCCAGAAGCGATATGTACATGCCTACTCAGTGCTAGAATATTGTATAATTAAAGGCCCAAAACATGTTAAAAATCGATATTTTAGGTGCAAAAGTCGATATGTGAATGCATCTTCTGTACCCGTTTATATCTCAAATTCAGGCTCAAAACACCCGAAAATTCGATATTTTTTGGTCGCAGAATCGATCTGTACATGCCTAGTCAGTGCTAGAATATTTTCAAAATATAGGCCCAAAACATGCTAAAAATCGATATTTTAAGTGTCCAAAGTCGATATGTGCATGCATCTTCTGTACCCGTTTATAATTTAAATTCAGGCTCAAAACACTCGAAAATTCGATATATTCGTGTCCCAGAAGCAAACTGTACATGCCTACTCCGTGTTAAAGTATTTTCAGAATACAGGCCCAAAACATGCTCAAAATCGATATTTTGGGTGCCCAAAGTCTATATGTGCATGCATCTTCTGTACCCGTTTTCATCTGAAATTTAAGCTCAAAACACCTGAAAATTCGGTATTTTTGGGTCCCAGAATCGATCTGTACATGAATACTTCTTGCTAGTATGTTTTCAGGATGCAGACCCAAAACATGCTTAAAATCGATATTTTAGGTGCAAAAAGTCAATATGTGTATGCATCTTCAGTACCCGTTTATATCTCAAATTCAGGCTCAAAACACCCGAAAATTCTATATTTTCTAGTCCCAGAAGCGATCTGTACATGCCTACTCAATGCTGGAATTTTTTCAAAATATAGGATCAAACCATGCTAAAAATCGATATTTTAAGTTTCAAAAGTCGAAAAGTGCATGCATCTTCAGTACCCGTTTATATCTCAAATTCAGGCTCAAAACATCCGAAAATTCGATATTTTTGGGTCCCAGAAGCGATATGTACATGCCTACTCCGTGTTAGAGTATTTTCAAGATACAGACCCAAAACAAGCTCAAAATCGATATTTAGGGTGCCCAAAGTCTATATGTGCATGCATCTTCTGTACCCGTTTATATCTCAAATTCAGGCTCAAAACACCCAAAAATTCAATATTTTTGTGTCCCAGAAGCGATCTGTACATGCCTACTTAGTGCTGGAATATTTTCAAAATATAGGCTTAAAATATGCTAAAAATCAATATTTTAAGTGTCTAAAGTCCATATGTGCATGCATCTTCTGTACCCGTTTATATCTCATATTCAGGCTCAAAACACCTGAAAATTCGATGTTTTTGGGTCCCAGAAGCGATCTGTACATGCCTACTCAGTGCTAGAATATTTTCAAAATATTATCCCCAAAACATGCCAAAAATCGATATTATAGGTGCAAAAGTCGATCGATATGTGCATTATTCTTCTGTGCCCGTTTATATCTCAAATTCAGGCTCAAAACACCCGAAAATTCGACATTTTTGGGTCCCAGAAGCGATCTGTACATGCCTACTCAGTGCTAGAATATTTTATAATTAAAGGCCCAAAACATGTTAAAAATCGATATTTTAGGTGCAAAAGTCGATAAGTGCATGCATCTTCAGTACCCGTTTATATCTCAAATTTAGGCTCAAAACATCCGAAAATTCGATATTTTTGGGTCCCAGAAGCGATCTGTGTATGCCTACTCCGTGTTAGAGTATTTTCAAGATACAGACCCAAAACATGCTCAAAATCGATATTTAGGGTGCCCAAAGTCTATATGTGCATGCATCTTCTGTTCCTGTTTATATCTCAAAATCAGGCTCAAAACACCCAAAAATTCAATATTTTTGTGTCCCAGAAGCGATCTGTACATGCCTACTTAGTGCTGGAATGTTTTCAAAATATAGGCTTAAAATATGCTAAAAATCGTTATTTTAAGTGTCTAAAGTCGATATGTGCATGATTCTTCTGTGCCCGTTTATATCTCAAATTCAGGCTCAAAACACCCGAAAATTCGACATTCTTGGGTCCCAGAAGCGATATGTACATGCCTACTCAGTGCTAGAATATTGTATAATTAAAGGCCCAAAACATGTTAAAAATCGATATTTTAGGTGCAAAAGTCGATATGTGAATGCATCTTCTGTACCCGTTTATATCTCAAATTCAGGCTCAAAACACCCGAAAATTCGATATTTTTTGGTCCCAGAAGCAATCTGTACATGCCTAGTCAGTGCTAGAATATTTTCAAAATATAGGCCCAAAACATGCTAAAAATCGATATTTTAAGTGTCCAAAGTCGATATGTGCATGCATGTTCTGTACCCGTTTATAATTTAAATTCAGGCTCAAAACACTCGAAAATTCGATATATTCGTGTCCCAGAAGCAAACTGTACATGCCTACTCCGTGTTAAAGTATTTTCAGAATACAGGCCCAAAACATGCTCAAAATCGATATTTTGGGTGCCCAAAGTCTATATGTGCATGCATCTTCTGTACCCGTTTTCATCTGAAATTTAAGCTCAAAACACCTGAAAATTCGGTATTTTTGGGTCCCAGAATCGATCTGTACATGAATACTTCTTGCTAGTATGTTTTCAGGATGCAGACCCAAAACATGCTTAAAATCGATATTTTAGGTGCAAAAAGTCAATATGTGTATGCATCTTCAGTACCCGTTTATATCTCAAATTCAGGCTCAAAACACCCGAAAATTCTATATTTTCTAGTCCCAGAAGCGATCTGTACATGCCTACTCAATGCTGGAATGTTTTCAAAATATAGGATCAAACCATGCTAAAAATCGATATTTTAAGTTTCAAAAGTCGAAAAGTGCATGCATCTTCAGTACCCGTTTATATCTCAAATTCAGGCTCAAAACATCCGAAAATTCGATATTTTTGGGTCCCAGAAGCGATATGTACATGCCTACTCCGTGTTAGAGTATTTTCAAGATACAGACCCAAAACAAGCTCAAAATCGATATTTAGGGTGCCCAAAGTCTATATGTGCATGCATCTTCTGTACCCGTTTATATCTCAAATTCAGGCTCAAAACACCCAAAAATTCAATATTTTTGTGTCCCAGAAGCGATCTGTACATGCCTACTTAGTGCTGGAATATTTTCAAAATATAGGCTTAAAATATGCTAAAAATCAATATTTTAAGTGTCTAAAGTCCATATGTGCATGCATCTTCTGTACCCGTTTATATCTCATATTCAGGCTCAAAACACCTGAAAATTCGATGTTTTTGGGTCCCAGAAGCGATCTGTACATGCCTACTCAGTGCTAGAATATTTTCAAAATATTATCCCCAAAACATGCCAAAAATCGATATTATAGGTGCAAAAGTCGATCGATATGTGCATTATTCTTCTGTGCCCGTTTATATCTCAAATTCAGGCTCAAAACACCCGAAAATTCGACATTTTTGGGTCCCAGAAGCGATCTGTACATGCCTACTCAGTGCTAGAATATTTTATAATTAAAGGCCCAAAACATGTTAAAAATCGATATTTTAGGTGCAAAAGTCGATAAGTGCATGCATCTTCAGTACCCGTTTATATCTCAAATTTAGGCTCAAAACATCCGAAAATTCGATATTTTTGGGTCCCAGAAGCGATCTGTGTATGCCTACTCCGTGTTAGAGTATTTTCAAGATACAGACCCAAAACATGCTCAAAATCGATATTTAGGGTGCCCAAAGTCTATATGTGCATGCATCTTCTGTTCCTGTTTATATCTCAAAATCAGGCTCAAAACACCCAAAAATTCAATATTTTTGTGTCCCAGAAGCGATCTGTACATGCCTACTTAGTGCTGGAATGTTTTCAAAATATAGGCTTAAAATATGCTAAAAATCGTTATTTTAAGTGTCTAAAGTCGATATGTGCATGATTCTTCTGTGCCCGTTTATATCTCAAATTCAGGCTCAAAACACCCGAAAATTCGACATTCTTGGGTCCCAGAAGCGATATGTACATGCCTACTCAGTGCTAGAATATTGTATAATTAAAGGCCCAAAACATGTTAAAAATCGATATTTTAGGTGCAAAAGTCGATATGTGAATGCATCTTCTGTACCCGTTTATATCTCAAATTCAGGCTCAAAACACCCGAAAATTCGATATTTTTGGGTCCCAGAAGCAATCTGTACATGCCTACTTAGTGCTGGAATATTTTCAAAATATAGGCTTATAATATGCTAAAAATCGATATTTTAAGTGTCTAAAGTCCATATGTGTATGCATGTTCTGTACCCGTTTATATCTCATATTCAGGCTCAAAACACCTGAAAATTCGATGTTTTTGGGTCCCAGAAGCGATCTGTACATGCCTACTCAGTGCTAGAATATTTTCAAAATATTATCCCCAAAACATGCCAAAAATCGATATTATAGGTGCGAAAGTCGATCGATATGTGCATGATTCTTCTGTGCCCGTTTATATCTCAAATTCAGGCTCAAAACACCCGAAAATTCGACATTTTTGGGTCCCAGAAACGATCTGTACATGCCTACTCAGTGCTAGAATATTTTATAATTAAAGGCCCAAAACATGTTAAAAATCGATATTTTAAGTGCAAAAGTCGATATGTGAATGCATCTTCTGTACCCGTTTATATCTCAAATTCAGGCTCAAAACACCCGAAAATTCGATATTTTTAGGTCCCAGAAGCAATCTGTACATGCCTACTCCGTGTTAGAGTATTTTCAAAATACAGGCACAAAACATGCTCAAAATCGATATTTTAGGTGCCCAAGTCAATATGTGTATGAATATACTGTACCCGTTTATATCCCAATTTTAGGCTCAAAACACCCGAAAATTAGATATTTTTTGGTCCCAAAAGCGATCTGTACATGCTTACTTAGTGCTAGAATATTTTCAATGTATAGGCCCAAAACATGCTAAAAATCGATATTTTAAGTGTCCAAAGTCGATATGTGCATGCATCTTCTGTACCCGTTTATATCTTAAATTCAAGCTCAAAACACTCGAAAATTCGATATATTCGTGTCCCAGAAGCAAACTGTACATGCCTACTTCGTGTTAAAGTATTTTCAGAATACAGGCCCAAAACATGCTCAAAATCGATATTTTGGGTTCCCAAAGTCTATATGTGCATGCATCTTCTGTACCCGTTTTTATCTGAAATTTAAGCTCAAAACACCTGAAAATTCGGTATTTTGGGGTCCCAGAATCGATCTGTACATGAATACTTCTTGCTAGAATGTTTTCAAGATGCAGACCCAAAACATGCTTAAAATCGATATTTTAGGTGCAAAAAGTCAATATGTGTATGCATCTTCAGTACCCGTTTATATCTCAAATTCAGGCTCAAAACACCCGAAAATTCTATATTTTTTGGTCCCAGAAGCGATCTGTACATGCCTACTCCGTGTTAGAATATTTTCAGAATACATGCCCAAAACATGCTCAAAATCGATATTTTGGGTGCCCAAAGTTTATATGTGCATGCATCTTCTGTACCCGTTTATATCTCAAATTTAGGCTCAAAACACCCGAAAATTCGATATTTTTGGGTCCCAGAAGCGATCTGTACATGCCTACTCAATGCTGGAATGTTTTCAAAATATAGGATCAAACCATGCTAAAAATCGATATTTTAAGTTTCAAAAGTCGATAAGTGCATGCATCTTCAGTACCCGTTTATATCTCAAATTTAGGCTCAAAACATCCGAAAATTCGATATTTTTGGGTCCCAGAAGCGATCTGTGTATGCCTACTCCGTGTTAGAGTATTTTCAAGATACAGACCCAAAACATGCTCAAAATCGATATTTAGGGTGCCCAAAGTCTATATGTGCATGCATCTTCTGTTCCTGTTTATATCTCAAAATCAGGCTCAAAACACCCAAAAATTCAATATTTTTGTGTCCCAGAAGCGATCTGTACATGCCTACTTAGTGCTGGAATGTTTTCAAAATATAGGCTTAAAATATGCTAAAAATCGTTATTTTAAGTGTCTAAAGTCGATATGTGCATGATTCTTCTGTGCCCGTTTATATCTCAAATTCAGGCTCAAAACACCCGAAAATTCGACATTCTTGGGTCCCAGAAGCGATATGTACATGCCTACTCAGTGCTAGAATATTGTATAATTAAAGGCCCAAAACATGTTAAAAATCGATATTTTAGGTGCAAAAGTCGATATGTGAATGCATCTTCTGTACCCGTTTATATCTCAAATTCAGGCTCAAAACACCCGAAAATTCGATATTTTTGGGTCCCAGAAGCAATCTGTACATGCCTACTTAGTGCTGGAATATTTTCAAAATATAGGCTTATAATATGCTAAAAATCGATATTTTAAGTGTCTAAAGTCCATATGTGTATGCATGTTCTGTACCCGTTTATATCTCATATTCAGGCTCAAAACACCTGAAAATTCGATGTTTTTGGGTCCCAGAAGCGATCTGTACATGCCTACTCAGTGCTAGAATATTTTCAAAATATTATCCCCAAAACATGCCAAAAATCGATATTATAGGTGCGAAAGTCGATCGATATGTGCATGATTCTTCTGTGCCCGTTTATATCTCAAATTCAGGCTCAAAACACCCGAAAATTCGACATTTTTGGGTCCCAGAAACGATCTGTACATGCCTACTCAGTGCTAGAATATTTTATAATTAAAGGCCCAAAACATGTTAAAAATCGATATTTTAAGTGCAAAAGTCGATATGTGAATGCATCTTCTGTACCCGTTTATATCTCAAATTCAGGCTCAAAACACCCGAAAATTCGATATTTTTAGGTCCCAGAAGCAATCTGTACATGCCTACTCCGTGTTAGAGTATTTTCAAAATACAGGCACAAAACATGCTCAAAATCGATATTTTAGGTGCCCAAGTCAATATGTGTATGAATATACTGTACCCGTTTATATCCCAATTTTAGGCTCAAAACACCCGAAAATTAGATATTTTTTGGTCCCAAAAGCGATCTGTACATGCTTACTTAGTGCTAGAATATTTTCAATGTATAGGCCCAAAACATGCTAAAAATCGATATTTTAAGTGTCCAAAGTCGATATGTGCATGCATCTTCTGTACCCGTTTATATCTTAAATTCAAGCTCAAAACACTCGAAAATTCGATATATTCGTGTCCCAGAAGCAAACTGTACATGCCTACTTCGTGTTAAAGTATTTTCAGAATACAGGCCCAAAACATGCTCAAAATCGATATTTTGGGTTCCCAAAGTCTATATGTGCATGCATCTTCTGTACCCGTTTTTATCTGAAATTTAAGCTCAAAACACCTGAAAATTCGGTATTTTGGGGTCCCAGAATCGATCTGTACATGAATACTTCTTGCTAGAATGTTTTCAAGATGCAGACCCAAAACATGCTTAAAATCGATATTTTAGGTGCAAAAAGTCAATATGTGTATGCATCTTCAGTACCCGTTTATATCTCAAATTCAGGCTCAAAACACCCGAAAATTCTATATTTTTTGGTCCCAGAAGCGATCTGTACATGCCTACTCCGTGTTAGAATATTTTCAGAATACATGCCCAAAACATGCTCAAAATCGATATTTTGGGTGCCCAAAGTTTATATGTGCATGCATCTTCTGTACCCGTTTATATCTCAAATTTAGGCTCAAAACACCCGAAAATTCGATATTTTTGGGTCCCAGAAGCGATCTGTACATGCCTACTCAATGCTGGAATGTTTTCAAAATATAGGATCAAACCATGCTAAAAATCGATATTTTAAGTTTCAAAAGTCGATAAGTGCATGCATCTTCAGTACCCGTTTATATCTCAAATTCAGGCTCAAAACATCCGAAAATTCGATATTTTTGGGTCCCAGAAGCGATCTGTGTATGCCTAATCCGTGTTAGAGTATTTTCAAGATACAGACCCAAAACATGCTCAAAATCGATATTTAGGGTGCCCAAAGTCTATATGTGCATGCATCTTCTGTACCCGTTTATATCTCAAATTCAGACTCAAAACACCCAAAAATTCAATATTTTTGTGTCTCAGAAGCGATCTGTACATGCCTACTTAGTGCTGGAATGTTTTCAAAATATAGGCTCAAAATATGCTAAAAATCGTTATTTTAAGTGTCTAAAGTCGATATGTGCATGATTCTTCTGTGCCCGTTTATATCTCAAATTCAGGCTCAAAACACCCGAAAATTCGATATTCTTGGGTCCCAGAAGCGATATGTACATGCCTACTCAGTGCTAGAATATTTTATAATTAAAGGCCTAAAACATGTTAAAAATCGATATTTTAGGTGCAAAAGTCGATATGTGAATGCATCTTCTGTACCCGTTTATATCTCAAATTCAGGCTCAAAACACCCGAAAATTCGATATTTTTGGGTCCCAGAAGCAATCTGTACATGCCTACTCCGTGTTAGAGTATTTTCAAAATACAGGCACAAAACATGCTCAAAATCGATATTTTAGGTGCCCAAAGTCAATATGTGTATGAATCTTCTGTACCCGTTTATATCCCAATTTCAGGCTCAAAACACCCGAAAATTCGATATAAATGTGTCCCAGAAGCGATCTGTACATGCCTACTCCTTGTTAGAGTATTTTCAAGATACAGACCCAAAACATGCTCAAAATCAATATTTTAGGTGCAAAAAGTCAATATGTGCATGCATCTTCAGTACCCGATTATATCTCAAATTCAGACTCAAAACTTTCGAAAATTCAATATTTTTTGGTCCCAGAAGCGACCTGTACATGCCTACTCAATGCTGGAATGTTGTCAAAATATAGGATCAAACCATGCTAAAAATCGATATTTTAAGTGTCTAACATCGATATGTGCAGGCATCTTCTGTACCCGTTTATATCTCAAATTCAGGCTCAAAACACCCGAAAATTCGGTATTTTTTGGTCCCAGAATCGATTTGTACATGCCTACTCCTTGTTAGAGTATTTTCAAGATACAGACCCAAAACATGCTCAAAATCGATATTTTGGGTGCCCAAAGTCAATATGTGCATGCATCTTCTGTACCCGTTTATATCTCAAATTCAAGCTCAAAACACCCGAAAATTCGATATTTTTGGGTTCTAGAAGCGATCTGTACATGACTACTCCGTGTTAGAGTATTTTCAAAATACTGGCCCAAAACATGCTGAAATTCGATATTTTATGTGCAGAAAGTCAATATATGTATGCATCTTCGGTACCCGTTTATATCCCAAACTCAGGCTAAAGACAACATAAAATTTGATATTTTTGGGTCCCAGAAGCGATCTGTACATGCCTACCCAGTGCTGGAATGTTTTCAAAGTATAGGCCCAAAACATGCTAAAAATCGATATTTTAATTGTCTAAAGTCGATATGTGCATGCATCTTCTGTACCCGTTTATATCTCAAATTCAGGCTCAAAACACCCGAAAATTCGATATTTTTGGGTCCCAGAAGCTATCTGTACATGCCTACTCCGTGTTAGAGTATTCTCAAGATACAGGCCAAAAACATGCTAAAAATCGATATTTTAGGTGCCCAAAGTCGATATGTGCATGTATCTTCTGTACCCGTTTATATCTCAAATTCAGGCTCAAAACACCCGAAAATTCAATATTTTTGTGTCCCAGAAGCGATCTGTACATGCCTACTTAGTGCTGGAATGTTTTCAAAATATAGGCTCAAAATATGCTAAAAATCGTTATTTTAAGTGTCTAAAGTCGATATGTGCATGATTCTTCTGTGCCCGTTTATATCTCAAATTCAGGCTCAAAACACCCGAAAATTCGACATTCTTGGGTCCCAGAAGCGATATGTACATGCCTACTCAGTGCTAGAATATTTTATAATTAAAGGCCTAAAACATGTTAAAAATCGATATTTTAGGTGCAAAAGTCGATATGTGAATGCATCTTCTGTACCCGTTTATATCTCAAATTCAGGCTCAAAACACCCGAAAATTCGATATTTTTGGGTCCCAGAAGCAATCTGTACATGCCTACTCCGTGTTAGAGTATTTTCAAAATACAGGCACAAAACATGCTGAAAATCGATATTTTAGGTGCCCAAAGTCAATATGTGTATGAATCTTCTGTACCCGTTTATATCCCAATTTCAGGCTCAAAACACCCGAAAATTCGATATTTTTTGGTCCCAAAAGCGATCTGTACATGCTTACTTAGTGCTAGAATATTTTCAATATATAGTCCCAAAACATGCTAAAAATCGATATTTTAAGTGTCCAAAGTCGATATGTGCATGCATCTTCTGTACCCGTTTATATCTTAAATTCAGGCTCAAAACACTCGAAAATTCGATATATTCGTGTCCCAGAAGCAAACTGTACATGCCTACTCCGTGTTAAAGTATTTTCAGAATACAGGCCCAAAACATGCTCAAAATCGATATTTTGGGTTACCAAAGTCTATATGTGCATGCATCTTCTGTACCCGTTTTTAACTGAAATTTAAGCTCAAAACACCTGAAAATTCGGTATTTTTGGGTCCCAGAATCGATCTGTACATGAATACTTCTTGCTAGAATGTTTTCAAGATGCAGACCCAAAACATGCTTGAAATCGATATTTTAGGTGCAAAAAGTCAATATGTGAATGCATCTTCAGTACCCGTTTATATCTCAAATTCAGGCTCAAAACACCCGAAAATTCTATATTTTTTGGTCCCAGAAGCGATCTGTACATGCCTACTCCGTGTTAGAGTATTTTCAAGATACACACCCAAAACATGCTCAAAATCGATATTTTGGGTGCCCAAAGTCAATATGTGCATGCATCTTCTGTACCCGTTTATATCTCAAATTTAGGCTCAAAACACCCGAAAATTCGATATAAATGTGTCCCAGAAGCGATCTGTACATGCCTACTCCTTGTTAGAGTATTTTTAAGATACAGACCCAAAACATGCTCAAAATCAATATTTTAGGTGCAAAAAGTCAATATGTGCATGCATCTTCAGTACCCGATTATATCTCAAATTCAGACTCAAAACTTTCGAAAATTCAATATTTTTTGGTCCCAGAAGCGACCTGTACATGCCTACTCAATGCTGGAATGTTGTCAAAATATAGGATCAAACCATGCTAAAAATCGATATTTTAAGTGTCTAACATCGATATGTGCAGGCATCTTCTGTACCCGTTTATATCTCAAATTCAGGCTCAAAACACCCGAAAATTCGGTATTTTTTGGTCCCAGAATCGATTTGTACATGCCTACTCCTTGTTAGAGTATTTTCAAGATACAGACCCAAAACATGCTCAAAATCGATATTTTGGGTGCCCAAAGTCAATATGTGCATGCATCTTCTGTACCCGTTTATATCTCAAATTCAAGCTCAAAACACCCGAAAATTCGATATTTTTGGGTTCTAGAAGCGATCTGTACATGACTACTCCGTGTTAGAGTATTTTCAAAATACTGGCCCAAAACATGCTGAAATTCGATATTTTATGTGCAGAAAGTCAATATATGTATGCATCTTCGGTACCCGTTTATATCCCAAACTCAGGCTAAAGACAACATAAAATTTGATATTTTTGGGTCCCAGAAGCGATCTGTACATGCCTACCCAGTGCTGGAATGTTTTCAAAGTATAGGCCCAAAACATGCTAAAAATCGATATTTTAATTGTCTAAAGTCGATATGTGCATGCATCTTCTGTACCCGTTTATATCTCAAATTCAGGCTCAAAACACCCGAAAATTCGATATTTTTGGGTCCCAGAAGCAATCTGTACATGCCTACTCCGTGTTAGAGTATTCTCAAGATACAGGCCAAAAACATGCTAAAAATCGATATTTTAGGTGCCCAAAGTCGATATGTGCATGTATCTTCTGTACCCGTTTATATCTCAAATTCAGGCTCAAAACACCCGAAAATTCGGTATTTTTGGGTCCCAGAAGCGATCCTGTACATGCCTACTCCGTGTTAGAGTATTTTCAAGATAAAGACCCAAAACATGCTCAAAATCGATATTTTGGGTGCCCAAAGTCTATATGTGCATGCATCTTCTGTACCCGTCTATATCTCAAATTCAGGCTCAAAACACCCGAAAATTCAATATTTTTGGGTCCCATAAGCGATCTGTACATGCCTACTCAGTGCTGGAATGTTTTCAAAATATAGGCTCAAAACATGCTAAAAATCGATATTTTAAGTGTCTAAAGTCCATATGTGCATGCATCTTCTGTACCCGTTTATATCTCAAATTCAGGCTCAAAACACCTGAAAATTCGATGTTTTTGGTCCCAGAAGCGACCTGTACATGCCTACTCAGTGCTAGAATATTCTCTAATTATAGGCCCAAAACATGTTAAAATCGAAATTTTAGGTGCAAAAGTCGATATGTGCATCCATCTTCTGTACCCGTTTATATCTCAAATTCAGGCTCAAAACACCAGAAAATTCGATATTTTTGGGTCCCAGAAGCGATCTGTACATGCCTACTCAGTGCTGGAATGTTTTCAAAATAAAGGCTCAAAACATGCTAAAAATCGATATTATTGGTGCAAAAGTCTAAATGTGCATGCATCTTCTGTACCCGTTTATATCTCAAATTCAGGCTCAAAACACCCGAAAATTCGATATTTTTGGGTCCCAGAAGCGATCTGTACATGCCTACTCCGTGTTTGAGTATTATCTAAATACAGGCCCAAAACATGCTGAAAATCAATATTTTAGGTGCCCAAAGTCAATATGTGTATGAATCTTCTGTACCCGTTTATATCCCAAATTCAGGCTCAAAACACCCGAAAATTCGATATTTTTTGGTCGCAGAAGCGATCTGTAGATGCCTACTTAGTGCTAGAATATTTTCAAAATATAGGCCCAAAACATGCTAAAAATCGATATTTTGGGTGCTAAAAGTCGATATGTGTAGGCATCTTCTGTACCCGTTTATATCTCAAATTTAGGCTCAAAACACCTGAAAATAAGGTATTTTTTGGTCCCAGAATCGATCTGTACATGCCTACTTCTTGCTAGTATGTTTTCAAGATGCAGACTCAAAACATGTTATAAATCGATATTTTAGGTTCAATTAGTCAATATGTGCATTAATCTTCAGTACCCGTCTATATCTCAAATTCAGGCTGAAAACACCCGAAAATTCAATATTTTTGGGTCCCAGAAGCGACCTGTACATGCCTACTTAATTCTGGAATGTTGTCAAAATATAGGATCAAACCATGCGAAAAATCGATATTTTAAGTGTCTAAAGTCGATATGTGCGTGCATCTTCTGAACCCGTTGATATCTCAAATTCAGGCTCAAAACACCCGAAAATTCGGTATTTTTTGGTCCCAGAAGCGATCTGTACATGCCAACTCCGTGTTAGAGCATTTTCAAGAAACAGGCCCAAAACATACTAAAAATCGATATTTTAGGTGCCCAAAGTCGATATGTGCAAGAATCTTCTGTACCCGTTTATATCTCAAATTCAGGCTGAAAACACCCGAAAATTCGATATTTTTGGGTCCCAGAAGCGATCTGTACATGCCTACTCCGTGTTAGAGTATTTTCAAGATACAGACCCAAAACATGCTCAAAATCGATATTTAGGGTGCCCAAAGTCTATATGTGCATGCATCTTCTGTACCCGTTTATATCTCAAATTCAAACTCAAAACACCCAAAAATTCTATATTTTTGTGTCCCAGAATCGATCTGTACATGCCTACTTAGTGCTGGAATGTTTTCAAAATATAGGCTAAAAATATGCTAAAAATCGTTATTTTAAGTGTCTAAAGTCGATATGTGCATGATTCTTCTGGGCCCGTTTATATCTCAAATTCAGGCTCAAAACACCCGAAAATTCGACATTCTTGGGTCCCAGAAGCGATATGTACATGCCTACTCAGTGCTAGAATATTTTATAATTAAAGGCCTAAAACATGTTAAAAATCGATATTTTAGTTGCAAAAGTCGATATGTGTATGAATCTTCTGTACCCGTTTATATCCCAATTTCAGGCTCAAAACACCCGAAAATTCGATATTTTTTGGTCCCAAAAGCGATCTGTACATACTTA
Organism: Petrolisthes cinctipes; assembly: GCA_033782935.1. Classification (NCBI taxonomy): domain Eukaryota; kingdom Metazoa; phylum Arthropoda; class Malacostraca; order Decapoda; family Porcellanidae; genus Petrolisthes; species Petrolisthes cinctipes. The sequence goes on along the minus strand of JAWQEG010000433.1, from coordinate 108,950 downwards.
CTTAGTGCTAGAATATTTTCAATATATAGTCCCAAAACATGCTAAAAATCGATATTTTAAGTGTCCAAAGTCGATATGTGCATGCATCTTCTGTACCCGTTTATATCTTAAATTCAGGCTCAAAACACTCGAAAATTCGATATATTCGTGTCCCAGAAGCAAACTGTACATGCCTACTCCGTGTTAAAGTATTTACAGAATACAGGCCCAAAACATGCTCAAAATCGATATTTTGGGTTCCCAAAGTCTATATGTGCATGCATCTTCTGTACCCGTTTTTATCTGAAATTTAAGCTCAAAACACCTGAAAATTCGGTATTTTTGGGTCCCAGAATCGATCTGTACATGAATACTTCTTGCTAGAATGTTTTCAAGATGCAGACCCAAAACATGCTTAAAATCGATATTTTAGGTGCAAAAAGTCAATATGTGTATGCATCTTCAGTACCCGTTTATATCTCAAATTCAGGCTCAAAACACCCGAAAATTCTATATTTTTTGGTCCCAGAAGCGATCTGTACATGCCTACTCAGTGCTAGAATATTTTCAAAATATTATCCCCAAAACATGCCAAAAATCAATATTATAGATGCAAAAGTCGATATGTGCATGATTCTTCTGTACCCGTTTATATCTCAAATTAGGGCTCAAAACACCCGAAAATTCGACATTTTTGGGTCCCAGAAGCGATCTGCACATGCCTACTCAGTGCTAGAATATTTTCTAATTAAAGGCCCAAAACATGTTAAAAATCGATATTTTAGGTGCAAAAGTCGATATGTGCATGCATCTTCTGTACCCGTTTATATCTCAAATTCAGACTCAAAACACCCGAAAATTCGATATTTTTGGATCCCAGAAGCGATCTGTACATGCCTACTCCGTGTTAGAGTATTTTCAAAATACAGGCCCAAAACATGCTGAAAATCGATATTTTTGGTGCTCAAAGTCAATATGTGCATGCATCTTCAGTACCCGATTATATCTCAAATTCAGACTCAAAACTTTCGAAAATTCAATATTTTTTGGTCCCAGAAGCGACCTGTACATGCCTACTCAATGCTGGAATGTTGTAAAAATATAGGATCAAACCATGCTAAAAATCGATATTTTAAGTGTCTAACATCGATATGTGCAGGCATCTTCTGTACCCGTTTATATCTCAAATTCAGGCTCAAAACATCCGAAAATTCGGTATTTTTTTGGTCCCAGAATCGATTTGTACATGCCTACTCCATGTTAGAGTATTTTCAAGATACAGACCCAAAACATGCTCAAAATCGATATTTTGGGTGCCCAAAGTCGATATGTGCATGCATCTTCTGTACCCGTTTATATCTCAAATTCAAGCTCAAAACACCCGAAAATTCGATATTTTTGGGTTCTAGAAGCGATCTGTACATGACTACTCCGTGTTAGAGTATTTTCAAAATACTGGCCCAAAACATGCTGAAATTCGATATTTTATGTGCAGAAAGTCAATATATGTATGCATCTTCGGTACCCGTTTATATCCCAAACTCAGGCTAAAGACAACATAAAATTTGATATTTTTGGGTCCCAGAAGCGATCTGTACATGCCTACCCAGTGCTGGAATGTTTTCAAAGTATAGGCCCAAAACATGCTAAAAATCGATATTTTAATTGTCTAAAGTCGATATGTGCATGCATCTTCTGTACCCGTTTATATCTCAAATTCAGGCTCAAAACACCCGAAAATTCGATATTTTTGGGTCCCAGAAGCAATCTGTACATGCCTACTCCGTGTTAGAGTATTCTCAAGATACAGGCCAAAAACATGCTAAAAATCGATATTTTAGGTGCCCAAAGTCGATATGTGCATGTATCTTCTGTACCCGTTTATATCTCAAATTCAGGCTCAAAACACCCGAAAATTCGGTATTTTTGGGTCCCAGAAGCGATCCTGTACATGCCTACTCCGTGTTAGAGTATTTTCAAGATAAAGACCCAAAACATGCTCAAAATCGATATTTTGGGTGCCCAAAGTCTATATGTGCATGCATCTTCTGTACCCGTCTATATCTCAAATTCAGGCTCAAAACACCCGAAAATTCAATATTTTTGGGTCCCATAAGCGATCTGTACATGCCTACTCAGTGCTGGAATGTTTTCAAAATATAGGCTCAAAACATGCTAAAAATCGATATTTTAAGTGTCTAAAGTCCATATGTGCATGCATCTTCTGTACCCGTTTATATCTCAAATTCAGGCTCAAAACACCTGAAAATTCGATGTTTTTGGTCCCAGAAGCGACCTGTACATGCCTACTCAGTGCTAGAATATTCTCTAATTATAGGCCCAAAACATGTTAAAATCGAAATTTTAGGTGCAAAAGTCGATATGTGCATCCATCTTCTGTACCCGTTTATATCTCAAATTCAGGCTCAAAACACCAGAAAATTCGATATTTTTGGGTCCCAGAAGCGATCTGTACATGCCTACTCAGTGCTGGAATGTTTTCAAAATAAAGGCTCAAAACATGCTAAAAATCGATATTATTGGTGCAAAAGTCTAAATGTGCATGCATCTTCTGTACCCGTTTATATCTCAAATTCAGGCTCAAAACACCCGAAAATTCGATATTTTTGGGTCCCAGAAGCGATCTGTACATGCCTACTCCGTGTTTGAGTATTATCTAAATACAGGCCCAAAACATGCTGAAAATCAATATTTTAGGTGCCCAAAGTCAATATGTGTATGAATCTTCTGTACCCGTTTATATCCCAAATTCAGGCTCAAAACACCCGAAAATTCGATATTTTTTGGTCGCAGAAGCGATCTGTAGATGCCTACTTAGTGCTAGAATATTTTCAAAATATAGGCCCAAAACATGCTAAAAATCGATATTTTGGGTGCTAAAAGTCGATATGTGTAGGCATCTTCTGTACCCGTTTATATCTCAAATTTAGGCTCAAAACACCTGAAAATAAGGTATTTTTTGGTCCCAGAATCGATCTGTACATGCCTACTTCTTGCTAGTATGTTTTCAAGATGCAGACTCAAAACATGTTATAAATCGATATTTTAGGTTCAATTAGTCAATATGTGCATTAATCTTCAGTACCCGTCTATATCTCAAATTCAGGCTGAAAACACCCGAAAATTCAATATTTTTGGGTCCCAGAAGCGACCTGTACATGCCTACTTAATTCTGGAATGTTGTCAAAATATAGGATCAAACCATGCGAAAAATCGATATTTTAAGTGTCTAAAGTCGATATGTGCGTGCATCTTCTGAACCCGTTGATATCTCAAATTCAGGCTCAAAACACCCGAAAATTCGGTATTTTTTGGTCCCAGAAGCGATCTGTACATGCCAACTCCGTGTTAGAGCATTTTCAAGAAACAGGCCCAAAACATACTAAAAATCGATATTTTAGGTGCCCAAAGTCGATATGTGCAAGAATCTTCTGTACCCGTTTATATCTCAAATTCAGGCTGAAAACACCCGAAAATTCGATATTTTTGGGTCCCAGAAGCGATCTGTACATGCCTACTCCGTGTTAGAGTATTTTCAAGATACAGACCCAAAACATGCTCAAAATCGATATTTAGGGTGCCCAAAGTCTATATGTGCATGCATCTTCTGTACCCGTTTATATCTCAAATTCAAACTCAAAACACCCAAAAATTCTATATTTTTGTGTCCCAGAATCGATCTGTACATGCCTACTTAGTGCTGGAATGTTTTCAAAATATAGGCTAAAAATATGCTAAAAATCGTTATTTTAAGTGTCTAAAGTCGATATGTGCATGATTCTTCTGGGCCCGTTTATATCTCAAATTCAGGCTCAAAACACCCGAAAATTCGACATTCTTGGGTCCCAGAAGCGATATGTACATGCCTACTCAGTGCTAGAATATTTTATAATTAAAGGCCTAAAACATGTTAAAAATCGATATTTTAGTTGCAAAAGTCGATATGTGTATGAATCTTCTGTACCCGTTTATATCCCAATTTCAGGCTCAAAACACCCGAAAATTCGATATTTTTTGGTCCCAAAAGCGATCTGTACATACTTACTTAGTGCTAGAATATTTTCAATATATAGTCCCAAAACATGCTAAAAATCGATATTTTAAGTGTCCAAAGTCGATATGTGCATGCATCTTCTGTACCCGTTTATATCTTAAATTCAGGCTCAAAACACTCGAAAATTCGATATATTCGTGTCCCAGAAGCAAACTGTACATGCCTACTCCGTGTTAAAGTATTTACAGAATACAGGCCCAAAACATGCTCAAAATCGATATTTTGGGTTCCCAAAGTCTATATGTGCATGCATCTTCTGTACCCGTTTTTATCTGAAATTTAAGCTCAAAACACCTGAAAATTCGGTATTTTTGGGTCCCAGAATCGATCTGTACATGAATACTTCTTGCTAGAATGTTTTCAAGATGCAGACCCAAAACATGCTTAAAATCGATATTTTAGGTGCAAAAAGTCAATATGTGTATGCATCTTCAGTACCCGTTTATATCTCAAATTCAGGCTCAAAACACCCGAAAATTCTATATTTTTTGGTCCCAGAAGCGATCTGTACATGCCTACTCAGTGCTAGAATATTTTCAAAATATTATCCCCAAAACATGCCAAAAATCAATATTATAGATGCAAAAGTCGATATGTGCATGATTCTTCTGTACCCGTTTATATCTCAAATTAGGGCTCAAAACACCCGAAAATTCGACATTTTTGGGTCCCAGAAGCGATCTGCACATGCCTACTCAGTGCTAGAATATTTTCTAATTAAAGGCCCAAAACATGTTAAAAATCGATATTTTAGGTGCAAAAGTCGATATGTGCATGCATCTTCTGTACCCGTTTATATCTCAAATTCAGACTCAAAACACCCGAAAATTCGATATTTTTGGATCCCAGAAGCGATCTGTACATGCCTACTCCGTGTTAGAGTATTTTCAAAATACAGGCCCAAAACATGCTGAAAATCGATATTTTTGGTGCTCAAAGTCAATATGTGCATGCATCTTCAGTACCCGATTATATCTCAAATTCAGACTCAAAACTTTCGAAAATTCAATATTTTTTGGTCCCAGAAGCGACCTGTACATGCCTACTCAATGCTGGAATGTTGTAAAAATATAGGATCAAACCATGCTAAAAATCGATATTTTAAGTGTCTAACATCGATATGTGCAGGCATCTTCTGTACCCGTTTATATCTCAAATTCAGGCTCAAAACATCCGAAAATTCGGTATTTTTTTGGTCCCAGAATCGATTTGTACATGCCTACTCCATGTTAGAGTATTTTCAAGATACAGACCCAAAACATGCTCAAAATCGATATTTTGGGTGCCCAAAGTCGATATGTGCATGCATCTTCTGTACCCGTTTATATCTCAAATTCAAGCTCAAAACACCCGAAAATTCGATATTTTTGGGTTCTAGAAGCGATCTGTACATGACTACTCCGTGTTAGAGTATTTTCAAAAAACTGGCCCAAAACATGCTGAAATTCGATATTTTATGTGCAGAAAGTCAATATATGTATGCATCTTCGGTACCCGTTTATATCCCAAACTCAGGCTAAAGACAACATAAAATTTGATATTTTTGGGTCCCAGAAGCGATCCGTACATGCCTACCCAGTGCTGGAATGTTTTCAAAGTATAGGCCCAAAACATGCTAAAAATCGATATTTTAATTGTCTAAAGTCGATATGTGCATGCATCTTCTGTACCCGTTTATATCTCAAATTCAGGCTCAAAACACCAGAAAATTCGATATTTTTGGGTCCCAGAAGCAATCTGTTCATGCCTACTCCGTGTTAGAGTATTCTCAAGATACAGGCCAAAAACATGCTAAAATTCGATATTTTAGGTGCCCAAAGTCGATCTGTGCATGTATCTTCTGTACCCGTTTATATCTCAAATTCAGGCTCAAAACACCCGAAAATTCGATATTTTTGGGTCCCAGAAGCGATCTGTACATGCCTACTCCGTGTTTGAGTATTATCTAAATACAGGCCCAAAACATGCTGAAAATCAATATTTTAGGTGCCCAAAGTCAATATGTGTATGAATCTTCTGTACCCGTTTATATCCCAAATTCAGGCTCAAAACACCCGAAAATTCGATATTTTTTGGTCGCAGAAGCGATCTGTAGATGCCTACTTAGTGCTAGAATATTTTCAAAATATAGGCCCAAAACATGCTAAAAATCGATATTTTGGGTGCTAAAAGTCGATATGTGCAGGCATCTTCTGTACCCGTTTATATCTCAAATTTAGGCTCAAAACACCTGAAAATAAGGTATTTTTTGGTCCCAGAATCCATCTGTACATGCCTACTTCTTGCTAGTATGTTTTCAAGATGCAGACTCAAAACATGTTAAAAATCGATATTTTAGGTTCAAAAAGTCAATATGTGCATTCATCTTCAGTACCCGTCTATATCTCAAATTCAGGCTCAAAACACCCGAAAACTCGATATTTTTTGGTCCCAGAAGCGACCTGTACATGCCTACTTAATTCTGGAATGTTGTCAAAATATAGGATCAAACCATGCGAAAAATCGATATTTTAAGTGTCTAAAGTCGATATGTGCGTGCATCTTCTGAACCCGTTGATATCTCAAATTCAGGCTCAAAACACCCGAAAACTCGGTATTTTTTGGTCCCAGAAGCGATCTGTACATGCCTACTCCGTGTTAGAGCATTTTCAAGAAACAGGCCCAAAACAAGCTAAAAATCGATATTTTAGGTGCCCAAAGTCGACATGTGCAAGAATCTTCTGTACCCGTTTATATCTCAAATTCAGGCTGAAAACACCCAAAAATTCGATATTTTTGGGTCCCAGAAGCGATCTGTACATACCTACTCCGTGTTAGAGTATTTTCAAGATACAGACCCAAAACATGCTCAAAATCGATATTTTGGGTGCCCAAAGTCTATATGTGCATGAATCTTCTGTACCCGTTTATATCACAAATTCAGGCTCAAAACACCCGAAAACTCAATATTTTTGGGTCCCATAAGCGAACTGTACATGCCTACTCAGTGCTAGAATGTTTTCAAAATATAGGTTCAAAACATGCTAAAAATCGATATTTTAAGTGTCTAAAGTCCATATGTGCATGCATCTTATGTACCCGTTTATATCTCAAATTCAGGGTCAAAACACCCGAAAATTCGATATTTTTGGGTCCCAGAAGCGACCTGTACATGCCTACTCAATTCTGGAATGTTGTCAAAATATAGGATCAAACCATGCGAAAAATCGATATTTTAAGTGTCTAAAGTCGATATGTGCATGATTCTTCTGTACCCGTTTATATCTCAAATTCAGTCTCAAAACACCCTAAAATTCGGTATTTTTTGGTCCCAGAAGCGATCTGTACATGCCTACTCAAGGCTGGAATATTTTCAAAATATAGGATCAAACCATGCTAAAAATCGATATTTTAGGTGTCAAAAGTCAATATGTGCATGCATCTTTAGTACCCGTTTATATCTCAAATTCAGGCTCAAAACACCCGAAAAGTCGATATTTTTTGGTCCCTGGAGCGATCTGTAAATGCCTACTCCGTGTTAAAGCATTTTCAAAATACAGGTCCAAAACATGCTAAAAATCGATATTTTAGGTGCCCAAAGTCGATATGTGCAAGTATCTTCTGAAACCGTTTATATCTCAAATTCAGGCTCAAAACCCCCGAAAATTCGATATTTTTGAGTCCCAGAAGCGATCTCTACATGCCTACTCCGTGTTAGAGTATTTTCAAAATATAGGCCCAAAACATGCTCAAAATCGATATTTTAGGTGCACAAATTCGATATGTGCATGCATCTTCAGTACCCGTATATATCTTAAATTCAGGCTCAAAACACCCGAAAATTCAATATTTTTGGGTCCCAGAAGCGATCTGTACATGCCTACTCAGTGCTGGAATGTTTTCAAAATATCGGTTAAAAACATGCTAAAAATCGGTATTTTAAGTGTCTAAAGTCCATAAGTGCATACATCTTCTGTACCCGTTTATATCTCAAATTCAGGCTCAAAACACCCAAAAATTTGATATTTTTGGGTCCAAGAAGCGATCTGTACATGCCTACTCAGTGCTAGAATATTTTCAAAATATTAGCCCAAAACATGCCAAAAATCGATATTTTGGGTGCCCAAAGTCGATATGTGCATTCATCTTCTGTACCTGTTTATATCCCAAATTCATGCTCATAAAACCCGAAAATTCAATTTTGGGGGGTCCCAGAAGCGATCTGTACATGCCTACTCCTTGCTGGAATGTTTTAAAGATACAGATCCAAAACATGCTCAAAATCGATATTTTAGGTGCACAAACTCGATATGTGCTTGCATCTTCAGTACCCGTTTATATCCCAAATTCAGGCCCAAAACACCCGAAAATTCAATATTTTTGAGTCCCAAAAGCGATCTGTACATGCCTACTCAGTGCTAGAATTTTTTCAAAATATAGGTTCAAAATATGCTAAAAATCGATATTTTAGATGTCCAAAGTCGATATGTGCATGCATCTTCTGTACCCGTTTATATCTCAAATTCAGGCTCAAAACACCCAAAAATTTGATATTTTTGGGTCCAAGAAGCGATCTGTACATGCCTACTCAGTGCTAGAATATTTTCAAAATATTAGCCCAAAACATGCCAAAAATCGATATTTTGGGTGCCCAAAGTCGATATGTGCATTCATCTTCTGTACCTGTTTATATCCCAAATTCATGCTCATAAAACCCGAAAATTCAATTTTGGGGGGTCCCAGAAGCGATCTGTACATGCCTACTCCTTGCTGGAATGTTTTAAAGATACAGATCCAAAACATGCTCAAAATCGATATTTTAGGTGCACAAACTCGATATGTCCTTGCATCTTCAGTACCCGTTTATATCCCAAATTCAGGCCCAAAACACCCGAAAATTCAATATTTTTGAGTCCCAAAAGCGATCTGCACATGCCTACTAAGTGCTAGAATTTTTTCAAAATATAGGTTCAAAATATGATAAAAATCGATATTTTAGATGTCCAAAGTCGATATGTGCATGCATCTTCTGTACCCGTTTATATCTCAAATTCAGGCTCAAATCCCCCGAAAATTCGATATTTTTGTGTCCCAGAAGCGATCTCTACATGCCTACTCAGTGCTAGAATATTTTCAAAATATTGGCCCAAAACATGCCAAAATTCGATATTTTAGGTGCCCAAAGTCGATATGTGCATGCATTTTCTGTACCCGTTTATATCCCAAATTCAGGCTCATAAAACCCGAAAATTATATTTTTTGGGGTCCCAGAAGCGATCTGTACATGCCTACTCCTTGCTGGAATGTTTTCAAGATACAGACCCAAAACATGCTCAAAATCGATATTTTAGGTGCACAAACTCGATATGTGCTTGCATCTTCTGTACCCGTTTATATCTCAAATTCAGGCTGAAAACACCCGAAAATTCGATATTTTTGGGTCCCAGAAGCGATCTGTACATACCTACTCCGTGTTAGAGTATTTTCAAGATACAGACCCAAAACATGCTCAAAATCGATATTTTGGGTGTCTAAAGTCCATATGTGCATGCATCTTATGTACCCGTTTATATCTCAAATTCAGGGTCAAAACACCTGAAAATTCGATGTTTTTGGTCCCAGAAGCGATCTGTAAATGCCTACTCAGTGCTAGAATATTTTCAAAATATTATCCCCAAAACATGCCAAAAATCGATATTATAGGTGCAAAAGTCGATATGTGAATGATTCTTCTGTACCCGTTTATATCTCAAATTCAGGCTCAAAACACCCGAAAATTCGATATTTTTAGGTCCCAGAAGCGATCTGAACATGCCTACTCAGTGCTAGAATGTTTTCAAAATATAGGCTCAAAACATGCTAAAAATCGATATTATAGGTGCAAAAGTCTAAATGTGCATGCATCTTCTGTACCCGTTTATATCTCAAATTCAGGCTCAAAACACCCGAAAATTCGATATTTTTGGGTCCCAGAAGCGATCTGTACATGCCTACTCCGTGTTAGAGTACTATCTAAATACAGGCCCAAAACATGCTGAAAATCGATATTTTAGGTGCCCAAAGTCAATATGTGTATGAATCTTCTGTACCCGTTTATATCCCAAATTCAGGCTCAAAACACCCGAAAATTCGATATTTTTTGGTCGCAGAAGCGATCTATACATACCTACTTAGTGCAAGAATATTTTCAAAATATAGGCCCAAAATATGCTAAAAATCGATATTTTGGGTGCTAAAAGTCGATATGTGCAGGCATCTTCTGTACCTGTTTATATCTCAAATTTAGGCTCAAAACACCTGAAAATAAGGTATTTTTTGGTCCCAGAATCGATCTGTACATGCCTACTTCTTGCTAGTATGTTTTCAAGATGCAGACTCAAAACATGTTAAAAATCGATATTTTAGGTTCAAAAAGTCAATATGTGCATGCATCTTCAGTACCCGTTTATATCTCAAATTCAGGCTCAAAACACCCGAAAATTCTATATTTTTTGGTCCCAGAAGCGACCTGTACATGCCTACTCAATTCTGGAATGTTGTCAAAATATAGGATCAAACCATGCGAAAAATCGATATTTTAAGTGTCTAAAGTCGATATGTGCATGATTCTTCTGTACCCGTTTATATCTCAAATTCAGTCTCAAAACACCCTAAAATTCGGTATTTTTTGGTCCCAGAATCGATCTGTACATGCCTACTCAATGCTGGAATATTTTCAAAATATAGGATCAAACCATGCTAAAAATCGATATTTTAAGTGTCTAAAGTCAATATGTGCATGCATCTTTAGTACCCGTTTATATCTCAAATTCAGGCTCAAAACACCCGAAAATTCGATATTTTTTGGCCCCTGGAGCGATCTGTAAATGCCTACTCCGTGTTATAGCATTTTCAAAATACAGGCCCAAAACATGCTAAAAATCGATATTTTAGGTGCCCAAAGTCGATATGTGCAAGTATCTTCTGTAACCGTTTATATCTCAAATTCAGGCTCAAAACCCCTGAAAATTCGATATTTTTGAGTCCCAGAAGCGATCTCTACATGTCTACTTCGTGTTAGAGTATTTTCAAATTACAGGCCCAAAACATGCTCAAAATCAATATTTTGGGTGCCCAAAGTCGATATGTGCATGCATCTTCTGTACCCGTTTATATCTCAAATTCAAGCAGAAAACACCCGAAAATTCGATATTTTTGGGTTCCAGGAGCGATCTGTACATGACTACTCCGTGTTAGAGTATTTTCAAAATACAGGCCCAAAACATGCTGAAATTCGATATTTTATGTTCTCAAAGTCAATATATGTATGCATCTTCTGTACCCGTTTATATCCCAAATTCAGGTTCAAGAAAACAGAAAATTCGATATTTTTGGGTCCCAGAAGCGATCTGTACATGCCTACCCAGTGCTGAAATGTTTTCAAAGTATAGGCTCAAAACATGCTAAAAATCGATATTTTAATTGTCTAAAGTCGATATGTGCATGCATCTTCTGTACCCGTTTATATCTCAAATTCAGGGTCAAGACAACCGAAAATTCGATATTTTTGTGTCCCAGAAGCAATTTGTACATGCCTACTCCGTGTAAGAGTATTCTCAAGATACAGGCCCAAAACATGCTAAAAATCGATATTTTAGGTGCCCAAAGTCGATATGTGCATGTATCTTCTGTACCCGTTTATATCTCAAATTAAGGCTGTAAACTCCCGAAAATTCGATATTTTTGGGTCCCAGAAGCGTTCTGTACATGCCTACTCCGTGTTAGAGTATTTTCAAGATACACACCCAAAACATGATCATAATCGATATTTTGGGTGCCCAAAGTCTTAATGTGCATGCATCTTCTGTACCCGTTTATATCTCAAATTCAGGCTCAAAACACTTGAAAATTCGGTATTTTTGGGTCCCAAAAGCGATCTGTACATGCCTACTCCGTGTTAGAGTATTTTCAAAATATAGGCCCAAAACATGCTCAAAATCGATATTTTAGGTGCACAAATTCGATATGTGCATGCATCTTCAGTACCCGTATATATCTTAAATTCAGGCTCAAAACACCCGAAAATTCAATATTTTTGGGTCCCAGAAGCGATCTGTACATGCCTACTCAGTGCTGGAATGTTTTCAAAATATCGGTTAAAAACATGCTAAAAATCGGTATTTTAAGTGTCTAAAGTCCATAAGTGCATACATCTTCTGTACCCGTTTATATCTCAAATTCAGGCTCAAAACACCCAAAAATTTGATATTTTTGGGTCCAAGAAGCGATCTGTACATGCCTACTCAGTGCTAGAATATTTTCAAAATATTAGCCCAAAACATGCCAAAAATCGATATTTTGGGTGCCCAAAGTCGATATGTGCATTCATCTTCTGTACCTGTTTATATCCCAAATTCATGCTCATAAAACCCGAAAATTCAATTTTGGGGGGTCCCAGAAGCGATCTGTACATGCCTACTCCTTGCTGGAATGTTTTAAAGATACAGATCCAAAACATGCTAAAAATCGATATTATAGGTGCAAAAGTCTAAATGTGCATGCATCTTCTGTACCCGTTTATATCTCAAATTCAGGCTCAAAACACCCGAAAATTCGATATTTTTGGGTCCCAGAAGCGATCTGTACATGCCTACTCCGTGTTAGAGTACTATCTAAATACAGGCCCAAAACATGCTGAAAATCGATATTTTAGGTGCCCAAAGTCAATATGTGTATGAATCTTCTGTACCCGTTTATATCCCAAATTCAGGCTCAAAAACACCCGAAAATTCGATATTTTTTGGTCGCAGAAGCGATCTATACATACCTACTTAGTGCAAGAATATTTTCTAAATATAGGCCCAAAATATGCTAAAAATCGATATTTTGGGTGCTAAAAGTTGATATGTGCAGGCATCTTCTGTACCTGTTTATATCTCAAATTTAGGCTCAAAACACCTGAAAATAAGGTATTTTTTGGTCCCAGAATCGATCTGTACATGCCTACTTCTTGCTAGTATGTTTTCAAGATGCAGACTCAAAACATGTTAAAAATCGATATTTTAGGTTCAAAAAGTCAATATGTGCATGCATCTTCAGTACCCGTTTATATCTCAAATTCAGGCTCAAAACACCCGAAAATTCGATATTTTTTGGTCCCAGAAGCGACCTGTACATGCCTACTCAATTCTGGAATGTTGTCAAAATATAGGATCAAACCATGCGAAAAATCGATATTTTAAGTGTCTAAAGTCGATATGTGCATGATTCTTCTGTACCCGTTTATATCTCAAATTCAGTCTCAAAACACCCGAAAATTCGGTATTTTTTGGTCCCAGAAGCGATCTGTACATGCCTACTCAATGCTGGAATATTTTCAAAATATAGGATCAAACCATGCTAAAAATCGATATTTTAAGTGTCTAAAGTCAATATGTGCATGCATCTTTAGTACCCGTTTATATCTCAAATTCAGGCTCAAAACACCCGAAAATTCGATATTTTTTGGTCCCTGGAGCGATCTGTAAATGCCTACTCCGTGTTATAGCATTTTCAAAATACAGGCCCAAAACATGCTAAAAATCGATATTTTAGGTGCCCAAAGTCGATATGTGCAAGTATCTTCTGTAACCGTTTATATCTCAAATTCAGGCTCAAAACCCCTGAAAATTCGATATTTTTGAGTCCCAGAAGCGATCTCTACATGTCTACTTCGTGTTAGAGTATTTTCAAATTACAGGCCCAAAACATGCTTAAAATCAATATTTTGGGTGCCCAAAGTCGATATGTGCATGCATCTTCTGTACCCGTTTATATCTCAAATTCAAGCAGAAAACACCCGAAAATTCGATATTTTTGGGTTCCAGGAGCGATCTGTACATGACTACTCCGTGTTAGAGTATTTTCAAAATACAGGCCCAAAACATGCTGAAATTCGATATTTTATGTTCTCAAAGTCAATATATGTATGCATCTTCTGTACCCGTTTATATCCCAAATTCAGGTTCAAGACAACAGAAAATTCGATATTTTTGGGTCCCAGAAGCGATCTGTACATGCCTACCCAGTGCTGAAATGTTTTCAAAGTATAGGCTCAAAACATGCTAAAAATCGATATTTTAATTGTCTAAAGTCGATATGTGCATGCATCTTCTGTACCCGTTTATATCTCAAATTCAGGGTCAAGACAACCGAAAATTCGATATTTTTGTGTCCCAGAAGCAATTTGTACATGCCTACTCCGTGTAAGAGTATTCTCAAGATACAGGCCCAAAACATGCTAAAAATCGATATTTTAGGTGCCCAAAGTCGATATGTGCATGTATCTTCTGTACCCGTTTATATCTCAAATTAAGGCTGTAAACTCCCGAAAATTCGATATTTTTGGGTCCCAGAAGCGTTCTGTACATGCCTACTCCGTGTTAGAGTATTTTCAAGATACACACCCAAAACATGCTCAAAATCGATATTTTGGGTGCCCAAAGTCTTAATGTGCATGCATCTTCTGTACCCGTTTATATCTCAAATTCAGGCTCAAAACACTTGAAAATTCGGTATTTTTGGGTCCCAAAAGCGATCTGTACATGCCTACTCCGTGTTAGAGTATTTTCAAAATATAGGCCCAAAACATGCTCAAAATCGATATTTTAGGTGCACAAATTCGATATGTGCATGCATCTTCAGTACCCGTATATATCTTAAATTCAGGCTCAAAACACCCGAAAATTCAATATTTTTGGGTCCCAGAAGCGATCTGTACATGCCTACTCAGTGCTGGAATGTTTTCAAAATATCGGTTAAAAACATGCTAAAAATCGGTATTTTAAGTGTCTAAAGTCCATAAGTGCATACATCTTCTGTACCCGTTTATATCTCAAATTCAGGCTCAAAACACCCAAAAATTTGATATTTTTGGGTCCAAGAAGCGATCTGTACATGCCTACTCAGTGCTAGAATATTTTCAAAATATTAGCCCAAAACATGCCAAAAATCGATATTTTGGGTGCCCAAAGTCGATATGTGCATTCATCTTCTGTACCTGTTTATATCCCAAATTCATGCTCATAAAACCCGAAAATTCAATTTTGGGGGGTCCCAGAAGCGATCTGTACATGCCTACTCCTTGCTGGAATGTTTTAAAGATACAGATCCAAAACATGCTCAAAAACGATATTTTAGGTGCACAAACTCGATATGTGCTTGCATCTTCAGTACCCGTTTATATACCAAATTCAGGCCCAAAACATCCGAAAATTCAATATTTTTGAGTTCTAAAAGCGATCTGTACATGCCTACTCAGTGCTAGAATTTTTTCAAAATATAGGTTCAAAATATGCTAAAAATCGATATTTTAGATGTCCAAAGTCGATATGTGCATGCATCTTCTGTACCCGTTTATATCTCAAATTCAGGCTCAAATCCCCCGAAAATTCGATATTTTTGTGTCCCAGAAGCGATCTCTACATGCCTACTCAGTGCTAGAATATTTTCAAAATATTGGCCCAAAACATGCCAAAAATCGATATTTTGGGTGCCCAAAGTCGATATGTGCATGCATTTTCTGTACCCGTTTATATCCCAAATTCAGGCTCATAAAACCCGAAAATTATATTTTTTGGGGTCCCTGAAGCGATCTGTACATGCCTACTCCTTGCTGGAATGTTTTCAAGATACAGACCCAAAACATGCTCAAAATCGATATTTTAGGTGCACAAACTCGATATGTGCTTGCATCTTCAGTACCCATTTATATCCCAAATTCAGGCTCAAAATACCCGAAAATACAATATTTTTGAGTCCCAGAAGCGATCTGTACATGCCTAATCAGTGCTAGAATTTTTTCAAAATATTGGTTCAAAATATGCTAAAAATCGATATTTTTGGTGTCCAAAGACGATATGTGTATGCATCTTCTGTACCCGTTTATATCTCAAATTCAGGCTCAAAACACCCGAAAATTCGATATATTTGGGTCCCAGAAGCGATCTGTACATGCCTACTCAGTGCTGGAATGTTTTCAAAATATAGGCTCAAAACATGCTAAAAATCGATATTTTAAGTGTCTAAAGTCCATATGTGCATGCATCTTCTGTACCCGTTTATATCTCAAATTCAGGCTCAAAACACCTGAAAATTCGATGTTTTTGGTCCCAGAAGCGACCTGTACATGCCTACTCAGTGCTAGAATATTCTCTAATTATAGGCCCAAAACATGTTAAAATCGAAATTTTAGGTGCAAAAGTCGATATGTGCATCCATCTTCTGTACCCGTTTATATCTCAAATTCAGGCTCAAAACACCAGAAAATTCGATATTTTTGGGTCCCAGAAGCAATCTGTACATGCCTACTCCGTGTTAGAGTATTCTCAAGATACAGGCCAAAAACATGCTAAAATTCGATATTTTAGGTGCCCAAAGTCGATCTGTGCATGTATCTTCTGTACCCGTTTATATCTCAAATTCAGGCTCAAAACACCCGAAAATTCGATATTTTTGGGTCCCAGAAGCGATCTGTACATGCCTACTCCGTGTTTGAGTATTATCTAAATACAGGCCCAAAACATGCTGAAAATCAATATTTTAGGTGCCCAAAGTCAATATGTGTATGAATCTTCTGTACCCGTTTATATCCCAAATTCAGGCTCAAAACACCCGAAAATTCGATATTTTTTGGTCGCAGAAGCGATCTGTAGATGCCTACTTAGTGCTAGAATATTTTCAAAATATAGGCCCAAAACATGCTAAAAATCGATATTTTGGGTGCTAAAAGTCGATATGTGTAGGCATCTTCTGTACCCGTTTATATCTCAAATTTAGGCTCAAAACACCTGAAAATAAGGTATTTTTTGGTCCCAGAATCGATCTGTACATGCCTACTTCTTGCTAGTATGTTTTCAAGATGCAGACTCAAAACATGTTATAAATCGATATTTTAGGTTCAATTAGTCAATATGTGCATTAATCTTCAGTACCCGTCTATATCTCAAATTCAGGCTCAAAACACCCGAAAATTCAATATTTTTGGGTCCCAGAAGCGACCTGTACATGCCTACTTAATTCTGGAATGTTGTCAAAATATAGGATCAAACCATGCGAAAAATCGATATTTTAAGTGTCTAAAGTCGATATGTGCGTGCATCTTCTGAACCCGTTGATATCTCAAATTCAGGCTCAAAACACCCGAAAATTCGGTATTTTTTGGTCCCAGAAGCGATCTGTACATGCCAACTCCGTGTTAGAGCATTTTCAAGAAACAGGCCCAAAACATACTAAAAATCGATATTTTAGGTGCCCAAAGTCGATATGTGCAAGAATCTTCTGTACCCGTTTATATCTCAAATTCAGGCTGAAAACACCCGAAAATTCGATATTTTTGGGTCCCAGAAGCGATCTGTACATGCCTACTCCGTGTTAGAGTATTTTCAAGATACAGACCCAAAACATGCTCAAAATCGATATTTAGGGTGCCCAAAGTCTATATGTGCATGCATCTTCTGTACCCGTTTATATCTCAAATTCAAACTCAAAACACCCAAAAATTCTATATTTTTGTGTCCCAGAATCGATCTGTACATGCCTACTTAGTGCTGGAATGTTTTCAAAATATAGGCTAAAAATATGCTAAAAATCGTTATTTTAAGTGTCTAAAGTCGATATGTGCATGATTCTTCTGGGCCCGTTTATATCTCAAATTCAGGCTCAAAACACCCGAAAATTCGACATTCTTGGGTCCCAGAAGCGATATGTACATGCCTACTCAGTGCTAGAATATTTTATAATTAAAGGCCTAAAACATGTTAAAAATCGATATTTTAGTTGCAAAAGTCGATATGTGTATGAATCTTCTGTACCCGTTTATATCCCAATTTCAGGCTCAAAACACCCGAAAATTCGATATTTTTTGGTCCCAAAAGCGATCTGTACATACTTACTTAGTGCTAGAATATTTTCAATATATAGTCCCAAAACATGCTAAAAATCGATATTTTAAGTGTCCAAAGTCGATATGTGCATGCATCTTCTGTACCCGTTTATATCTTAAATTCAGGCTCAAAACACTCGAAAATTCGATATATTCGTGTCCCAGAAGCAAACTGTACATGCCTACTCCGTGTTAAAGTATTTACAGAATACAGGCCCAAAACATGCTCAAAATCGATATTTTGGGTTCCCAAAGTCTATATGTGCATGCATCTTCTGTACCCGTTTTTATCTGAAATTTAAGCTCAAAACACCTGAAAATTCGGTATTTTTGGGTCCCAGAATCGATCTGTACATGAATACTTCTTGCTAGAATGTTTTCAAGATGCAGACCCAAAACATGCTTAAAATCGATATTTTAGGTGCAAAAAGTCAATATGTGTATGCATCTTCAGTACCCGTTTATATCTCAAATTCAGGCTCAAAACACCCGAAAATTCTATATTTTTTGGTCCCAGAAGCGATCTGTACATGCCTACTCAGTGCTAGAATATTTTCAAAATATTATCCCCAAAACATGCCAAAAATCAATATTATAGATGCAAAAGTCGATATGTGCATGATTCTTCTGTACCCGTTTATATCTCAAATTAGGGCTCAAAACACCCGAAAATTCGACATTTTTGGGTCCCAGAAGCGATCTGCACATGCCTACTCAGTGCTAGAATATTTTCTAATTAAAGGCCCAAAACATGTTAAAAATCGATATTTTAGGTGCAAAAGTCGATATGTGCATGCATCTTCTGTACCCGTTTATATCTCAAATTCAGACTCAAAACACCCGAAAATTCGATATTTTTGGATCCCAGAAGCGATCTGTACATGCCTACTCCGTGTTAGAGTATTTTCAAAATACAGGCCCAAAACATGCTGAAAATCGATATTTTTGGTGCTCAAAGTCAATATGTGCATGCATCTTCAGTACCCGATTATATCTCAAATTCAGACTCAAAACTTTCGAAAATTCAATATTTTTTGGTCCCAGAAGCGACCTGTACATGCCTACTCAATGCTGGAATGTTGTAAAAATATAGGATCAAACCATGCTAAAAATCGATATTTTAAGTGTCTAACATCGATATGTGCAGGCATCTTCTGTACCCGTTTATATCTCAAATTCAGGCTCAAAACATCCGAAAATTCGGTATTTTTTTGGTCCCAGAATCGATTTGTACATGCCTACTCCATGTTAGAGTATTTTCAAGATACAGACCCAAAACATGCTCAAAATCGATATTTTGGGTGCCCAAAGTCGATATGTGCATGCATCTTCTGTACCCGTTTATATCTCAAATTCAAGCTCAAAACACCCGAAAATTCGATATTTTTGGGTTCTAGAAGCGATCTGTACATGACTACTCCGTGTTAGAGTATTTTCAAAATACTGGCCCAAAACATGCTGAAATTCGATATTTTATGTGCAGAAAGTCAATATATGTATGCATCTTCGGTACCCGTTTATATCCCAAACTCAGGCTAAAGACAACATAAAATTTGATATTTTTGGGTCCCAGAAGCGATCCGTACATGCCTACCCAGTGCTGGAATGTTTTCAAAGTATAGGCCCAAAACATGCTAAAAATCGATATTTTAATTGTCTAAAGTCGATATGTGCATGCATCTTCTGTACCCGTTTATATCTCAAATTCAGGCTCAAAACACCCGAAAATTCGATATTTTTGGGTCCCAGAAGCGATCTGTACATGCCTACTCCGTGTTTGAGTATTATCTAAATACAGGCCCAAAACATGCTGAAAATCAATATTTTAGGTGCCCAAAGTCAATATGTGTATGAATCTTCTGTACCCGTTTATATCCCAAATTCAGGCTCAAAACACCCGAAAATTCGATATTTTTTGGTCGCAGAAGCGATCTGTAGATGCCTACTTAGTGCTAGAATATTTTCAAAATATAGGCCCAAAACATGCTAAAAATCGATATTTTGGGTGCTAAAAGTCGATATGTGCAGGCATCTTCTGTACCCGTTTATATCTCAAATTTAGGCTCAAAACACCTGAAAATAAGGTATTTTTTGGTCCCAGAATCCATCTGTACATGCCTACTTCTTGCTAGTATGTTTTCAAGATGCAGACTCAAAACATGTTAAAAATCGATATTTTAGGTTCAAAAAGTCAATATGTGCATTCATCTTCAGTACCCGTCTATATCTCAAATTCAGGCTCAAAACACCCGAAAATTCGATATTTTTTGGTCCCAGAAGCGACCTGTACATGCCTACTTAATTCTGGAATGTTGTCAAAATATAGGATCAAACCATGCGAAAAATCGATATTTTAAGTGTCTAAAGTCGATATGTGCGTGCATCTTCTGAACCCGTTGATATCTCAAATTCAGGCTCAAAACACCCGAAAACTCGGTATTTTTTGGTCCCAGAAGCGATCTGTACATGCCTACTCCGTGTTAGAGCATTTTCAAGAAACAGGCCCAAAACAAGCTAAAAATCGATATTTTAGGTGCCCAAAGTCGACATGTGCAAGAATCTTCTGTACCCGTTTATATCTCAAATTCAGGCTGAAAACACCCAAAAATTCGATATTTTTGGGTCCCAGAAGCGATCTGTACATACCTACTCCGTGTTAGAGTATTTTCAAGATACAGACCCAAAACATGCTCAAAATCGATATTTTGGGTGCCCAAAGTCTATATGTGCATGAATCTTCTGTACCCGTTTATATCACAAATTCAGGCTCAAAACACCCGAAAACTCAATATTTTTGGGTCCCATAAGCGAACTGTACATGCCTACTCAGTGCTAGAATGTTTTCAAAATATAGGTTCAAAACATGCTAAAAATCGATATTTTAAGTGTCTAAAGTCCATATGTGCATGCATCTTATGTACCCGTTTATATCTCAAATTCAGGGTCAAAACACCCGAAAATTCGATATTTTTGGGTCCCAGAAGCGACCTGTACATGCCTACTCAATTCTGGAATGTTGTCAAAATATAGGATCAAACCATGCGAAAAATCGATATTTTAAGTGTCTAAAGTCGATATGTGCATGATTCTTCTGTACCCGTTTATATCTCAAATTCAGTCTCAAAACACCCTAAAATTCGGTATTTTTTGGTCCCAGAAGCGATCTGTACATGCCTACTCAAGGCTGGAATATTTTCAAAATATAGGATCAAACCATGCTAAAAATCGATATTTTAGGTGTCAAAAGTCAATATGTGCATGCATCTTTAGTACCCGTTTATATCTCAAATTCAGGCTCAAAACACCCGAAAAGTCGATATTTTTTGGTCCCTGGAGCGATCTGTAAATGCCTACTCCGTGTTAAAGCATTTTCAAAATACAGGTCCAAAACATGCTAAAAATCGATATTTTAGGTGCCCAAAGTCGATATGTGCAAGTATCTTCTGAAACCGTTTATATCTCAAATTCAGGCTCAAAACCCCCGAAAATTCGATATTTTTGAGTCCCAGAAGCGATCTCTACATGCCTACTCCGTGTTAGAGTATTTTCAAAATATAGGCCCAAAACATGCTCAAAATCGATATTTTAGGTGCACAAATTCGATATGTGCATGCATATTCAGTACCCGTATATATCTTAAATTCAGGCTCAAAACACCCGAAAATTCAATATTTTTGGGTCCCAGAAGCGATCTGTTCTGTACATGCCTACTCAGTGCTGGAATGTTTTCAAAATATCGGTTAAAAACATGCTAAAAATCGGTATTTTAAGTGTCTAAAGTCCATAAGTGCATACATCTTCTGTACCCGTTTATATCTCAAATTCAGGCTCAAAACACCCAAAAATTTGATATTTTTGGGTCCAAGAAGCGATCTGTACATGCCTACTCAGTGCTAGAATATTTTCAAAATATTAGCCCAAAACATGCCAAAAATCGATATTTTGGGTGCCCAAAGTCGATATGTGCATTCATCTTCTGTACCTGTTTATATCCCAAATTCATGCTCATAAAACCCGAAAATTCAATTTTGGGGGGTCCCAGAAGCGATCTGTACATGCCTACTCCTTGCTGGAATGTTTTAAAGATACAGATCCAAAACATGCTCAAAATCGATATTTTAGGTGCACAAACTCGATATGTGCTTGCATCTTCAGTACCCGTTTATATCCCAAATTCAGGCCCAAAACACCCGAAAATTCAATATTTTTGAGTCCCAAAAGCGATCTGTACATGCCTACTCAGTGCTAGAATTTTTTCAAAATATAGGTTCAAAATATGCTAAAAATCGATATTTTAGATGTCCAAAGTCGATATGTGCATGCATCTTCTGTACCCGTTTATATCTCAAATTCAGGCTCAAAACACCCAAAAATTTGATATTTTGGGGTCCAAGAAGCGATCTGTACATGCCTACTCAGTGCTAGAATATTTTCAAAATATTAGCCCAAAACATGCCAAAAATCGATATTTTGGGTGCCCAAAGTCGATATGTGCATTCATCTTCTGTACCTGTTTATATCCCAAATTCATGCTCATAAAACCCGAAAATTCAATTTTGGGGGGTCCCAGAAGCGATCTGTACATGCCTACTCCTTGCTGGAATGTTTTAAAGATACAGATCCAAAACATGCTCAAAATCGATATTTTAGGTGCACAAACTCGATATGTCCTTGCATCTTCAGTACCCGTTTATATCCCAAATTCAGGCCCAAAACACCCGAAAATTCAATATTTTTGAGTCCCAAAAGCGATCTGCACATGCCTACTAAGTGCTAGAATTTTTTCAAAATATAGGTTCAAAATATGATAAAAATCGATATTTTAGATGTCCAAAGTCGATATGTGCATGCATCTTCTGTACCCGTTTATATCTCAAATTCAGGCTCAAATCCCCCGAAAATTCGATATTTTTGTGTCCCAGAAGCGATCTCTACATGCCTACTCAGTGCTAGAATATTTTCAAAATATTGGCCCAAAACATGCCAAAATTCGATATTTTAGGTGCCCAAAGTCGATATGTGCATGCATTTTCTGTACCCGTTTATATCCCAAATTCAGGCTCATAAAACCCGAAAATTATATTTTTTGGGGTCCCAGAAGCGATCTGTACATGCCTACTCCTTGCTGGAATGTTTTCAAGATACAGACCCAAAACATGCTCAAAATCGATATTTTAGGTGCACAAACTCGATATGTGCTTGCATCTTCTGTACCCGTTTATATCTCAAATTCAGGCTGAAAACACCCGAAAATTCGATATTTTTGGGTCCCAGAAGCGATCTGTACATACCTACTCCGTGTTAGAGTATTTTCAAGATACAGACCCAAAACATGCTCAAAATCGATATTTTGGGTGTCTAAAGTCCATATGTGCATGCATCTTATGTACCCGTTTATATCTCAAATTCAGGGTCAAAACACCTGAAAATTCGATGTTTTTGGTCCCAGAAGCGATCTGTAAATGCCTACTCAGTGCTAGAATATTTTCAAAATATTATCCCCAAAACATGCCAAAAATCGATATTATAGGTGCAAAAGTCGATATGTGAATGATTCTTCTGTACCCGTTTATATCTCAAATTCAGGCTCAAAACACCCGAAAATTCGATATTTTTAGGTCCCAGAAGCGATCTGAACATGCCTACTCAGTGCTAGAATGTTTTCAAAATATAGGCTCAAAACATGCTAAAAATCGATATTATAGGTGCAAAAGTCTAAATGTGCATGCATCTTCTGTACCCGTTTATATCTCAAATTCAGGCTCAAAACACCCGAAAATTCGATATTTTTGGGTCCCAGAAGCGATCTGTACATGCCTACTCCGTGTTAGAGTACTATCTAAATACAGGCCCAAAACATGCTGAAAATCGATATTTTAGGTGCCCAAAGTCAATATGTGTATGAATCTTCTGTACCCGTTTATATCCCAAATTCAGGCTCAAAACACCCGAAAATTCGATATTTTTTGGTCGCAGAAGCGATCTATACATACCTACTTAGTGCAAGAATATTTTCAAAATATAGGCCCAAAATATGCTAAAAATCGATATTTTGGGTGCTAAAAGTCGATATGTGCAGGCATCTTCTGTACCTGTTTATATCTCAAATTTAGGCTCAAAACACCTGAAAATAAGGTATTTTTTGGTCCCAGAATCGATCTGTACATGCCTACTTCTTGCTAGTATGTTTTCAAGATGCAGACTCAAAACATGTTAAAAATCGATATTTTAGGTTCAAAAAGT
The DNA here is from genome assembly GCA_033782935.1 of Petrolisthes cinctipes. NCBI lineage: Eukaryota > Metazoa > Arthropoda > Malacostraca > Decapoda > Porcellanidae > Petrolisthes > Petrolisthes cinctipes. The sequence continues at coordinate 84,774 of JAWQEG010000433.1, read as the reverse complement.
CAATATGTGCATGCATCTTCAGTACCCGTTTATATCTCAAATTCAGGCTCAAAACACCCGAAAATTCTATATTTTTTGGTCCCAGAAGCGACCTGTACATGCCTACTCAATTCTGGAATGTTGTCAAAATATAGGATCAAACCATGCGAAAAATCGATATTTTAAGTGTCTAAAGTCGATATGTGCATGATTCTTCTGTACCCGTTTATATCTCAAATTCAGTCTCAAAACACCCGAAAATTCGGTATTTTTTGGTCCCAGAATCGATCTGTACATGCCTACTCAATGCTGGAATATTTTCAAAATATAGGATCAAACCATGCTAAAAATCGATATTTTAAGTGTCTAAAGTCAATATGTGCATGCATCTTTAGTACCCGTTTATATCTCAAATTCAGGCTCAAAACACCCGAAAATTCGATATTTTTTGGCCCCTGGAGCGATCTGTAAATGCCTACTCCGTGTTATAGCATTTTCAAAATACAGGCCCAAAACATGCTAAAAATCGATATTTTAGGTGCCCAAAGTCGATATGTGCAAGTATCTTCTGTAACCGTTTATATCTCAAATTCAGGCTCAAAACCCCTGAAAATTCGATATTTTTGAGTCCCAGAAGCGATCTCTACATGTCTACTTCGTGTTAGAGTATTTTCAAATTACAGGCCCAAAACATGCTCAAAATCAATATTTTGGGTGCCCAAAGTCGATATGTGCATGCATCTTCTGTACCCGTTTATATCTCAAATTCAAGCAGAAAACACCCGAAAATTCGATATTTTTGGGTTCCAGGAGCGATCTGTACATGACTACTCCGTGTTAGAGTATTTTCAAAATACAGGCCCAAAACATGCTGAAATTCGATATTTTATGTTCTCAAAGTCAATATATGTATGCATCTTCTGTACCCGTTTATATCCCAAATTCAGGTTCAAGAAAACAGAAAATTCGATATTTTTGGGTCCCAGAAGCGATCTGTACATGCCTACCCAGTGCTGAAATGTTTTCAAAGTATAGGCTCAAAACATGCTAAAAATCGATATTTTAATTGTCTAAAGTCGATATGTGCATGCATCTTCTGTACCCGTTTATATCTCAAATTCAGGGTCAAGACAACCGAAAATTCGATATTTTTGTGTCCCAGAAGCAATTTGTACATGCCTACTCCGTGTAAGAGTATTCTCAAGATATAGGCCCAAAACATGCTAAAAATCGATATTTTAGGTGCCCAAAGTCGATATGTGCATGTATCTTCTGTACCCGTTTATATCTCAAATTAAGGCTGTAAACTCCCGAAAATTCGATATTTTTGGGTCCCAGAAGCGTTCTGTACATGCCTACTCCGTGTTAGAGTATTTTCAAGATACACACCCAAAACATGCTCATAATCGATATTTTGGGTGCCCAAAGTCTTAATGTGCATGCATCTTCTGTACCCGTTTATATCTCAAATTCAGGCTCAAAACACTTGAAAATTCGGTATTTTTGGGTCCCAAAAGCGATCTGTACATGCCTACTCCGTGTTAGAGTATTTTCAAAATATAGGCCCAAAACATGCTCAAAATCGATATTTTAGGTGCACAAATTCGATATGTGCATGCATCTTCAGTACCCGTATATATCTTAAATTCAGGCTCAAAACACCCGAAAATTCAATATTTTTGGGTCCCAGAAGCGATCTGTACATGCCTACTCAGTGCTGGAATGTTTTCAAAATATCGGTTAAAAACATGCTAAAAATCGGTATTTTAAGTGTCTAAAGTCCATAAGTGCATACATCTTCTGTACCCGTTTATATCTCAAATTCAGGCTCAAAACACCCAAAAATTTGATATTTTTGGGTCCAAGAAGCGATCTGTACATGCCTACTCAGTGCTAGAATATTTTCAAAATATTAGCCCAAAACATGCCAAAAATCGATATTTTGGGTGCCCAAAGTCGATATGTGCATTCATCTTCTGTACCTGTTTATATCCCAAATTCATGCTCATAAAACCCGAAAATTCAATTTTGGGGGGTCCCAGAAGCGATCTGTACATGCCTACTCCTTGCTGGAATGTTTTAAAGATACAGATCCAAAACATGCTAAAAATCGATATTATAGGTGCAAAAGTCTAAATGTGCATGCATCTTCTGTACCCGTTTATATCTCAAATTCAGGCTCAAAACACCCGAAAATTCGATATTTTTGGGTCCCAGAAGCGATCTGTACATGCCTACTCCGTGTTAGAGTACTATCTAAATACAGGCCCAAAACATGCTGAAAATCGATATTTTAGGTGCCCAAAGTCAATATGTGTATGAATCTTCTGTACCCGTTTATATCCCAAATTCAGGCTCAAAACACCCGAAAATTCGATATTTTTTGGTCGCAGAAGCGATCTATACATACCTACTTAGTGCAAGAATATTTTCTAAATATAGGCCCAAAATATGCTAAAAATCGATATTTTGGGTGCTAAAAGTTGATATGTGCAGGCATCTTCTGTACCTGTTTATATCTCAAATTTAGGCTCAAAACACCTGAAAATAAGGTATTTTTTGGTCCCAGAATCGATCTGTACATGCCTACTTCTTGCTAGTATGTTTTCAAGATGCAGACTCAAAACATGTTAAAAATCGATATTTTAGGTTCAAAAAGTCAATATGTGCATGCATCTTCAGTACCCGTTTATATCTCAAATTCAGGCTCAAAACACCCGAAAATTCGATATTTTTTGGTCCCAGAAGCGACCTGTACATGCCTACTCAATTCTGGAATGTTGTCAAAATATAGGATCAAACCATGCGAAAAATCGATATTTTAAGTGTCTAAAGTCGATATGTGCATGATTCTTCTGTACCCGTTTATATCTCAAATTCAGTCTCAAAACACCCGAAAATTCGGTATTTTTTGGTCCCAGAAGCGATCTGTACATGCCTACTCAATGCTGGAATATTTTCAAAATATAGGATCAAACCATGCTAAAAATCGATATTTTAAGTGTCTAAAGTCAATATGTGCATGCATCTTTAGTACCCGTTTATATCTCAAATTCAGGCTCAAAACACCCGAAAATTCGATATTTTTTGGTCCCTGGAGCGATCTGTAAATGCCTACTCCGTGTTATAGCATTTTCAAAATACAGGCCCAAAACATGCTAAAAATCGATATTTTAGGTGCCCAAAGTCGATATGTGCAAGTATCTTCTGTAACCGTTTATATCTCAAATTCAGGCTCAAAACACCTGAAAATTCGATATTTTTGAGTCCCAGAAGCGATCTCTACATGTCTACTTCGTGTTAGAGTATTTTCAAATTACAGGCCCAAAACATGCTCAAAATCAATATTTTGGGTGCCCAAAGTCGATATGTGCATGCATCTTCTGTACCCGTTTATATCTCAAATTCAAGCAGAAAACACCCGAAAATTCGATATTTTTGGGTTCCAGGAGCGATCTGTACATGACTACTCCGTGTTAGAGTATTTTCAAAATACAGGCCCAAAACATGCTGAAATTCGATATTTTATGTTCTCAAAGTCAATATATGTATGCATCTTCTGTACCCGTTTATATCCCAAATTCAGGTTCAAGACAACAGAAAATTCGATATTTTTGGGTCCCAGAAGCGATCTGTACATGCCTACCCAGTGCTGAAATGTTTTCAAAGTATAGGCTCAAAACATGCTAAAAATCGATATTTTAATTGTCTAAAGTCGATATGTGCATGCATCTTCTGTACCCGTTTATATCTCAAATTCAGGGTCAAGACAACCGAAAATTCGATATTTTTGTGTCCCAGAAGCAATTTGTACATGCCTACTCCGTGTAAGAGTATTCTCAAGATACAGGCCCAAAACATGCTAAAAATCGATATTTTAGGTGCCCAAAGTCGATATGTGCATGTATCTTCTGTACCCGTTTATATCTCAAATTAAGGCTGTAAACTCCCGAAAATTCGATATTTTTGGGTCCCAGAAGCGTTCTGTACATGCCTACTCCGTGTTAGAGTATTTTCAAGATACACACCCAAAACATGCTCAAAATCGATATTTTGGGTGCCCAAAGTCTTAATGTGCATGCATCTTCTGTACCCGTTTATATCTCAAATTCAGGCTCAAAACACTTGAAAATTCGGTATTTTTGGGTCCCAAAAGCGATCTGTACATGCCTACTCCGTGTTAGAGTATTTTCAAAATATAGGCCCAAAACATGCTCAAAATCGATATTTTAGGTGCACAAATTCGATATGTGCATGCATCTTCAGTACCCGTATATATCTTAAATTCAGGCTCAAAACACCCGAAAATTCAATATTTTTGGGTCCCAGAAGCGATCTGTACATGCCTACTCAGTGCTGGAATGTTTTCAAAATATCGGTTAAAAACATGCTAAAAATCGGTATTTTAAGTGTCTAAAGTCCATAAGTGCATACATCTTCTGTACCCGTTTATATCTCAAATTCAGGCTCAAAACACCCAAAAATTTGATATTTTTGGGTCCAAGAAGCGATCTGTACATGCCTACTCAGTGCTAGAATATTTTCAAAATATTAGCCCAAAACATGCCAAAAATCGATATTTTGGGTGCCCAAAGTCGATATGTGCATTCATCTTCTGTACCTGTTTATATCCCAAATTCATGCTCATAAAACCCGAAAATTCAATTTTGGGGGGTCCCAGAAGCGATCTGTACATGCCTACTCCTTGCTGGAATGTTTTAAAGATACAGATCCAAAACATGCTCAAAAACGATATTTTAGGTGCACAAACTCGATATGTGCTTGCATCTTCAGTACCCGTTTATATACCAAATTCAGGCCCAAAACATCCGAAAATTCAATATTTTTGAGTTCTAAAAGCGATCTGTACATGCCTACTCAGTGCTAGAATTTTTTCAAAATATAGGTTCAAAATATGCTAAAAATCGATATTTTAGATGTCCAAAGTCGATATGTGCATGCATCTTCTGTACCCGTTTATATCTCAAATTCAGGCTCAAATCCCCCGAAAATTCGATATTTTTGTGTCCCAGAAGCGATCTCTACATGCCTACTCAGTGCTAGAATATTTTCAAAATATTGGCCCAAAACATGCCCAAAATCGATATTTTGGGTGCCCAAAGTCGATATGTGCATGCATTTTCTGTACCCGTTTATATCCCAAATTCAGGCTCATAAAACCCGAAAATTATATTTTTTGGGGTCCCTGAAGCGATCTGTACATGCCTACTCCTTGCTGGAATGTTTTCAAGATACAGACCCAAAACATGCTCAAAATCGATATTTTAGGTGCACAAACTCGATATGTGCTTGCATCTTCAGTACCCGTTTATATCCCAAATTCAGGCTCAAAATACCCGAAAATACAATATTTTTGAGTCCCAGAAGCGATCTGTACATGCCTAATCAGTGCTAGAATTTTTTCAAAATATTGGTTCAAAATATGCTAAAAATCGATATTTTTGGTGTCCAAAGACGATATGTGTATGCATCTTCTGTACCCGTTTATATCTCAAATTCAGGCTCAAAACACCCGAAAATTCGATATATTTGGGTCCCAGAAGCGATCTGTACATGCCTACTCAGTGCTAGAATGTTTTCAAAATATAGGCTCAAAACATGCTAAAAAACGATATTATAGGTGCAAAAGTCTAAATGTGCATGCATCTTCTGTACCCGTTTATATCTCAAATTCAGGCTCAAAACACCCGAAAATTCGATATTTTTTATTCCCAGAAGCGATCTGTACATGCCTACTCCGTGTTAGAGTATTATCTAAATACAGGCCCAAAACATGCTGAAAATCGATATTTTAGGTGCCCAAAGTCAATATGTGTATGAATCTTCTGTACCCGTTTATATCCCAAATTCAGGCTCAAAACACCCGAAAATTCGATATTTTTTGGTCGCAGAAACGATCTGTACATGCCTACTTAGTGCAAGAATATTTTCAAAATATAGGCCCAAAACATGCTAAAAATCGATATTTTGGGTGCTAAAAGTCGATATGTGCAGGCATCTTCTGTACCTGTTTATATCTCAAATTTTAGTTCAAAAAACCTGAAAATAAGGTATTTTTTGGTCCCAGAATCGATCTGTACATGCCTATTTCTTTCTAGTATGTTTTCAAGATGCAGACTCAAAACATGTTAAAAATCGATATTTTAGGTTCAAAAAGTCAATATGTGCATGAATCTTCAGTACCCGTTTATATCTCAAATTCAGGCTCAAAACACCCGAAAACTCGATATTTTTTGGTCCCAGAAGCGACCTGTACATGCCTACTCAATTCTGGAATGTTGTCAAAATATAGGATCAAACCATGCGAAAAATCGATATTTTAAGTGTCTAAAGTCGATATGTGCATGCATCTTCTGTACCCGTTTATATCTCAAATTCAGGCTCAAAACACACGAAAATTCGATATTTTTGGTCCCAGGAGCGATCTGTACATGCCTACTCCGTGTTAGAGCATTTTCGAAATACAGGCCCAAAACATGCTAAAAATCGATATTTTAGGTGCCCAAAGTCGATATGTGCAAGTATCTTCTGTAACCGTTTATATCTCAAATTCAGGCTCAAAATACCCGAAAATTCGATATTTTTGGGTTCCAGAAGCGATCTGTACATGACTACTCCGTGTTAGAGTATTTTCAAAATAAAGGCCCAAAACATGCTGAAATTCGATATTTTATGTGCTCAAAGTCAATATATGTAAGCATCTTCTGTACCCGTTTATATCCCAAATTCAGGCTCAAGACAACAGAAAATTCGATATTTTTGTGTCCCAGAAGCGATCTGTACATGCCTTACCCAGTGCTGAAATGTTTTCAAAGTATAGGCTCAAAACATGCTAAAAAAAAATATTTTAATTGTCTAAAGTCGATATGTGCATGCATCTTCTGTACCCGTTTATATCTCAAATTCAGGCTCAAAACCCCCGAACATTCGATATTTTTGAGTCCCAGAAGCGATCTCTACATGTCTACTTCGTGTTAGAGTATTTTCAAATTACAGACCCAAAACATGCTCAAAATCGATATTTTGGGTGCCCAAAGTCGATATGTGCATGAATCTTCTGTACCCGTTTATATCTCAAATTCAAGCTCAAAACACCCGAAAATTCGATATTTTTGGGTTCCAGAAACGATCTGTACATGACTACTCCGTGTTAGAGTATTTTCAAAATACTGGCCCAAAACATGCTGAAATTCGAAATTTTATGTTCTCAAAGTCAATATATGTATGCATCTTCTGTACCCGTTTATATCCCAAATTCAGGCTCAAGACAACAGAAAATTCGATATTTTTGGGTCCCAGAAGTGATCTGTACATGCCTACCCAGTGCTGAAATGTTTTTAAAGTATAGGCTCAAAACATGCTAAAAATCGATATTTTAATTGTCTAAAGTCGATATGTGCATGCATCTTCTGTACCCGTTTATATCTCAAATTCAGGCTCAAGACAACCGAAAATTCGATATTTTTGAGTCCCAGAAGCGATCTCTACATGTCTACTTCGTGTTAGAGTATTTTCAAATAACAGGCCCAAAACATGCTCAAAATCGATATTTTGGGTGCCCAAAGTCGATATGTGCATGTATCTTCTGTACCCGTTTATATCTCAAATTCAAACTCAAAACACCCGAAAATTCGATATTTTTGGGTTCCAGAAGCGATCTGTACATGACTACTCCGTGTTAGAGTATTCTCAAGATACAGGCCCAAAACATGCTAAAAATCGATATTTTAGGTGCCCAAAGTCGATATGTGCATGTATCTTCTGTACCCGTTTATATCTCAAATTAAAGTTGGAAACTCCCGAAAATTCGATATTTTTGGGTCCCAGAAGCGATCTGTACATGCCTACTCCGTGTTAGAGTATTTTCAAGATACGCACCCAAAACATGCTCAAAATCGATATTTTGGGTGCCCAAAGTCTTAATGTGCATGCATCTTCTGTACCCGTTTATATCTCAAATTCAGGCTCAAAACACTTGAAAATTCGGTATTTTTGGGTCCCAAAAGCGATCTGTACATGCCTACTCCGTGTTAGAGTATTTTCAAAATATAGGCCCAAAAGATGCTCAAAATCGATATTTTAGGTGCACAAACTCGATATGTGCTTGCATCTTCAGTACCCGTTTATATCCCAAATTCAGGCCCAAAACACCCGAAAATTCGATATTTTTTGGTCGCAGAAGCGATCTATACATGCCTACTTAGTGCAAGAATATTTTCAAAATATAGGCCCAAAACATGCTAAAAATCGATATTTTGGGTGCTAAAAGTCGATTTGTGCAGGCATCTTCTGTACCTGTTTATATCTCAAATTTAGGCTCAAAACACCTGAAAATAAGGTATTTTTTGGTCCCAGAATCGATCTGTACATGCCTACTTCTTGCTAGTATGTTTTCAAGATGCAGACTCAAAACATGTTAAAAATCGATATTTTAGGTTCAAAAAGTCAATATGTGCATGAATCTTCAGTACCCGTTTATATCTCAAATTCAGGCTCAAAACACCCGAAACTTCTTTATTTTTTGGTCCCAGGAGCGATCTCTACATGTCTACATCGTGTTAGAGTATTTTCAAAATATAGGTACAAAACATGCTAAAAATCAATATTTTAGGTACCCAAAGTTGATATGTGCATGCATCTTCTGTACCCGTTTATATCTCAAATTCAGGCTCAAAATCCCCGAAAACTCGATATTTTTGTGTCCCAGAAGCGATCTCTACATGTCTATTTCGTGTTAGAGTATTTTTAAATTACAGGCCCAAAACATGCTCAAAATCGATATTTTGGGTGCCCAAAGTCAATATGTGCATGCATCTTCTGTACCCGATTATATCTTAAATTGAGGCTCAAAACACCCGAAATTTCGATATTTTTGGGTCCCAGAAGCGATCTGTACATGCCTACTCTTTGCTAGAATATTTTCAAGATACAGACCCAAAACATGCACATAATCGATATTTTAGGTGCAAAAAGTCGATTTGTGCATGGATCTTCTGTACCCGTTTATATCTCAAATTCAGGCTCAAAACACCCGAAAATTCTATATTTTTTGGTCCCAGAAACGATCTCTATATGCCTAGTCAGAGCTGGAATGTTTTCAAAACGTAGGCTCAAAACTTGCTAAAAATCGGTATTTTAAGTGTCTAAAGTCCATATGTGCATGAATCTTCTGTACCCGTTTATATATCAAATTCAGGCTCAAAACACCCGAAAATTCGGTATTTTTGGGTCCCAGAAGCGATATGTACATGCCTACTCAGTGCTAGAATATTTTCAAAATAAAGGCCCAAAACATGCTAAAAAACGATATTATAGGTGCCCAAAGTTGATATGTGCATGTATCTTCAGTACCCGTTTATATCTCAAATTCAGGCTCAAAACACCCGAAAATTCGATATTTTTGGGTCCCAAAAGCGATCTGTACATGCATACTCCGTGTTACAGTATTTTCAAAATACAGGCCCAAAATATGCTCAAAATCGATATTTTAGGTGCCCAAAGTCAATATGTGTATGCATCTTCTGTACCCGTTAATTTGCCAAATTCAAGCTCAAAACCCCCGAAAATTCGATATTTTTGTGTCCCAGAAGCGATCTTCACATGCTTAATCAATGCTAGAATATTTTCAAAATATAGGATAAAAACATGCTGAAAATCGATATTTTAGGTGCCCAAAGTCAATATGTCTATGCATCTTCTGTACCCGTTTATATCCCAAATTCAGACTCAAAACACCCGAAAATTCGATACTTTTGGGTCCCAGAAGCAATCTGTACTTGCCTACTCCGTGTTAGAGTATTTTCAATATACAGGCCCAAAACATGCTGAAAATCAATATTTTAGGTGCCCAAAGTCAATATGTGTATGCATCTTCTGTACCCGTTTGTTTCCCAAATACAGGCTCAAAACACCCAAAAATTCGATATTCTTGGGTCCCAGAAGCGATCTCTACATGCCTACTCAGTGCTAGAATTTTTTCAAAATATGGGCCCAAAACATGCTTAAATCGATATTTTAGGTGTCCAAAGTCGATATGTGCATGCATCTTCTGTACCCGTTTATATCTCAAATTCAGGCTCAAAACACCCGAAAATTCGATATTTTGGGGTCCCAAAAGCGATCTGTACATGTCTACTTCGTGTTAGAGTATTTTCAAAATACAGGCCCAAAATATGCTCAAAATCGATATTTTAGGTGCCCAAAGTCAATATGTGTATGCATCTTCTGTACCCGTTAATTTGCCAAATTCAAGCTCAAAACACCCGAAAATTCGATATTTTTGGGTCCCAGAAGCGATCTGTACATGCCTACTCCATGTTAGAGTATTTTCAATATATAGGCCCAAAACATGCTGAAAATCAATATTTTATGTGCCCAAAGTCAATATGTGTATGCATCTTCTGTACCCGTTTGTTTCCCAAGTACAGGCTCAAAAACACCCGAAAATTCGATATTCTTGGGTCCCAGAAGCGATCTCTACATGCCTACTCAGTGCTAGAATTTTTTCAAAATAAGCGCCCAAAACATGCTTAAATCGATATTTTAGGTGTCCAAATTCGATATGTGCATGCATCTTCAGTACCCGTATATACCTTAAATTCGGGCTCAAAACACCCGAAAATTCAATATTTTTGGGTCCCAGAAGCGATCTGTACTTGCCTACTCAGTGCTGGAATGTTTTCAAAATATAGGTTAAAAACATGCTAAAAATCGGTATTTTAAGGGTTTAAAATCCATATCTGCATACATCTTCTGTACCCGTTTATATCTCAAATTCAGACTCAAAACACCCAAAAATTTGATATTTTTGTGTCCAAGAAGCGATCTGTACATGCCTACTCAGTGCTAGAATATTTTCAAAATATTAGAACAAAACATGCCAAAAATCGATATTTTGGGTGCCCAAAGTCGATATGTGCATTCATCTTCTGTACCTGTTTATATCCCAAATTGAGGCTCATAACACCCGAAAATTCAATTTTTAGGGGTCCCAGAAGCGATCTGTACATGCCTACTCCTTGCTGGAATGTTTTCAAGATACAGATCCAAAACATGCTCAAAATCGATATTTTAGGTGCACAAACTCGATATATGCTTGCATCTTCAGTACCCGATTATATCCCAAATTCAGGCCCAAAACACCCGAAAATTCAATATTTTTGAGTCCCAAAAGCGATCTGTACATGCCTACTCAGTGCTAGAATTTTCTCAAAATATAGGTTCAAAATATGCTAAAAATCGATATTTTAGATGTCCAAAGTCGATATGTGCATGTATCTTCTGTACCCGTTTATATCTCAAATTCAGGCTCAAAACCCCCGAAAATTCGATATTTTTGTGTCCCAGAAGCGATCTCTACATGCCTACTCAGTGCTAGAATATTTTCAAAATATTGGCCCAAAACATGCCAAAATTCGATATTTTGGGTGCCCAAAGTAGATATGTGCATGCATCTTCTGTACCCGTTTATATCCCAAATCCAGGCTCATAAAACCCGAAAATTCAATTTTTTGGGGTCCCAGAAGCGATCTGCACATGCCTACTCTTTTCTGGAATGTTTTCAAGATACAGACCCAAAACATGCTCAAAATCGATATTTTAGGTGCACAAACTCGATATGTGCTTGCATCTTAAGTACCCGTTTATATCCCAAATTCAGGCTCAAAACACCCGAAAATTCAATATTTTTGAGTCCCAGAAGCGATCTGTACATGCCTACTCAGTGCTAAAAAATTTTCAAAATATTGGTTCAAAATATGCTAAAACTCGATATTTTAGGTGTCCAAAGTCTATATGTGCATGCATCTTTTGTTCCCGTTTATATCACAAATTTAGGCTCAAAACACCCGAAAATTCGATATTTTTGGGTCCCAGAAGCGATCTGTACATGCCTACCCTGTGCTAGAGTATTTTTAAAATACAGGCCAAAAAAATGCTGAAAATCAATATTTTAGGTGCCCAATGTCAATATATGTATGCATTATCTGTACCCGTTTATATCCCAACTTCAGGCTCAAAACACCCGAAAATTCGATATTTTTGTGTCCCAGAAGCGATCTCTACATGTCTACTTCGTGTTAGAGTATTTTCAAATTACAGGCCAAAAACATGCTTAAAATCGATATTTTGGGTGCTCAAAGTCGATATGTGCATGCATCTTCTGTACCCGATTATATCTTAAATTGAGGCTCAAAACACCCGAAATTTCGATATTTTTGGGTCCCAGAAGCGATCTGTACATGCCTACTCCTTGCTAGAATATTTTCAAGATACAGACCCAAAACATGCACATAATCGATATTTTAAGTGCAAAAAGTCGATTTGTGCATGGATCTTCTGTACCCGTTTATATCTCAAATTCAGGCTCAAAACACCTGAAAATTCTATATTTTTTGGTCCCAGAAACGATCTCTATATGCCTAGTCAGTGCTGGAATGTTTTCAAAATATAGGCTCAAAACTTGCTAAAAATCGGTATTTTAAGTGTCTAAAGTCCATATGTGCATGAATCTTCTGTACCCGTTTATATATCAAATTCAGGCTCAAAACACCCGAAAATTCGATATTTTTGGGTCCCAGAAGCGATCTGTACATGCCTACTCAGTGCTAGAATATTTTCAAAATAAAGGCCCAAAACATGCTATAAATCGATATTTTAGGTGCCAAAAGTTGATATCTGCATGCATCTTCAGTACCTGTTTATATCTCAAATTCAGGCTCAAAACACCCGAAAATTCGATATTTTTGGGTCCCAAAAGCGATCTGTACATGCCTACTCCGTGTTACAGTATTTTCAAGATATGGGCCAAAAACATGCAAAAATCCATATTTTAGGTGCCCAAAGTCGATATGTGCATGCATCTTCTGTACCCGTTAATTTGCCAAATTCAAGCTCAAAACACCCGAAAATTCGATATTTTTGGGTCCCAGAAGCGATCTTCACATGCTTAATCAATGCTAGAATATTTTCAAAATATAGGATAAAAACATGCTGAAAATCGATATTTTAGGTGCCCAAAGTCAATATTTGTATGCATCTTCTGTACCCGTTTATATCCGAAATTCAGACTCAAAACACCCGAAAATTCGATATTCTTGGGTCCCAGAAGCGATCTCTACATGCCTACTCAGTGCTAGAATTTTTTCAAAATATGCGCCCAAAACATGCTTAAATCGATATTTTAGGTGTCCAAAGTCGATATGTGCATGCATCTTCTGTACCCGTTTATATCCCAAATTCTGACTCAAAACACCCGAAAATTCGATATTTTTGGGTCCCAAAAGCGATCTGTACATGCCTACTCCGTGATACAGTATTTTCAAAATACAGGCCCAAAATAAGCTCAAAATCGATATTTTAGGTGCCCAAAGTCAATATGTGTATGCATCTTCTGTACCCGTTAATTTGCCAAATTCAAGCTCAAAACACCCGAAAATTCGATATTTTTGGGTTCCAGAAGCGATCTTCACATGCTTACTCAGTGCTAGAATATTTTCAAAATATCGGATAAAAACATGCTGAAAATCGATATTTTAGGTGCCCAAAGTCAATATGTCTATGCATCTTCTGTACCCGTTTATATCCCAAATTCAGACTCAAAACACCCGAAAATTCGATATTTTTGGGTCCCAGAAGCGATCTGTACATGCATACTCCGTGTTAGAGTTTTTTTAATATACAGGCCCAAAACATGCTAAAAATCAATATTTGAGGTGCCCAAAGTCAATATGTGTATGCATCTTCTGTACCCGTTTGTTTCCAAAATTCAGGCTCAAAAGACCCGAAAATTCGATATTTTTGGGTACCAGAAGCGATCTGTACATGCCTACTCAGTGCTAGATTATTTTAAAAATAAAGGCCCAAAACATGCTATAAATCGTTATTTTAGGTGCCAAAAGTTGATATGTGCATGCATCTTCAGTACCCGTTTATATCCCAAATTCTGACTCAAAACACCCGAAAATTCGATATTTTTGGGTCCCAAAAGCGATCTGTACATGCCTACTCCATGTTACAGTATTTTTTTAAAATATGGGCCCAAAACATGCTAAAAATCGATATTTTAGGTGCCCAAAGTCGATATGTGCATGCATCTTCTGTACCCGTTTATATCACAAATTCAGGCTCAAAACACCCGAAAATTCGATATTTTTGGGTCCCAAAATCTACCTGTACATGCCTACTCCGTGTTAGAGTATTTTCAAGATATGGGCCCAAAACATGCTAAAAATCGATATTTTAGGTGCCCAAAGTCGATATGTGCATGCATCTTCTGTACTCGTTTATATCTCAAATTCAGGCTCAAAACACCCGAAAATTCGATATTTTTGGGTGCCAAAATCTACCTGTACATGCCTACTCCGTGTTACAGTATTTTCAAGATAAGGGCCCAAAACATGCTAAAAATCCATATTTTAGGTGCCCAAAGTCGATATGTGCATGCATCTTCTGTACCCGTTTATATCTCAAATTCAGGCTCAAAACACCCGAAAATTCGGTATTATTGGGTCCTAGAAGCGATTTGTTCATCCCTACTCCTAGTTAGAATGTTTTAGAGATACAGACCCAAAACATGCTCAAAATCGATATTTTAGGTGCCCAAATGTCGATATGTGCATGCATCTTCTGTACCCGTTGGTTTTCAAAATATAGGCTCAAAACAAGCTAAAAATCGATATTTTAAGTGTCCAAAGTCGATATGTGCATGCATCATCCGTACCCGTTTATATTTCAAATTCAGGCTCAAAACGCCCGAAAATTCGATATTTTGGGGTCCCAGAAGTGATCTGTACATGCCTACTCAGTGCTAGAATATTTTTATAATATAAGCCCAAAACATGCTAAAAATCGATATTTTAGGTGTCCAAAGTCGATATGTGCATGCATCTTCTGTACCCGTTTATATCCCAAATTCTGACTCAAAACACCCGAAAATTCGATATTTTTGGGTCCCAAAAGCGATCTGTACATGCCTACTCCGTGTTAGAGTATTTTCAAAATACAGGCCCAAAATATGCTCAAAATCGATATTTTAGGTGCCCAAAGTCAATATGTGTATGCATCTTCTGTACCCGTTAATTTGCCAAATTCAAGCTCAAAACACCCGAAAATTCGATATTTTGGGGTCCAAGAAGCGATCTTCACATGCTTAATTAGTGCTAGAATATTTTCAAAATATAGGATAAAAACATGCTGAAAATCGATATTTTAGGTGCCCAAAGTCAATATGTCTATGAATCTTCTGTACCCGTTTATATCCCAAATTCTGACCCAAAACACCCGAAAATTCGATATTTTTGGGTCCCAAAAGCGATCTGTACATGCCTACTCCGTGATACAGTATTTTCAAAATACAGGCCCAAAATATGCTCAAAATCGATATTTTAGGTGCCCAAAGTCAATATGTGTATGCATCTTCTGTACCCGTTAATTTGCCAAATTCAAGCTCAAAACACCCGAAAATTCGATATTTTTGGGTCCCAGAAGCGATCTTCACATGCTTAATTAGTGCTAGAATATTTTCAAAATATAGGATAAAAACATGCTGAAAATCGATATTTTAGGTGCCCAAAGTCAATATGTCTATGCATCTTCTGTACCCGTTTATATCCCAAATTGAGACTCAAAACACCCGAAAATTCGATGTTTTTGGGTCCCAGAAGCGATCTGTACATGCCTACGCCGTGTTAGAATATTCTCAATATACAGGCCCAAACCTTCCTGAAAATCAATATTTTAGGTGCCCAAAGTCAATATGTGTATGCATCTTCTGTACCCGTTTGTTTCCCAAATACAGGCTCAAAACACCCGAAAATTCGATTTTCTTGAGTCCCAGAAGCGATCTGTACATGCCTACTCAGTGCTAGAATTTTTTCAAAATATGGGCCCAAAACATGCAAAAAATCGATATTTTAGGTGTCCAAAGTCGATATGTGCATGAATATTCTGTACCCGTTTATATCTCAAATTCAGGCTCAAAACACCCGAAAATTCGATATTTTTGGGTCCCAAAAGCGATCTGTACATGCCTACTCCGTGTTTCAGTATTTTCAAAATACAGGGCCAAAACATGCTGAAAATCGATATTTTAGGTGCCCAAAGTCAATATGTGAATGTATCTTCAGTACCCGTTTATATCTCAAATTCAGGCTCAAAACACCCGAAAATTCGATATTTTTGGGTCCCAGAAGCGATCTGTACATGCCTACTCAGTACTAGAATATTTTCAAAATATAGTCCCAAAATATGCTAAAAATCGATATTTTGGGTGCCCAAAGTCGATATGTGCATGCATCTTCAGTACCCGTTTATATCTCAAATTCAGGCTCAAAACACCCGAAAATTCAATATTTTTGGGTCCCAGAAGCGATCTGTACATGCCTACTCAGTGCTAGAATATTTTCAAGATATGGGCCCAAAAAATGCCTAAAATCGATATTTTAGGTGCCCAAAGTCGATATGTGCATGCATCTTCAGTACCCGTTTATATCTCAAATTAAGGCTCAAAATACCCGAAAATTCAATATTTTTGGGTCCCAGAAGCGATCTGTACATGCCTACTCAGTGCTAGAATATTTTCAAGATATGGGCCCAAAACATGCTAAAAATCGATATTTTAGGTACCCAAAGTCGATATGTGCATGAATCTTCTGTACCCGTTTATATATCAAATTTTAGGCACAAAACACCCGAAAATTCGATATTTTTGGGTCCTAAAAGCGATCTGTACATGCCTACTCCGTGTTACAGTTTTTTCAAAATACAGGCACAAAATATGCTCAAAATCGATGTTTTAGGTGCCCAAAGTCAATATGTATATGCATCTTCTGTACCCGTTTATTTGCCAAAGTCAAGCTCAAAACACCCGAAAATTCGATATTTTGGGGTCCCAGAAGCGATCTTCACATGCTTACTCAGTGCTAGAATATTTTCAAAATATCGGATAAAAACATGCTGAAAATCGATATTTTAGGTGCCAAAAGTCAATATGTCTATGCATCTTCTGCACCCGTTTATATCCCAAATTCAGACTTAAAACTCCCGAAAATTCGATATTTTTGGGTCCCAGAAGCGATCTGTACATGCCTACTCCGTGTTAGAGTATTTTCAATATACAGGCCCAAAACATGCTGAAAATCAATATTTTAGGTGCCCAAAGTCAATATGTGTATGCATCTTCTGTACCCGTTTGTTTCCAAAATTCAGGCTCAAAACACCCGAAAATTCGATATTTTTGGATCCCAGAAGCGATCTGTAAATGCCTAATCAGTGCTAGAATTTTTTCAAAATATAGGCCCAAAACATGCTGAAAATCGATATTTTAGGTGCCCAAAGTCGATATGTGCATGCATCTTCTGTACCCGTTTATATCTCAAATTCAGGCTCAAAACCCCCGAAAATTCGATATTTTTGGGTTCCAGTAGAGATCTGTACATGCCTACTCCGTGTTAGAGTATTTTCAAAATACAGGCCCAAAACATGCTGAAAATCAAGATTTTAGGTGCCCAAAGTCAATATTTGCATTCATCTTCCGTACCCGTATATCCCAAATTCAGGCTCAAAACACCCGAAAATTCGATATTTTTGGGTCCCAAAAGCGATCTGTACATGAATACTCCGTGTTTCAGTATTTTCAAAATACAGGGCCAAAACATGCTGAAAATCGATATTTTAGGTGCCCAAAGTCAATATGTGAATGTAACTTCAGTACCCGTTTATATCTCAAATTCAGGCTCAAAACAAACGAAAATTCGAAATTTTTGGGTCCCAGAAGCGATCTGTACATGCCTACTCAGTGCTAGAATATTTTCAAGATATGGGCCCAAAACATGCTAAAAATCGATATTTTGGGTGCCCAAAGTCGATATGTGCATGCATCTTCAGTACCCGTTTATATCTCAAATTAAGGCTCAAAATACCCGAAAATTCAATATTTTTGGGTCTCAGAAGCGATCTGTACATGCCTACTCAGTGCTAGAATTTTTTCAAAATATGGGCCCAAAACATGCTAAAAATCGATATTTTAGGTGCCCAAAGTCGATATGTGCATGATTCTTCTGTACCCGTTTATATCTCAAATTCAGGCTCAAAACACCCGAAAATTCGATATTTTTGGGTCCTAAAAGCGATCTGTACATGCCTACTCCGTGTTACAGTTTTTTCAAAATACAGGCACAAAATATGCTCAAAATCGATGTTTTAGGTGCCCAAAGTCAATATGTATATGCATCTTCTGTACCCGTTTATTTGCCAAAGTCAAGCTCAAAACACCCGAAAATTCGATATTTTTGGGTCCCAGAAGCGATCTTCACATGCTTAATTAGTGCTAGAATATTTTCAAAATATAGGATAAAAACATGCTGAAAATCGATATTTTAGGTGCCCAAAGTCGATATGTGCATGCATCTTCAGTACCCGTTTATATCTCAAATTAAGGCTCAAAATACCCGAAAATTCAATATTTTTGGCTCCCAGAAGCGATCTGTACATGCCTACTCAGTGCTAGAATATTTTCAAGATATGGGCCCAAAACATGCTAAAAATTGATATTTTAGGTGCCTAAAAGTCAATATGTCTATGCATCTTCTGTACCCGTTTATATCCCAAATTCTGACTCAAAACCCCCGAAAATTCGATATTTTTGGGTCCCAAAAGCGATCTGTACATGCCTACTCCGTGATACAGTATTTTCAAAATACAGGCCCAAAATATGCTCAAAATCGATATTTTAGGTGCCCAAAGTCAATATGTGTATGCATCTTCTGTACCCGTTAATTTGCCAAATTCAAGCTCAAAAAACCCAAAAATTCGATATTTTTGGGTCCCAGAAGCGATCTTTACATGCTTAATTAGTGCTAGAATATTTTCAAAATATAGGATAAAAACATGCTGAAAATCGATATTTTAGGTGCCCAAAGTCAATATGTCTATGCATCTTCTGTACCCGTTTATATCCCAAATTCAGACTCAAAACACCTGAAAATTCGATGTTTTTGGGTCCCAGAAGCGATCTGTACATGCCTACTCCGTGTTAGAGTATTTTCAATATACAGGCCCAAACCTTCCTGAAAATCAATATTTTAGGTGTCCAAAGTCAATATGTGTATGCATCTTCTGTACCCTTTTGTTTCCCAAATACATCCTCAAAACACCCGAAAATTCGATATTCTTGAGTCCCAGAAGCGATCTGTACATGCCTACTCAGTGCTAGAATTTTTTCAAAATATGGGCCCAAAACATGCAAAAAATCGATATTTTAGGTGTCCAAAGTCGATATGTGCATGAATATTCTGTACCCGTTTATATCTCAAATTCAGGCTCAAAACACCCGAAAATTCGATATTTTTGGGTCCCAAAAGCGATCTGTACATGCCTACTCCGTGTTTCAGTATTTTCAAAATACAGGGCCAAAACATGCTGAAAATCGATATTTTAGGTGCCCAAAGTCAATATGTGAATGTATCTTCAGTACCCGTTTATATCTCAAATTCAGACTCAAAACACCCGAAAATTCGATATTTTTGGGTCCCGGAAGCGATCTGTACATGCCTACTCAGTGCTAGAATATTTTCAAGATATGGGCCCAAAAAATGCTAAAAATCGATATTTTAGGTGCCCAAAGTCGATATGTGCATGCATCTTCAGTACCCGTTTATATCTCAAATTAAGGCTCAAAATGCCCGAAAATTCAATATTTTTGGGTCCCAGAAGCGATCTGTACATGCCTACTCCGTGTTACAGTTTTTTCAAAATACAGGCACAAAATATGCTCAAAATCGATGTTTTAGGTTCCCAAAGTCAATATGTATATGTATCTTCTGTACCCGTTTATTTGCCAAAGTCAAGCTCAAAACACCCGAAAATTCGATATTTTTGGGTCCCAGAAGCGATCTTCACATGCTTAATTAGTGCTAGAATATTTTCAAAATATAGGATAAAAAAATGCTAAAAATCGATATTTTAGGTGCCCAAAGTCGATATGTGCATGCATCTTCAGTACCCGTTTATATCTCAAATTAAGGCTCAAAATACCCGAAAATTCAATATTTTTGGGTCCCAGAAGCGATATGTACATGCCTACTCAGTGCTAGAATATTTTCAAGATATGGGCCCAAAACATGCTAAAAATCGATATTTTAGGTGCCCAAAGTCGATATGTGCATGAATCTACTGTACCCGTTTATATCTCAAATTCAGGCTCAAAACACCCGAAATTTCGATATTTTTGGGTCCTAAAAGCGATCTGTACATGCCTACTCCGTGTTACAGTTTTTTCAAAATACAGGCACAAAATATGCTCAAAATCGATGTTTTAGGTGCCCAAAGTCAATATGTGTATTCATCTTCTGTACCCGTTTATTTGCCAAATTTAAGCTCAAACACCCGAAAATTCGATATTTTTGTGTCCCAGAAGCGATCTTCACATGCTTACTCAGTGCTAGGATATTTTCAAAGTATCGGATAAAAACATGCTGAAAATCGATATTTTAGGTGCCCAAAGTCAATATGTCTATGCATCTTCTGTACCCGTTTATATCCCAAATTCAGACTCGAAACACCCAAAAATTCGATATTTTTTGGTCCCAGAAGCGATTTGTACATGCCTACTCCGTGTTAGAGTATTTTCAAAATACAGGCGCAAAACATGCTGAAAATCAATATTTTAGGTGCCCAAGGTCAATATGTGTAAGCATCTTCTGTACCCGTTTGTTTCAAAAAATTCAGGCTCAAAACACCCGAAAATTTGATATTTTTGGGTCCCAGAAGCGATCTGTACATGCCTACTCAGTGCTAGATTTTTTTCAAAATATGGGCCCAAAACATGCTGAAAACCGATATTTTAGGTTCAGAAAGTCGATATGTGGATGCATCTTCTGTACCCGTTTATATCTCAAATTCAGGCTCAAAACACCCGAAAATTCGATATTTTTGGGTTCCAGAAGAGATCTGTACATGCCTACTCCGTGTTAGAGTATTTTCAAAATACAGGCCCAAAACATGCTCAAAATCAATATTTTAGGTTTCCAAAGTCAATATTTGCATTCATCTTCTGTAACCGTTTATATCCCAAATTCAGGTTCAAAACACCCGAAAATTCGATATTTTTGGGTCTCAGAAGCGATCTGTACATAGGCGCCTACTCAGTGCTAGAATTTTTTAAGATTATGGGAATAAAACATGATGAAAATCGATATTTTAGGTGCCCAAAGTCGATATGTGCATGCATCTTCTGTACCCGTTTATATCTCAAATTCAGGCTCAAAACACCCAAAAATTCGATATTTTTAGGTCCCAGAAGCGATCTGTACATGCCTACTCCGTGTTAGATTATTTTCAAAATACAGGCCCAAAACATGCTACAAATCAATATTTTAGGTGCCCAAAGTCAATATTTGCATTCATCTTCTGTACCCGTTTATATCCAAAATTCAGACTCAAAACACCCGAAAATTCGATATTTTTGGGTCCCAGAAGCGATCTGTACATGCCTACTCAGTGCTAGAATATTTTCAAAATATGAGCCCAAAACATGCTGAAAATCGATATTTTAGGTGCCCAAAGTCGATATGTGCATGCATCTTCTGTACCCGTTTCTATCTCAAATTAAGGCTCAAAACACCCGAAAATTCGATATTTTTGGGTCCCAAAAGCGATCTGTACATGCCTACTCCGTGTTAGAGTATTTTCAAAATACAGGCCCAAAACATGCTGAAAATCAATGTTTAAGGTGCCCAAAGTCAATATGTGTATGAATCTTCTGTACCCGTTTGTTTCCAAAATCCAGGCTCAAAAACACCCGAAAATTCGATATTTTTGAGTCCCAGAAGCGATCTGTACATGCCTACTCAGTGCTAGATTTTTTTCATAATATGGGCCCAAAACATGCTGAAAATTGATATTTTAGGTGCCCAAAGTCAATATGTGTATGCATCTTCTGTATCCGTTTATATCCCAAATTCATGCTAAAAAAAAACAAAAATTCGATATTTTTGGGTCCCAGAAGCGATCTGTACATGCCTACTCAGTGCTAGAATATTTTCAAAATATAGTCCAAAAACATACTAAAAATCGATATTTTGGGTGCCCAAAGTCGATATGTGCATGCATCTTCTGTACCCGTTTATATCTCAAATTCTGGCTGAAAACACCCGAAAATTCGATATTTTTGGGTCCCAGAAGTGATCTGTAAATGCCTACTCAGTGCTAGAATTTTTTAAGAATATGGGAACAAAACATGCTGAAAATCGATATTTTAGGTGTCCAAAGTCGATATGTGCATGCATCTTCTGTACACGTTTATATCTCAAATTCAGGCTCAAAACACCCGAAAATTCGATATTTTTGGGTCCCAGAAGCAGTCTGTATATGCCTACTCCGTGTTAGAGTATTTTCAAAATACAGGCCCAAAACATGCTGAAAATCAATATTTTAAGTGCCCAAAGTCAATATGTGCATGCATCTTCTGTACCCGTTCATATCTCAAATTCAGGCTCAAAACACCCGGAAATTCGATATTTTTGGGTCCCAGAAGCGATCTGTACATGCCTACTCAGTGCTAGAATATTTTCAAAATATATTCTCAAAACAAGCTAAAAATCGATATTTTGGGTGCCCAAAGTCGATATGTGCATGCATCTTCAGTACCCGTTTATATCTCAAATTCCGGCTCAAAACACCCGAAAATTCGATATTTGTGGGTCCCAGAAGCGATCTATACATGCCTACTCAGTGCTAGAATATTTTCAAAATATAGTCCCAAAACATGCTAAAAATCGATATTTTGGGTGCCCAAAGTCGATATGTGCATGTATCTTCAGAACCCGTTTATATCTCAAATTCAGGCTCAAAACACCCGAAAATTCAATATTTTTGGGTCCCAGAAGTGATCTGTACATGCCTACTCCGAGCTAGAATGTTTTCAAAATATAGGCTTAAAACATGCTAAAAATCGATATTTTAAGTGTCCAAAGTCGATATGTGCATGCATCTTCTGTACCCGTTTATATCTCAAATTCATGCTCAAAACACCCGAAAATTCGATATTTTTGGGTCCCAGAAGCGATCTGTACATGCCTACTCAGTGCTAGAATTTTTTAAGAATATGGGAATAAAACATGCTGAAAATCGATATTTTAGGTGCCCAAAGTCGATATGTGCATGCATCTTCTGTACCTGTTTATATCTCAAATTCAGGCTCAAAACACCCAAAAATTCGATTTATTTAGGTCCCAGAAGCGATCTGTACATGCCTACTCTGTGTTAGAGTATTTTCATAATACAGGCCCAAAACATGCTACAAATCAATATTTTAGGTGCCCAAAGTCAATATTTGCATTCATCTTCTGTACCCGTTTATATCCAAAATTCAGACTCAAAACACCCGAAAATTCGATATTTTTGGGTCCCAGAAGCAATCTGTAAATGCCTACTCAGTGCTAGAATATTTTCAAAATATGAGCCCAAAACATGCTGAAAATCGATATTTTAGGTGCCCAAAGTCGATATGTGCATGCATCTTCTGTACCCGTTTATATCTCAAATTCTGGCTCAAAACACCCGAAAATTCGATATTTTTGGGTTCCAGAAGAGATCTGTACATGCCTACTCCGTGTTAGAGTATTTTTAAAATACAGGCCCAAAACATGCTGAAAATCGATATTTTAGGTGCCCAAAGTCAATATGTGTATGCATCTTCTGTATCCGTTTATATCCCAAATTCATGCTAAAAAAAAACAAAAATTCGATATTTTTGGGTCCCAGAAGCGATCTGTACATGCCTACTCAGTGCTAGAATATTTTCAAAATATAGTCCAAAAACATACTAAAAATCGATATTTTGGGTGCCCAAAGTCGATATGTGCATGCATTTTCAGTACCCGTTTATATCTCAAATTCAAGCTCAAAACACCCGAAAATTCGATATTTGTGGGTCCCAGAAGCGATCTATACATGCCTATTAAGAGCTAGAATATTTTCAAAATATAGGCCCAAAAAATGCTAAAAATCGATATTTTGGGTGCCCATAGTCGATATGTGCATGCATCTTCAGTACCCGTTTATATCTCAAATTCCGGCTCAAAACACCCGAAAATTCAATATTTTTGGGTCCCAGAAGCGATCTGTACATGCCTACTCCGTGCTAGAATGTTTTCAAAATATAGGCTTAAAACATGCTAAAAATCGATATTTTAAGTGTCCAAAGTCGATATGTGCATGCATCTTCTGTACCCGTTTATATCTCAAATTCATGCTCAAAACACCCGAAAATTCGATATTTTTGGGTCCCAGAAGTGATCTGTACATGCCTACTCAGTGCTAGAATTTTTTAAGAATATGGGAACAAAACATGCTGAAAATCGATATTTTAGGTGTCCAAAGTCGATATGTGCATGCATCTTCTGTACCCGTTTATATCTCAAATTCAGGCTCAAAACACCCGAAAATTCGATATTTGTGGGTCCCAGAAGCGATCTATACATGCCTATTAAGTGCTAGAATATTTTCAAAATATAGGCCCAAAAAATGCTAAAAATCGATATTTTGGGTGCCCAAAGTTGATATGTGCTTGCATCTTCAGTACCCGTTTATATCTCAAATTCAGGCTCAAAACACCCGAAAATTCAATATTTTTGGGTCCCAGAAGCGATCTGTACATGCCTACTCCGTGCTAGAATGTTTTCAAAATATAGGCCCAAAACATGCTAAAAATCGATATTTTAAGTGTCCAAAGTCGATATGTGAATGCATCTTCTGTACCCGTTTATATCTCAAATTCAAGCTCAAAACACCCGAAAATTCGATATTTTTGGGTCCCAGAAGTGATCTGTAAATGCCTACTCAGTGCTAGAATTTTTTAAGAATATGGGAACAAAACATGCTGAAAATCGATATTTTAGGTGTCCAAAGTCGATATGTGCATGCATCTTCTGTACCCGTTTATATCTCAAATTCAGGCTCAAAAAACCCGAAAATTCGATATTTTTGGGTCCCAGAAGCGATCTGTATATGCCTACTCCGTGTTAGAGTAATTTCAAAATACAGGCCCAAAACATGCTGAAAATCAATATTTTAGGTGCCCAAAGTCAATATGTGCATGCATCTTCTTTACCCGTTCATATCTCAAATTCAGGCTCAAAACACCCGGAAATTCGATATTTTAGGGTCCCAGAAGCGATCTGTACATGCCTACTCAGTGCTAGAATATTTTCAAAATATAGTCTCAAAACAAGCTAAAAATCGATATTTTTGTGCCCAAAGTCGATATGTGCATGCATCTTCAGTACCCGTTTATATCTCAAATTCAGGCTCAAAACACCCGAAAATTCGATATTTGTGGATCCCAGAAGCGATCTATACATGCCTACTCAGTGCTAGAATATTTTCAAAATATAGTCCCAAAATATGCTAAAAATCGATATTTTGGGTGCCCAAAGTCGATATGTGCATTTATCTTCAGTACCCGTTTATATCTCAAATTCAGGCTCAAAACACCCGAAAATTCAATATTTTTGGGTCCCAGAAGCGATCTGTACATGCCTTCTCCGAACTAGAATGTTTTCAAAATATAGGCTTAAAACATGCTAAAAATCGATATTTTAAGTGTCCAAAGTCGATATGTGCATGCATCTTCTGTACCCGTTTATATCTCAAATTCATGCTCAAAACACCCGAAACTTCGATATTTTTGGGTCCCAGAAGCGATCTGTACATGCCTACTCAGTGCTAGAATTTTTTAAGAATATGGGAATAAAACATGCTGAAAATCGATATTTTAGGTGCCCAAAGTCGATATGTGCATGCATCTTCTGTACCCGTTTATATCTCAAATTCAGGCTCAAAACACCCAAAAATTCGATTTTTTTAGGTCCCAGAAGCGATCTGTACATGCCTACTCCGTGTTAGAGAATTTACAAAATACAGGCCCAAAACATGCTACAAATCAATATTTTAGGTGCCCAAAGTCAATATTTGCATTCATCTTCTGTACCCGTTTATATCCAAAATTCAGACTCAAAAAACCCGAAAATTCGATATTTTTGGGTCCCAGAAGCGATCTGTACATGCCTACTCAGTGCTAGAATATTTTCAAAATATGAGCCCAAAACAAGCTGAAAATCGATATTTTAGGTGCCTAAAGTCGATATGTGCATGCATCTTCTGTACCCGTTTATATCTCAAATTCTGGCTCAAAACACCCGAAAATTCGATTTTTTTGGGTTCCAGAATAGATCTGTACATGCCTACTCCGTGTTAGAGTATTTTTAAAATACAAGCCCAAAACATGCTGAAAATCGATATTTTATGTGCCCAAAGTCAATATGTGTATTCATCTTCTGTATCCGTTTATATCCCAAATTCATGCTAAAAAAAAACAGAAACTCGATATTTTTGGGTCCCAGAAGCGATCTGTACATGCCTACTCAGTGCTAGAATATTTTCAAAATATAGTCCAAAAACATACTAAAAATCGATATTTTGGGTGCCCAAAGTCGATATGTGCATGCATTTTCAGTACCCGTTTATATCTCAAATTCAGGCTCAAAACACCCGAAAATTCGATATTTGTGGGTCCCAAAAGCGATCTATACATGCCTATTAAGTGCTAGAATACTTTCAAAATATAGGCCCAAAAAATGATAAAAATCGATATTTTGGGTGCCCAAAGTCGATATGTGCATGCATCTTCAGTACCCGTTTATATCTCAAATTCCGGCTCAAAACACCCGAAAATTCAATATTTTTGGGTCCCAGAAGCAATCTGTACATGCCTACTAAGTGCTAGAATGTTTTCAAAATATAGGCTTAAAACATGCTAAAAATCGATATTTTAAGTGTCCAAAGTCGATATGTGCATGCATCTTCTGTACCCGTTTATATCTCAAATTCATGCTCAAAACACCCGAAAATTCGATATTTTTGGGTCCCAGAAGTGATCTGTACATGCCTACTCAGTGCTAGTATTTTTTAAGAATATGGGAACAAAACATGCTGAAAATCGATATTTTAGGTGTCCAAAGTCAATATGTGCATGTATCTTCTGTACCCGTTTATATCACAAATTCCGGCTCAAAACACCCGAAAATTCGATATTTTTGGGTCCCAGAAGCGATCTGTATATGCCTACTTCGTGTTAGAGTATTTTCAAAATACAAGCCCAAAACATGCTGAAAATCAATATTTTAGGTGCAAAAAGTCAATATTTGCATTCATCTTCTGTACACGTTTATATCCAAAATTCAGACTCAAATCACCCGAAAATTCGATATTTTTGGGTCCCAGAAGCAATCTGTAAATGCCTACTCAGTGCTAGAATATTTTCAAAATATGAGCACAAAACATGCTGAAAATCGATATTTTAGGTGCCCAAAGTCGATATGTGCATGCATCTTCTGTACCCGTTTATATCTCAAATTCTGGCTCAAAACACCCAAAAATTCGATATTTTTGGGTTCCAGAAGAGATCTGTACATGCCTACTCCGTGTTAGAGTATTTTTAAAATACAGGCCCAAAACATGCTGAAAATCGATATTTTAGGTGCCCAAAGTCAATATGTGTATGCATCTTCTGTATCCGTTTATATCCCAAATTCATGCTA
Source organism: Petrolisthes cinctipes (assembly GCA_033782935.1). NCBI lineage: Eukaryota > Metazoa > Arthropoda > Malacostraca > Decapoda > Porcellanidae > Petrolisthes > Petrolisthes cinctipes. Next base: position 57,178 of record JAWQEG010000433.1, on the reverse strand, counting down.
AAAAAAAACAAAAATTCGATATTTTTAGGTCCCAGAAGCGATCTGTACATGCCTACTCAGTGCTAGAATATTTTCAAAATATAGTCCAAAAACATACTAAAAATCGATATTTTGGGTGCCCAAAGTCGATATGTGCATGCATTTTCAGTACCCGTTTATATCTCAAATTCAGGCTCAAAACACCCGAAAATTCGATATTTGTGGGTCCCAGAAGCGATCTATACATGCCTATTAAGTGCTAGAATATTTTCAAAATATAGGCCCAAAAAATGCTAAAAATCGATATTTTGGGTGCCCATAGTCGATATGTGCATGCATCTTCAGTACCCGTTTATATCTCAAATTCCGGCTCAAAACACCCGAAAATTCAATATTTTTGGGTCCCAGAAGCGATCTGTACATGCCTACTCCGTGCTAGAATTTTTTCAAAATATAGGCTTAAAACATGCTAAAAATCGATATTTTAAGTGTCCAAAGTCGATATGTGCATGCATCTTCTGTACCCGTTTATATCTCAAATTCATGCTCAAAACACCCCAAAATTCGATATTTTTGGGTCCCAGAAGTGATCTGTACATGCCTACTCAGTGCTAGAATTTTTTAAGAATATGGGAACAAAACATGCTGAAAATCGATATTTTAGGTGTCCAAAGTCGATATGTGCATTCATCTTCTGTACCCGTTTATATCTCAAATTCAGGCTCAAAACACCCGAAAATTCGATATTTGTGGGTCCCAGAAGCGATCTATACATGCCTATTAAGTGCTAGAATATTTTCAAAATATAGGCCCAAAAAATGCTAAAAATCGATATTTTGGGTGCCCAAAGTCGATATGTGCTTGCATCTTCAGTACCCGTTTATATCTCAAATTTAGGCTCAAAAAACCCGAAAATTCAATATTTTTGGGTCCCAGAAGCAATCTGTACATGCCTACTCCGTGCTAGAATGTTTTCAAAATATAGGCCCAAAACATGCTAAAAATCGATATTTTAAGTGTCCAAAGTCGATATGTGAATGCATCTTCTGTACCCGTTTATATCTCAAATTCAAGCTCAAAACACCCGAAAATTCGATATTTTTGGGTCCCAGAAGTGATCTGTAAATGCCTACTCAGTGCTAGAATTTTTTAAGAATATGGGAACAAGACATGCTGAAAATCGATATTTTAGGTGTCCAAAGTCGATATGTGCATGCATCTTCTGTACCCGTTTATATCTCTAATTCAGGCTCAAAAAACCCGAAAATTCGATATTTTTGGGTCCCAGAAGCGATTTGTATATGCCTACTCCGTGTTAGAGTATTTTCAAAATACAGGCCCAAAACATGCTGAAAATCAATATTTTAGGTGCCCAAAGTCAATATGTGCATGCATCTTCTGTACCCGTTCATATCTCAAATTCAGGCTCAAAACACCCGGAAATTCGATATTTTAGGGTCCCAGAAGCGATCTGTACATGCCTACTCAGTGCTAGAATATTTTCAAAATATAGTCTCAAAACAAGCTAAAAATCGATATTTTGGGTGCCCAAAGTCGATATGTGCATGCATCTTCAGTACCCGTTTATATCTCAAATTCAGGCTCAAAACACCCGAAAATTCGATATTTGTGGATCCCAGAAACGATCTATACATGCCTACTCAGTGCTAGAATATTTTCAAAATATAGTCCCAAAATATGCTAAAAATCGATATTTTGGGTGCCCAAAGTCGATATGTGCATGTATCTTCAGTACCCGTTTATATCTCAAATTCCGGCTCAAAACACCCGAAAATTCGATATTTTTGGGTCCCAGAAGCGATCTGTACATGCCTTCTCAGAGCTAGAATGTTTTCAAAATATAGGCTTAAAACATGCTAAAAATCGATATTTTAAGTGTCCAAAGTCGATATGTGCATGCATCTTCTGTACCCGTTTATATCTCAAATTCATGCTCAAAACACCCGAAAATTCGATATTTTTGGGTCCCAGAAGCGATCTGTACATGCCTACTCAGTGCTAGAATTTTTTAAGAATATGGGAATAAAACATGCTGAAAATCGATATTTTAGGTGCCCAAAGTCGATATGTGCATGCATCTTCTGTACCCGTTTATATCTCAAATTCAGGCTCAAAACACCCGAAAATTCGATATTTGTGGATCCCAGAAACGATCTATACATGCCTACTCAGTGCTAGAATATTTTCAAAATATAGTCCCAAAATATGCTAAAAATCGATATTTTGGGTGCCCAAAGTCGATATGTGCATGTATCTTCAGTACCCGTTTATATCTCAAATTCCGGCTCAAAACACCCGAAAATTCGATATTTTTGGGTCCCAGAAGCGATCTGTACATGCCTTCTCAGAGCTAGAATGTTTTCAAAATATAGGCTTAAAACATGCTAAAAATCGATATTTTAAGTGTCCAAAGTCGATATGTGCATGCATCTTCTGTACCCGTTTATATCTCAAATTCATGCTCAAAACACCCGAAAATTCGATATTTTTGGGTCCCAGAAGCGATCTGTACATGCCTACTCAGTGCTAGAATTTTTTAAGAATATGGGAATAAAACATGCTGAAAATCGATATTTTAGGTGCCCAATGTCGATATGTGCATGCATCTTCTGTACCCGTTTATATCTCAAATTCAGGCTCAAAACACCCAAAAATTCGATTTTTTTAGGTCCCAGAAGCGATCTGTACATGCCTACTCCGTGTTAGAGAATTTTCAAAATACAGGCCCAAAACATGCTACAAATCAATATTTTAGGTGCCCAAAGTCAATATTTGCATTCATCTTCTGTACCCGTTTATATCCAAAATTCAGACTCAAAACACCCGAAAATTCGATATAATTGGGTCCCAGAAGCGATCTGTACATGCCTACTCAGTGCTAGAATATTTTCAAAATATGAGCCCAAAACAAGCTGAAAATCGATATTTTAGGTGCCTAAAGTCGATATGTGCATGCATCTTCTGTACCCGTTTATATCTCAAATTCTGGCTCAAAACACCCGAAAATTCGATATTTTGGGGTTCCAGAAGAGATCTGTACATGCCTACTCCGTGTTAGAGTATTTTTTAAATACAAGCCCAAAACATGCTGAAAATCGATATTTTAGGTGCCCAAAGTCAATATGTGTATTCATCTTCTGTATCCGTTTATATCCCAAATTCATGCTAAAAAAAAACAGAAATTCGATATTTTTGGGTCCCAGAAGCGATCTGTACATGCCTACTCAGTGCTAGAATATTTTCAAAATATAGTCCAAAAACATACTAAAAATCGATATTTTGGGTGCCCAAAGTCGATATGTGCATGCATTTTCAGTACCCGTTTATATCTCAAATTCAGGCTCAAAACACCCGAAAATTCGATATTTGTGGGTCCCAAAAGCGATCTATACATGCCTATTAAGTGCTAGAATACTTTCAAAATATAGGCCCAAAAAATGCTAAAAATCGATATTTTGGGTGCCCAAAGTCGATATGTGCATGCATCTTCAGTACCCGTTTATATCTCAAATTCCGGCTCAAAACACCCGAAAATTCAATATTTTTGGGTCCCAGAAGCGATCTGTACATGCCTACTCCGTGCTAGAATGTTTTCAAAATATAGGCTTAAAACATGCTAAAAATCGATATTTTAAGTGTCCAAAGTCGATATGTGCATGCATCTTCTGTACCCGTTTATATCTCAAATTCATGCTCAAAACACCCGAAAATTCGATATTTTTGGGTCCCAGAAGTGATCTGTACATGCCTACTCAGTGCTAGTATTTTTTAAGAATATGGGAACAAAACATGCTGAAAATCGATATTTTAGGTGTCCAAAGTCAATATGTGCATGTATCTTCTGTACCCGTTTATATCTCAAATTCCGGCTCAAAACACCCGAAAATTCGATATTTTTGGGTCCCAGAAGCGATCTGTATATGCCTACTTCGTGTTAGAGTATTTTCAAAATACAGGCCCAAAACATGCTGAAAATCAATATTTTAGGTGCAAAAAGTCAATATTTGCATTCATCTTCTGTACCCGTTTATATCCAAAATTCAGACTCAAATCACCCGAAAATTCGATATTTTTGGGTCCCAGAAGCAATCTGTAAATGCCTACTCAGTGCTAGAATATTTTCAAAATATGAGCCCAAAACATGCTGAAAATCGATATTTTAGGTGCCCAAAGTCGATATGTGCATGCATCTTCTGTACCCGTTTATATCTCAAATTCTGGCTCAAAACACCCGAAAATTCGATATTTTTGGGTTCCAGAAGAGATCTGTACATGCCTACTCCGTGTTAGAGTATTTTTGAAATACAGGCCCAAAACATGCTGAAAATCGATATTTTAGGTGCCCAAAGTCAATATGTGTATGCATCTTCTGTATCCGTTTATATCCCAAATTCATGCTAAAAAAAACAAAAATTCGATAATTTTAGGTCCCAGAAGCGATCTGTACATGCCTACTCAGTGCTAGAATATTTTCAAAATATAGTCCAAAAACATACTAAAAATCGATATTTTGGGTGCCCAAAGTCGATATGTGCATGCATTTTCAGTACCCGTTTATATCTCAAATTCAGGCTCAAAACACCCGAAAATTCGATATTTGTGGGTCCCAGAAGCGATCTATACATGCCTATTAAGTGCTAGAATATTTTCAAAATATAGGCCCAAAAAATGCTAAAAATCGATATTTTGGGTGCCCATAGTCGATATGTGCATGCATCTTCAGTACCCGTTTATATCTCAAATTCCGGCTCAAAACACCCGAAAATTCAATATTTTTGGGTCCCAGAAGCAATCTGTACATGCCTACTCCGTGCTAGAATGTTTTCAAAATATAGGCCCAAAACATGTTAAAAATCGATATTTTAAGTGTCCAAAGTCGATATGTGAATGCATCTTCTGTACCCGTTTATATCTCAAATTCAAGCTCAAAACACCCGAAAATTCGATATTTTTGGGTCCCAGAAGTGATCTGTAAATGCCTACTCAGTGCTAGAATTTTTTAAGAATATGGGAACAAGACATGCTGAAAATCGATATTTTAGGTGTCCAAAGTCGATATGTGCATGCATCTTCTGTACCCGTTTATATCTCAAATTCAGGCTCAAAAAACCCGAAAATTCGATATTTTTGGGTCCCAGAAGCGATCTGTATATGCCTACTCCGTGTTAGAGTATTTTCAAAATACAGGCCCAAAACATGCTGAAAATCAATATTTTAGGTGCCCAAAGTCAATATGTGCATGCATCTTCTGTACCCGTTCATATCTCAAATTCAGGCTCAAAACACCCGGAAATTCGATATTTTAGGGTCCCAGAAGCGATCTGTACATGCCTACTCAGTGCTAGAATATTTTCAAAATATAGTCTCAAAACAAGCTAAAAATCGATATTTTGGGTGCCCAAAGTCGATATGTGCATGCATCTTCAGTACCCGTTTATATCTCAAATTCAGGCTCAAAACACCCGAAAATTCGATATTTGTGGATCCCAGAAGCGATCTATACATGCCTACTCAGTGCTAGAATATTTTCAAAATATAGTCCCAAAATATGCTAAAAATCGATATTTTGGGTGCCCAAAGTCGATATGTGCATTTATCTTCAGTACCCGTTTATATCTCAAATTCCGGCTCAAAACACCCGAAAATTCAATATTTTTGGGTCCCAGAAGCGATCTGTACATGCCTTCTCCGAACTAGAATGTTTTCAAAATATAGGCTTAAAACATGCTAAAAATCGATATTTTAAGTGTCCAAAGTCGATATGTGCATGCATCTTCTGTACCCGTTTATATCTCAAATTCATGCTCAAAACACCCGAAAATTCGATATTTTTGGGTCCCAGAAGCGATCTGTACATGCCTACTCAGTGCTAGAATTTTTTAAGAATATGGGAATAAAACATGCTGAAAATCGATATTTTAGGTGCCCAAAGTCGATATGTGCATGCATCTTCTGTACCCGTTTATATCTCAAATTCAGGCTCAAAACACCCAAAAATTCGATTTTTTTAGGTCCCAGAAGCGATCTGTACATGCCTACTCCGTGTTAGAGAATTTTCAAAATACAGGCCCAAAACATGCTACAAATCAATATTTTAGGTGCCCAAAGTCAATATTTGCATTCATCTTCTGTACCCGTTTATATCCAAAATTCAGACTCAAAACACCCGAAAATTCGATATTTTTGGGTCCCAGAAGCGATCTGTACATGCCTACTCAGTGCTAGAATATTTTCAAAATATGAGCCCAAAACAAGCTGAAAATCGATATTTTAGGTGCCTAAAGTCGATATGTGCATGCATCTTCTGTACCCGTTTATATCTCAAATTCTGGCTCAAAACACCCGAAAATTCGATTTTTTTGGGTTCCAGAAGAGATCTGTACATGCCTACTCCGTGTTAGAGTATTTTTAAAATACAAGCCCAAAACATGCTGAAAATCGATATTTTAGGTGCCCAAAGTCAATATGTGTATTCATCTTCTGTATCCGTTTATATCCCAAATTCATGCTAAAAATAAACAGAAATTCGATATTTTTGGGTCCCAGAAGCGATCTGTACATGCCTACTCAGTGCTAGAATATTTTCAAAATATAGTCCAAAAACTTACTAAAAATCGATATTTTGGGTGCCCAAAGTCGATATGTGCATGCATTTTCAGTACCCGTTTATATCTCAAATTCAGGCTCAAAACACCCGAAAATTCGATATTTGTGGGTCCCAAAAGCGATCTATACATGCCTATTAAGTGCTAGAATACTTTCAAAATATAGGCCCAAAAAATGCTAAAAATCGATATTTTGGGTGCCCAAAGTCGATATGTGCATGCATCTTCAGTACCCGTTTATATCTCAAATTCCGGCTCAAAACACCCGAAAATTCAATATTTTTGGGTCCCAGAAGCGATCTGTACATGCCTACTCCGTGCTAGAATGTTTTCAAAATATAGGCTTAAAACATGCTAAAAATCGATATTTTAAGTGTCCAAAGTCGATATGTGCATGCATCTTCTGTACCCGTTTATATCTCAAATTCATGCTCAAAACACCCGAAAATTCGATATTTTTGGGTCCCAGAAGTGATCTGTACATGCCTACTCAGTGCTAGTATTTTTTAAGAATATGGGAACAAAACATGCTGAAAATCGATATTTTAGGTGTCCAAAGTCAATATGTGCATGTATCTTCTGTACCCGTTTATATCTCAAATTCCGGCTCAAAACACCCGAAAATTCGATATTTTTGGGTCCCAGAAGCGATCTGTATATGCCTACTTCGTGTTCGAGTATTTTCAAAATACAGGCCCAAAACATGCTGAAAATCAATATTTTAGGTGCAAAAAGTCAATATTTGCATTCATCTTCTGTACCCGTTTATATCCAAAATTCAGACTCAAATCACCCGAAAATTCGATATTTTTGGGTCCCAGAAGCAATCTGTAAATGCCTACTCAGTGCTAGAATATTTTCAAAATATGAGCCCAAAACATGCTGAAAATCGATATTTTAGGTGCCTAAAGTCGATATGTGCATGCATCTTCTGTACCCGTTTATATCTCAAATTCTGGCTCAAAACACCCGAAAATTCGATATTTTTGGGTTCCAGAAGAGATCTGTACATGCCTACTCCGTGTTAGAGTATTTTTAAAATACAGGCCCAAAACATGCTGAAAATCGATATTTTAGGTGCCCAAAGTCAATATGTGTATGCATCTTCTGTATCCGTTTATATCCCAAATTCATGCTAAAAAAAAACAAAAATTCGATATTTTTAGGTCCCAGAAGCGATCTGTACATGCCTACTCAGTGCTAGAATATTTTCAAAATATAGTCCAAAAACATACTAAAAATCGATATTTTGGGTGCCCAAAGTCAATATGTGCATGCATTTTCAGTACCCGTTTATATCTCAAATTCAGGCTCAAAACACCCGAAAATTCGATATTTGTGGGTCCCAGAAGCGATCTATACATGCCTATTAAGTGCTAGAATATTTTCAAAATATAGGCCCAAAAAATGCTAAAAATCGATATTTTGGGTGCCCATAGTCGATATGTGCATGCATCTTCAGTACCCGTTTATATCTCAAATTCCGGCTCAAAACACCCGAAAATTCAATATTTTTGGGTCCCAGAAGCGATCTGTACATGCCTACTCCGTGCTAGAATTTTTTTCAAAATATAGGCTTAAAACATGCTAAAAATCGATATTTTAAGTGTCCAAAGTCGATATGTGCATGCATCTTCTGTACCCGTTTATATCTTAAATTCATGCTCAAAACACCCCAAAATTCGATATTTTTGGGTCCCAGAAGTGATCTGTACATGCCTACTCAGTGCTAGAATTTTTTAAGAATATGGGAACAAAACATGCTGAAAATCGATATTTTAGGTGTCCAAAGTCGATATGTGCATTCATCTTCTGTACCCGTTTATATCTCAAATTCAGGCTCAAAACACCCGAAAATTCGATATTTGTGGGTCCCAGAAGCGATCTATACATGCCTATTAAGTGCTAGAATATTTTCAAAATATAGGCCCAAAAAATGCTAAAAATCGATATTTTGGGTGCCCAAAGTCGATATGTGCTTGCATCTTCAGTACCCGTTTATATCTCAAATTCAGGCTCAAAAAACCCGAAAATTCAATATTTTTGGGTCCCAGAAGCAATCTGTACATGCCTACTCCGTGCTAGAATGTTTTCAAAATATAGGCCCAAAACATGCTAAAAATCGATATTTTAAGTGTCCAAAGTCGATATGTGAATGCATCTTCTGTACCCGTTTATATCTCAAATTCAAGCTCAAAACACCCGAAAATTCGATATTTTTGGGTCCCAGAAGTGATCTGTAAATGCCTACTCAGTGCTAGAATTTTTTAAGAATATGGGAACAAGACATGCTGAAAATCGATATTTTGGGTGTCCAAAGTCGATATGTGCATGCATCTTCTGTACCCGTTTATATCTCAAATTCAGGCTCAAAACACCCAAAAATTCGATATTTTTGGGTCCCAGAATCGATTTGTATATGCCTACTCCGTGTTAGAGTATTTTCAAAATACAGGCCCAAAACATGCTGAAAATCAATATTTTAGGTGCCCAAAGTCAATATGTGCATGCATCTTCTGTACCCGTTCATATCTCAAATTCAGGCTCAAAACACCCGGAAATTCGATATTTTAGGGTCCCAGAAGCGATCTGTACATGCATACTCAGTGCTAGAATATTTTCAAAATATAGTCTCAAAACAAGCTAAAAATCGATATTTTGGGTGCCCAAAGTCGATATGTGCATGCATCTTCAGTACCCGTTTATATCTCAAATTCAGGCTCAAAACACCCGAAAATTCGATATTTGTGGATCCCAGAAGCGATCTATACATGCCTACTCAGTGCTAGAATATTTTCAAAATATAGTCCCAAAACATGCTAAAAATCGATATTTTGGGTGCCCAAAGTCGATATGTGCATGTATCTTCAGTACCCGTTTATATCTCAAATTCTGGCTCAAAACACCCGAATATTCAATATTTTTGGGTCCCAGAAGCGATCTGTGCATGCCTACTCCGAGCTAGAATGTTTTCAAAATATAGGCTTAAAACATGCTAAAAATCGATATTTTAAGTGTCCAAAGTCGATATGTGCATGCATCTTCTGTACCCGTTTATATCTCAAATTCAGGCTCAAAACACCCAAAAATTCGATATTTTTGGGTTCCAGAAGATATCTGTACATGCCTACTCCGTGTTAGAGTATTTTCAAAATACAGGCCCAAAACATGCTACAAATCAATATTTTAGGTGCCCAAAGTCAATATTTGCATTCATCTTCTGTACCCGTTTATATCCAAAATTCAGACTCAAAACACCCGAAAATTCGATATTTTTGGGTCCCAGAAGCGATCTGTACATGCCTAATCAGTGCTAGAATATTTTCAAAATATGAGCCCAAAACAAGCTGAAAATCGATATTTTAGGTGCCTAAAGTCGATATGTGCATGCATCTTCTGTACCCGTTTATATCTCAAATTCTGGCTCAAAACAACCGAAAATTCGATATTTTTGGGTTCCAGAAGATATTTGTACATGCCTACTCCGTGTTAGAGTATTTTTAAAATACAGGCCCAAAACATGCTGAAAATCGATATTTTAGGTGCCCAAAGTCAATATGTGTGTTCATCTTCTGTATCCGTTTATATCCCAAATTCATGCTAAAAAAAAACACAAATTCGATATTTTTGGGTCCCAGAAGCGATCTGTACATGCCTACTCAGTGCTAGAATATTTTCAAAATATAGTCCAAAAACATACTAAAAATCGATATTTTGGGTGCCCAAAGTCGATATGTGCATGCATTTTCAGTACCCGTTTATATCTCTAATTCAGGCTCAAAACACCCGAAAATTCGATATTTGTGGGTCCCAAAAGCGATCTATACATGCCTATTAAGTGCTAGAATACTTTCAAAATATAGGCCCAAAAAATGCTAAAAATCGATATTTTGGGTGCCCAAAGTCGATATGTGCATGCATCTTCAGTACCCGTTTATATCTCAAATTCCGGCTCAAAACACCCGAAAATTCAATATTTTTGGGTCCCAGAAGCGATCTGTACATGCCTACTCTGTGCTTGAATGTTTTCAAAATATAGGCTTAAAACATGCTAAAAATCGATATTTTAAGTGTCCAAAGTCGATATGTGCATGCATCTTCTGTACCCGTTTATATCTCAAATTCATGCTCAAAACACCCGAAAATTCGATATTTTTGGGTCCCAGAAGTGATCTGTACATGCCTACTCAGTGCTAGTATTTTTTAAGAATATGGGAACAAAACATGCTGAAAATCGATATTTTAGGTGTCCAAAGTCAATATGTGCATGTATCTTCTGTACCCGTTTATATCTCAAATTCAGGCTCAAAACACCCGAAAATTCGATATTTTTGGGTCCCAGAAGCGATCTGTATATGCCTACTCCGTGTTAGAGTATTTTCAAAATATAGGCCCAAAACATGCTGAAAATCAATATTTTAGGTGCAAAAAGTCAATATTTGCATTCATCTTCTGTACCCGTTTATATCCCAAATTCAGGTTCAAAACACCCGAAAATTCGATATTTTTGGGTTCCAGAAGCGATCTGTTCATGCCTATTCAGTGCTAGAATATTTTCAAAATATAGGCCCAAAACATGCTAAAAAATCGATATTTTGGGTGCCCAAAGTCGATATGTGCATGCATCTTCTGTACCCGTTCATATCTCAAATTCAGGCTCAAAACACCCGAAAATTCGATATTTTTGGGTCCCAGAACGATTTGTACATGCCTACTCCATGTTAGAGTATTTTCAATATACAGGCCCAAAACATGCTGAAAATCGATAATTTAGGTGCCCAAAGTCAATATGTGTATGCATCTTTTATACCCGTTTATTTCCCAAATTCAACCTCAAAACACCCGAAAATTCGATATTTTTGGGTCCCAGAAGCGATCTGTACATGCCTACTCAGTTCTAGAATATTTTCAAAATATAGGCCCAAAACATGCTAAAAATCGATATTTTGGGTGCCCAAAGTCGATATGTGCATGCATCCTTTTTTTTTTTTTTTTTTTTTTTTCTATATTAAAAAAGATGGGGACTAAAGGCCACAGGCCCGCTCATTGTCCCTATCTACGTAGGTTTAGTCAGAGTGTCTAAAATCATGTCCAATTTCGTTTGAGATGCCTAGACACATTGCATTTGAAGGAACATAAGTTGTAGTAAGGTTGAAAGATGGATGAAGGTAGAGTGTTCCAGAGTTGACCAGTTGTGTATATGAAAGACTGAGAGTACTGGTTAACTCTTGCATTAGGGAGTTGGACAGAAAAGGGGTGAGAACGAGAGGCTTGACGAGTGTTGCATGCTCTCCTGAGGGGAGGAAGCATACATTGAGAAAATTCAGAAGAGCAATGTCCAGTGTAGTAGCGATAGAAGAGAAAAAGTTATGCAACATTGCGGCGAAGAGAGAGAGGTTGTAGTGAATCAGTAGGAGGAGGAGAGTTGATGAGACGAAAAGCCTTTGATTCCACTTTGTCCAGGAGTGTTGTGAATGTTGAACCACCCCACACATGAGAGCCGTACTCCATACAGGGGCGGATGAGACCCCTGTACAGAGACAGCAACTGCGAGGGTGTGAAATAATCACGGAATCTGCGCAGCACACCTAACTTCTTTGATGCGGTTTTAGCAAGAGAAATAATGTGATCTCCCCAAGAGAGATTATGAGAGAAAGAGACTCCAAGAATATTAAGAGAGGGGGAAAGGTTAAGTTGTGTGTCATTGAAGGAGAGGGGATAGTCATCAGGAAGATTAGTACGAGTCGAAAGATGAAGGAACTGTGTTTTAGAGGCATTAAAAACAACAAGGTTCTCTCTGCCCCAGTTAGAGATGAGGGAAAGATCAGAAGTCAGGCGTGCTACTGCATCATCACGTGATGTGAAGAGGAGCTGCTGGGATGGACGGTTGTCATAGTGAGTGGAGTAGTGTAGGGTGGAATCATCAGCATAGGAGTGGATAGGGGAAGAGGTACAGGTAAGAAGGTCATTAATGAACAGGAGAAAGAGGGTGGGTGATAGAACAGAACCCTGAGGAACACCACTATTAACAGACTTGGAAGAAGAACAGTGACCGTCTACAACAGCAGCTATAGTCCGGCCAGAAAGGAAATCAGAGATAAAGGTGCAGAGAGAGGGATAGAAACCGAATGAGGGCAGTTTGGAGATTAAAGCTTTGTGCCAGACTCTATCAAAAGCTTTGGATATGTCGAGGGCAACAGTAAAAGTTTCACCAAAGTTCCGAAAAGAGGATGACCATGAATCAGAAAGGAGGGATAGAAGATCGCCAGTAGAGCGTCCTTGACGGAAACCATACTGACGATCTGAAAGAAGGTCGTGACAAATAAGGTGCTTATGAATTTTGGAGTTAAGAACAGATTCGAAGACTTTAGATAGACATGAGGTCAAAGCAATGGGGCGATAGTTGGAGGGTTGGGAGCGGTCACCTTTCTTCGGAACAGGTTGGATCAGAGCAAACTTCCAGCTAGAAGGAAAAGTGTTAGATGATAGACATAGACGGAACAGTTTGCCAAGGCAGGGTGTCAGTACAGATGCACAGTTCTTGAGAACAAGAGGAGGAATCCCATCAGGCCCGTACGCCTTCCGAGTGTTATGGCCAGAGAGGGCAGAAAATACTTCATTTGAAGAGATTCTGATGACAGGCATAAGTAAGTCACAGGGAGGCGGAGTTGGAGGAATAGAGCGTGTGTGTGTGTGTATGTGTGTGTGTGTGTGTGTGTGTGTATTTATGTATGTATGTATGTATGTATGTGTGTGTGTGTATGTATGTATGTATGTATGCATGCATGCATGCATATGTGCGTGTGTGTGTGTATGTATGTATGTATGTATGTATGTATTTATGTATGTATGTGTGTGTGCATGTGTGTGTGTGTATGTAATAATAATAATAATAATAATAATAAACGGTTTATTTCTTTGGCAGCCAAACTGGCTGAAAAAATACAGTTCTAGTGTCATTGCAAGTATAAATAATAGAAAAGTTAAAAAGGGTAAAATACAGTTATAATGTCATTACATGTATAAAAATAGAAAAGTTAAAAGGGTAAAATACAGTTATGTGAGTGTATAATTGTGTGTGTGTGTGTGTGTGTGTGTGTGTGTGTATGTATGTATGTATGCATGCATGCATGCATGTGTATGTATGTATGTATGTATGTGCATGTGTGTGTGTGTATGCATATGTGTGTGTGTGTGTGTGTCTGTGTGTGTGTGTATATATGTATGTATGTGTGTGTGTATGTATGTATGTATGTGTGTGTATGTATGTATGTATGTATGTATGTATGTATATATGTGTATGTATGCATGTATGTATGTATGTGTTGAACTAATCTCCAGATAATACAATATCCAGCGAAGGAGACAGACTGCAAGCAAACACGGCGTGGAAGCTTCCTTCAATGTTTTTATTCTACCAGAGAAAATGGGACATCAAATATAAATGAACAAAAGAAAACGCATTTACTCAAAGGCAAACTCAATAGTACAAAAATAAATAATCTTAATGTACCCTCTCTCATTATAAACATTAGTAATTACTTCGTATTATGGATGTACTGTACAGAATATACAAAAACATATCCAACACTCTTTCTCAGACTTAATACGAAGTTATTTTTTTTTTTTTTTTTTTTAATAAATGAAAATTAAACAAAAATATTTCACTGTACTGTACAGTACTGTATTTATATATATATAGTAACTTAGTTACTTTTCCAAGTTTAGCAGATTTGGACACACTGAGCAAATTGAAGGATAATTTAGGAACATATAGTACGTCTGATAAAGTACACTTCTGAATTTTATCATCAGGCAATAACATTTTTAGAATTATTTTTCCAGACCCAAGGGCTTCTAATGAATGACCATCTCCAAGTGACACAGAAACACTATCCTTATTATTATATTGTACAAATAACTCTTTATTATTACACATGTGGCAGGTAGCACCAGAATCTACAATCCACGTATTGTCCAAAACATTTTTATCACAAGCTGACATAGCATGAGCAGCAAGTAACCCCACACTCTCATTACCATCATCACCCTCTTGTTTACTCTCTGCACTAT